>CM044321.1:21217500-21817500 GCA_024291935.2 Okapia johnstoni | reverse complement strand
CCCCCAGGGACGACCTCTGGTAAGAACGCAGTTTAGTGTGCCTTCTTTTGGTGGATGTATCTCTGTTACTGTAGAACTAAATAAGGTCATTATTGACCAAGAAAGAAAGATGCTTGAAGACAACTTTGTCTCCATCTAGACCCTGTTCTGCTTAATGGAAGATGGCCATTACTCTATTTACGTTTGTGTCTCTATTCCTCTGAGATAAAATATCAAGAAAGACTGGTTTATACATCCCCATTTCAGACACTGATTACATATTTGTGTGAAGAAAGTGTCATGGACCATCTTTTCCAAATCAGAGGAAGGTCCAAGTTATATAAACAATATCAAAGATAAAGACAAGCAGAGTTCCATAAATCATGCCAAACAATAGAAAAACAAGACTTTCAGTTCAGTTTAAAAGCTGAACTTAGAAGCATAAGGGGAGTGTTGTTATAGAATTACCAGACAGTAGGATCTTCCACTTAAGAAGTGTAAGTCAAAAGGTAAATTATTTCAAAGCAGTTTAAGTTCCTGTAATGTGTCCAAGGGGACTGGTCACCATCAAACAGGAAAAATAATGTCAAAGGGCTCTGATGAACTGGTCACATTTGTACAGAGTTTATCCTGTCCAGCCTCAACTCAATCATTTCTCCCAAATGATCCAGGAGGGAATTTGGTACCAGAGAGTGTCTGTACATAGCTTTGCAGTTCAAAACAAGACGGTGACAATTTTGATTAGGTGTTAATGTTAGTAGTAAATATTACGCAAAGCCATTGTTACTGTCTATGCTGTTTGTGCAAAGAACGTCTGTGAAGGTCTGGTTTATGACAGTTTAATCTTATGTAATACAATTCTTCTTCTCCAGGGTTAGCTATACAGGCAACTGAAATAAAAGGGCAAGGCAAGTTAGGGTCATACAAATGATTTAAACACTAAGTCAGCAGTAGTGAGCTCAGAAGCATATTATTATGAGGATTAAGTTATTCTTAAAGATTGTATGTTACTTTCCTTGATTCGGACAAGTATATTGTGTCAACTCTGAGCATCTCCACGTGTGTAGACGAGACAGATAGGTTGTTTGCTACAAAAAGTTTTGGCAGAACTAAAAGTGAAACACTTAAAAATGCAATATGTAATATTAACTTATAAAAATAATTTATAAAATATCACTATAACTTTATGCTTCTGATAATATAGTTTATTTTATAGTTCTTACAAATATTACTATAGTAAATGTGATGTTAGCCTATGATGTAATTCCTAGAAATACTGTGTTAGGGAATTTCCTAATTTAAAAATACCAGACTCAAGTTTTCCAAGGTATTTTAGAATAGGAATAAGAAAGAGATTGTGTTTTTTAAATTCAGTAAAATGAATTTTCAGTAGAAAAGGAAAGGGAATGCATTTTTAAAATTCACTAAAAGGGAGCCTACAAGCCATAGAAATGAAAGTAGAATGGGAAAGGGACTGTACTTTTTAAATTCAGTAAAAGGGAGCCACAGGCCATAGAAATGCAAGTAAATGCACATTTACAAATTATATACTTCACATTTTGTGAGCTGCAAAAGCAAAAATTAAAACTCTGCCAGGGTCTGTGATGGTGTGCCTTAAAACCTTATGTAAACAAGCTACAAAATAACAGAGAATATTTGTTTTTGGTTTACTGCGTGTCTGGCCCAGTATTTACCTTTTAATCCTAGTTGCAAGAACCAGATTCCCAAGAAAGATGGGTGGATGGATACACAGGAGTTTATGTTGTTTATGTCAATGTGACTATGCATGCGTGCATGCTCGGTTGCTCAGTGGTGTCTGACTGTTTGTGACCGCATGGACTGTAGCCTGCCAGGCCCCTCTGTCCATGGAATTTTTCAGGCAAGAATACTGGAGCAGGTTGCTATTTCCTCTCCCAGGGAATCTTCCCTATCCAGAAACTGAACCCATGTCTTCTGCACCTTCTGCATTGCAGGTGGATTCTTTATCTGCTGAGCAATCACTATGTGTGAGACTATTATCTCACACAATTATGTGTTCTCTTATATTGTCAGAGGTACAAATCAGCTTTTAGTTGCAGAGAATAAGATATACTCTAGCTAGTTTTATGATAAAGGGATTTAATAAGTATTATAAAACATATATACAATACTCCTACATTGTTGGGAGAGCTGAAGAGAGAGATGTTAGCCTGGACCTCTGAAATGATTCCCAGTGTCTCAGTATTGACCAGAATGCCAAAGAAGCTGTTCCTCCTGCTAAAACCAATAAAAAAAAAATTACAAAGACTCAAGAAGCTGCTTCTTCAGCATTTAGCACTAGAATCTTGCCTTTCTTTCTTGGCTGACCAGAATAATGAATATATCTATCTCACCCTGTCTCTCTTCTAAACAGACTCAGTTTTAATTCAAGTTTCTACTACTGAAGGAATTGCTTTGCTAAAATTTAAATTAGATAGAAGTTTCAAGATCCTCTTACAATTTAGTACTTTAGTGTTGCAATTGCTGCACTATAGAAATGCAAGCAGGAAGGAGTTTTAAATAGGATTGTCTTTGAACAAAACTGTCCATATATCCTCCATAGTAAAGTAACCTGAATTAACTATTAGGTTGGTGCAGAAGTAATAGGTGGAGAAGGCAATGGCACCCCACTCCAGTACTCTTGCTTGGAAAATCCCACGGAGGCAGGAGCCTGGTAGGCTACAGTCCATGGAGTCGCTAAGAGTCGGACACAACTGAGCGACTTCACTTTCACTTTTCCCTTTCATGCACTGGAGAAGGAAATGGCAACCCACTCCAGCATTCTTGCCTGGAGAATCCCAGGGACGGCGGAGCCTGGTGGGCTGCCGTCTATGGGGTCGGACAGAGTCTGAAGCGACTTAGCAGTAGCAGCAGAAGTAATAGGGGTTTCATACCTGAATTTTACATCATTATATCTAGGCTCAATAGCATCTCTATTAGCCAAAATAGGAACCATTGCAAACAACACATTTTTTTTGCCAATGACAAATAAGTTTGTTTATTTCTATAGCATAAAAATCCATGCTTCAGAATTCAATGAACACTTGAAAAGAATTTTCTGTGCCCTGCTGCTTGTGGAAGCATTTTCCCTGCAAAAAGTTGTTGAGATGGTTAAATAAGTGGTAGTCGGTTGGAGAGAAGTCAGGTGAATGTGGCAGATGAGACAAAACTTCGTAGCCCAGTTCATTCAACTTTTGAAGTGTTCATTGTGTGATGCACAGTTCAGCATGGTTGCAGAGAAGAATTGGGCCCTTTCTGTTGACTAATGCTGGCTGAAGGTATTGCAATTTTTGGTACATCTCATCAATTTGCTGAGCAGACTTCTCAAACGCCATAGTTTCTTTGAAATTCAGAAAGCTGTAGTGGATCAGACCAGCAACAGATCACCAAACAGTGACTATGATCCCCCCACACTTTTTTTTCTAGTGCAAGTTTGGTTTGGGAAGTGCTTTGGAGCTTCTTCTTGGGCCAACCACTGAGCTAGTCACTCAGTGTTGCCATACAAAATCCACTTTTTTGTTGCACATCACAATCCGATTGAGAAATGATTCATAGAATAAGAATTGAATAAGAATAAGAATTCTTATTCATAGAATAAGAATTGTATATTCTATACAATCAATTGTAATTGATTGTATAGAATAAGAGTAGATGACACTTCAAAATGACAAATTTTTCGATTTGTGGTCATCTCACAAGGCACCCGTTTATTGAGCTTTTTCACCTTTCCAATTTGCTTCAAATACCAAACAACCATAGAATGGTTGGTGCTGAGATCTTGGGCAACTTCTCAGGTGGTTGTAAGAGGATCAGCTTCGATGATACTCTCAGTTAGTTGGTCATTGTCAAATTCCAATGGCTGGGCACTATGCTTCTCATTTTCAAAGCTCTCATTTTCTTTGCAAAACTTCTTGAATCACCACTATATGTTCATTAACAGTTTCTAGGCCAAATGCATAGTTGATTTTGCAAGTTATCTCCGCTGCGTTATGACCCATTTTGAACTCAAATAAGAAAATCACTCAAATGTGCTTTTTGTCTTAACTTCATTTCCATAGCCTATAATACATATAAAATAAACAGAAAATAATAATTCATTAGCAAAAAACACAAAGCAAGAGATGCACATTAAAATAATGCATAACAAAACCACATTTATTTAAAAATATATTCCAGTATCAAATGGCAAAGTTCAACAATGTAAAACTGCAATTACTTTTTCACCAACCTAATATATGATTGGAAGAATCATTTCACCTCCATATACAAATCTAGGCTACATCCTTAAGTCAGTCCCCAAATTTCTACTGAGTTGATGTGCAGATTAATATAGACTAATTTTTTTAAATAACAAAGGAAAAATCGTATTTTCCCAGAGAGAAAAGAAGCATGTCAAAGATACCTGCCATTTAGTCCCCGCATGATTTTTGATGCTGGTTTTGTTTTAGGAGATATTTTAAGCATAGGATTAACTTCCCGAATGAAAGCCACCCCTTGTTCCATATTATTGCATGGGCGATTAAGCATAGAGTGATCCAACGTAGGAAAGATTCAAGAACAAGTATAGAAAGATGCTTCATTGAACCATAAAGAGAGCTACTAATCTGCTTGTATTTTTTTTTTCAAAGTTAATTTTTATTGGACTATAGTTTCTTTTCTTTTTATTTTTATTTTTTAATAAATTTATTTATTTTAGTTGGAGGCTAATTACTTGACAATATTGTAGTAGTTTTTGCCATACATTAGCATGAATCAGCCATGGGTTTACATGTGTTCCCCACCCTGAGCCCCCCTCCCACCTCCCTCCCCATCCCATCCCTCTGGGTCATCCCATTGCCCCAGCCCTGAGCATTTGTCTCATGCATCAAACATGGAATGGTGTTCTGTTTCACATATGATAATATACATGTTTCAATGCTATTGTCCCAGAACGTCCCACCCTCACCTTCTCCCTCAGAGTCCATAAGACTCTTCTTGCATCTGTGTCTCTTATTCTGTCTCGCATATAGGGTTATCGTTACCATCTTTCAAATTCCATATATATGCATTAGTATACTGTATTGGTGTTTTTCTTTCTGGCTTACTTCACTCTGTATAATGGGCTCCAGTTTCATCCATCTCAATAGAACCGATTCAAGTGTATTTTTTTAATGGCTGAGTAATATTTCATTGTGTATATGTACCACAGCTTCCTTATTTTTAAATCACTCACTTGTTTTCCTAGGGATTTCATACTCCTGGATAATGACATTTGCCACTTATCCAGAGTATAACTCATCTTCTAGGGAGTTTGAGTGAGGTGAATAAAACAGAAACCCTTAAACCTTGCATAAAGATTAGAATGCTTAACAAGCACAAGAATCAGTAAAGGGAAAAGCAACATGGAACTATTATATTTCATTAAATAAATGTTAGATAATACAGAAAAATTATTAAGGTGTCAGATAAATTTCAAATATCAAGCATTGCTTTAGAGTCACATTATATTCTATAAAATTATGGTGGTTAACTTGTCATTTGTTTATTAAATATCTATTGATCTTTATATAGCAGCCTCTATGCACATGTAAAACACATGGAACATGCAATCTATCCAAGAAGGCAGCCTTGCAAATTATTAAACATGAAAAATGTAAGTGCATTAAAATGAAAGTCA
Organism: Okapia johnstoni; assembly: GCA_024291935.2. Classification (NCBI taxonomy): domain Eukaryota; kingdom Metazoa; phylum Chordata; class Mammalia; order Artiodactyla; family Giraffidae; genus Okapia; species Okapia johnstoni. Next base: position 21,811,847 of record CM044321.1, on the reverse strand, counting down.
TATAGAATCACAGAGGCATAACTGATCATTTAAAATATCACTTAAAATTTCCCTATCATGCGCCTGCTATATAATAGTGTAAATAATTCAATGAAAAATAGAAAATGTGCAACTAGAATTCATTCATATATATTATAATGTAACATCTAGAAACATATAAAACATAACAAAATAAGTATTAAATCACTACATACATAATTGTAAGATAAGTGCACACTCCAAGATGTGGAGAATTCAGTTGTGTGGCTTTGCGAACAGGGTAATACTATAATAGAGGAGGGATAGATAAATTTCTAGAATCTGGATAATTACCATTGATATGCAACAATTTAGATGTTTCTGTAATACACAAAAATTAAAGAATATTTGAGTTGCAGTGTGAAAGTATTCTAGATCGATCCACTCTTTATAAACTTCAGTATTTTTCATCCTAAGGAGCCTCTTGGAAATCTGCCGCATCTGGACAACTGAAAACGGTTAGAATTTCTGTTAGTTAGCCGAGTCCATTGTCTCTGTAAGCCTCTATTCACATTATAAAAAGTTTCAAAAAAATGTCTATGAAACTGTACGGTTTCCTTTTTCTTTTCTTTTTCTTTTCTCTTTTTCTTCAGGATTCCCATCTGTCCCATGGAGTTCTCTGTTACATCCTTAGGTAATCTGGGAACCAACCTATTTTCCAAAACAAAGGCTACGACTCATTCACTATTATTACACAGAACTCTGATGTGTAATTTAAGCTTTTTCTTGTGAATCCCCTGAGGTAATTTCTCACCACCCTTACTGAGGTGACTTGTTCTGTGTCCAGTTTATTGAAATTCCCCAGACCCAGATGGGTCGATAGCCTGATATTTTAGAATTTTGCCCTTATTTACTTTCATTAAGTATAGCTAGTGCTTTGTCTCCCATCTCTTTTACAGGAATCGTGAGTGTTAAACTGTGACCATGACTGCTTAGTGTATAGAATACCTTAGAGGAATATCATTTTAACAATTCTTGTTAACAATGTGAAGTTTAGTAAACTGTAATGTTGGGGGAAAAAAGGACTCCAGAAATTGTTTGTTCCTTTGTATGTCTTCCATTAATTAGAAGGAATCAGTGGACCTCACAGTAAAAATTTGAAAGCATATGTCCTCAAATCAAAGGTCATGGCTGCTTTACACCAATATGTATCTGTTTAAACTATGGACTATTCCAGTATTATGTGTAAATAGTAGGGGATACTGCTTCAGTATCCTGTTAATTCAGTACTAATAGCTGTACTGAATTTCACACCATGATTTCTTTCTCTCAAAACTAGGCCATAATTTCCCTCTCTCAACCTCAAAAGTATTCCATCATCAATCTCTATGCCTTCTTTATCAAAAGAAGAATGAAAAGAAAAAGGGACTGAAATCAATCCTGTCCCAGTATGTTTTTTAATTGACATTAAAGCCCATTGTTTATAGTTAATTTTATGGAATCTATGATTAATTTATAATATAATTGGTTATATTATAATTATAAAATCATTATTAAGTGTAAATCCTATTGAATAATTAGCAACTCAGTGCATAATAACACAATATAGATATATTTGTGAAGACATTTACATAAAAATTTAATTTCATATCATACAGTTAAAATATATTACCTTAAAGAAAACCTCCCCTTGTGAGAACGTTTTAATAATTTAGTGAAAAGGTTTTGTATTTTGCTTTGTGACTTTGAATTCATTTTCTCATTTGTTTATCATCTCTAAAGTGGGTGTTATAAGAAAATTCATATCCCAGTTTCCTACAATAAATTAAATTCAATACAATATTAAAAGCTTATACTTTAAACATGTACACATAATTTACTCAATAATTGTTAGATATTATAAACACTTTATTATTAAGGTCTTCTAGGTTCATTGTTTACTATTAGTGTCATAGGGAGTCTGTCTCCAGTGATTACAACTTAACTTATTGTGAAGGAAAGATACAGCAGTCGTGTATATCACTTTCCAGTTACATAGCTTCTATTGGCTTTGCCCACCTGGGCGTCTACTTTACAGGCATGATTGTCCTATTGCATGTTATCAGTGGATAGATGCAGTAGTTCATAGAATCTAAAGTAAAATATTTATAAACAAGTCACAACACAAAATCAAACATTTTTTTATATTTCTGTCAGAACCTAGACTAAAGTCGTTTCTCCAGTTCAGTTCAGTCGCTCAGTCATGTCTGATTTTTCGTGACCCCATGGACTGCAGCATGCAAGGATTCCCTGTCCATCACCAACTCCCAGAGCTTACTCAAACTCATGTCCATCGAGTCAATGATGCCATACAACCATCTCATCCTCGGTCGCCCACTTTTCCTCCTGCCTTCATCTTTCCTAGCATCAGGATCTTTTCCAAACAGCCAATTTGTTGCATAAGGTGGCCAAGGTATTGGAGTTTCAGCTTCAGCATCAGTCCTTCCAATGAATTTTCAGGACAGATTCCTTTAGGATTTACTGGTTGGGTCTACTTGCACCCCAACGGTCTGTCAAGAGTCTACTCCAACACCACAGTTCAAAAGCATCAATTCATTGGCTCTCAGCTTTCTTTATAGTCCAACTCTCACATCTATACCTGACTACTGGAAAAACCATAGCTCTGACTAGACAGACGTCTGTTGGCAAAGTAATGCCTCTGCTTTTTAATACGCTGTCTAGGTTGGTCATAGCTTTTCTTCCAAGGAGTAAGCGTCTTTTAATTTCATGGCTGCAATCACCATCAGCAGTGATTTTGGAGCCCCCAAAAATAAAGTCTGACACTGTTTCCATTGTTTTCCCATCTATTTCCCATGAAGTGACGAGACTGGATGCCATGATGTTAGTTTTCTGAACGTTGAGCTTTAAGCCAAATTTTTCACTCTCCTTTTTCACTTTGATCAAGAGGCTCTTTAGTTCTTCTTCACTTTCTGCCATAAGGATGCTGTCATCTGCATATCTGAAGTTGTTGATATTTCTCCCAGAAATCTTGATTCCAGCTTGTGCTTCATCCAGCCCAGCGTTTCACATGATGTGCTATGCATGTAAGTCAAATAAGCAGGGTGACAATACAAGCCTTGATGTACTCCTTTCCTGATTTGGAACCAGTCTGTTGTTCCATGTCCAGTTCTAACTGTTGCTTCTTGACCTGCCTACACATTTCTCAGGAGGCAGGTCATGTGGTCTGGTATTCCCATCTCTTTCAGAATTTTCCACAGTTTATTGTAATCCACACAGTCAAAGGCTTTGGTTTAGTCAATAAAGCAGAAGTTGATGTTTTACTGGAACTCTCTTGCTTTTTCAAGATCCAATGGATGTTGGCAATTTGATATCTGGTTCCCCTGCCTTTTCTAAATCCAGCTTGAACATCTGGCAGTTCCTGGTTCATGTACTGTTGAAGCCTGGCTTGGAGAATTTTGAGCATTACTTTCCTAGTGTGTGAGATGAGTGCAATTGTGTGGGAGTTTGAACATTCTTTGTCATTGCCCTTCTTTGTGACTGGAATGAAAACTGACGTTTTCCAGTCCTGTGGCCAGTGCTGAGTTTTCCATATTTGCTGACATATTGAGTGCAGCACTTTCACAACGTCCTCTTTTAGGATTTGAAATAACTCAACTGGAATTCCATCACCTCCGCTAGCTTTCTTCATAGGGATGCTTCCTAAGGCCCATTTGACATTGCATTCCAGGATGTCTGGCTCTAGGTGAGTGATCACACCATTTTGGTTATCTGGGTCATGAAGATCTTTTTTGTATAGTTCTTCTGTGTATACTCGCCACCTCTTCTTAATATCTTTTGCTTCTGTTAGGCCCATACCATTCCTGTCCTTTATTGTGTGCATGTTTGCATGAAATGCTCCCTTGGTATCTCTAATTTTCTTGAAGAGATCTCTAGCCTTTCCCATTCTATTGTTTTCCTCCTTTATTTTGCATTAATCACTGAAGAAGGCTTTCTTCTCTCCTTGCTATTCTTTGGAATTCTGCATTCAAATGGGTATATCTTTCCTTTTCTCCTTTGCCTTTCATTTCTCTTCTTTTCACAGCTATTTGTAAGGCCTCGTCAAACAACCATTTTGCCTTATTGCATTTCTTTTCCTTGCAGATGGTCTTGATCCCTGCCTCCTATACAATGTCATGAACCTCCGTCCATAGTTCTTCAGGCACTCTGTCTATCAGATGTAATCTATTGAATCTTTGTCACTTCCACTCTATAATCATAAGGGATTTGATGTAAGTCATACCTGAATGGTCTAGTGGTTTTCCCTACTTTCTTCTGTTTATGTCTGAGTTTTGCAATAAGGAGCTCATGATCTGAACCACATTCAGCTCCCAATCTTGTTTTTTCTGACTGTATAGAGCTTCTCCATCTTTGGCTGTAAAGAATATAATCAATCTGATTTCGGTATTGACCATCTGGTGATGTCCATGTGTAGAATCTCCTCTTTTGTTATTGGAAGAGGGTGCTTCCTATGACCCGTGCTTTCTCTTATCAAAACTCTATTAGCCTTTGTCCTGCTTTATTCTGTACACCAAGGCCAAATTTGCCTGTTACTTCTTGACTTCCTACTTTTGCTTTCCAGTCCCCTATAATGAAAAGGACATCTTTTGGGGGTATTATTTCTAGAAGGTCTTGTAGGTCTTCATAGAACTGGTCAACTTCAGCTTCTTCAGCATTACTAGTTGGGGCATAGACTTGGATTACTGTGATATTGAATGGTTTGCCTTGGAAATGAACAGAGATCATTTTGTCGTTTTTGAGATTGCATCCAAGTACTGCATTTCAGACTCTTGTTGACTATGATGGCTACTCCATTTCTTCTAAGGGATTCTTGCCCACAGTAGTAGGTATAATGTTTATCTGAGTTCAGTTCACCCATTTCAGTCCATTTTAGTTCGCTGATTCCTAAAATATCGACATTCAGTCTTTCCAGCTCCTGTTTGACCACTTCCAATTTACCTCGATTCATGGACCCAACATTCCAGATTCCTATTCCAGATTGTTTATAGCATCAGACTTTACTTCCATCACTAGTCACATCCACAACTGGGTGTTGTTTTCTCTTTGGCTCCATTCCTTCATTCTTTCTGGAGTTACTTCTCCACTGATCTCCAGTAGCATATTGGGCACCTAGCGACCTGGGGAGTTCATCTTTCAGTGTCCTATATTTTTGCCTTTAATACTGTTCACGATGACTGGTATGCTTCAAAAGTGGATGTCAGTCCACCCTTATTGAAATCAGTGTGAATCTGTACATTCAGATCCCATTCTTCCTCTAACTTACATATACTGGGATGTCCAATGCTTATTTCCAGGCTTTTCCCACTAAAAAGCACACATGCCATAATTTCCTTTGCACCTGAACAAAGTACATTCAGTACTGGGTCTTTATCAGCTGTCTTCTATGGATTCTTTGTTTGCCTCCAATTTGCTTTACAAAATTCTGGCTGGCCACCTTCCTTTTGAAACACATTTGAAACAGCTTACTTCTTCTAATGCAACAGCTCTTTGTGAAAATATGCTGGACCTGTAAATCATGTTCTCTTGATTGCAGTCAGTTTTCCTGGTTCTCTGTGCTAAGGCTTCTAGAGAGAGCAGCACTTTTTAACCAAAATGGTAATGGTTTGAAGTGAAAAAAGGAGTCTTCCATCCCATGCCATTTAAAATACAATCTGAATAAATCTCTAAGTACTTATACTCCTAAATCAGCTATATTTTATTTATTTATTTTTTACTGTTTAATCACTTTACATGTCTTCCCTGGCAGCTCAGGTGGCAAAGAATCTCCCTGCAATGCCGGAGACCCGGGTTCAATCCCTGGTTCAGGAAAATCCCCTCGCAAAGGAAATGGCAATCCTGTATTCTCACCTGGGGAATTCTATGCACAGAGGAGCCTGGCAGGCTACAGTCCATGGGGTGACAAAGAGTTGGACAGGACTGAGTGACTAACACACACACACACAATCACTTTACAACCAAAATTACAAGGTTACTCCCTGGTGGCTCAGACGGTAAAGCGTTTGCCTACAATTCAGGAGACCTGGGCTCTATCCCTGGGTTGGAAATATCCCCTGGAGAAGGAAATGGAAACCCACTCCAGTATTCTTGCCTGGAAAATCCCATGGACGGAGAAACCTGGTAGGCTATAGTCCATGGGGTCACAAAGAGTCAGACATGGCTGAGAGACTTCACTTTCACTTTCACTCATATATTAATCTAATTTCCATTCACCAGGCTTTGAAACCAACTACCTCTCTGACTTTTCTACTGTTGCTAATAATATGACCAGGGTTGTTCTTCTTCAGTGAGATTGAATATCTGAGACAGCTTTAGGATTTCTGATAGCTTTGAAGCAGTATCTTTGAATTTCACAAACTTGATGAGACTTTCTTTTTGATGTCTATACTGTAATCTCCACTGACACAGAACCACCTTAGCTCAGGCCTTTGAAATCTTGTGTTCTGTGCCTGTGTCCTTCATGAGTGTTATAGCCTCCTAATGAGTTTCTGCATCAACAATCTTTCTTGTATTATAGCATCACATTATTTTTTCTAAAATAGTATTCTATTATGGGTTTTAGCATTAGGCTTTACATGCAGTTTTATAATGTTTAGATATTCAATGCTTCAAGAAGCTCTTTGAAAAAATCGTATGTTTCAAAAGATAAAATTTAACAAACCACTCATTGATTATTTTGTCCTTTTGTAATGTTAACCTTTCTGTGCCAAATGATTTTTGATTAAATATCGTACTTACCTTAAAAATGATATATTTTCTACTTAAAATTAAGCTATTGATGGCTGTCTCTATGTCTCCAGTATATTGTTTGCTATCATCAGCATGAATGTGATATAGATGCTCATTACACACCATATTTACCAAATTTTATTAAATTAAATGAATAAAGGAACCAATTAGCCTGTTGAGATCTATTCCACATATTTTTTAATTAAAACAATAGAGAAGGGAACATTTTTCAAAGTAGTATGTATATATCAGAGCTATTTTCATAAGAAAATATTGTCTCATCTGCAGATTTAAATGCACAGCTAATAGTAGAGTGCAAGAAGAAATACTAAGTAAATATAAATTTAAAGATAAAAAAGAAAGCTGTTACTTACAGATTGTGGAGCTGTCTCATTTTAGGATACTCCTTCAAAATGTACAGTTACTCTTGGTCAGATAGGAAGAGCAAAAATACTCCAGAAGGAATTTCAGAGCAGCTTTTTCTCTTTATGGCTTCAATATATATTTAGAGATAAGAATAAACTGTTGCTGTTGTTTAGTTGCTCAGGCTTGCCTGAATCTTTTGAGACCCCGTGGACTGTAGACCGCAAGCCTCCTCTGCCTATGGTATTTCCCAGGCAAGAATACTGGAGTGGGTTGCCATTTCTTTCTCCAGGGGATCTTTCTGACCCAGGGATTGAATCTGCATCGCTTATGTTTTCTGCATTGGCAGGCGGATTCTTTACCACTGTGCCACCTGAGAAGTCCAACAATAGTGTAGTATAATTATTGATAGTTAAATAGTTGTTCAGTTAATTATTAGTTTAAAAATATGATATTGGCCAAATAAATACCTCAATGCAAAAGTCCATTGTGATGTCACTACAAAGTACTTTTTCTTTTAATATTATTTGCTTCTTGACCTCTTTGTATTTTATATCTCAGGGATTTTCCCTACCAGAGTAATTAGTCTGGGATACCTTGAACCAGAGCCTAAGAAAAAGTCTGCTGTACAGATGACTTACATGGAAATGTGATTCCAAGAATCACTCAGAAAAGGGTTTTTGGGGACAGGGTTGTCAAAACAATTCAGCATACAAGGATCTTTATCCAACTGGCCTCCGATTCAGGTGCCTGGAATATCACACAAAACTTACAAGATGCTTTAAGAAATGTACCAGGGTACTGTTCACCTGGGGAAGGAAAGGCTGAAGCAATTTTTTCATCAACATTTTTCCTTCATTTCCATCTTTCCTGCAAATAAGAACACATTGCATATAAAGCTGGCCTCATTCCAAGTTCCCCAAGTGTGAGTACCAGGTAGATTTATAAGGGTTGCCACATTTCTGTGTTAGATTAACCTAAGAGCAGAAAGAATAGCTGAGAGGTTGTTAGTTTGTACCTATAAAGAGCTGACTGATGTATGCTTATGAGTCAGATGTAGGATGGAGAACATTTGAAATGATGTTCTGGGGAAGAGAGACCCCATCCCTATATCACTTCATCTATATATTCAGTCATTAAATTATCCATCCATTACAAGTGGTGACTTTCTCAGTCTCTAAAAAGACTAAATGGACAAGCTAAAGACCCCTGCTGCCTGCAGCTTGTCATGAGGCCTTGATTGAGAGCAATCATCTCAAGTCTTTACCAGCCATTGACATCTCTCTTTCCTCAACTTGCTCTTTGGGTAATGAAGGTTTCTTCCCTTTCTGAGGGACCAAGACCTTCACCACAAAATATCTTTTTTAATGAAAGTACAGTTGATTTAAAAGAGTGTGTCAATTTCAGTTGTACAGCAAAGTGATTTAGTTATACATATAAATTTTTTCAGATTATTTTCCACTGTAGGTTATTACAAGATGTTGAATGTAGTTCCCTGGGCTAACCATTGCTGTATATGTAATTTATGTAGTTTTTATCTGTTAACCCCATACTTCTAATTTAGCCCACCCCACTCCCTGTTCCCTTTGGTGACCATGTTTGTTTTTTTTATATCTGTTAGTCTGTTTCTGTTTTATAGATAGATTTATCTGCATTATTTTTTAGCTTCTACATATAAGTAATAGCATATTTGTTTTTCTCTATCTGACTTACTTCACTTGGTATGATATTCTCTAGGTCCATTGAAGTTGCTGAAAATCACAATATTTCATTCTTTCTATGGCTGAGTAATATTCCATTGTGTGTGTGTGTGTGTGTGTGTGTGTGTGTGTGTGTGTGTGTGTGCGTGTGTGTATAGCATCTTACACAAATTCTCTGTTGATGGGCATTTGGTTTGTTTCCATGCCTTGGCTATTGTAAACGGTGCTGTTCTGAAATCTTTCCGAATTAGTTGTTTTTGTTTTTTCCATATATACCCACAAGTGGAATTGCTGGATCATATGGTAGTTCTACTTTTAACTTTTTTAAGGAACCCTTACATAGTGCCTGTACCCATTTATATTCCCACCAACAGTATACAAGTCATTCCCAAAATATCTTAGACCTCCATTTCCCTATCTGGGTGTCATGCTTGGGTGGTTGTAATATCTGTTCACACCTACCATTAGTCATGGAAAAATCAAAAAATGCTCTAGTGAATCTCAATCATTTCAGGCATGCCACAGCCTTCTCCTATTGTATAGAAACAATTCTAAAACGTTGTTGAAATTAGCATTACTTTTGTCATCAGTGTAGTAACTCCTGTATTTACCTACTAGTCTATGGGCTTCCCTAGTAGCTCAGGTAGCAAAGAATCCACCTGAAATGCAGAAGACCCCTGTTAGAGTCCTGGGTTGGGAAGATCTGCTGGAGAAGGGATAGGCTACAAACTCCAGTATTGTTGGACTTACCTTGTGGCTCAGCTGGTAAAGAATCCACCTGCAATGCGGGAGACCTGGGTTCAATCCCTGGGTTGGGAAGATCCCCTGGAGAAGGGAAAGGCTACCCACTCCAGTATTCTGGCCTAGAGAATTCCATGGCCTGTACAGTCCATGGGGTCGCAAAGAGTCAGACACAACTGAGCCACTTGCACTTCACTTTTCACTACAGGAAGAAGACCAAAGTGATAAGACAGTGATTCTTTCTTCCAGTTCAGTGGAGCCCTTAAAATTTCTCCCTGGAAGTGTTCTTGAAAAACAGCACCTCTGATATGAGCTCCTAAAGCTGGACAGATAGGGTGCGTACATTGTGCAGCGAGTCTCAGGGAGGGATCAGGAGAGGTGCTAACCCTACCTACAACTTCTGTTCTCTGAATAAGGCCCTCTATGTCAGTAGCTGATTCAGCACATCCTTCCATTTGGAGAACAATGCTCAAGACACACAAGGTGGCACAGGTGCCATCGTAATAGGTAGCAATATATTCCTAGCTAGCATCGACAACACATTGCTCAACCCTTTCTGTAAACCAGGTTTGACATTTTCTTCCTGATTAAGTGGTCAAAGGTATTTCCACATAATCCATATGTTTGAACTGAGAGAGGAGTATTTGTCCAACAGGAATATTTGTCAAGACATCAGTGCCAAATGTTCATGTAATTTATTTGTGCTTTTCGGAACTGATTATGCCTGATCCTCTTTTTGACATTTCCGTCATACAGTGGATTACTGCTGCACCTGGATAACTTAAGATTTAGTGGGTTTTATGTTAATCAGCTCATGATAGGAAGGTCTGATTGCACAGTTACTTGGTGTCCACAGGCCACTGTTATTATCTTCCAAAGACTGGTATTAGGCCAGGGATTCATTTCAAACTGAGACCAGTTCTCTACTCCAGAAGGCACAAACATGCTTTTATACCTTAAGGATTTACACAGAAATTTTCTTATTGAGGGCTTCACAGATATACCACACAGCACATTCATCCAACCACAGATACCTCTGACATCACTAGATCAAGAGAAAGTGTCTGTATCCCAGACCTGCTGCAGAGCAGCTCTCACTATGTCTTTGATGTTGTTGTTTATTATCGCAATACCTTCTAGGGTACCATACTGCTTCTAATGCACAACACTGACTAGTAAGCAGAAATTATCCACTGGGAAATTCCATTCATAATGGGTTTTAGTCCACAGGTCAGGAGACCAATAAAAGGGTGTGGGCAACTACTGAGCATTTCAACCCTAGTTATACACTAAGGGGAGAAATAACCCCCAAACTGATCCCAAAACATCTTTCAGACTCAGTGTGAGATGTATCTAAAATAGAACTCTACTTCGTATCTAGCCTTCATAATTCCTCTCTCTAATTGTAGACAATAATATTTTATAGATGTCCTCTTATTAATGTCTGTTGAGACACCATATCCATTAGTCCTCAAATTTTCTGGTTATTCCCCTTTGCCTAATGCACATTAACCTGGTAAATGGCTACAGCATTTTTTTAGGAGATGAGCAGAAGAATGTACACACACATATGGTAGGATTGCCTGGTCCTTTTCAAAAAGTTCCAATGTCTGCTCAAATTTCTATGCCACTGGCTGATATCAGGCTCTATCTTAAAAGATATTGATTTTTTATTACATACTCATAAAAATATTTTACACAAGTCAAGTAACATTCTGGTCACTGTTCATCTTTTTCACCCCTTAAAACTACATTATTTGTTAGTTGTAACTGATATATTGAGGAATCTTCAATTCACTGAAACTGTTAATGGGCTTTTTTATGTAAAGTATAGACTCCTTAAAATACTTTAGCATGTAATTTTTAATGGATCATATTATTGAATGATCATGACATTTCTTACTATAAACTATAGGTACTTATGGGGACCTTCTTAGATAAGACAAAAAATATAATCATCAAGCATTGAAAACACAACATTGACTATTTCTACCTTTAACTCTCTCCCTATTGGCCAATGGTCTGAATCTACTGTAAGTAGGCAAATGGATTTTATTATTTACTTCATGTTCATCATAATTTTACCTGTATAATGAACAGTGACTTTAAATCATCCTTTTACTTTTCATGCAATTACCTTTTTAAGTTTAGTTCCTGTTATTTTAACATATTCTTTTTTTTTGAAATCTATGCTTCAAGGAGCTAAAAGTTCATGCAGTCTGTACCTTGGTTTCTCTGGATATCATTAGGCTAAGTGGAATAATATTGACTTATGGTTACATTTGTCATGAGTTGTTTATGCCTTTAGTAAGTACATGTATTATAAACATCCTGTAGCCTTTTTTAAATCAGACATCATTCATCTTGTTTTAAAATTATCTAAATTCACAAAAATGTTTATAAATACTGATTCAAATTTTACATCTCCAAATGCATACACTCAGTTACATAATACACTTTAATTCAAGACAGTTTTTTAAAAAAGTAACTACTCTAGTTTCTTCTTTATATAATGGGTTGTGTAACCTACTCACACAAAAGTGAATAATTCACAATGTAGAGAAGAGTGCACGTCTATTTTTCTCCACCAGATTTGGAAAATTGCTTCTAACTCTGAAAATAACATTATGACATGTTTTCATTGAAGATGATATATAACTGTTTCACTGTATATCCTTTGGTGAACTGTAGTTAGATTTTAAAACCAATTACTCTTACTGGTTTTGAAATTCCAAATGGGTAATTTATAATTAAATTTCTAAAAATATACTTGTCTGTATTGTTTATTATTTACTTAAAATATGAAATATTAACATTAAATAAATGATTTGATTGATTTAATAGTAAATGAAATATTTCATGTAAATGTTGAAAATATTCAATATGAAAGCTGAAGCTACAAACTGACGGCAGTTTGTAACTGCATATGACTGAACTGAACTGAACTGATGACTAACTGACGTCATTCTGAGATAATATGAATAAAATTGACTCTAGGAAACATGTTTCATTACACTGGCAAATGCTTTTGGTATTCCTACTTATTTCATCAAATATTAAATATTTCTTTACTTTTCCTTACAATTTTGTTTAATATGTTAGTTAAATAAGCACTCTTTTAGATTTAAATGTCGTTAGTTAATAGAAATGGGAAATGATGATTGCATTTTTCCTAGAAATTAATGTGATCTTTTTTAAAAAAAAAAATGAAATTATAATGGGTGATATCAGTTACTTTATTTTTATAAAGTGATGATTATTTTTATTTAGATAATAAAAGTGTGTTTAAAAGTATGACTTCTTTTGATATCATTGATAAAGCAATTTGACCACTAAATATCAAACTGTCAATATGATCTATATATAGAGAAATGGAGATTAACATAGATGTGTAATTTAGCAAAGGGCCTGAATTTATATTTTAGGGTCTGTTTGTGTGTTATTCAAAAAATATCATATATGAGAGCATATCGATTATTCAGTACAGCTAAAATTTTAGATAGTGAACAATATTGAAGTACAAGGCAATGAAAAATCATAGACTAAAAAAAATCAATTCTGAAATTTTAGATGAATCATCACTAGTGATTTACTACATGCACATGTATATACAGATAGCTATGTATGTATGGGCTTCCCTGATGGCTCAGATGGTAAAGGGTCTGCCTGCAATGCGGAAGACCCAGGTTCAATCCCTGGGTTGGGATGATCCCCTGGAGAAGGAAATGGCAACCCACTCCAGTACTCTTGCCTAGAAATTTCCACGGACGGAGGAGCCTGGTAGGCTACAGTCCATGGGGTTGCAAAGAGTTGGACGTGACTGAGCAACTTCACTTTCACATGTATGTTAGCAGTTAAGAGTTTTTTACAGGTCATCTACAGATTAATACATAACATGGCATGGCAACCCACTCCAGTATTCTTGCCTAGAGAATCCCCATGGACAGTGGAGCCTAGGGGGCTATAGTCCATAGAGTGACACAGAGTTGGATACAACTGAAGCAATTTAGCAGGCATGCACAGACTCAAATCTAACATCCTATTAAAAATGTGCAAATGTAATGACAGTCAGTTCCTCCTTAGCAAAATGCAAGAGACCAGTGGAGAATTCAGTACCAGAATATCACCAATTCCAAATTCACAAGACATAAAAGCAACAGATGGCAGCCATCTACAGTGAGTTGAATTACAAGAGATGAACCTTGAGTTTATGGAAGTTGAACGTTTTACAGTGGATTGTATCTTCTCTGCTTTAGAGGAAGACCATACTACAACTGACAAATTAACTTCAGAGAATTCTCTACTACTCTGAAGTTAGTTTGCCATGTAGTCTTCAAAAGCTCAAAGAGTTCTAAAATCTAGGGGATTACAAGTGACAAGGCAAAAGAGAACATACCACCAGCTGAAGTACTTTTAAATACTCAAAATTATTAAAAAGTTTTGTGATGACTTATTCTGTTTCATATTAAATTATCTATACATTCAGACAATTTCTGCTTCTATTATATTGGAAAAATGTTGCATCTTGTTAGAGCACAGTTTTGAGTGTATACCAAAACAAATTCCAAAGGTGTATCTGTTTCATACATGCTTCTATTAAGACTATTGTTTTTAGAAAAATAATGTGCTCTTCTAAAATTCATATTCACATTATCAACCTCAAAGCAAATAATTATATTTTCTGTGTTGGACTTTGACCTGTATTTACAACAGCACTCATAATATTATGAGATTGTATTTACAATAGAATGAACTTTATTTTCAGTACATAGATTAGATGAAAAATGAAATCCTTATTAGTAAAGAAAAAAATCTTATTTTCATTGGAATATTTGACATAGATGTAAACTTTGTATAATTCAACTCTTTGAAGTATTATTATGGTAATGAAGCTGGCACATTAGCATCTAGTTTTTTTTTTTTTTAATATTTGCACACACAGACACACACACATTCAAAAAATGAAAATAAAGCTTGTAATTGCAAACTGAAAACAAAGTAGCTCATTTGGCCTGTATGAAAAACCATGCTTCACATGATGATATATAACTGCACTTTCCTCATATTCACATGTTAAATATTGTCATCAGCAAAGACTTTTTAATATAAGCAATAAATAGTGAGGTAAATGCTGAAGCACTTTCTGTTTTTCATCTGCTCTGTGATATTCTGATTTCTCTATGATATAGGCTACATGGCATCAACTTTGAGAACAGGAATTCAGATGGCAGTTTTCCATGAAACATGCTATCCTCTTTCATTTCTTTTTCAGTTTATTATTGTGCTGTCAAAAATAACTTCATTACAAAATAACAAAATGTTGCTATAAAAACACATGTGTGCTAAGTCACTTCAGTTGGGTTCAACAACTGAGCAACTAACACATAAACCCACCCACTCATATTATAGACCAGAATGAATTAGTCTGTTTTAACTGAATGCATCTAAGAAACTTTCTCTAACTAGTTAAAACTGTCTTTAAAGAGGAGGTTCTCAAATCCAGGTGGCTTATGTTAATGCAATAAGGTTTTAATAACACCTCATTAAAAGCTGAAAAATTTTATACAGATTTTAAGCTGAGCAAAGCACTAGTACAGCAGTCATCAAAGGGACTTTCTTCAGCGAACTGGGACATATATTAACTTTATGATTGGCTTATAACTGATAGTAGCCACAGACAATTAATATTCATTATCATACTTATCATTAGTGATTTTTCACTTACATTACCTTAATTTATATTATGATCACATTTTATATGTGCATTTTCCTTTCTGTGTTTCATCTTGTTTCTGCTTCTCATATGATATATTCCATATGCTTCCCAAATTCCAAACATCTCTGAGTCACCACCGTTATCACTTAACTTTTAGTGCTTTGTTCATTCACTAGGTCTAGAAAAATGTTACTCTAAATGGACTACAGTTTCCCAATAAAGTGAAAATAGAAAATTGAGCAGTAATCAGAAATACTAGTGTATAAAAGTGTGATTTGGGTGAGAGAAGAAATGATGATTTAGAATAGATATTGTGTAACAACAGGTGGTTAAGAAATCAGGAAACTGTCTTCTGAACTCTATTCATGTCTAATTAAAGTCTAATTTGCTTTTTCAAAACTTACTGAATGTCTTACAAGAGCTATTTCAGATGAAGAAATAGATTTGCTTTTAAATTTGTTATAGTATTGACTAACTTTTCCCCTATAAATATTAATTCATTTATTTATAAAATGAGATTGCTGATGCCTACTACATAAAATTCCTTAGAGAATACATCAGATGAAGTATGTTACCCATTTAATTCAGTACTTGGCTATTATTAAAATGTAAAACTTTTATTAAACCTTTAATCATCATTTTCCATAATTGTATAATTGTGTAATTAACTGACTTATGTATACTTTCATAAGTACACATGACAGCATACTTATGTATGCTTCCTATATTTTCTAGATTATTGGAATAAAAGTACACAGTATTATTTATCCCTTTTTATTGCTACTGTCATTGAACCAATTCAATTTTTCATCATATTTTGCCTAGGTTTTTGCTATAACCTTCAGTTGGATTTTTCTGCCTTGCCTTCTCACTGAGTTATACTTCAGTTTTATGGCAGCTACCTCTCAGATTACGCAGATAATATCCTTTAACTTATATCATCAATCCTAATGATTCTTTATTACTTTTAGCAGTAAATTAAACATCAAAAAATATCCTCCGTGTGACTTTAAGGGCCACTTACATAGTTCTTTATTCATGCTGGCATCGATTTTAAATGGAATGAATGCTACGTATGTGTCGGATTGTGTTTTACAGATTAGGTCAGGAAGATCCACTAGAGAAAGAAATGGCAACCCACTCCAGTACTCTTACCTGGAGAATCCCATGGACAGAGGAGCCTGGTGGGCTACAGTCCGTGGGGTCACAGGAGTCTGACACGACTTAGCGACTAAACCACCACCACCACTAGAAAAGTCAGTAAGAAAATCCACTCATTGAGTTACCTAATGAAAGCATGATGGTGAGACTGTGGGGTATCAGGAAAGAATAAATCACACTTTATAGAAAAGGTGGTATTTAATTCTATCCCTGAGAAAGGGATTTTATTTACCAGAAGGTAAAATATGTGAAGAAGAAACCAGTCAAAGAAGATCAAACCAGTCAATCATAAAGGAAAGCAGTCCTGAAGTTCCAGTTCCTTGGCCACCTGATACGAAGAGTGGACTCATCAGAAAAGACACTGATGCTGGGAAAGATTGAAGGGGGGAGCAGAACGGGACAGCAGAGGATGAGAAGGTTGGATGGCATCACTGACTCGATGGTCATGACTTTGAGCAAGCTTGGGAGTTGGTGATGGGCTGGGAAGCCTGGTGTGCTGCAGTCCATGGGGTCACAAAGAATCGGACATGACTGAACAACTGAACTGAACTGAAACGTGATAAACCTAGAAAAAATAAAATGTAAATCTAGTCGAGGACAGTGTGATTGGAAATAGAAGATTATAAAAATTAGTTGCAAACACATATCATGACAGGTACTTTGGCAATTTTATTATGTCTAGGCAGAAAAGAAGAATTGAAGCCAAGGATGATATTAAACAAATTATGAAGCATAGGAAAGCCCACTACAAGCAAGCATTATGAGGTTCAAAAATATCTAATACTAAGGTTGATAAACCTTGAAGTGTAGAAAATGTAACAGAGATACTGAGGCAATGATTTTTCCTCTTCCCATCCTCTTCCTGACTGACATCCAGTAACTAGGGAATAGGGGAGATTCTATTCCAAACCTCTTTGGCTTGCTATATCTTTAACAACTTGTCAAATATCATTAGGCTTGTAGTTAATTGATCATACAATAGTGACTGGGCTTCCCTGGTGGCTCTATGGTAAGCAATCTGCCTACAATGCGGGAGATTTAGATTCGATCCCTGGGTTGGGAAGATTCCTAGAGGAGGGCATGACAACCCACTGCACTATTTTTGCCTGGAAAAGCCCATGGACAGAGGAGCCTGGCAGATTATACTCCATAGGGTTGCAAAGAGTCAGATACAATTGAAGTGACTTAGCAGGCACAAACACACAGTAGTGACTAATTGGCTGCATACCCCAAAAAGCTAATGCTGCAATTAGAACACTGGAATAACTAGTGACTTGCCTTACTATGGCAAACTGTTTAAGGAAATATTAATTATTATGATTATTATGATGACCTGAAATGAGCTCTATTGCTCAATCTATCCCTAAAACTTGAATCTCATCATTTAAAAGATCTGTAGCTTCAGCTCTGGGTTTCGTCTGGGGGAAGAAAAAATAATAATAATGATAATAATATTAATAATAAATTGATCCAGCTATGTGATTCATCCCATAGAGATTTTGAGACGTAATTTTCCTTTTTTCCTGTCTTTTTATTTATTTTCTTCTTTAATTGTCTATTGATGAAGTATCAAAGGCAATTAAAAAAGTGTTTACTCTCAAGAAGGAGCAATTGATTATATGCATGCCTGAAGCCAGGGAACAGAAATGCTCTGCCATGCCTGAAGCCAGGGAACAGAAATGCTCTGCGATCAGCAAGTTAGTAAACTCATTAATAATTTAGATGCAGCCTAAAGCCTATGGACAGATATTTGTTATGAACTGCTGATTTGAAAAATAAATGTATTCTATTCTGAAATGCTTGCAAGATATCAGGTTTCAAGTCAGGGCATGTTGCTAAGAGAGGGAAGCAGCTATAGCAATTTCCAAACCCCTTTTCCTTCCCCTTCCATTCCAGGAAGCACCTCATGCTTCCATACTTAATGGAAACTTTTCTTTTACCTTTAGTTTTAAGATTTCAGTCTTTTATTTTTTCACTTCTCAAAAAAAAAAAAAAAAAAGAAAAGAAAAAAACAGGAAAAACAAAAAACCCCTCAAACTTCCCATGGGCTTGTTGGCCCTAAAGGTAAGAGAAGGTAATCATGGTGAGGTGATCAAGGTTATACGCATGTTTGATTTCAAAGTTCTAAATGCTGAATGACAGTTATATAGAAAAGTTACACTTGAGGCATTTTTAGACCATTATGTCCTATGAAAGTGAAAGTGAAGTCGCTCCGTCGTGTCCGACTCTTTGCGAACCCATAGACTGTAGCCTACCAGGTTTCTCCGTCCATGGGATTTTCCAGGCAAGAATACTGGAGTGGGGTGCCATTTCCTTCTCCAGGGGATCTTCCCTACCCAGGGATCGAACCTGGGTCTCCCGCATTGTAGACAAACACTTTACCGTCTGAGCCACAACGCCATGGACTATACATTCTGTGGAATTCTCCAAGCCAGAATACTGGAGTGGGTTGCCTTTCCCTTCTCCAGGGGATCTTCCCAACCCAGGGGTCAAACCCAGGTCTCCCACATAGCAGGCAGATTCTTTACCAGTTGAGCCACAAAGGAAGTCCCCTGATGTCCTATAGCAGGATTTAAACAGTAAATCTACATCTCTTTATTTTTTGTCTCCAAGATCACTTCTACAAAGGCTAAATATGTTGAAAATTATGCACACATATGGTAATTTTTAAGAATTTAATATTAGACAATTATGATAAAAAACATTCTTCCAAAGCTTATGACAGGCAATATTCCATCCCTCAGATTTGTATAACTATTAATAGAAGAGGCTACAACATTGGAGATACAGCACAGATTGTATGTAAGGACTATGAGCTGCAATATCCTTATCTCTTGACCCTCAACATATAATATGTTGAGGTTTAGTTTTAAGAAACTTAAACAAGTTAAAATTTATAAAATTAAGCAGCATCAATGTTAAATTTCATCCAGTAAACGATAAGGAATGCAACATAAGTAATTGAACTAATTATTTTTGAATAGGACCAGTTTTAGAAAACTGTATGTAGGTCAATAAGCAACAGTTAGAACTGGACATGAAACAACAGACAGTTTCAAAATTGGGAAAGGGTGCATCAAGGCTGTATATTGTCACCCTGTTTATTTAACTTATATGCAGAGAACATCATGTGAAATGCCAGGCTTCATGAATCCCAAGCTGGAATAAAGATTGCCAGGAGAAATATTAATAACCTCAGATATACAAATGACACCACCCTTCTGGAAGAAAGCAAAGAGGAACTAAAGAGCCTCTTGATGAAAGTGAAAGACGAGAGTGAAAAAGCTGGCTTAAAACTCAACATTCAGAAAACTAAGATCATGGCATCCGGTCCCATCACTTCATGGCAAAGAGATGGAAAAACAGTGGAAACAGTGTCAGACTTTATTTTTTGGGGCTCCAAAATCACTGCAGATGGTGATTGCAGCCATGAGATTAAAAGACGCTTACTCCTTGGAAGGAAAGTTATGACCACCCTAGATAGCATATTAAAAAGCAGAGACATTACTTTGCAAACAAAAGTCCATCTAGTCAAAGCTATGGTTTTTCCAGTAGTCATGTATGGATGTAAGAGTTGGACTATAAAGAAAGCTGAGCACAGGAGAATTGATGCTTTTGAACTGTGGTGTTGGAGAAGACTCTTGAGAGTCCCTTGGACTGCAAGGAGATCCAACCATTCCATCCTAAAGGAAATCAGTCCTGGGTGTTCATTGGAAGGACTGATGCTGATGCTGAAACTTCAATACTTTGGCCACCTGATGCAAAGAACTGACTCATTTGAAAAGACCCTGATGCCGGGAAAAATTGAAGGCAGGAGGAGAATGAGTCAACAGAGATGAGATGGTTGGATGACATCACTGACTTAATGGACATGATTTTGAGTAAACTCTGGGAGTTGGTGATGGACGGGGAGGCCTGGTATGCTACAGTCCATGGGGTCACAAAGAGTCAGACACAGTTGCACAACTGAAATGAACTGAACTGACAGTTAATTTACAGTGTGTCAGTTTCAAGTGTACAGCAAAATGATTCCATTACACACACACACACACACACACACACACACACACACACACACACACATATATTTCTTTTTCATATTCGTTTTCATTATAGATTATTATAAGATATTGATTATAGTTCTCTGTGCTATACAGTAGGTCCTTATTTACCTATTTCACCTATAGTTGTGTGTATATGCTGAGGCTTCCCAGGTGGCTCAGTGGTAAAGTATCTGCCTGTCAATGCAGATGACGCGGGTTCAATTCTTGCGTTGGGAGTATTTCCTGGAGTAGAAAATGGCAACACACTCAAGTATTCTTGTCTGGAAAATTCCATGGACAGAGAAGCCTGGTGGGCTACAATCCATGGAGTCACAAAGATTCAGACCCAACTGGATGACAGCACTACCAGTGCATATTGGTTAATCTCAAATTCTTAATTTATCACCCCTTGCATCTCACTATCCCCTTTAGTAGCTATAAATGCAGTTGCTATATCTAAAGTCTATTCCTATTTTGTAGATAAGCTTATTTGTATCACTTTTTTAGATTCCAATAGTCCTTTGAAAGATGAATGGGTAAAGATGTGGTATATATGAAATGGATAATACTCAGCCATACAAAATGAATGAAAGCATGCAATTTTCAGCAACATGGATGGACCTAGAGGTCATCATACTGAGTAAAATAAGTCAGACAATGAGAGACAAATATCATATGTTATCACTTACATGTGCAACATTTGTTTTTATGCTAACGAGATAACATTTCTTTTTCAAATAGGGGAAATACTAGGAACCAATTATTCAATACTAATAATGATAATATAGCCTCCAAAAGAAAAAAAAGCTTGATCTTGATATATTGCTTTCCAAAACTTAATTTTCTTTGCTACTATAATTTACCTATTTTTCTACTTTAAGTTTATTTGAAACTAAACGCTACTGAAAAATAAGGAGGTATAGATATTGATACAGAGTTAGATATACATAATAAAGGAGAGAAAATAATAATTCACATTATGCTTAATTTTATTTAAATGGATAAAATTTTAAAAGTGAAATATATGTTTAGTGAGAAGAAAATGATTAAATATTTGGCACTTTCAAATTTGTTTAAGGCAATACAGTAGGAGAATTTTATTACACTGTGGATTGTGCCCATTGGTATATGTTTTAGGTTGCAAATTATTTTAAAAGTAGGCTTTCAAGCCCTTCCCTCTCTGCAGTGTTATTTAAAATATATTAAATAGTTGTTAGTTATATTCTAATTTATTTACCAAACTCAAAATTATTTGGTGCTTATAATTAATGCAAAATATGTAGAAACACTGAGAGATCAGCATAAACATAAATCAGAATGTGCTATGTACTTAAGTAAAGAAAAGTGACTTGAAGATTCTATTCCAGAAAATTGATAATGCACAAAACTGAAGTAGCAGAGGAATTATTACTGGCAATAGAGCTCTCAGTGTGTTGATAATATTCTTAAGCATCACCAGATATCATATGCCATGAAATTTTCATAGCATTTTGAGGCTCTGCTGGGAAAATTATTATATGTTTTTCAAAAGTTAACAAGCTTTACTTTATTGCCCTCAGCTGTGCAATGCTTTTGTCCCATGTCCCTTCCTTCAGGTCTACAATATCATATATACACATAAAATTCCTTTGATTTTATGGTCCTCATATTTATAGAAGGCCACCAAGAGAGTTAAGTGAAAAAACTTCTGGATTAGGGATTTGGGGCATTCTCTTTGTGTATGTGTAATTTCTGGAAAAAATATATTTTCCAAAGAAAAATGAAGCAACCTCAGAATAGAGAGAGCGATGAGATATTTGGACTTGCAGGTTTGTTTTTGGAACACTGTTTTAGACAGAGTGCTCAGGAAATACTTTTTCAGAATGAAATTTTTGAACAGAGACTTAAAAATACATAGGACAAAAGCAATACAAAAATTGAAGGAAGAATATTCTAGATAAATACATAGTATGTCCAAGAACTTAGAAGTAGAAATTTACATATGTACTCAAGAAACTGATTGAGTAAGAGTGATCATGGTAGAAAAATTAGCTGAAGAGATAGGTAGGGGTCAGAACATATAGATCTTTATAGTTGATAGTAAGGAGTTTTCATTTTAGTTGTAAAGCAATGTGTTGTAGGATTCTGCTTAGTTGAATGCAATGTATGGTTTATATAAGCAGAGACCACACTGATGGCTAGGGTATAATCCATTGCCGTGGTCTAAGAGCCAAAGATAATGGTGGTTCACACTCATGCAAAGGAAGAAGAGGCAAGAAGAGGCAAAATTAGATGAATTTGCCCAGGAGCACAATTACTGAATCATATGGCAATTCTTAGTTTTCTGAAAAACCTCCATAAGATTTTCCATAATAGCTGTACCAATTTATATTCCCACCAACAGTGTAGAGGGTACCCATTTCTCTCCACTCTCTCCAGCATTTGTTATTTGTAGATGTTTCAATGATGGTCATTCTGACTGGTGTGAGGTGGTGCCTCATTGTAGTTTTGATTTGCATTTCTCTATTAATTAGTGATGTTGAGCATCTTTTCATGTGCCTACTGGCCGCCTGTATGTCTTCCTTGGAGAAATGTCTATTAAGGTCTTCTGCCCATTTTTCTATTGGGTTGGTTGTTTAATTTATTTATTTATTTTTTAATGTTGAGTTGTATGAGCTATTTGTATATTTTCAAGATTAAAACTGTGAGTCACATCATTTGCAAATATCTTCTCCTATTCCATTGGTTCTCTTTTTTTTATGGTTTCCCTTGCTCTGTAAAAGTTTGTAGGTTGATTAGGTCTCATTTTTTAATTTTTGTTTTTATTTCTTTTGCCTTGGAAAACTGCCCTAAGAAAATATTTGCATGATTCACGTCAGATAATGTTTTGCCTATGCTCTGTGTTCATAGCAGCATTATTCACAATAGCCAAGACATGGCAACAACCTAAGTGTCCATTGACAGGTGAATGGATACAGAAGATGTAATACATACATCTCATGGAATACTATTTAGCCATAAAAATGAAATAACGTCATTAGCAGCAAAATGGATGTAACTAGAGATTATCATACTAAGTGAAGTAAATCAGAAAGAAAAAGACAGATGCCAAATGTTTTAGTTATATGAGGAACCTCAAGTAGGGCACAATTGAACCTTTGTATGAAACAGAAGCAGACTTACAGACATAGAGAACAGACTTGTGGTTGCCAAGGGGGAACTGGGGAGCAAGAGAGAGAGATTGGGAGTTTGAAGTTGGTAGATGCTAACTATGACATTTAGAATGTATAAACAAGGTCCTACTGTAAAGCATGGGGAAGTCTATCCAATATCATTAGATAAATCAGAATAAAAAAGAAAATATTTTAAAAAGAATATATAGACTGAGTTTATGACTAAATCATTTTGCTGTACAGCAGAGATTGGCACAACATTGTAAATCAACTGTACTTCAGTAAAAAAACAAATACATGAATTTGGGGTATAGTCTGCTCATCAAAACAATAAACAAGATTGAAAGATAAATGATACCTAAAGAGAAGAAAATATTCAATACTATTTTTAAACAACTTGATGAATGAAGCTATTATTTATGTATACAAAGATACTGAGGAGGAATAGGATCATCAATAATTTATGATTGACATATCTCTCATACACCAAAATGGAGAAATATAGAAGGAGTTCATTATAAACTGGATAGGTGATACAGACACACACAGCGGGGCTCCAGAGATATGTATATGGAAAGATAACATTTAAAGGTAAAGAGCTAATGAGATTACCACTTAAGTGAATATACATAGTGAGTGGACACAGACTGTGGCCAGGGAACTCAAATATTTAAGGATGAGAAAGAAGAAGCAAAGAGATGGAAAATGGACACTCATTGCAGCTATCAAGAAGGACAGAGTTTCCTGAAATATGAGCCTACCCATTTCTGGAAATGACTGTAGGAAGCTGAGGTATTTTATGTCAAATCACCCCTATTTCTTATTTCATAGAAATAAGAAGAGTCATCAGGTGAGAATCTGGTGCAGGGGAGGGCAATAGTTTTACAAGGAGAAGTGAAGATATAGCTGCCTTTTTCAGAGAATAGAAGATAAATTGAAAAAGACATATAACAGATGGTTAGTTTTAAGGACCTATTTGAGATTTAGGATTACAAAGCAGGAAATGCATTTTTTTCAGTATCAATACTCAACTCATAACAGGACAAATGGGTGAACAGAATAATAATAATTCATATTATAGCATGTTCAGTCAATTGGCAATAGAAAAAGTCAATTGCAGGAAAGCAGAGGATTTTTTTCTGGTAATAATGAGAACCAAGGGGCTCTGTAATTGTCTAGTATCCATTCAATGTTGTACATAAGGTTAAAAATGTGCATGATGGGAACTCCAGGAATCTTTGGGATTCTTTGTTTAACATCACAGTCAACTGTGGCCACAGTGTAACACCTGTCCTGAGTTACTCTCTGTACTAAGCAGTCATCTGCGTAAGTTCCTTTGTGTGTATGTGATAATCGTTCAAATCTTGGATCCTGAGCAATACTTAGAGCCACTTGATACTTTTGCCATTACACAGGCAATTATACAAGAGAGACACTTGGCACACAGACAGTCCATCATTGACTGCACTAAGTTTAGTATGACTTTAATGGAAATGTTGATCAACTTGGTATCAACCAGGATGTGGTAAGGTGGACCCAGCTGTGTGATAGAATGGAAGAATAAGCAGGAAGGATGACAAAGGGCCACACACAAAGGCTGTGAGTGTGGGTTTCTTTAAACCTCATCTAGTGCTGGAGTACATGTAAACAGAATAGAGATTTCTCTAGGTGAGTGACAGAAAAGGGAGTAATTTAAAGAGAGTTATGCTAGAATTGGCTAGATTATGCTACAGAAACATACAATTGCAAAATCTCAAACTTAACACAAAACTGCTTATTGTTCTAATATGGGGATACAGCATTACTGTCACCGTAGCAGGCAAAAAGAACTGCCAGGGAATCCCACACTGGTAATGGAATGCTTCAGCAGTAAAATTGTGCGTATCACCTTCATTTACAACCCACTGATCAAATCAATTCATTTGTCCAGACCACTCAGAAGACCATAGGGAAGTTCGGTAGTTGATGTGCTCACAAACAGAGGAAAACCAGGTATTGGTGAGCATAAGAAACCACAACAGTTGAAAGAATCTGTGATAATTCAGGAAAGAATTAAGGACAGGATGACACTCATGGACAATGAAAAAATGACCTGGTCAGTATGTTGGCATTTTCCAAAGGAATAGAATGATGACTGTAGCAGTGAACTAGCAAACTGGCCCAAAAAAGAACATATATGGAGTTGGAACAATTACGGTAGCAACAGGCCTAGGAACTGACTTTTTTCAAAAAATTTCTCTCTCACTTACTGGCTTGTTGCACTTAGTAGCTCAGTTGTGTACAACTCTTTGTGACCCCATCAACTACAGCCCAGCCTGCCAGGCTCCTCTGTCAATGGGGATTTTCGAGGCAAGAATACTGGAGTGGGTTGCCATGCCCTCCTTCATGGGATCTTCCCAACCCAGGAATTGAATTTGGGTTTCCTGCGTTGCAGGCAGATTCTTTACCTGCTGAGTACCAGGGAAACCCTTAAATTATTTAGCAATTCTACGTGGATTCATCTACCCATAGTTGATGAGAATTCATGGAACTTTTCTCATATGGCTGTTGTGATGGTTCAGATGTGATAATAAACACAGAGATCTGTATGCTATATTATGTAACATAGTCAAAAGGAAAATTCCTTATTATTAATAGAAATGAAATGGTAAAAACCTAAATACACATAAATAAGCTTTGTCTAAAGACAAAGAAAGCTGGAAGCCTAAAGAAACTGGCTTAGAATATCCCTTTAAAAATAGTGATATTTATTTTGAGATGAAGTCAATAAAATTTGAGATGACTCTAGTGTGGTTAGATATCTACAGTGCACTTTGAACATGGAATGCTTTAATTTGCTACTATCAGCAGTCCTTACGGCACAGCTTAAAGCATTTTATATTATATTCTTGACATTTTTGCACATAGTGTGAGTGTTTAGAAATGTGCATTTTTGTTATTTTATCTCACCAGCTGACTTGGAATAATCTGAGATATCACACTGAACATTTCCTCACTTGGAAGAAAAAAAGGAAAGTTCATCATTTGCACAAGTGACACTTTTCTGATCTTTCTATTTTCTAGAGAGTTTATTACTTATTAGCCACTGAGTTTATTCTTCTATGTAAACAAGTATGTGCATCCTTGTGTGTGTATGTGTTGGTCTACATGCATGTATATGTATGCTGACAAGGAGCACACATGCTTGTATTTTCATAAACTATGTGGCTGTATTTTCTTCCAGTTAGTTATATTCTGTTTAAACATTTCCCAGACACACACCATCCTATTGATAGCAAAGGAATCTACAGTAAGGTCTCAACAAAATCAGAAAAAGACATTGAAAGACAACATCAAATGTATCTCACAATTGTATTATATAATTATTTTATCTTATATATGAAGAGTCAGATTCAGAAAATAAGGCATGAGAAAAAATAAGCAATGCTATTTAGAGATCAGCATTGTTGATTACATATTTTTGAGATGTGTGTAGTCTGGCATTCTATACTTCACATGAGCATTCTGGTCTTATTTCCCTATTCAACTCTAATTTTTCTCCATAAATTACACTCAGGCTCTGTAATTCTCTCTTTGGAACTAATGTGTTTCAATGTGCCAATAATTAAACATTTTTAAAATCTAAATTCTACTCTTAATTTGTTGATATACATACAAAAGTATATGGTTCCTCTAATCAAAGAACTTAAAATAGATTTTAAGATGGTAGGCATAAGTTAAAAAGAAGAGTTAAATATGTCAGACTTTATATACTTGAATGGATAATGTAGTCAAAATCAGTCAACTTGATTATCTTATACAATCTAAAATTATTTCTGGGTTGACATGGTCTGTGAAGGACTTTGCTTGCAGAAAAAATTTGAGATGTCAAAAATTAGCAGAACTGAATGAGTGAAAATGGCATAAAGTATAAATTAATGTTCAGATTATCCTTTTCTTTTGCTTTCGATCCTGCTCTCTACTCCTGGTTCTTTATTGGTTTAACAGATGGCCTGCGTGCTATTTCCTTCCCACGTACCACTCTACACCTGGCTTTTTTCTTTTCCAATCATATCCCTCTTTTCTTCATCTCCTGGTTTAACACTGAGCAGTAACCATGTTCTCTATGGTAAATACCTATCAGTATGGTGGCACTTCCTTTAAACTCTGCTGGGCCCAAGAGAACAGGTGTGTAGATACCTTAATGGAAACATGCTTGGGCCAAATCATTAGCTAGAATTTTTCAAAGGCTCAGTTAGATAATGTATTTCTAAAATATAATTCTCCTAATCTTTATTTTATCACTCAAGTATAACTTTGGTAGTTCTATTTTTAGACTGAAGTTGCTTCCTAACTCCTCATTTAACTTGCTGTTCTTGAAATCTGAAATACAGCATTCCTATATACTTTTATATGGAAAATTTATTTTTAAAAAAAGTATCTGAAACTTGAACACAGACAAAAAGCTGGGCCAATGTCTTTCAATTCTTAGGATTACCTAGATTCTAGTGGAATATTTTTTAGTTCTATTCACTATTTACTACTGCTTAAAACTCTCAGCGAGCTCACAGGTTAATCTGTGGATTTGTGTCCAGAAGAGATGCAAATAATTCATGTCCACTGGAGTAAATAACTCTAGAGATAGCAGTTTATAGGCCTGTTCAGCATTTTCTTTTTTTTTTACTCTAACACACCAATTTTGCCATTCTATAAGAATTTTAGCTTCTCAAATGTTCTTTGAACAGGCAATTTATATTTTTAAATGTTTCATATGTGTTCAATTTATATATAATATTATATATATTAGTTATGATTTGATCTTCTTGACAATTATGTGAATTATATTTTAACATTTCAACATCTCTGTCTTACCTACATTGAATTTTTAGGATTCTTGGCTCCTTTTTTGCCCTCTATAATTCTAAAACTATTATAACAGTATGTATTATAAAGGTTAAAAGGCTTATTTCCATAGATTTAACTTAAAATTTAGGACATACCTGAAGGGACAGTAGATGCTGTCCCATAACCCTTAACCCAGCCGATGGGGCTTCTATTAATAAAGCACATCTATTGTTCCTGAAAATTTTCAGTTGATCAAAGGAGTGGAGATGAGACAAAAACCCAAGGATTGTTCATGTAAGAAACTTCATATTTCTGACAGTGCAAACCTCCTGGGGATACTGAGTATGTTCAGAGGCTTCATAGAGATTAACTGACTCTTCTTCTAAACCTGGCAGTTGATCTCCTTTTATCTCCTCTATTGCCAGCCATCTTTCTCTTCCCCAGGCCCAAACACATACAAAAATAGAATAATACCCCATACTTTCCAATTTTCTTGCCTATTCCTAAGGCAAGCATGCAGTCTTTTTTGTGGTTTTTTGATTTATCTGTTACAGCCAGTTATTTGCAACAGAGCCAAGAAGTAAGAAAAAATGAATATAAAGTTAAAAAAAAAAGTGCCTCAAAAAAAGCTGTCTTTGGTTTCATCTAATTCTGTAGATACAGGCCTGCCACATATTTGTTCTTATCAACGTCCTTTTAATTTTCTTTCTTCCCAGGGATCATGGTCCCAATTCATCCTGACAAGTAGCCTTTCACCTCTCCCCTGGCACCTTTTCTCTCTCTAGTGGATGGCATGATGCAGCATTCAGGTCTCTTTTCAGAACTGAAGAATTTATGAACTCAGCTACTGAAAATGTTGTCATGAAACTACCTTTAATTTTCAGTTCTCTTCTGAAATGCCTCAGGAGGTCTCTGTCAAGTCCACTTTCCTGGAGTGGTCCACATCCAGTGGTTGACCAATGGGGAATTTATAAATGCTAAGTCATCTATACATCAATCTCATGACAATTCGGAAGGGTCTTTTGGTTTCCAGAGAAACGAGAGGTCAGCCAAGGTCATGGTTGAAATTGTTTCACAAATCAACTTCTCTCTCTACCCAGCCTCTTCCTCTCCCCTCACTGCACAGGTATTGATTCCGGGGTGTGTTCTAAGTCACTTCAGTCGCGCCCATCTCTTTGCAACTGTTTCAGTCTCCTCTTACTTTGTGACCCTATGGACTGCAGCCTACAAGGCTTCTCTGTCCATGGGATTCTCCGGGCAAGAATACTGGAGTGGGTTGCCATGCCCTCCTCCAGGGAATCGTCCCAACTCAAGGGTCAAACCCAGATCTCCCGCCTTGCAGGCGGTTTCTTTACCTCTGAGCCTCCAGGGATTCCAAGGGTATGTCCTAGGAAGTCTTCTGCAGGAGCGCTTCCTAGTAATGTTTACCTCTTAGCTTCCAGCAGAATCCAGGCAATGACTGGAACCTAGTCACAGTGTATCTAAAACAGTGGTTGTGTAGAGAATCTTGATTGGCATTTTCAAATACAAAGAAATAAACCCTCATTTGCATTTCAAAAAGCTATCTAAAATCCCCTACTTTTCCTCTTTAAAATGATGGCTCCACTGGGCATTTTACCACAGAAGTTGTAAGAGAATTCTGAGGAGGGAACAAAATAAGGTATTCAGTGGACAGGAGGCAGAGATCAGGAAGTATGGTTGATAAGAAAGCTGCAGGTGAAGTATACTGTTGGCAATAGATAGCATAGTAACGGGAATTTAATTTTCTTTTCTTCCTGTTTATCTATCCTCATTGCCACCTTCCATGATAGTACGGCAGTTACTCCTCACATCAGTCTAAGAAAAACCTGAAATATTAGTAGATTTTTCATCAATAAGATGGAGCTTTGGATATGATGTATAGAGAAGAAAGGTTCTCAAGCAGTGGGAAAAGGGCTAATAAAAGCAAAAAATAGAATTCCTCTGGTCATAAGCAGAGAAGCAGTGAAGGGGATTTATCCTCTTGATGCATACATAGGTTGGAAAGATAGGAGTAGTCTAGACTTATATCTCCAAGAATGGCAGTATTGTGTCCTTTATCTGTAGAAAAACGGACAAGTTTAGAGGGCAGCATTTCTGTGTGTATCTATTTTCAAAAAATGAGTATTCACATGGACATTGATAAGTTATATACATCTTGAGATCAGACTACTACTAAATAGATTCACCAAATCAGACAGCATCCACTGCCCTGGAGGTCTGAGAAAAGATAACAATGTAGGGATACCCCTCTTTGTGATGGAGCTGTTGTTTTTCACAGATGTTACTTCACCCCCCTTTATATTCATCACCACTCACCAACTGATTAGTTTCAGCGTGTAGTGGGCTCATTAGTTGCTATTTGATTTGTGCAAGCCTGTCATACTGGGCTTTTCCATACCGAGATGATTAATTAATTGGTGTTTTTCAGATTAAATTGTTCCTCTATTCAAGAGACTCTAAAGGCTTAGAATAAAATAAAAACTTCTAATTGTGACTACAGGCCAATTTTACTGGCTTCTGCATATCTCTCCAAGCCTGTGTTCTGTAATTTTCTTCTTTAAAACTTTCTTCCATTACATCAACCTTCTTATTCCTCAAAAGTCCCAGCTTTCTTTTTTTCTACATTTGCTTTTTTCCACAACCTTTTTCTGAGATAGCCAGGTGGCAGGAGAAACAGGAGATGTGAGTTTGACCACTAGATTAGGAAGATCCCCTGGAAGAGTGATGGCGACTCACTCCAGGATTCTTGCCTGGGAAATCCCATGGACAGAGGAGACTGGTGGGCTTCAGTCCATGGGGTCACGAAGAGTTTGACATTTTTATACAGCTCCCTTTGCTTTGGCCCATAAAGCCTTTCTCCTATATTCACATATTATTATAATTCTCACTTTATTCATGGCTCTGTTATTAACCAAGAGGGTTACTCTAACTATAATGTAAGTTAGACCTTATCTCCAATTCAACTCATTCTTTTACACCCTTACTTTCTTAAAATGTATTTTATAAGACTTATCATGACCTGAAATACTTATTGATAGGATGAGGCCCACACACATTATGAAGGATAATCTATTTTACTTAAAATCTACTAATTTAAAATTTATCACATCTAAATAACCACTTTCACAGTAGTATTTAGACAAATGCTTGAACAAACTACTGGACACCATAGCCTATCCCATTTAACATGCAAAATTAACTGTCACAGTTTAAATTTTTTATATATTTAATTTTAATTCCAGTTTATTGATTTATTATTTAACTATCATCTTACTCCATGTGGTCTATTTTCATGTTAGAGTTTCAGATGATACAGTTAGCATCAACATTCATGTCACAGATGGAGTATTAAAACTTGAAATACTATCCCCATATCCAACTGTCTGTTTATCATAGTGATCAATTGTGAATTTTGTTTAGCAAGTGAACAAGGAAGCAAGAATTAAATTCATATTTAGACTTAACCTCAGTATATTATTAAGAATTCTTCTCGTTATCTATAACATTATTTATGACTTGATAATTCTTCCTACTTCATAGTAGAGAACATTTATTTTGATGTTTTATAGCTCTTAACTGACTTCAATATAGGCAAATGAAAAAAAATATTGTCCATATAACATATGGATATGAGATATATTTCTTAATATTTTTGCAATGTCTTAGCTAGACTTTATTTGTGATATAATATGGAGCTTTTTAAAATAAAAGTTGCCCAACAAAGCAGAATTTTCATATTAGAGAGTAGATTTTCTAAGAATTATTCTACTTTTACTGTTTAGAATTTAATCTCCTTTTTGTGCTTGCACTTCTATAAATATATATATATATATTTTTTAATTTTTCGCTTAATACTTACTATTACCTCATTGACTGTAAGTTAAAAGATCTGGTGAAAACAAGTTTTCTAATACTTACGTTATTGATTTGAAATGAGCCTCTCATGATATACACTCTCAATGACATTTTATTTTTAATTTTATTACATAAAACAAGTGTGTATGTTCATATGCCTTTATTTTCAGTAAAAATTGTTACATTAGAAACTAGAAAGTAGAATACTTTATACCATGATCATGTAATTATCTTCATCTTCTTGCCTTAGTGATTCTCTAGAAATACATTCCTTTTTCTAAATGTTATGGAGTATAGATAATCATCTAGTGCAAGGTTTGTAGTTTATCTTATCCCTATAGTCAGGTTTATTACTAGATGAATACCTGATGGACTTCAGAATGACTTATTCCATAAAATAGTATTTGGTGGAAACTCAACATGCGTGACTTCTCAATGAACTGAGTACATAGCAGTGAATAAATAGAAAAAAATAATTGTCTTGTACTTACTGAGCTTTCAATCTATGGAAAGATTGAAGACAGTGAAATAAGAAATATAGGCATATCAGATAGAAATAAGTAACCAGAATTAGAAAATATAAGGAGACCAGGGAGTGGGTTGCCTCAATGAAGCAATTGACATTTGAGCAAAAATATGGAGGAGCTGAGGAATGACCTACTTAGCAATCCAGGAAGAACATTCCAGGTAGGAGAAAGCAAGTGCAAGTAGCAGAAACTAGTATGGCTGGAGATCAGTGCAACTGTAATACATGGTGGGGACATATATAAGAGAGGAACACAGTTAAGAGAGAGACCATGCAAGTCGTGGGAAACTGTCCTAGATATTAAATCTTTTAGTTTAAGAAGCGGCTGCCATTGGAGTAAGGCGACAGCATTTCCACTCTCCTTGATACAACAATAGTCTTTAAACAAGGAAAAGGAGAAACTAGTAGAGTATCATAATACTGCAGGTGAGAGATTTAAAAAATGAAGTTGATTAAAAGTGGTTAGATTCTGAAAGAAGAGGTAGTTTGTTGTATGGGAGTTAGACTGAACGAAAAGACAGATGTTGAGGAATGCTCCAAGTTTGGAGTCTAAGAGCATAGGAAAAGAACATGCTTGCCCATTTACTGAGATGGGTAAGACTACTATAGGAGCTGATTTGGGTGGAGAGAGGGAGAAGAAGCTGACTTTTGGATCTGCTATAAGACATGTAGTTGTCTATTAGACATCCTAATGGGGATTGCATATAGGCAAACTGTATGTGCCTATAAATAAAAAGATTAAATATTTCAAGCTCAGATATCAATAATCTATGTTCAATTTAGAAATAGGTTTAGTAATAATTTGGATACTATGTGGATTATGTAAATTACCTCTAATCCTATGAGAATCTTCATTTTAGATATGATCATGATCTAGTTTAGAAATTGCAAAGTCAAAATTTTTAGTTACTTGAAGTTTGGTTAAAAAATTAAAAAAATGAGTGATTCAATAATCAGGTAATTTAATATTCTAGACATAAATTTTATAGATAATGTTACACCTTACTTATTGCTTAGAGGAAATGTAATGCAAATCTTCAGTTTACCAACTTTGGAGAAATAAGCGACACTGAAGGTTTTAATTTTTCTAATGTCATTCGAATGATAAGTGCATTTGGGTAATAGCGATACTGGGTGATGATGTATGAAAACATAGGCATTTCTAAAATTCAAATTAAAGGCTAATATTGTAAAATAACTAATAAGTTTTAGAAATAGACTAAAATTGAAAGTCAATCCAGTACAGTTCAGTCTCTCAGTTGTGTCTGATTCTTTGCAACCCCATAGACTGCAGCACACCAGGATTCCCTGTCCATCATCAACTCCCTGAGCTTACTCAAACTCATGTCCATCGAGACAGTGATGCCATCCAGCATCTCATCCTCTGTCATCCACTTCTCCTCCTGCCTTCAATATTTCCCAGCATCGGGGTCTTTTAAAATGAGTCAGTTATTTGCATCAAGTCCCCAAAGTATTGGAGTTTCAGCTTCAGCATCAGTCCTTCCAATGAATATTCAGAACTGATTTCCTTTAGGATTGACTGGTTGTATCTCATTGCAGTCCAAGGGACTCTCAAGAGTCTTCTCCAACACCACAGTTCAAAAGCATCAATTCTTCAGTGCTCAGCTTTCTTTATAGCCCAACTCTCACATCCATACAAGACTACTAGAAAAACCATAGCTTTGACTAGATGGACATTTGTTGGCAAAGTAATGTCTCTGCTTTTTAATACGCTGTCTAGGTTGGTCATAGCTTTTCTTCCAAGAAGCAAGTGGCTTCTAATTTCATGGCTGCAGTCACCATCTGCAATGATTTTTGAATCTCCCTCCTCCCCCCAAATAAAGTCTTTCACTGTTTCCATTGTTTCCCCATCTATTTGCCATGAAGTGATGGACCAGATGCCATGATCTTAGTTTTCTGAATGTTGAGCTTTAAGCCAACTTTTTCTCTCCCACTTTCACTTTCGCTAAGTTTCGTTCTTTGCTTTCTGCCATAAGGGTGGTGTCATCTGGATACCTGAGGTTATTGATATTTCTCCCGGCAATCTTGATTCCAGCTTGTGCTTCATCCAGCCTGGCATTTCTCATGATGTACTCTGCATATAAGTTAAATAAGCAGGGCGACAATACACAGCCTTGACATACCCCTTTCCCAATTTGGAACCAGTCTGTTGTTCCATGTCCAGTTCTGTTGCTTCTTGACCTGCATACAGATTTCTCAGGAGGCAGGTAAGGTGGTCTGGGAATATTTCATGCAAAGATGGGCACAATAAATAACAGAAATGGTATGGATCTAATAGAAGAGGAAAACATTAAGAAGAGGTGGCAAGAATACACAGAATTATAAAAAAAAATATTTCATGACAACACCACCATGGTGTTGTCTCTCACCTAGAGCCAGACATCCTGGAATGCAAAGTCAAGTGGGCCTTAGGAAGTATCACTATGAACAAAGCTAATGGAGGTGATGGAATTCCAGTTGAGCTATTTCAAATCCTGAAAGAGGATGTTTTGAAACTGTTGCTCTCAATATACCAGCAAATTTGGAAAATTCAGCAGTGGCCACAGGACTGGAAAAAGTCAGTTTTCATTCCAATCCTAAAGAAAGGCAATGCCAAAGAATGTTCAAACTCCCACACAATTGCACTCATCTCACATGCTAGGAAAGTAATGCTCAAAATTCTCTAAGCCAGGCTTCAACAGTATGTGAACTGTGAACTTCCAGATGTTCAAGCTGGATTTAGAAAAGGCAGAGGAACCAGAGATCAAATTGCCAACCTCTGTTGGGTCATCGAAAAAGCAAGAGAGTTCCACAAAAACATCTACTTCTGCTTTATTGAGTATGCCAAACCCTTTGACTGTGTGGATCACAAAATTGAAAGTGGATAATATATTGAAATATATGCATATATAATGTATAGTATGTATAAATATATATTGAAATTAATAATAGCATTTGAGTGTAATCAAGATTATTTTGGTTAATTATGCTTTAAAATTGATATAGTTAATAAAAGCTTGTATTTTTTCATTTATATCATGTGCATTCTGATGTCAGCTTCTGAGTATTCACTTTATCTAAATTTACATATTTAATCAATATGTGATAGATAAGTATATTATGTAAATATAAATTCATATTTTTAAAATGAAAAGCCTACCAAGAGAAAAAACACAGTTGAATAGATAATATAGACAGTATTTGAGTGCAAATGTATATATATATATATATAGACAGTATTTGAGTGTCACTACAAACTATCCTTAGAAATGTAAACAAAACCAAAAGGTAAGGTTTTCATGGCTATTGTTTGTTAAGATAAAATAGTGACAAAAGTATAGATCTATAGCTTTTATGAATAAGGATGTATTTTAGTTGGTAATTAGTATCATTTTTCCTTTTATGTAAGTCACATATAAGCACTTGTATAAGCATTTGGCTTGTGTAAAAGTGGAAAATTAAATTGAGTGAGACTATTGATTTCCTTCATGATGTGTTAGGTAAGCTGAGTGAAATGATTTTCATGAAAACAGTTATTCAGCATTATCGAGCTATAAAAGCACTTCATAATCCTTTATGAAATATCCAGATTAAAAAAAATAATTTAAAACTCTTTCGTTGAATGAAAAGACCAAGTGAATTTTTCTGATGTAAAAAAAGTAAACTACTGCAAGTAGGGTTGCAGTTAAGGTTGCCCAATAGCTTCTGAACTTGAGTCTATGATTACAAAAAAAAAGGAAACAGGAAAAACACTAATGGGCTTTTCTACAATCTACAAGTAAATTAATAATGTCAAGTATCACCTTATTTCCTAATGAATGCCAACAGAATAAAACTAATTCATATAATAGATAAACACATTTAAGCCTTTTAAATGTTGTATTTTCATAAATAAATGTTCCAATATTGTATCTTCCCTCCCATCATCATACCATTGCCAATCTAAAGCACAATCTTAGCTTTACCTTCCAAAATGACTTTTAATGTAAAGAAGTGATTGATGAATACTTTGTGCTTTAACGCCCAGTCTGACCTGCTGACAACATTTCTTGTTCACATTTATGTAGTTACCTGGCAACTTCAGAGTATGATTGCACTGATGTTGAATTACGGTTGGTTCTTTTCAATTTAGATCCTCTGTGAATACCATAAGCAAAGCCACGTATAAGTATACGCCTTAACAGTATAAGAGTAAATCTGGTAAAATGAAAATAAGTCAG
The DNA here is from genome assembly GCA_024291935.2 of Okapia johnstoni. Classification (NCBI taxonomy): domain Eukaryota; kingdom Metazoa; phylum Chordata; class Mammalia; order Artiodactyla; family Giraffidae; genus Okapia; species Okapia johnstoni. Next base: position 21,774,784 of record CM044321.1, on the reverse strand, counting down.
TCTTTTAAGTTCATAAAAATATATGGTTTTCATAAGTGTAAAAAGGATATCCAACCTCCACCACCCTTTTCTTGTCCTACCTCATATAAAACATACCCTAAACTCATTACCAAGCTTAACAGCTTGCATTCTTCTAGATATTTTTCCATGAATTGGTATATCAGTTCAGTTCAGTCGCTCAGTTGTGTCTGACTCTTTGCGACCCCATGAATTGCAGCACGCCAGGCCTCCCTGTCTATCACCAAGACCCGGAGCCTACCCAAACCCATGTCCATAGAGTCAGTGATGCCATCCAGCCATCTCATCCTCTGTCGTCCCCTTCTCCTCTTGCCCCCAATCCTTCCCAGCATTAGGGTCCTTTCCAATGAGTCAACTCTCCGCATGAGGTGGCCAAAGTATTGGAGTTTCAGCTTCAACATCAGTCCTTCCAATAAACTTATGTATATATGAATTTGTATGTATGTATATATAAATGTGTGTATGTATGTATACATACATTCTTAGTTTTTATTTTTAGTTTTATTATTTGTATTTTGCTATATTGTTTGGCAGCAATCCATTTTAGTAGGCAATGCATCAAAGATACTTAAAGCAACAGATACAGGCTTTTATTCTTTACCAAGTTCAGAGTAACTCCATTATTATGCATGCCCAATGATTTATATTACCATTCTTCTAGTAATGGGATACTTAAGTTGATTCTAATCGCTTGCTGGCACAAATATAATAGATTTTATTTTTTATTTTGTTTCCTTGGTGTGTATATGTCTACAGAAATAGACCTCAAAACCAAATCCTAGTTCTGCCAATTATAAGTTATTTGACATTGGGCAGGTCGCATCCTGTCATTATGTTGTTTAGTCGCCAAGTCGTGTTGAACTCTTTGAGACCCTTTGAACTGTAGCCCGCCAGGCTCCTATCCATGGGATTTTTCAGACAAGAATACTGCAGTGGGTTACCGTTTCCTCCTCCAGGGAATCTTCTTGACCCAGAGATTGAACTCCTGTCTCCTACATTGCAGGCAGAGTCTTAAAGTGGGGATAATACTTTCTCTCTTATAGGTGATTATTGTGAAGATGAAATGTGCTGTGCTGTGCTTAGTCACTCATTCATGTCCGATTCTTTTTGACCCCATGGGGTGTAGCCCGCCAGGTTCCTCTTTCCATGGAATTCTGGCAAGAATACTAGAGTGGGCTGCCATGCCCTCCTCCAGGGGATTTTCCCAACTCAGAGATCAAACTCAGGTCTCCTGCATTGCAGGCTGATTCTTTACCATCTGAGCCATCAGGGAAGCCCAAGAATACTGGAGTGGGTAACCTATCCCTTTTCCAGGGAATCTCCCCAACCCAGGAATGGAACTGGGGTATCATAGTTTGATATGTATAATTTAGGAATTGCTGTCCTTTTCAGAACTATTAGATTTTATTTAGAAATTAGCAGAAAGGGGCCTTACATTTAGGCTAATGATTAACAGAGTATAGTATTTTAAACTAAATTTTTAAACCACTGTAAGTATTTACCATGTTTTAACTAATGTTATAATTATATCATATTACTTAGGTTAAATATCGTTCTTCAAAGAGTTTTCACTGTTGCAAAACATTCCTCAATTTTTCAACCTATGGTTTGATGTTTTTTTTTGAAATCTCCAATTTTAATAAAAGAAATTGCTTTTAGGTCCTACTTCTAATCTCAAAGCCTTATCTAACTATCCGATAAATGAATTACAAAAACACATAAAAAATTAAGCACCCATACTTATCATTCTTTTTAAATGCAGAGCAATACTAACTTACTGAATGAATGATTACTTTTAGTTATTTTTTTTATTTCATTTTTTCCTGTAACCCACAGAATTCATTATTTTGAGAATCTGAATGTCACAATTAAAAAGAAGCCCTACGGGGAACATTTGAATACTGCAGTAAAGACAGCTAAGATTTGGTTCATTTTACCAAGAGCAGATTTTTTAAAAAGCAATAACAGAAGCAACAACAAAAATCAAGAATAATATTAGTTAATGAAACCATGCAGTCATAATCTGCCAGTCAGTGTGCTGTAGGATTTATTGTGTTCACTGATGTGGTCCTCAACTCTGAGGTATTTCCCACTTCATAAATAAAAAACATAGAGGCAGGAAGAAAAGTTTAGTGATTTGATGAGGTTACAAAAGTAGTAAAGGCAGAATCTGGATTCAGCTCATGTCAACTCCACAGTCTTAAAAACTACACCACGGTGTGTCAATCTGAATGAGAATTGTAACTCACTATGTTTGCATGCAAAGCCTGTTAATACAGAACTGCACCATATGGTACAAAATGGGAAGAAATTATATTCTAACTTCTAGTTTAGGTTGTGGTCTTGTAAACTAAATTACACATATCAATTTCTGGTTGCTAACTTTTTCTTTTTTTGAAACTCATCAAAGCAATCTTAATAGACATTTATACTCATGATTCTGCATGATACATTATTATACGTTAAAAAGATGATTAACTGTTGGTAACATCTTCAATGCCTCATATTCATTCATTTCTTCTTCTATTAATAATTAATAAATTCTTATTAAGCTTAGTTTAGAAAGTAAGAGATAAAGTAAAAGGAAAAAATGCTTGCAATTTTACTATGCAGGCACAGTTATTTTTATAATTTCAGTTTGTAAGTTTCCAGATATACTTTAGAAATAACAGTTTTAAAATGATAATAATAATGAATATTTTGGTTTATGTGCAGTTTTTCACTGATTATAGCATCTTTTAAATGACATGAATATCTTTATGCAACAAATTTTAATGAACGCATAGCTGAGTATGGGCTTACCAGGTGGCTCATTGGTAAATAATCTGCCTGTCAATGCAGGAGACATGGGTACGATCCCTGGGTCAGGAAGATCCCCTGGAGAAGGAAATGGCCACACACTCTAGTATTCTTGGCTGGGAATTCCCATGGACAGAGGAGCCTGGTGGATTACAGTTGATGTGATCGCAAAAGAGTCAGACATGACTTAGTGACTAAACAACAATAAACAGTTGAATATTCTTCAAATATTTTGGATGTTTTGTGAGTAATATCTAAGTTACTGCCCCTATCAAAACACTGTTGATGTTTTTTAGATGAAATGCTAATTTCATCACATCTATGTTTATGAAAACCTGGAAACTCATTTTTCTTGTACCTGTGTTGATAAAAATTTTGAAATAACCTTAGTAACACACATATATATTCCTTCCATCTCATGTCATAGAAAAAACATGCAACATGTAAACATGCAATTTAGATGAAGAATACCTTGATTTTCAAATGAAATTAAATTTTATTAGAAAATCCTCCTTTCTATAGAAAATTCAGGGATGAGTCTTTATAATTGTGAGAGGTGATAACTTATGAGAAAAGATAGGGCTATTTCCCATGAGTTGCATTTTGTCAAGAAACTTATTGAAGTAACAATGAAGATTGATGCTTGGGAGATTTATTATCATTTGCTTTATATGCAAAAGATCAACAGCTCTAAAGGTTCTAAATAATGAGGTTCATTGTCTAGGATGTAGAAAATATTTCTCATACTTTATCACTGATAACAAAGTTACAAATAGAGAAAACTATAAGCAAAACAATGTCTCTAACAGTTTTTATTAATACAGGGTTCATGGTTTGATCTTGATTCAGAAAGGATTATTTTTTAGTGACAACTAACTCAAAGCCTTAATTTAATAATCACAATGTTCAATTGTGAATATGCCATTTTAAACTGTATAAGGTCATGTGGATTCTAGTTTCTAATTACCACTCACATTCTACTGGTGCTCAATGTGTGAGAAATAGAGGCAGTTTCATATATAGTTGTATACTTTATGGTCTCAATGATATATTCTTAAACTTTGTTTAAGAATTGTAAGTAAACCAACTTGTACATATTCCTTATCTATCATCTGGTCAATGGTCCTAGAAAGCTAAACTAAACCAAAACAAACTACAACAATCTTGGTAGGAAACATGTTCTGGGAAATTTCAGGTGTATTTAATTTGGTATGTTTTATCCATTTGTACATCATTTCATGACATCTTGAATAAGTTGACTGTTTCTCTGTAGTACTGGAGACTAGGCAGCATCACTTTATTTATCACTTTAAGAACTCAATTCTTCAAAAATGCCTTAGTTCCATCCATAGTTCTTTTCTGAGTTCACTTCATTCTCTGTTCATGTTTTCATGCCCTCTGCTTCCTTAATTGGAAAGATATGGCCCTGACTTAAATCTGCATCACATTTGCACTCCAGATTTTTAACAGATAATATAACCCCAAACTCTGTATTGTCTAATTCTTTATCTGAACTTTGATAGCAAGGATCAGTCATCTTGAAGAGGCTCCTGAAGCTTGTAAAGTGGAACCACTACTCTCAGTTACTTATATAATGACCTATGATATCTGTCATTAAGACAGAAGTATAACTATCCTGTTGTGGCTGCTTTTAGAGTTGCTTTGATGAAATTTATTTAAGCCATTGGTCTTTGGTCAGGGATATCATAGGGAACATTCACGCAAAAATGTTACTCTATTTATACTAAGTTTGTTAGCAAAGACATGTGTTCACAAGATTTCATCAGGTTCTCTTTTTATCAGGATTGATGGGTAATATTTTTCTGAGGTCTCTTTGTAGAGTTTCTCTTGAGAAACTGATGTGGTTTTGTTTCATGAAGAACTTTTGTTTCTGTTTCCTATTTCATTTCGTCTCTTGGACACTACTTCACCAAATGTGCGACTATTGCCAAAGATTGTTCAGTATGCCCTTTAAAATATTTTATGTGATTAATGTTAAGAGAACTATTATTTACTTCCTGTTGAATATTTTTAAATATTATAAGAATAGGTCTTCAAAATTTCATCCATTTTGTCTTTTAGTATTTACAGAGAATGCCTAAAAGCTAATCTAATTTTAATATTAAATAAGGTAAATGACAAATTGAGAGATTTCTGATGCATATCTTGCTTTGCATCCTGCATATTCATTTTTTACATTTATTTCTGTATAGTTAGGGATAAGTTTATAAAGTTGTAGTTGAGTTTATTGACTACATTGCTGTGTTTAAATAGGTTGTCTTCAACATAAATCAGATATAATTAATTAAAAATAAATCAGAGTTGTTTTAAATGTTGTATTACTGGTATACACATCGTGGTGTTTAGTCACTAAGTCGTGTACAACTTTTTCGACCCCAAGGACGGTAGCTCATCAGTCTCCTCTTTCCATGGGATTTCCCAGGCCAGGCTACTGGTCTGGGTTGCTATTTCCTTCCCTAGGGGAACTTCCCAGCACAGGGATCGAACCCCTGTCTCCTGCATTGCAGGTGCATTGCAGGCAGATTCTTTACCTACTGAGCCACCAGGGAAGTCAGTATACACATGGAGCGTTCTAATGCTACATTCTATCATATACAGAAAAAATAAGTGGTTATTGTAAATGGTAGGAAAAAAAATGATCCCTTGCCAATTGAACTAGTCCAAGCAATCTGATAGCATAAAGTTATCTTAAATTTATGCTATTAAAGATCCATTATATATGTAAATTACTCTTTACTTCACATCAGATGAATTGGCTAATTTAGAGAATGTGCAATCTCAGAAACACCAGATAATGAGCATCTTTTGCAGCAAAATTATATTATGCTATAATTGTCAAATACTCTTCTTCTTGGCAGGCAGTTCTAGAAAGCTCCTGAAACTTACAGTTTTCTTTAAATGAATTTGAAATGAAATGTCCACTCAAGTATTTTTAAGGTATAATGAGATCCATGGACCCTGAAACTAGTAAAATACTCTCTGCTTGATATAATATTGTTGGGCAATGCAGTGTATCAAAATAGCAAACTTTCCAGCTAATAAAAATTTAAGCCTTTCAGCAAGAAACATGTAAAAAAAGATAATTCTTTTGATTATTTTTACAGCGTATTTTATAATGATTTTCTATCTTCAAAAGAGAACAATAATTTAAGATTTTATGATGACTTGAAGTCATATGAAAACCAAAATATAGACTAAGTATCATCATTGAGGTTTTTACTGATGATTGATATTCTAAAACTAGATTCAGACTTCTATGCTTCCTGAATTTTTTCTGCTTATTTTAAACATTTAGTCTTCTACTTTTTTTCAGCTGCTAACTGGAAATTTCTTTCTGTTTTTGGTCTGCCTTCTTAGTCTGGTTCTTCTAAACTATCGAGGTACTGGTAATCGACTTATTAAAATTTTCTGTGCATTTAAAACATAAAATTCCCATGATTTTGAAATTGTTAAGCATGATAAACTTGTGACAACTTGGCTTTTAGAACATGGAAAGCTCAAATGAGAGTCACAGATAAGATCATAAAGGAAACTGTATGATTAAGTTGATTGAAGTAATACATGCTTCTACCTATCTTTGGATATGGTATGACGTACATTTCCTTTATTAGAAGCAAAAACTAAAATGGAAACAGGCATGTACCCACTTCAATATGCCTGCTTTAGCAATTTAAAAAAAATTAAAAATTTTTGTGTGTGTCTTATCAGGTAGATGTCATAATTCTAGTGATGAACTGTTGATTGAAGCATAGTTTCCAAAATTTACTTTTCAAAGAATACATTTCATCATATCTCTTGTAGTTACACAATTGAGAATGATTTCTTTAGCATAGCACTTACTTAAACGCAATGATTACAAGTATTCCACTTAAATTCTTACCTGAATTTCAGTTGCTCCCATTGTGAGTCCAAAATCTTTAAACTCCCTGTTACTAGTACTGTTCAAACATTTTAAGGTCCCATATTTACTAAATATCTAATGTAATCCACAGTTTTTCCTTAACCATTTGAAGTTGCATTTATAATATTTAAAATTGCCAAGTTTAGTTAATAGAAAATGATGAAATGCCAAAATTGCAACTATAAATGTGTAGTTAAATCTATAAAATAAATCCATGGTATTCGTTTAAAAAAAGTGAACAACAGAACTCAAAGACTAACACAAGTTATACAAATCCTATAATATCCTTTTGAAAACAACATGAGCAAGTTCTTGTAAAATAGGAGAAAAATAAAAGTATACTTGTATCTTATATCTTTACTCAATTTCCATTCTGTTTTTCCCAGAGATTGCTATCCTAGTATAATATTATCTTAATACTTACTAGTCTCATACTGATCAGCTGAAAAAAGTCTGTATACAGATAAAAAAGAAAGTTTCACTGAATAATTTCCCATGAGCATTTCATTGGAAATATATCTCAAGATGAAACTGTGAGTTTGTGAGTCTCAGTCATTCAGTGGATTATTATTTCATTCTTTCAGTGTCAAAAAAGAGTTATATTTTTACTTTATTAAGATATAAGTAGTGTGAAATATCATTATATTAATAAGAATGTGCAAAGTCACTCACTCAGTTCTTTGCACTCATTCTGAGTTATATGACAAATATCAAATAATCAGTTTGAAAAATTATCCCAGGCTTGGACATAAGGCAAGAAGATCGGGGGCACACATTTTCAGTGTCTTCTGGGGCAAAATCTTCACAAAGATTATTAGGGTAAGGTACGGAGCTTCTCTAGGGGATACCCAGGTGGCACTAGAGGTAAAGAACTCTCGTGCCAATGCAGGAGATGTAAGAGATGTGGGTTAGATCCTGGGTGGGAAAGATCCTCTGGCGGAGGGCACGGCAAACTATTCCCGTATTTTTGCCTTGAGTGTCCCATGGACAGAGGATCCTGGTGGACTATAGTTCATAGGGTCCCAAAGAGTCAAACACGACTGAAGCGACTGGGCCAGACACACCAAGTTTCTCTCACAGTTACTGTTAAATAAATGATCCAGATTGAGTGAAGCTGTAATACTTTGTTAATTTGATGAATTTTTCACCAGTAATGCAAATAATTTATGCCCAATTGTACAGATAACCCAAGGTTAATGACTCTACAGGGCATTTGTCAGTTTTATATGTAATCTGGAATAATTATTCTAACTTGTTTTTTGTTATGTGACCTACAAATCTACTAGTTTCTCAGTTCCTCTTGGAGTTGGTCATAGTATCTTAACAGCTTTCTCTTTAATAATGAGTTAAATAAATTGTTACAAGTTCACTTCATATTTGTCGGATGGTTTAAGAATTTACACTTTGGAAATCATGCTTTAACGTTACTGATAGCAAAAATAGGTTTAGTCATCTATTAGCTGAAACCTCAGTTAAGCTTTCCTTCACATTTAAACCAAAATTGCAAAGAATTTCTTACCTAGTCATAAGGATTAGTTCAGTGTCTTGATTTCTCAGAGGTGTATCAGTGAGGAGTTACTGGCAGAAAATGATCTATTATGTTTTTACTCTTTATTGATTTCATTTATAGAACCAAAGTTAGGTGAGTATTGAGTAAAAATAAATCTTCATAGAATTTGACATTTTGTGTTTTAGGATGTTATCAATTGGCTGTGAACAAAGATTTATAGATATCTGGGAAATATGTACAAAGAGGTACATATCCACATTTAATAGTGGAAATAATTAATAGTCTAATTATGCATTTTAGTGGATTGGTGAAACAGAGCAACATCAAAGTCAGCAGAATTAATCCTAATTAAATGCAACTGACTTTTTGAAGTTCAAGACATTAAACTCAAGATTGCATTTTGCTCTTCACACTTACATAAATACTCCCTCCTCAAGACTGAAGTGTGAAATCTTTGTGGAAAATAACATTCACAACATCAAAAAAGAGAAGCATTTAAGGAACACTGGAAAATATAGGGCTTTAGAAAACTATATTAGTGATTCTGTTACTGCATTTTTTTTCACAGAAAGTGTAACTTCCAGTTTGATTAATATATGCTAAGTAAATTCTATTAATGAAGAAGCAAGTAGAAATGTGCTTTGCTACCAACAATTGTCAACAACATTGCAACAATAAAGTACTGTATGGTTATTGCAGTTGTTATTAGCTGCTAAGTTGTGTCTGACTCTTGCAACCCTATGGATAGTAGCCCACCAGGCTCCTCTGTCCTTGGAATACCGCAGGCAAGAATACTGGAGTGGGTTGCCATTTCCTTCTCCTGGGGATCTTCCTGACCTAAGGACTGAACCTGCATCCTCCTGCTTAGCAAGTGGATTCTTTACCACTGAGTCACTTGGGAAATCTGTGCATTTATTACCAGTGTATAAATATCTAAAGAAAATATTAACAAAACTATTTTTAAGGGTCTGATTTATTAAGAAAATATAAAGCAACATTTTCAATATACATTATTTTATTCAAAATATAAGTTTGATTTGTCAAAATTAAACAGGACACTTTCACCCTCTTATTCCTTGCAATTATGCAAAATACACAACTAAGACACAGAGTGTAATAAGGATGAATTAGGTTAGTAAACCCGTTGTAAAATACTGACAAAGAGGAAAATTCAGAGAGCATACCGTTCATATCCCATTAATATATCCCAGCATGCTTTTTTTTTAACAAGGTTTAAGTATTTCAATTTTAATTTAGACACAGAGAGAGAGATAAGAGAGATATAAATAGATATATAAGAACATCAAGCCTTGCTATGGGTTTGTGAATTAGCAAAAATATTTATTTTGGGCTTTTCCATATTTCTGCCTATCAATATTTTTCTTTTACTCTCAGGAGACACTCCATGTAAAATTATTTGATGATATTTAAGTATAAAAAATATGATTTCCTTAATAAAAATTATCCACAATTATGAGTCCAAAATCATTAATACATCTGAATGCACAACATGGCAACATGTCTTGAAATATCCAATTTATAACATGACTCTTCACTCAATTTATTTACAGAGAAAGATATCAATTTTATCATAGGTTACTGGTCCTTTGGTTAAAAAAACGGTTTAGTAACACCAAGAATGGATTGCCCTTTGTTTGGAACACAAGAAATGTTTTTCTTTTTTTTTTTTTAGTGTTACATTTCATTCATATGGAAATGTGCTTTGTTCTTAACAGGAGCTTAACAAATATTTGCAGGAGAATCACAAATGTGAAAAATCTGTAGGCTCCTTTTTCTGGTTCAGAATTTCCTTTTGGGTTCTTTCATCTGAGTCCTGCCAGTTAATAGATGAGCAATAATTTCAGATCACATGTCTATTTCTCTGTTCTGACCAAGGCCCTAAAGGCTAATGTCAAAATCCAAACGCCGAGTTCCTTACTTGCATGTACAAAATCGATTGTAACATAAGTCATCTAAAATACCATCCCTGTCTTTCTCTGTAAAGCAGCTTCCTGTCCTTACTTTCTTATTCTTAATTCCTACTTCCTGCTATCTGTTCCCTAGTGACCCAGTTAGCAACACCTGCTTTTGCTTGAGGGCACAGACTTTTAGGATGTTGGTGGGTCACATCTTCTTGCAGAGGGTTGGAGGTATTACATTAGTATCAAACATTGTTTTGGTCACTATAGTTGGGTGGAATTGAAGACAGTTCACCTGTCTCTGTTTCTTAATGCCTTATAACTTTTCAGCCATAGTGATTCAATATTAAAAACACACACTAGTCTGTAAAGCAAGTGTTGACTCCAATGCGTCCTACAGAATGAATTATTATGCAATAAACTGAGGCACTTTAAACCAATGTTACTTCAATAAAAAATAAATTTTAAAATGTACACTAAGGCATATTAGTTTTTTCAAGAGTTTATTTGAGAAAATTTCTATTTAAATCAGGCACCCCCAAATTGGAAGTATGTAAGGTTGCTCCACAGTCAGGAGCTCTGGGAGAGATTTTTATAGAGAAAAGGAGGAAGCAAAGTAAGACAATTATTGAGTGGCTGTAAGCTTAAGGGCTTTCCTCATAGCTCAGTTGGTAAAGAATCTGCCTGAAATGCAGGAGACCCGGGTTTGATTCCTGGGTTGGAACGTCCTTCCCCTGGAGAAGAAAATGACAACCCGCTCCAGTGTTGCCTGGAGAATCCCATGGACAGAGAAGCCTGGCAGGCTACAGTCCATGAAGTTCACAAGAGTTGGACATGACTTAGTGACTAAACCAAAAACCAAAAAAGCTTAAGCCAGTTGGCTATAAATGCTTCTTTTTTGGTTATCATTAGGTTTCAATTTCTTAAACTTGAGGGATTTAAAGGCTTAAATTTTGGTTTCCTTATATAAGCTGTCATGGCATTAGGGCTTCCACCGTTTAATGGCTTCTTTCTTTTAAACAGTATTTATATTAAGCAAACTTAGAAGAATTGTTCTCACAAGGCATATAAATCACAGGAGAGAAGATGCTGAACATCCAGTCGTTTTTACCTTAGAAAGAAATTTGAAGTTTGAAATGTCTTTGACAGTTTGAAGAATTCAAAGTTATAGAAGTAAAATGAAGATAGAATTTATAGAGTAGATTGATTTGTGTATTAAAGATCAAATCACCATCATTTAATATGATATCAATCTTCAGGATAATTATGAGTCAACCTGATTTTCTGGAAATTTTATCTGCAGAGAAATGGAATGATATGGTGTTATTTCATTGTTAGACATTAGGATGATTTGATTGTAGAGATGGTTTTTTAGTGTTTCCAAAGTATGCATATAGTATCTTTTGGAAGACTTGAGTTACCAATTGTATATAGTATTATCAATTGTTTTCATAATGGGAAACTATTTTTTTAAGTTTTAAAATAATTCCCTTGAAAATGTTTATAATAACATAATCATCACAATTTTGAAATACTTCTCTATGGCATCTATTTATGATTATTAAAATGAGTGAGTAACATATTTTATTTCTTTTAATGTCTGTACTTAATTAATAGACATTAATCAAGACAGCTTTTTATCTCTTGATTATATATCCTGCTGCTAGAGAAGAAAGGCTGTTACCGCAGTGATTCATTATTTACAGAGGCAGACTTGATTTTAGACCACTTCACAATTTACTTTGAAGTTTATCACCAAGGTTTGTATTTAGTTTTTTTGACAACTGGCATAAATCGGTGATTGTTTTATGTAACCTATTTAGCCATGCATTCATATGATAATTTAGCATTTTGTTTTTAGACATTTGCTTACATGAACATAGCCAGGGAAATCATTGAATTTTGATTTGGCAATGCATTTATTTTCCTTAATAAAAAAACAGTTATTACAAAGCTCTTTTAAAAACTCCTTTACAGAAGTTTTATTTTGAAATATAAGATTAAAAACATGGTAAGAGATTAAGAAGTATTTTGAGTGCCCTTTGCTAACAAAACCTACAATAAAACAGGTGGGGCTTGTTTGACTTTCATTTTATAAATGCTTTTTGTCTTCTTTTGTTTGTTTGCTATTCTCCAGCCTATAATTCACCTCTTCTGTCTCATAATAAGAACTCATAATAATGGAATGTTACAAACAGGAAAACGGTACTAAGTAAATCTTAAGTAATTTGAGATGTCATACAGGCTTTGACCTCTAAAGAAAGCAGGTCTGCTTGACCTCCAAAGAAAGATTATCATGTTAACATAATAAAAGACATTGTCTTCACTTCACAAGTATTGGTATTATATTCAAGGGGCCTGAGGTTAAAGGAAAATAAAAGTTCTTAATTTGGTCTTTGGTCACATGTTCTTTATTGCACAAATTAAGATTTAAGAAATGAAGTGGTTGAGGAGCTTTTCTATCATTATAGACTCAGAAGCAAAATAGAAATTAGAAATAATAATAATCTTTTAGAACATGGTATGCACAATGGTAATACAATTCCTGGGATATGTATAGGGTTTGTATAAGGTTGGATGTGGAATTAGAATTTTGATACAGGAATACATTTGAAATAAGTAGAAATCTGGATAGTAATTAAAAACATTCAGTCAATAAGTTCAATAAATAGCTATTTATCTATGTATCAAGAACTCATTTAAATATTTATATCAAGAATACTGGGCTTCCCTGGTGGTGCAGATGGTAAAGAATCTGCCTGACAATGAAGAAAATGTGGCTTCAATCCCTGGGACAGGAAGATTGCCTGGAGGAGGAAATGGCTACCAACTTCAGTGTTCTTGCCTGGAGAATTCCATGGACAGAGGAGCCTGGCAATGGAATACAGCCCATGGGGTAGCAAAGAGTCGGACATAACTGAGCAACTAACACACACACACAGACACACACGTCAAGGATACTAGAAGGCATGACTCAATCCTGGTTTTCATTTTTATTTACTCTGATTTCAAAAAGAGAATGGGCCCAGGCTCTCAAGATTGCTTTTCACCAAGAGCTCTTGAAAGCCTCAATATTTGTGGACAGTTTCTTAAACAAGAAGCTTAACCTGCTTGATGCCATGACTGTAAGAAAACAAAATATTCAGTTTCATCACATGCAGCCCATTACATGCATTTTGTTTATATCTTATTGAATACTACTATCTTCAAATATTCTTTTTAATTCATGTTGCTCTTCAATAAAAGGGTAGAATTTTATGTATTATAAGTTAGTATTATGCAGGAATGAATTATACTAGTATATTATTTATCAGGGCTAGAGAAAAAAGAAAGATGATGTAAGCATTGATGGAGTGAGAAGAGAAAGCGATTATTTGGAAGCATAGGCAAGAGTGTGATCTTTGGGCCCAGGCAGACTTGAATTTGAACACTTTCATTTCTAGGCTAAGTTACTCTTAATTAAGTTACTCGTAATTAACTACTCTTAACTCTAATTAAGTTACTTTTGTTGGCTTCAATTCCATCATTTAAAAGAGGAATTAATTGTTATTAGTGATTAATGTATTTTAGCATCTTGACACTGAGTAGACTTGAAAATTAGATTTTTTTTTTTGATTCTTATGGGAATACTGTTGAAAAATTAAAACAATGAAGACAATTTTGAAGCAAAAAAAAAAAAAAAAGAGAGAGAGAAATAAATAAGAAAGTATTTCCAGAAGTTTGGATTAGAAGAGAGCTTGGAAGAGGACAAATCATAAGAACCATCAGGGGACCCTTACTACAACATCATTGCTTTTGACATGTATTATACTGCTTATAAAGCAAACAAACCAAAATTGTTCATGATCCAAATAATGTCATAGTCTTCTCTTTTAGGCTCAGTGGTAAAGAATCTGCCTGTGGTGCAGAAGACGCAGGAGACTGGGGTTTGATCCCTGGGTGGGGAAGATCCCCTGGAGGAGAGCTGGGCAACCCACTCCAGGATTCTTGCCTGGAGAATCCCATGGACAGTGGAGGCTGGTGGACTACAGTGCATGAGTCAGACATGACTAAAGCGACTTAGCACATGTGCTTCTCTTTTAATATGTGCAATGGTATGCTGTGTGATCTCCCAAAACCTCTAACAGGACTCCTGTGAAGCTAATTTTATAGCTAAAATATGATCTTCTACCATCTGAATTCTCTTCTTTGTCCTTTCATTTTCCTGCAAGTGATAAAAGTCCTAACAGAAGAGCAGAGTAAGACAGGTTTCTCTCCTATTTGGGAACACTTCACTGTTGATCTGTTGGTTTTGTGCTTCAAGTCATCCTCTGAGTTCACCTACAGCTGTGACAATTTAACCTGAATCCTGCAAAACACAGAGATGTCCTGATTAGGTGCAGTGCAGATTTTGTTTCTGGGCGAGGGAGAAAACTGTTTTTAGTGTTATGTAGACAAGGGTTTCAGAATGACCATAAGTATTTGTTCTTTTAAATGTTTAGTCAAATAAATCCGTTAATAAACATTGGAACCTTTTGAAACATTTATTTTTTCTTTATTCCTATTTTATTTTGCCAAATTGACATTCATCTCTTTGATGTGGTATTTGTAAATTTGAGTTCTATAAACACACACTTTTATGTCTTTCTTTTTGCCTTTCTTAGAGTTTACCTTCTCCCATGTCATCTGTCTTTGTTATTTCCCAGGTGATATTCTGAAGACTGCATTATGTTTATTACCTTAAAGTTTGTATGTCTTATCTAAATTAATGTGATATTTTGAAGTTTTGATTTGCAGTCAATTTGGTTCCTGCTCTAACTCTTTCTCTGGATATTTTATCTTGGTTCTGTGCACAGGTGCTAGGTTATCTTCTTCTTAAGGATGATAGAATTAAATACATTAACTCAGTGATTTGTATACATTAAAGCTAGAACAAACAGATGTTCTTCTGTCATCACACCCTCCCAATAATGTTGTTAACCCATAATTGGATAAAATTCCACTTCTTATGTAATGTTTTATTTTCTTTTTTCTATTCTAGACAACATCTCAAAAGAATGTCTAGTGTTTTCATATAGTTTTAAAATATTTTAATAATTTAATAAATTCCCACAATATTTATCTTTAATATGACTACAGATAATTGATAAATTTTAAGTGATAAACAAACCTATACTCCATAAAATGTCTGTATTCTTAGAAGTAGAATGCTTTTTTCAAGCTTACATAGAAAGTCTTACAGAACTTTAATATCTCCATGGTTCTGTACATCACAATTTCTTCTAATTAAAAATATTTTGGCAACACAGCCAACAAAAAATATGAGGATAAATCATAAAATCAAACCTGCTTTGTAATTATTACTCAGGACTTATATTTGTAGAGACTAGGAGTTGTTACTAGAAAAAAATTGTTTATGGGAGACCTAATTATTCCTTTTCATTCTCTTCATTGTCAAAAATTTGAGAGGATTGAATTAGGAAATGAAGGAAGACATGTTTACTCAGTAGTGATCGTTAATATGACATTTCAGAATGAATTAGCAGCTTCATGATCTTTAGTGAAGGATAGAATGATTGTAACTTCCACAGATCTTGAGACATTTGTTAGAACTGACTGAAACATACATCCAGTAATACCTATTTAGGTGTTTTTATCCTCTGTGTCAAGTCCTGGGTTGGCTATTAGGAGTGAATGATTATATAATCTTATTGAACATAAACTTTATCGTAAATATACATGTAAACACGTATATAATAAATATAATTATAAATTTGATTTTATCAATATGGTTTTCAGAATGCCTGGCTTTAAGTCTAACCAGTTAAATTATTTATTCATGGAAACAGTAGGCTCCTGTTTTGTATCTTTTTTATATCTTGCAGTGAAAAATGTGGACCCATATCACCCAGAAAGCACCACGTGTCTCTGGAGGTCATCACATCATGGAGTTCTTAGCGCTAACTTTTCACTTTCTTGCATTGGAGAAGGAAATGGCAACCCACTCCAGTATTCTTGCCTGGGGAATCCCAGGGACGGAGGAGCCTGGTGGGCTGCCATCTATGGGGTCACACAGAGTCAGACACGGCTGAAGTGACTTAGTAGTAGCAGTAGCGCTAACTTTCTCACTCCTGGGAATTTAACGCCAGGTGTATTGTAAGCACATGTGCAAGGACTTTTGCACAAGAAAGCTCACCAGAAAGCCTTTGCATCCGTGAACTCTGGATGTAAATCTCTGATATCCACAGCTGAGTGAGAGGAACAAGGAAGTCCAAAGGTGATATTGAACAGACTTGGAGGATTGGCTGGCAATCCTCTGATGATTTCTGAGAACTATAAATTCCTGCAGCTCTGTTAGCTAATTTCAGGATATCAGGATGGGGTTGCCCTCTCAGCAGCAGCCAGTGTGAAAGAAATCATATTTCCCTAAGGGCACAGGCTCTCGATTAGATTCCCATAGTACCAGCTTCTGCTGTTTCTTTTCTGGAGGCTGCATCTCTTGGTGATTCCACGCACTCTTCTGATAAACCTCCTTATAGTGTGGGCTGAAGCTCTCAGGGAAAGAAATGTAAACTGACAGACCAGGCATCAATCCTGAACTATGGACTGCTCTACTGAAGGGGAGTCGGCTTTACTCCAATGGGGTCGATTTACAACTAAATGTCTCGTTGGTCTTTTTTAAAGAATAATGACATCTGTTGTCGATGTGGTGGAGAGATATCCCATACAGAGACAGCAGAAGATAAACTACCCAAATATGCTCCCTGCAGTGAGTGATCTGAGAGGAGTATTTTCATGGCAACTGAAGTGGTGTCAGTGTTCACTAGCAATCCTTGTACATGGAGATGCAAGGTTTCACAGCCCAATTATGATGACTCCAGAGTGCTCGTTTTCAAATCAGGCAGTATTATGCCCCAGGGAAGATTTAATAACGTATGATGTGCACAGAGTGTTTGGAAAAAGTTTATAGGACAGATCTCTTTCATTACCAGAAGTCTAGGGCACTTTATTCTAGATATTAACAAGGGGCAGTTTTTGCGGTCCAAGGCTTCCTCCCACCCTCCCAATAGGAGATAAAATGGTGGTAGTTGTTCAGTTGCTAAATCATGATAGAGGAAGGCAAATAGCGCCAGAGCAGGGACGGGAGATTGAAGTAAAACCTGCTTGGTTGGCAGGAAGCTCAGGAGATTGTTTTGACTGAAAATAGCAGTGAGTTCGGAGTCTCGAAGTTCAGGTAGGACAGCGTGGAAGATGCTGAGACCTCTGTGTTCTGATAGAGAATCCAGCTGGCCAGTTAACTAGGATGTCCTGGGAAATCAAGAACGCCCTCGAAGAGGATTCTGGGAAGCTGACGTTGAGCCTCCTGAGGCGCATGCGCGAGGGTTGCTGCTGCCCGACCCGGAACCAGCGCCATTTTGGCTGTGCGGCCTGTGTATTCCTCTCCCCGGATTACAGCCTAGGTGGTCCAGGCGCTGTTCTTACAGAACATTTGTTCTTCAATTCTGCGTTATTAGTTCTCCGCTTCCTCCCAGAGGAGACTCAGGTAATAGAGGGAAGAGGTGGGAAGAAGAACTCGGACTCTTGCTGGTGGATAAGGGTGGAGCATTTCTTCTTCCTGTTTGAGTTTCTGTTTTGCTTGTTGGATGAACAGACCTTAAATACTAACGACAGCCAGGGTCGTAGGGACCCTGCGCCAGAGAGCTTGAGAAATGCTGGCACTTAGGGCAGGATTCCGGGATGGCACTGAGGGCTGGCCTCTGCATGGTATTGTTTAGTCGTTGAGTTGATTCAGAATTTTGCGACCCTTCCAAGGGACAAAATTCTTTGCTGGACCAAACTTACTCACTTCTGAACCTATTCTTAGGCTAGCTGTGTGTTTCCTTGTAAAACCTGGTTTCCACAAGGACTCTGCTAGGTTATTTTAGCAAGAACAGCCATCCCCAACTTCCACCAGAGATCAAGTTCCTCATCCTCCGCCTTCCCCCAGGTGGTGTCTCATTATGCTGGCCTACCTTAAGCCAGAATCCTATTTAGCACTGCTGTTTCTTTAGTAATTTTTTGATACATTGACCCCCAACTTGGTCCTTGGTTGTAAATTCCTACTTGGCTGTGCAGTAGTAGGAGTTGAGTGCAGTCTCACAACCACTGAAATACAACTATTCCCTTGGTTTGTTGTTGTTTGTTTGCTTTTAAGCCTCTTTGCTTTCAGGAAAGACCTCCAGCAATACCTTTGTTCATTAACAGAAAGAAATTTGAAACAATTATTAACTTTTATGAAAAAAACAGTGTTGTTTGTCTCCCAGCCAATCATGTTTATAGAGGTAGCACGCACCCTTAGCAGCCATTTTAGCTCACCCAAGTTTTTATAGGAATGCTCTGTTTTCTGAAAGGAAAACCTGTAGTCCACCAGAGTGGTCCTTGATTCCTATTAAGTGGTCTTTATAACTCACCAGCTTGAATAATGGCTTCTTACCATGATTTAAGAAAAATCATTAAACTTTTTTTTTTTTTCCTTTTAACAGTGGTCAGGCATTTAAATGAGGTTAGATGGCAGGTTTTCACACCTGTTGACTGCTTGAGTGCAAGCCGGTTGCTCTCTGCTGACAAGAAAAAAAAGCAATTTTTTTTTTAATTTGTTGCATTGTAGTTGATTTACAATGTTTTGTTGATTTCAGGTATACTGTGAAGTGACTCAGTTATACGTATTTTCATTCTTTTTTCATATAGGCTATCACAAAGTGTTGAGTAGAGTTCCCTGTATGATACTGTAGGTTATTGCTGGTTTTCTATCTTACAAATAGTGGTGTGTGTGTATTAATACCAAGCTCCTGATTTATCCCGTCTCCCCTCCTCCCCCAGATTTCCCCTTTGGTAACCATAAGTTTATTTTCAATACCTATAAGCCTGCTTCTGTTTTGGAAATAAGTTCATGTATATCTTTAAAAAAATTAGATTCCATTAATGAGTGAAAAAAAATGTTAATATACACTCAATCAATTTTATCTTTTAGTTTTATATATGAGACTGGGTTGTGTTCTTTCAGATGAAAATGACATCTTTTAAGAAGTTATATGTGTCTATTGCGGTGTGGTTCAGTGTTTTCATACTTTTGTCAAGAGTTAAAATGATTAAAGTAATGTCAGTTAAAGTAGAATTGAAGGCAATAGCTTAAAATCACATTGAACTAAAAAAAAAAAAAAACTCCCCAATGAAGGACAAAACCTTGTCTCTGGAAGGCAATGTGTAAATAATTAGCCCAGAATCTCTCAGATTTCTCAAGAAAAATTGGTAGATTTTACTGTCTTCTATTTTGATAATCAAATCCTACAAATATAATTATACTGTTTTAGTATTGAGACTAATAAAAATGTGTTATTTGAAGAGATGAATGGAATGTTTGTTGGAGCAGTTTCAGGTTTACAGAAAAATTGGGCAGAAAGCATAGGTTCCCATACTCCTCCTCCACTCTCTCCACATTGTTTCTACTGTTATTTACATCTTGCATTAGTGTGGTCCATTTGTGACAGGTGATGCACCAGTATTAATGCATGCCTTTAATTAAAGTCCATAGTTGATATCAGGGTTTATCTTGTTGTAATGTTTTGGTTTGGCCAATTCATTCCATGATGCATCTACTGTCATGGTATTCTGATACAGAATAATTTCACTGTTCTTAAAAAAAAAAGCCCTATTTTCCACTGACTTACCGTTTCTCTTTCACCTGAACCATTGGTGATCACTGATGTTTTTTACTGTCACTATAGTCTTGCTTTTTCCAGAATGTCATATAGTTGAAGTTATATTGTATGTAACCTTTTTGGATTGCCTTCTTTCACTTACAAATATGGGCTTAAAGTTCCTTCATGGCTTTTTGTGACATAATAATTTATTTCTCTTTATTCATGAATAACATTTGATGGAATTCAGAGCAGGCCACCTCCCAAATATTACCAAACTGGCATATTCATTATCTTAAGTGAAAATTACTTGGGAAATAACTTATACAAGAAGGACCCTGTGACCCTCCTCTCTGACCCCTGAAAACTGATAATAAATTTCTCTCATGTGCCAAATAACTTCCCTGTACTAGGAGGTAGGGAGACTTCATTATAGACAAAAAGAAGGAATTCAGGGCCAAGAAGTCTGTGTAAACAAATTAGTTTCTTCACAAGTCCCTAAGCCTAAATGTCTTTGTCTTGTTATTTGAAAATTTATTTTTTGTATAGAACATATATAAACAACCTGCTTTTATCACTTCTTAGGTTCCTTATATATGGGCCCTTTGTATGTACAAAGTTAAATTTGTTTGTTTTCTCCTGTTAAGTTCCCTTGTGCCCATTTAATTATTATAGCAGCCAGAAGAATTAAGAGAGGTAGGGGGTGATCCACACACCTCAACATATTCCATTGTAAGCATGTACCAACCACAGTGTATTTATCCCCTTACAAGGACATCTTGGTTCTTTCTAATTTTTGTCAGTTCAGCAATGAGAGAATTGGTTCTTCCTGCTTCATATCTCTTGCAAAGAAAAATACAAATATATGCTCAATATATTATTGTTTATATTTTAAGTTTTTCATCTGTTGTTTCGGTTATGATCTTTCAGATGGAAGAGATACTGATTTTTTTTTTTTTAAGCTGTGTGTATGTTGTGGATAAAGCTCCTATAAAAATTCAGGTGCTGGTTTATGTGTGGACATAAATTGTCACCTCACTTTAGTAAATATCAAGGAACATTATTTCTGGATTGTACAGTACATCTATATTTAGCTTTCTATGAAACTGACAAACTGTCTTACAAAGTAGCTGGACCATTCTGCCTTCCTGTCTGCAATGAATGAGAATACCAGGATTTGAATGTGTCAGTGTTTGAGACTTTGGCTATTCTAATAGGTTTATAATAGTATCTCAATGTTGTTTTAGTTTGTAAATCCATAATAACATATGATGGTAAATATTTTTTGTATGCATATTGCCATCTGTATATCTTCTTTGCTGAATGTTTGTTCTGAACTTTGCCCATTTTAATTTTTTTTTTAAATTTACTTTTAAGAGTTACTTGCATATTTTGAATAACAATGTTGATCAAATATGTGTTTTTCAAAGATTGTCTCCCTTTCTTTGGCTTCTCTCATTTAATTTTAATGAAGTCTAGTCCAAAGTGTCTATTTTTTTCTTTCATAGATTGAGCTTTTTAGGTGTTATCTCTCTAAGAAATCATTACCAAAACAAGCTCACTGAGTTTTGCTTTTATCTTATTTTCTAGAAGTTTTGTATTTTTGCATTTTACATTTATGTCTATGATCCATTTTGAGTTCACTTTTGTGAAAGGTGTAAGGAGTCATTTTATATTTAGTGTCTAGTTGTTCTAGGACCATTTGTTGAACAGATTATTCTTCCTTTATAAAATGTCTTTTACTCATATATAAAAAATCAGTTGACTTTATTTGTGTGGGTGTGTTTCTGACATCTTTATAATCTTTCATTTATCTGTCCATTCTAACCAGTACCACACTGTTTTAATTATTGTAGCATTATATCAAGTTTTGAAGTTAGGTAGTGTCTACTTTTTTTTTTTTTCCTCTTTAGTATTTTGGATCTCTTTATTTTCTCTTTATTTTAAAATCAGTTGATAATTCACAAGATAACCTGCTGGAATTTTGATTTAAGATTACATTGGATCTATAGATCAGATATGGAAAAATTTGTCATGTTACTATTGTCTTTTTATGCATGAGCATGTTATAGCTGTGCATTTATTTAGATCCTCTTTGATTTCTCTCATCAGAGCTTTCTATTTGTCTCATATAGACCTTACACATATTTTATTAAATTTATACCTAAGGTTTTCTTCCTCTCTCCACCCTTCCTTTCCTTCTTTCCTTTCTTTTTGAAATTTTTAGTTGGAGGAAAATTGCTTTACAACATCATGTTGGTTTCTTCCCCCCCCACACACACATTTCTATTTATGCTAATGTAAATGATGCTGTGCTTTTTAAATTGTAAATTCCTACTGTTCATTGCTTGTGTATATCTTTATACAGAAGTATTAGCTTCTGTGTATTTATAAACTGAAACCTTGCAATAATTGATTTTGTTTGGTGTTTGTTTTCTATTACTTCAGATTTTCTAGATAAACAAGCATGTCTGTGAAAAAGACAGTTTTACTTATTCCTTCTTCTAATTGTTCACCATTTAGTATGAGGTTAGTTATGGATTTTTTAGTTTTTTAAATCAAGGTGGGGAAGTTTTCCCTTTGCCTAATTTTCTGAGTTTGCTTATCATTAATGGAATTTATATTTTTTCAGATGATTCTTTTAGACCTAATCCCATGACTATATGATGTTTTCTTCTTTAGCCAATTGATGTGATGGATTACCTTAATTGGTTTCTGAATGTTTAACCAGCTGTACATAGCTGAAAAAAATCCCACTTGGAGAGATTATTTTTATAAAATAATAAATACTGTTATCATTATTTTTCCATTTTATTATTAATTTGTTGTTTTTAATATTTAAAATGTCTCGATTTTTAGTCACCAGATAAATGTGTGCACATGTGTGTACCCTCTCAACAAATTTCTGACACTCTAAAATGAAAAAGAAGTAGCTAGAAGTTAATCTGTAGTATGCTAAGTGGAAGGGCAAAGCTTTCATGCTTCCTCTTTTTAAGCAGTTATTTTTTTTTTAATGTTGAAAACACTTTGAAGAATTACATATGTAGCAGCTCTTTAGAAATGAAAGTTGAAAGTGGCAGAGTTACTATATCACTGTCTTATGAGAATACTTCTATTTCCTTATGTAAAGAAGTTATTACAAAAGCAAAAATTTGGGAGGCCTTCTGGGATGTGATGATGTTACATGCTTTCCCTCACATTAGGTATTTGTCAGTCATTTACTTGCTTTGTTCTTTGCTTTCTTGAAATTGTGTTCCCTCTCTTCGTGAGATTCTTGTAATCACAGAGGACCTGCCATCTCAGTGAATAAATAGTCCTCTCTTCCAGTTGATTAATGGAAAGCCAGAAATCCTGTTAGCTGCTGCTGAATAGTAACAGATGCTTTGCATCTTGTGGCATCAGAGCATTAGAGTGGACCACTAGCTCAAAGAAACTGGGCCATTTAACAAATATGCCTGCACTCAGAAGCATGCACTGTAATATTTATGGATCCTAAAAGAGATGGCTAACTTTGATATATATGTATATATACTGTTACTCTACAAAGGTTCTGTATTGATGAAATGCCTTTGAAGAAAATTGCATAGATAAAGTCAATAAGAATACATGAAGGCCACATGTTTTCCTAGAAATGAGAGATGGTTGTATTGAAAGCTGCACGTTACTTCAGATCAACAGGAGGATGAACACCCTGGTACACAGGATGATCGTTTAAGTGAGATTTTTTTCAAGGCTCCATGACCAACCGATATTTGAAGTGTTCACTGTAGTCATATTCAGGCTGTTTTGTAGAAAGAAATGAAATCAATTTGAATTTTGGTTTTCTGAAGTATCAACGGAAAGTTCAGTTCAGTTCAGTTGCTCAGTCGTGTCCGACTCTTTGCGACCCCATGAGTTGCAGTACGCCAGGACTCTCTGTCCATCACCAACTCCCAGAGTCTACCCAAACCCATGTCCATCGAGTCAGTGATGCCATCCAACCATCTCATCCTCTGTTGTCCCCTTCTCCTCCTGCCCCCAATCCTTCCCAGCATTAGGGTCTTTTCCAATGAGTCAACTCTTCTCATGAGTTGGCCAAAGTATTGGAGTTTCAGCTTCAACATCAGTCCTTCCAATGAACATCCAGGATTGATCTCCTTTAGGATGGAAAGAAGCCAAAAATAGCAAGAATCTAGCTAGCTAGACTGCTTGGGAGCTGGCAGTCACATTCACTGTTGTCTTTCTCCTGCACTTTTAGGATGTTGCTGTTCTTCAGTCGCTAAGTCCTATCTGACTCTTTGTGACCCCAAAGTCTGTAGCCTGCAAGGCTCTTCTGTCCTTCACTGTCTCCCAGATTTTGCTCAGAGTCATGTCCATTGAGTCAGTGATGCTATAATAACTTGCAGGATAGTTGTTTATAAATTAATAGAAAATATTAATCTACCTTTCAATTCAGCTGGTAATTAGCCTGAGTAAGTTAGGAAGGGTCACATGCTGTAACTCTCCACAGGCATCTTGTGAACATATTGAGTTTTAGGTAATACAAAGAATAGATCCCCTTTACTACCTTACATTATCAAATTCAGTTATATAATACAGTTGATAATACTTGGTTAATCCATTTGAGAGTGGCAAGCTCTTGAGTGCATTTTCTTTTTACAAAAATAAAGTGAAGATTTTTATTTTACAACTATGAAGATAATTCTCAGTGGATTGTGGAATGCAATATTGATAAATTAAGACTATCAAATATGAACACAAACACATCGTTTATCCTACTGTTTGTTAAAATAACCCATAGAGTCTTATAAGTCAATTTCGATAGAATGAAATTCAAAATCTCCAAAGTTATGTCACTATTTGCATTTGGTTGTAACTGTAATTGCTAAGTGATCCAAGATGGTGGCGACTCCCACTGATTACTTCAGACTATTGACACAGTTTATGTTTTCCCCCCTTAGTACCTAGGGCTGAGTTATGAAACTGCAAGGATATTGAGGAAATAGCAGTGTTCAGTTTCCAAGGCGAGGTTGTGGTAGACACTGAAGTGTACACTTTTCCTTCTTATATCATTTGTTCAGAGGAAGCCAGCTGCCATGGCAGGAGGACCCCTCAGTAGCACCATGGAGAACGCCACATTGCAAAAAACTGATGTATTCTGCCAACATCTGTAAGAATAAACTTTGTAGGAAGTAGACCCTCCAGTCACAGCCATACCCTTAAAGGACAGAACCCCGGTCAATATCTTGATGTCTCATAATGAGACACACAGAGCCAAAACTGCTTCTGATTTCCTGACCCACAGAAATAGTGAAAAATAACTATGTATTGTTTTAAGCTTCTATTTTAGGGAAAAACTTGTTGAGCAATAATAGAAAACTAATAGCAGTCTGTTAGTGAATAGTTCCATGAGGGTGATAGTAAACTGGGACTTCACTCTATATTTCGTGTGAACTACCTAATTATTGATTTGTTAAATTTTCTCAACATTTTTCTAAAATGTGTACACTGACCATGTTCTATGATGATGTGAGGAATATTTGGTCCATGCTTAGTGCTCTGTCATAGGTGTACTTAGCCTACATGGCCTAAAGACACTGGGGCTCAATCCACTTAACAATATGGCTTTTTCTGTTGCTCATAGTTTACTGAGATGCCCTTGTTTTCTTACTGTGTGAAGCATTTTGTTTGGTACGTTTCAGTACCCAAACAGTACTGTTTTACTCTTTTAGAGGAAGCCATATGTGTTATTTATTCACTGTATTCTTTGCTGACTCTCCATGATTAATAGATACATTTTTCTTTCCCTAGAAAGGAAGTTATGTGTATTTTACAGGCTTATTCCTATTTAACTATTCATTAAATTGTAACTTCCTTATTAAAGTCAAAGGCAGGCAATCATTATTATCCATGTAACATAGTAGCCAGCCTGTATTGACATTTGATAAGCATTGTGATAATGTTAATAGACTAACATTATCTATACAGCAGACATGATGTTTACATTCATTGCTCATGTAACACTCATAGTAGCCTCCTATTCAGCACTGAGTGTGTTTTTTTATTCTACTTTTAGAGATAAGGAAGCTTGAGTTTCTACCTAGTAGCACATTGACCAGAATTACTTGACCAGTACAAAGGAGACAGGAGTTCCTCTTAGCCATAAATTATGTTCCAAAGCTGTCTTTTCAGAAATACAAAAAGTGGGGATATTAAAAATTCTTTATTTTGAAATTTAGACATCATTTTTTTTTGCCAGGTTTCTATGCCTAATTGGAATCTGCTTTCTGAAAATTTTTCATTTGTTCCTTCATTCTTTGCATGTTCATCCAGTGCCTATTATATGGCATATTTTGCATTGGCTTCTGGAAATAGTCAGCAAGGAAAGAAATGATCTGACTTTGTGGACCTCATAGTTTATTAGAGAAGAGGTTTTAATCAAGAAAATACACAAGTATAGAAGTGTAATTAAGTGTTTTAGTGCTTAAAAAGGGATGTGTAGTCTTAAGTGAGTGTATATACCCAAGAGTTTTGTCCAAGATGGAGCATCAGACAAGGCTGAACTTAGAACTAATGGGTTAGTGTTGTCCATTCAAAGAGAAGATAAAAGTATTTTCTGGCAGAGAGAACACTGAGTGTAAAAAGTCTGAAGATCAGATCTGATCAGACTGGGGAAAGAGGAGGGAGCTTTGTTTACATTGATTTATTAAATCTTGAAAAAAAAAACAAACACCCTTGGAACCACAGTCCTCCAAGGAAATTTTTCTAAAGTTCGTTATAAATATTGTGCATAACAATAGTAGGTAGAGTAGTGGGAAGGCCAGTTTCATAGTACAGGAAAAAAAAAAAAAAAGCTGAGAGTAGAGAACACCAGAAGTTACACCTTTTGAAAAAAAATCTAACTCCATAAATTTCTCCTGGAGAATGTTTAACAGATTATGGCCAACTACTAAAGATGTCTTATTTTTAAGGAATTATTGTGTTCAAAAATAAAAGAGAAATGCATTTAATTATGAACATGTTATATTTTAATACTTAACATCTAAAAACACTTTTTAGGCAAATATATTTTAGAAGACATGGAAAGCTGTAGATTTTAGAGTTTTAACTGAGAAATTACAATTTTTACTGGCTCTAAATGTCCAGTTAGATACAAAATAATTTGGAAATGTCACATATTGTGTTTAATAGTTTGTTAACTGCTGCCAGCATCTCAGGTATATTTGACCTATTTAAATCATAAGTGATCACTCATGAATGGTGCCACTATTAGGTACTAATAGGGCCAGATGTGAATTGTCAGCAAGAAAACTAGAAAACATAAAAAGCCAAGCAAATGAAATATAAATCAACCTAAAGTTAAGTCAAATAAATCTTGAAAATAGATCTCCTACAAGAAGAACACAGTTTACAGACAAGGAACTGCCTATGAAAATTTAATATAAAAACCAGATGATAGCTCTGCTTCTTTTAGAGCCATTATCACCCATCAAGAGTGTTAATGATATCCTGAGATCCATGTGTCAGCATGGATCATAAGCATAACTTATGATGATATGATGAATACAAGGAACATTTCAACCTATAATATCAAGAGTGTTCAGCAGATATGATGCTTTTATTATGGGATATTTGCATAAAGAAGGAAATTGAAACAGCTTTAATAGGAAACAAATCAATTGCAAAAAGAGAGGCCTCATGCTCAATGAATCGAAAATAATGATCATAATATTTATTCAGTGCAATCATTTTTAGCATCTTTCTACATTCTGACTGGCACTGGCACGTTTGAAAGGTACAATCTTTCAATTATGTGTTGTAATTCACGTGACTTTATCAAGCTTTTGTATTTTCTTTCTGAGAACATATCACATTATTTATGATGCTTCTGTAAATAAAAAATCAAGTGATTACTAAAAAACTTAAAACCAATCAAACAAACCACATTGTGTTCTGCAAAAAAAATGAATATAGGTATGTCTTAAGTGCCTATTATAATTTGTCACTTAGAAATATGCAAAATATTTGGACCCAGGTAGAAAATTAAAATAGTCAAAGTATTCTAAAGCAAATCAATCCAAAACAACCTTAAAGACATTACACATTAAGAAGACAAATTATAAAAAATTTAAGAGATAAATGGAAATATTCTCTAGTCACAGTTTTTAGAACTTTAATGTCAAGTGCAGAATAACTATATAAAAAGAAGAAACAAATATATTTATATTGCAATGATTTTATGATTTAATAGCAAGAAAATGTAATATAGTATTAATGTTTTTATAATATCAATATTTAAGATACAGTGAATTACTTTTGCTTTACATGTATGGATAACTATTTGTAGCTGAAAATTATCAGATTTTCTATTTACTGCTTGTAGATCACTTGAAAAAATACCTTTTCTACATTTTCTTCAGTCTCTTCCAACTTGTTTTTTTCTCAGCTTTGTCTTCATAAATTTTGTCAAGAATTGTATGACCTCTCACTAACTCTGATCTTAGCACATCAGTGAATAGTAACTTTAATTTAATAGTAACTTTAATAAATTCTGGGATATTTTTCTCTATTTTAAATGTTTTACATCTTTCCATGGAGGGCAAGTGTGCCATCAGCAATATAGAATGCTGAATTAAAGCATAGATCTGCTTAAACTGCATTTGTCCATTGACATCTTTGTTCAGTTTGGCAAATCCGAATCAAACATTTAAAAAGAACCTCAATTAAACCACTTTCTCAAAATTTTCTTACTTTGTATCTTTAGATTATTTTGTAGTTTCTCCAAAACTAGTTTATAAATAAAACAATCCTGGATGTGATTTCTACCTTTAGAAATACTTTCTATGATCTTTAGCAAGCCATCAATATAATAATTTGAAGGTAATATGCTAATAAATCAAAACCCTTAATGTTTTTAACATGGTAAGATAAATGCTATAATATGACCAGAATATAATAGAATAAGTTTGATTTCTCAACTCTTCAATAACAAATGTATCACTATTTTTAATCAATTGACCAAACAGACAATTCTATCCTAAAATTTAGACAATAAGTCACCATCCTCACACAACATAAGAATTTTATGGAAAGGAGTAAAATTACAGGTAATTTTGCTTTCTGGTGTTGTCTTGTGTGTATGTGCATGCTAAGTCGCTTCAGTCATGTCCGAGTCTTTGCAACCTTATGGACTGTAGCCCAACAGGCTCCTCTGTCCACGGGATTCTCCAGGCAAGAATACTGGAGTGAGTTGCCATGCCCTTCTCTTGGGGATCTTCCCAACCCAGGGATCAAACCCGTGTCTCTTACATCTCCTGTATTAGCAGGTGGGTTCTTTACTATTAGTACCACCTATTTTCTTCAAGTCAGTCACTCAGTCGTGTCTGACTTTTTGCCACCCCATGGACTGCACAAACAAATTTAACAGATACAAATTGGTGTATGTGTTTGTATCACCAACTCCCAGAGCTTGCTCAAACTCATGTCCATTGAGTCGGTGATGCCATCCAACCATCTCATCTTCTGTTGTCCCCTTCTCCTCCTGCCTTCAATCTTTCCAGTATCAGGGTCTTTTTAAGTGAGTCAGTTCTTCTCATCAGATGGTCTTAAATTGCCATAATTAAGGTGCTACAATTTTTAGATAAGGGAGCTTAGTTTTCTATAAATGATTTTATCATTGTAAATTTTAATCAATAGTGGATATGTTTGAATTTCTCAGTGTCTTCATCAATTCTTGTAACCTTTGTTATTTTTTTCTTTTTGATGATTGCCATTCAGACAGGTTTGAACTGATAGCTCATAGTGGTTTGTAATTTGCATTTCCTTGCTGATTTGTGATTTTGAGCACACTTTCCTACATGTGTCAGCCATTTGTACATCTTCTTTGGAAAAATGTGTATCCAAGTCCTTAGCCCATTTTTAAATCAAGTTCTTTCCTTATATAATTTTGAAGTTAACCCCTTATCAGATGTATGATTTACAACTATTTTCTCTCATTCCATGGATTGTCTTTTCATTTGCTTGTTTCCTTTGCTTGCAGAAGCTTTCTAGTATGATAAAAAAAAAAGGAACTTGTTTATTTTTGCTTTTGTTCACTGTGTTTTTGGCATTAATACTATGAAATCATTGAAAAGACCAATGCATATAGATTTTATCCTGCATATTCTTTTAGGAGCCCTACAGTTCCTGGACTTACCTTAATGTTTTTAATTTGTTACATGTTGATTTCCTTGTATGATGTAAGATAAAGTGTTCAATTTATATATATATATATGTATTTTGAATCTGGATATCTAGTTTTCCTACCACAAATGTACAAGTTTCCGAAAAACTAAACATGGAGCTACCATATATTTCAGAAATCCCACTTTTGGATATTTATCCAGAAGTATTGAAATCAGGATTTTGGAAAAAATATTAGTGCCTCCGTCTTCACTGAAGCACTGTTCATAATGGTCAAGATGTGGAAGCAACCTAGCTGTCCATGACAGAAGAAAGGGCAGAAGGAAACGTGATGTACATGCACAGTTGAATATTTTTCAGTTTTTAAAAAAGTAAATCATGCAACGTGCTACAACATGGGTGAATTCTGAGTACATTATGATAAGTGAAATAAGCCGGTCACAGAAAGACAAATGCTCCATGATTACATTTATATGAGGTTTCTAAAACAGTCAGACTAAGAGAAACAAAGTGGAGAGCAGAATGGTGGTTGCTAGGGGTTGGAGGTAGGGGGAAACTGAGAGATGCTAATCAAGAGGTATAATGTTTTAGTTATGCAAGATGGATAAGGCCTAGAGATCTGTCATACAATATTTTGCTTATAGTTAACAATATTGTATAATAGTTAAAATGATCTGTGAAGAGGGTAAATTTCATGTTAAGTGTTCTCTGTATAATAATTTTTAATGAACTAAACATTCCCAGAGAATGTTTACATTTGTCCAATAATTAGGTTTTGAAATATAGAATATACACGCAGCAAATTTCTATTCCTATCATTCTTTGCAAAGAATGTCAGTGGTATCCAATTAATATTTCCTAGTAATTAGGAAACATGGATTCAGTGAATAAAGAATATTTAGAATATAGATTTTTAACAGCGATGATGTTCCAAAGAAAAAAGTTTTCTCAACCAGTGGATGAAGTCTGATAGAGAACAAAAATTATCTAATATAATTATGAATATGTATTTGAGTTCCTACCATGTATATACTCCTCTATTAAATGTGGGAACATTGGGAAGTGTAAAATACAGCTCCTGACATCAAAGACTTTGCAGTCTAGACACACAGAGGTTGGGTAATAACAAGAAAGATAAACAACTATATAAGGCAATGTATTTTAATGGTGTCTAATGAAGTTTATTGAGGGTATTGCATCAAGCCCCATTGAGAAGTCAGGTCGTGGGCTGAGACTTTTAGAAACAGAAGAATTGTACAAGCCAAAGATAAAATATTAGAATCTGCACCAAATGTTCGGTAAAATTTCTATGATCTATTATGGTAAAACAAAACATTGCAGAGAGGGAATAATCAGAGAGAATATTGAAATTTGAAAGGGATTACCATCTGAGTTTCTGAATAATGTTATTCATTAATCTGTTTAAATTATTAAATTTTGAGAAATGTAGAAAAGATTGGATTGACTGCTTAAACATATATATTCTAATTTTGAACCTCCTATTAATGATCAAAAAGTGATTGGGAAACTTTGTAATCCTGAAGTTTTGAAAGACAGCATCTCACATGCTAGTAAAGTAATGCTTAAAAGTCTCCAAGCCAGGCTTCAGCAATAGGTAAACTGTGAACTTCCAGATATTCAACCTGGTTTTAGAAAAGGCAGAGGAACCAGAGATCAAATTGTCAACATCCGATGGATCATCGAAAAAGCAAGAGAGTACCAGAAAAACATCTATTTCTGCTTTATTAACTATGCCAAAGCCTTTGACTGTGTGGATCACAATAAACTGTGGAAAATTCTGAAAGAGATGGGAATACCAGACCACCTGACCTGCCTCTTGAGAAACCTATATGCAGGTCAGGAAGCAACAGTTAGAACTGGACATGGAACAACAGACTGGTTCCAAATAAGAAAAGAAGTACGTCAAGGCTGTATATTGTCACCCTGCTTACTTAACTTATATGCAGAGTACATCATGAGAAACGCTGGGCTGGAGGAAGCACAAGCTGGAATCAAGATTGCCGGGAGAAATATCAGTAACCTCAGATATGCAGATGACACCACCCTTATGGCAGAAAACAAAGAAGAACTAAAGAGCCTCTTGGTGAAAGTGAAAGAAGAGAGTGAAAAAGTTGGCTTAAAGCTCAACATTCAGAAGACTGAGATCACGGCATCTGGTCTCATCACTTCATGAGAAATAGATGGGGAAACAGTGGAAACAGTGGCTGACTTCATTTTTCTGAGCTCCAAAATCCCTGCAGATGGTGATTGCAGCCATGAAATTAAAAGACGCTTACTCCTTAGAAGGAAAGTTATGACCAACCTAGAAAGCATATTAAAAAGCAGAGACATTACTTTGCCAACAAAGGTCCGTCTAGTCAAGGCTATGGTTTTTCCAGTGCTCATGTATGGATGTGAGAGGTGGACTATAAAGAAAGCTGAGCGCAGAAGAATTGATGCTTTTGAACTGTAGTGTTGGAGAAGACTCTTGAGAGTCCCTTGGACTGCAAGGAGATCCAACCAGTCCATCCTAAAGGAGATCAGTCCTGGGTGTTCATTGGGGACTGATGTTGAAGCTGAAACTGCAATACTTTTGCCACCTGATGCAAAGAGCTGACTCACTGGAAAAGACCCTGATGCTAGAAAAGATTGAGGGCAGGAGGAGAAGGGGATGACAGAGGATGAGATGGCTGGATGGCATCATGGACTCTATGGACATGGGTTTGGGTGGACTCATGGAGGTGGTGATGGACAGGGAGGCCTGGTGTGCTGTGGTTCATGTGGTCACAAAGAGTCGGACACGACTGAGCAACTGAACTGAACTGAAAGACTAATTGCTCATGTAAAATTGATCATAGCTAGTTATGTATTTTGGATGGTGTACTAAGTCTCTCATAATATGAAATGCTATTGGTAGAATAAACCTTGTTATTTTTTAAACATTTTATACCTTCTATGCCTCAGCCTATAATTTGCACTCAGTAAAGTGAACAGGACTTGTTGAACTAGTATACTTAAATTACGCTTTTAAATCAAACTACCATACCCTTGGATATACTTCAATGTCAGTAAATGCCTACATAAAAATGTTTCATTAAATACTCTTCCTGTTTCCAGAAATTTCTAAACCAAGTATATTCTATGATCAACTGGCCTTACTGCTGTATAAAGACATGTTCCTTTTGAAACAAACTGTAGCACTGCATTTATTATCTCAGTTTAGTCATGATCTGAAGATATATTAGAAGGCTCCTAGGTTCTTAATAGAATCCAGGTCATTCTAGGTTAAATGGAATTACTTGAATGTAAGTTGATGTTGAAATCCAGGTCAGGAAGCCCAACTCTTGCTGGGATGATGACATAGCCATCACCAAGCCTTCCCAACAGCCTCTCCCAAGCTTTCTTTTCACTCACATAGGATGCATAGAATTCCAAGTACCCAGGAGAGAATAGCTTCAATATTATGTGTGAGGAATATCTCAAGAAGTGAGTAAATGCACAGTCATCCACTTATGTTAATACCAGTAGTGGTGCTATAACCATTTGACACCATAACAAGTACACATTCTTAAGTGCTCAATGCCTCAGTCACTGTTGATCAAACAGCATCTTTAATAGTGAAACAGAAATGAAAAATCTGTCTAGACAAGTATAATAGCTCTAAGTGAGTGAGGAAAGTGTTACTTAAGTGAAATGTGAGATAAATTAGCTTGCACTAAATGTACATGTTACTTAAGAGTTTTGCTTTGATTTCAAAATTAAAAAGAATCAAGATGTATTAAATCTTGTTTTTTTAATCACAGCAGTTGTTATAGTAAAAATGACAGTTTCTATATAAGGTCCTCTCCAATTATGAGGTATAATTTTAATATTTTTTAATATTAGAAAGTTATTTGCTATTTTATAAAAATTTATAATACTGTTTTCAGTATAAATTTTATAGGGGTACAGTGTGTTTCTTGTGTTTTATAAATATTAATTTTCCTTGGATAAATACACAATTTGCCTTTTACCACTCAGTATTTCTAGATACTCTTTTCTTAAACTAACCAGATATCTTGACAAAACTTTTTAGAAAAAGTACGATTCATTTGAAAATCTTCACTGGCTAATTATTTGTATGTTTATACTTTCTTTCTTGCCAAACTTCTTTTATCTTTATAGCATATTCAACTCTGGATAAGAGGAGATCAAACATAAGTCAATGACAGTTTTATTAGCAGCTAAGTTTTTGTCTTTGTTTATAAAACTGATGCTGTGCACTAAAATTAAGTCGGAGGGAATAGATTCACTTAATGCAACAATGTTATTTCTTGTTAAAATAATGAAAGATTGAAGATTCCTTTTATTCTACTGATCACTTACTATCAATTGTTAGCCTCCTTATATTATACAGTTTAAACATTCAGTGAATTACAGTTTTGTTCCAAATAATGATTTTTTGAAAATATAATTTAAAAATCTCTAGAATTCCATAAAATTGACTACAAATAATCTTCTCATCATTTTTCCTGAGACCTTCTGTTTAATATAAACAATAAACTATTGTCTTTTTTACTTTATATTTTTAATTTTCTCATCTTTAATTAGTATTGTCATACAGACAAATGAAGTATCCTCCAGAATCCCCAGCCTCTTTGAATTACATACATATGTTTCTTCCCAGCTAAAACACACACTGTATCCGTCTAATCTTTCTAAACAATAATTGTTTTCCAAACAAGAGCCACACATATCTTCACATATCAGTTAATAACCTCTCTTCTTGTAATTGAGTCACAAAAGGTTGAGTCTTTTACAATTTTTGAGAGCCCCACCAATTAAATGCTTTTATTTTTATTCTGTTTGATGTTTTATTGCTGTAACTATGTGTGACTCATGCACTAGAGAAAAGGGTAACATGCTTTTGAAAGGACTGAATACCCCACAATGAAGCACTGGTCCTAGATCAATTCATCTTTCCTTTGACTTTAATACTAATTACACAATTATGTGCCATTGCATTATTATTTTACTAAAGGCCAAAGCAAAAAGACTGATAATCAGAGAAGTTAATTTTCAACTGAAAAGGTCGAGGTCATTTGTAATTATTTTCCTTTAGAATTTTGTTCCTCTAGGGTTAAAACAAAAATGTATTACAGAGGAAAAAATTCAGCTAAAGAAACTCAGATATAATGTACCCCTTTAAATCTGGAATTTTGCAGAGAAGAGTAGTAGCAGTAGAGAAAAAGCAGTATTAATTCTGACAAAGGCAACAGGAAATGGTTTGGTGAACTATGACCCTATAGTAAAACTGAAGTCTAATCACATCCAGATATGT
Organism: Okapia johnstoni; assembly: GCA_024291935.2. Lineage (NCBI taxonomy): Eukaryota > Metazoa > Chordata > Mammalia > Artiodactyla > Giraffidae > Okapia > Okapia johnstoni. The sequence goes on along the minus strand of CM044321.1, from coordinate 21,739,479 downwards.
TATGAGATATGGATTTGAACATTACCTCATCCTGAATCCTTTTCACACCCATGGTAATCTGCTTTTGGACCTGTGAACTGCATGAATAAAATTTTGAAAATTTATTATTTGATTATTTTACCTGTCTTTATACATTAACACTTGTGGGCTTCCCTTGTAGCTCAGTTGGGAAAGAATCTGCCTGCAATGCAGGAGACCGGGGTTTGATTTCTGGGTCGGGAAGATCCCCTGGAGAAGGAAATAGCAACCCACTCCAGTATTCTTGCCTGGAAAATCTCATGGACAGAGGAGCCTGGCAGGCTACAGTCCATGGGGTCGCAAGAGTCAGACACGACTTAATGACTAAACCACCACCACCATACATTAACACATACATGCATGTGCATTTTTGCTAGTTGCTTCATTTGTAATAATTCTTTCGTATAAGTGCTAAAACTAACATTTTACCCAACACTGGCACTATGAGTCTACATTCCTTATTTTGTTGAATTATTTTTCCATGATTATGTAACCCATTGTGAGAGCTGGGAAGAAAATAATTTTCTGTGATTTAGAAATTGGTTATGTCCAGGCATTTTGGTATTATGTGCGTCAATGGCAGACAGCGCCAGTGCAGGTCCTTTTTCTATTGGAGATCACATGCCTTCCTAATTCACTACATTTAGCATTCCTGAGTTGTGACATTTTTTCTCATACTGCTCTCATATATTTCTCATATTCCTTCCAAATTGTGAATATATTGCCTGGTTTCTATCTGAATATAGACAAAAGAGATGAATCATAAACATATTTACTGTATGATTCCAGCTGAAACTAAAAGATACAAAATTGTACTTAAAAAACATGTCATTTAAAAAGCATTCACTAATTTAAAATCATGATAAATTGAAAAATTATGTTGTCTTTATCTTCTGAATAAAAAAGGAAAGACTGATTACATATTTTTTATTTTGATTTTTCTTCCAAACTTTGTGTATTTTTATCTTGTTTCTGTCAGAATATTGTAAGTAGCAATACATTTCTTAGAGATATATTTAATCCTGAACCCTGTTGATGCATGGTTGATGATGGTACAGAATTTTATTTAAATGTGTGTTATTTTAAAATTGTATACATAGACTCAATATCAGATATTTCAGAAAATGCATAGCTTTTGGAAAGTCATTTGAAAAGTCAGCTCTAGTTCCTTATTCTTCAGTATTTTATTTCGGTGAACTTGGGAGGAAAATTTAAGCTTCTAAAATGTTTTTCTGTATTTGCAACTCAGAAATTTGTGTTTTCTATTTATATACTTCCTATGTATCTCAAAGTCAGTGAACAATAGAGAGACAATGTTAGGCAAGACTTAAAACTAATTTCTTGCAGTATATTATTAAAAACTGAAATTTTAAAGCAGCTATGTTATACTTTTAATGATCCATACATACAATGCTTTACTCATGTGATCAACATAGTCTTTCCTGGACTATTCCGGCTTCTGATGGTGGTCAGCAGTTGGGTTTTGTGAGTAGTAGATGCACGCATCACTGCACTTTCTGCCTCTGTAGTCACATAGTGTTTTTTTTTTGTATGTGTGTACTCTGTATATCTGTGCACAGCCTTATTGTAAGAAAACTAGTTCCTGTGTTTAGAACTTACCCTAAAATTCAGTATGAATTCAACCAATTATCCCAGCAAAAATTCTGTTCCCAAATACAGTCATAATCTGATGTTCTAGGTGGACATGAATTTTGGAGGGCACTATTCAGTCTTCCACAATATTCATGACAGTATTTCTTCAAAATGGTAGATATAATTTTAGTTTAAATTATATGGAAATTATTAAACAAGTAGAATATGTTATTATTTGCAAATGTGTTAAAATATAAATATTTTGTATATTATATAAAATATTTCATGTTTAAATATGTATGTTAATATATAATATTTAATGTTAAAATATATTTTTAAATATTATATATGTTAAAATATAAATAAAATATTTTTGCTTTACTTTTTATGATAAGGATATGGCAGCAAAATGACCATTATTAAAAATACATTTAATTGGTTCCATTTGAATTCTATTGTTTTATATGATTTGTTGGGGGAAATTACCCAACTGATCTAAATTATATTTCTTTCTAAGGGTTGTATTACTCTTACCAATTTTTTACTGCTATTAAGAGTTAGTAAACCGTTTTGATTTAAGAGCGTAGATTCTGAGGCTGAGAAAATCTCAGGCGAATCTAGGATCTACCAATTTCCAAATGTGTGAGTTTTTGTCTCCATTCCTAGTCTGCAAATGAGAATAGTAACATTTCCTAATTCATAACATTATTATATAGATCAAATTATGAAATAAAAAAGAAATCCAAAAGATATTAAGAAATACATATTACAAATGAAAACCAAGCTTTGCATCCTGAAGCGAGTTTTTTTTATTATTAATTACCTACTTGGTCAAATTAATAATTAGGCAAAACATTTTTCTGTGTTCTCATCTATATTATTGGAGAAGATAATGGCACCCCACTCCAGTACTCTTGCCTGGAAAATCCCATGGACAGAGGAGCCTGGTAGGCTACAGTCCATGGGGTCGCGAAGAGTCGGACTCGACTGAGCGACTTCACTTTCACTTTTCACTTTCATGTCTTGGAGAAGGAACTGGCATCCCACTCCAGTGTTTTTGCCTGGAGAATCCCAGGGACGGGGGAGCCTGGTGGGCTGCCATCTATGATGTCACACAGAGTCGGACACGACTGAAGCGACTTAGCAGCAGCAGCAGCAGCAGCATCTATATTATTAACATGATGTTGAAAGTTTGTATTCAGATGTAGATTCATTGCTGAAACACTTCATTAGTGATTGAAATGCACATACTTCCCCATACATTTATTTTGAAGTTGAAATGTAAACAAACATATGGAGACTTAAGACCTCGCAAGACCAAAGGTTATATTTATATTGATGATAGACTTATGGTATGATTAGAAGCTAAACAAACATTCAATGCTAAAATAATAAGTGTGATGAACGAGTACGATGTTTGCAGCTGTGAACAATGTAGTATTTGCCTCAGTCAACTGAAATGGTAATCACATTTTAAAATGTTTTTATAAATTTGTGAGATGAAGCATGATAAGGTAGAAGCAGGAATTTTTCAAGTAAGAGAAATCTGAACTTGACCACTACTGTGTGTGTGGTTCTGAGCAATTTAACATTCTGAGGTTCATTGGCTTTATAGGTAAAATTGGGATAATACTCTTACTTGCAGGTTAGATATGAGGATTCAACTGAGTATATACAGAGCACCTGCTACTTGGTATAGATGTCTGGAAGGCAAACACTAAACTATAGCTATCTTTATCATTTATGTAAACTCCCAGATGTAATACAGCCCTTATAAAGTACAGTGCTAAGAGGAGTCTTGCTAAACTCACTTTTTTGCATTTATATTGAACACTCTTGTAGCTATAGGAAGTTCAGACCCAGTGATACTAACCTTAATAATTTGATGTTTTTCTCTCATATATTATTTTCTCTTAAACATGAGGTAATAAGTCATGTTAATAGCACTCAAGGGTTAAATATAAAGACTAAAATAAATTATAAATAATGCAACAATCCATTTTAAATTGCATGTGATTTTAAAAACCCAAATATTGTTATTTCAACAAGTGAGCATTTGCAAGCAAAAAAAAAAAAAAAAAAGTCTGAATTCAAACCTTATACCTTTCACAGAAATTTACTCGAAATGGATCATGGGCCTTAATATAATGTGTAAAACAAAAACTCTTAGATAATGTGGGAGAAAATCTAGGTGACCTTGAATGAATATGATAATGATTTCATAGATACCATGAAAGGCATAATCTGTAAAAGAAATACCAAATAATATGGATTTCATTGAAATTAAAAACATATTCTCTGTGAAATACACTGTCAAGAGAGTGAGAAAACAAGCCATTCACTAGGAAAACTATTTGCAAAAGATATATTTGATAAGCACCTGTTATCCAAAACACAAAAGAACTCTTAAAACTCAATAATAACAAAACAGATCGCATGATTAGAAAAGGGGGGGGCTGAAAAGCTTAACAAACAACTCATTAAGAAAGATATAAAGATGGTAAAATAGCACATGAAAAGGTGGTCGAAATCATATATCATTTGGAATGTAAATTAAAACAACGAGATACCACTACACATCTATTAGAATTCCTAAAATCTGGAACACTAACGATAAATGCTGGTGAGGATGTGGCGTAACAGAAATTCCTATTCCTTCCTGGAGGGACTCCAAAGTAGTACAGCCATTTTGAAAGTTCGGTATTACAAAGCTACACACACTCCTATGGTCTGAGATTTATTCTCTTTAGTATTACCCAAATGAGTCAAAGGTGGCACTAGTGGTAAAGGACCTACATTCCAATGCAAGAGATGTAAGAGATTCGAGTCGGGAAGATCCCCTAGAGAAGGAAATGGCCATCCACTCTAGTGTTCTTGCCTGAAGAATGTCACGGACAGAGGCTACAGTCTGTGGGTTTGCAAAGAGTTGGACACAACTGAGCAACTAACAAATGAGTCAGAAATCTCTGTCTACCTGAAAACCTGTTCACAGATGTTTATAACTTTTTTATTCATAATTTCCCAAACTTGGAAGCAACCATAATGTCCTTCAGTAGGTGAATGGGTAAATAAACTGCAATACATCCAGACTGTTGAGTGTTATTAAGTGCTATAAAGAAATGAGAAACAGCAAAATTCTGTAAAGCAATTATCCCTCAATAAAAACATAAATTAGAAAAAAAGAAAGAAATGAGGAATCAAGCCATGAAAAAGTATGAAAGTTTTAAATACATATTACTAAGTGAACGAAATCCATCTGAAAAGGATACAGACTGTATGATTTCAGCTATATGAAACTCTGGAAAAGGCAAAACTCTGGAAGTAGTTAAATGATCAGTTGTTGCCAGAGAGGGATGAACAGACAGAGCCCAGAGGATTTATACTGGAGTGAAAACAAGCTGTATGATACCATAATAGTGACTGTATATCACTGTACATTGCTCAGAACCCGTAGGATGTACACCATCTACAGGGAATCCTAATGTAAACTGTGGTGTTTGGGTGATAAAAATGTTTTAATGTAGATTAATCAATTATAACTGTACCACTCTGGTAGAAAATGTTTACAGTAGTGGTGGCTGGCTTTTGTGGGATCAGTGGGTATATGGGAATGCTGCATTTTTTGATCTGAACTTGAAACTGCTTTAAGGAAAATTTACTTAAAAAGAAAAATGTAATAGTATTATAAAGCTATTTTTCTAGGATTCAAATGATGAATTCATTGAAATAATGATCTTTATCTTAAAGTGCTAGTGGTAAAGAACCTGCTTGCCAGTGCAGGAGACGTAAGAGACACGGGTTCGATCCCTGGCTGGGGAAGATTCCCCTGGAGAAAGGCATGGCAAACCCACTCCAGTATTCTTGCCTGGAGAATCCCATGGATAGAAGAGCCTGGGGGGCTATAGTCCATATGGTTGCAAGTAGTCAAATCGATTGAAGAGACTTAACATGCACGCAGGTAGATGTAGTTACTTCAGGTAGAGGTCTTAAAAAATGAAATAGTGAAAATATCTGATACCATAATCTCTAACAACACTTAAATTACATACTGTTTGTACAGGACTTAAAGTTTTAAAGCAATGAAATATCATGAGAACTATATATTTTGTATTATTCTGTTAATGCTTGATTCTCAGAAATATGACAAATTAAATGCTTAAAGGAGAAGGCAATGGCACCCCACTCCAGTACTCTAGCCTGGAAAATCCCATGGACAGAGGAGCCTGGTAGGCTACAGTCCATGGGGTTGCTAAGAGTCGGACACGACTGAGCGACTTCACTTTCACTTTTCCCTTTCATGCACTGGAGAAGGAAATGGCAACCCACTCCAGTGTTCTTGCCTGGAGAATCCTAGGGACGGCGGAGCCTGGTGGGCTGCAGTCTATGGGGTTGCACAGAGTTGGACACGACTGAAGCGACTTAGCAGCAGCAGCAAATGCTTAAAAATTATATTTGAAAATATAAAGAACATTAATAGTAATTCTGAATTTAAAAGTAATCTATGTAATGAGTTTATGCCTGCCACATGTTTGTGTTGTCCAATTAGTATTGTTGTCCAATATTCCAATGAGTATTCAGTAATTTTCTAGCTGTATCTTCAATGTGCTTTTATAACATTTTGAATAATTTAGAATTATGTAACCCATGTCTAAAATTACTCAAACTTACATCTTTTCTTCCATGAAATGTTAAGTGTGCCCTACCTAAACACAGAAACAAAAAAATGTATGAAGGGGAAACATTTTCTGTGATTCTATATAGCCTGTAATTAACATAAGGCACATTTTTATTTCCTCTATTTGTAAAATGAAAAAATTAGATAAACTGTAGATATTTATGATGTGCTGATACATGAAGTTGTGTTTCCTGCATCATGATAAAATGTCTTCCAATATATATTTCCTAAACCAAAATACTTTAGAATTCTAGGAATAGGCCGATGACATGTCCGTGAAAGCCTTCATTGAGGAAATCACGTATAGCATTTAAACTGATCTTATTCTTCTACAGTCATTATTCTTGTGAACTTCATTGTTCCTTTTCAGGTTCTACCATATGTCAATATATTAACTTTTAGCAGTATGAGTCATGAAAGCATAGTAATGGAGACTTATATATCTTTAGAGTAGTCATAATACCAAGTAAAAGGATAGAAATACATTTAACATCCACTCACTAATTATAAAATCATCACTGATAACACCACAAATTTAAAATTGAGCATGTTCATCTTGGCAATAGAATGATTCATTTTGTATATAATACTTGTTCAAGAACTTTATAACATCAAATAGGATGACATGACAATTAAATACCTGGAGATTTTGTATGAAAAAATTAACTCAAAATACCGTACTCATTTACTGGTAATTTTCTCACTGGTAGTGCCTTCATGATGTAAGAGGCAATACTTATTTGTGGAACATCAAGTTTTCTTCTTTCCATGTTTCAAATTTCTGAAATAAAAGTTCTCTACTTCAAGTTTGTGATTTTAAATCATTTTACTTGGAAATACATCGTGTGTATGTGTGTGCAGTTTGTTTTGAATTGTTTCTATTTTTATTCACTAATCTACTGAAGAACATTCACTAACAGGGCAGTATTTGTCTCTTTATTTATACTCTCAGTGCAGCTACATCTGACCATCTTCTCTTTCCCATATACATAAGAATAGATGTGTGTGTAATAAATAAGTTCAATTTTAAAAAAGATAGGTGTGTTCTATAAAAGAAATAATGGAATTTATTTCCATATAAGACAGAAATTTGTTAAAGAATGCAATTTTAATGATATAGTTATCTTTTATAAGTTGATAATAAACAACCATTCTATATTTTATTTGGTTAAAAATCTCAGCGAATATTTGGACAAATATCTGTATTCCAGTTTGTATAGAATTGAAAAGGCACGAAGAAATACCTATATTTTTAATCACTTGTCTTCCCTTCATCAAAGAGATCATTCTTGACTTGGGTGCCCAGATATAGGGTCATTTCTTCTTGTAATTGGGCTTCCTGGGTAGCTCAAACTGTAAGTAATCTCCCTGAAATGTGGGAGACCTGGGTTCAATCCCTGGGTCAGGAAGATCCCCTAGAGAAGGGCATGTCAACCTACTCCAGTACTCTTGTATGGAGAATTCCGTGAACAGGGAAGCCTGGTGGGCTACCATCCATGGGGTTGCAAAGAGTCAGACATGATTAAGCAACTAACACTTTCACTTCTTGTAATTGTCTCTTTTCTTATTATAAAATAATCTCCATTTATGATATCCCACCTTCTAAAGAAGAAAACTGTGGCCACTCACATTTGAATCATAAAAGTGTTCAGGGAAAAGAAATAGAGAAAATTCTTAAATTCATTTTAAAACCATTTCCCAATTACCAGGAGATGCAAACTTCTCTTTCTAAATGGTCAGCGTTTTCTGCACATGCATAACTCTTTTTATGAAGAGAACAGACTTTGCCAAAGATAATTGTGTGGAAAGTCTTATAAATGAGAAATATTTTGATCTTCTCTTCGATATGTGTTTGCTTATGTTAAAACAGTTTATTGTCCAACAACTTTGCAACATATTTACTATAATTCTTTTAAAAATACCTTTATACATCTACTAGGTATCATAGAATATTATGAATAAATTACATGCGTGTTGAGACTATCCATCTATCATCTACCTATTTATCTTTATTATTTCTCCAAAAATGTATGTATGTAGTCATTTATAAAAGGTGCTTCCCCTATGGCTCAGTGATAAAGAATCTGCCTGCAGTACAGGAGACACAGGTTCTATCCCTGGCAACCCACTCCAGCATTGTTGCCTGGGAAATGCCATGGACAGAGGAGCTTGGTGGACTACAGTCCATAGGGTCACAAAGAGTTGGACATGACTGAAGCGACTTAAACACTCACAGCACGCATATGTAAATGTACAATTATTTACATATACATAGATATATACACCAGTATATTAAAATATGCATTTTAATGACCAGGGGATAGCGATATCACTTTTTTCAATCCTGGTTTAAAACTTAAGCTTTTTAAAGTAATTGGATCAGGCAGTTTAAAGGCCACTAAGATGATACTTCCATTTAGTTATTATTTGATTAGGAAGAAAAAATGTTTCTCTGTGGTTTAAGATTGATTCAAGAGGGAGAATCAGAGTTATTTATATATTCCTTTTTTATATAAGTTATAAGATTATCAGCCTAGTATGGAGATCAATGGAAGATATTTGAAGAACACTCTTCAATTCCCAGTAAGTATTTTAATGGTAATTGAATGAAAATAATTCATTAAATACAGATTCATACAATTTGTGTATAACAGATGGACAGAATCGAAAAGATTTGATTCAGTATGATTATACACTACTATGATACTACAAACATCCAAGATTCAGACATGAGTGAAAAGTTGTCCTCATGTATTGTGAACAGAGTAACTTTTGTTTAAATTAAAAAGAAAAACCCTCAAGTGATGAAAAGTCTATTTTAAGAAAGCCCAGGTATTTGTAAATGTCTGAGCATACTGAATTATGATTTGGGATTTTGAATCTAACAATTGCAGAAAGAGACCACTTTAGCCTTGTAGGTAATAAACCAAGCAATATAATAAAAATTATTCTGTAGGTGAGGGGGCAGGGAGAAGAATAAGAAATACAGGTAAAATAACCAAAGTTCTGAGTGATTATCACGAGTCACAAGACCTGGTAAAAGTTAAAGACCATCACTGAAGTTTCCAACTCTTAACTACTTGTAGTAGGGAAACAAATTACATAAGAAAGGTTGTATCATGAATGAAACAGCTAAGCTTTAAAAATCTCTTACTCTTTGGAAACCGTAATTATTTCTGCATCATTGTAAATAATATCCAGGCTCCATAGGGTTTTATTGGGTTGAGAGATAAGTTCATTCAGGTTTCTCGTAACAGCATACAGGGTTGATGTTATGTAATTCGGGGTTGTATCTAATATGAAAGATATATTTACATGACACCATAGACAGCTTTGTTCTGTCTTTGATTTTTAAGTTGAATGAATATTATTACTTTTGGCAATTAACAATAAAGATTAAAAAGAATATTTTCCTCACTCAAAAGAGAAGAATGTTCCTCAGGACATGTCTCTGTCTGCATTCATGGATCCATTCCAAAGATCCTGCAGGCAAGTGAAGTCTGATACTTCTGTGCACTTGATTGGAATCAGGAAATACTTACAGATACTCCACTGAGCAGAAGTGCAGTAACATGATTTCTGCTCTTGCTTTGTTCTTTTCTTTAGAATGTAACATTTAAATTGATGCTTTGGCGGCTTTACTGTTCATTACTGTGCTGAGTACTTTTAGTGGATAAACATATAAAGTGTTATATATGAACCTAGATTTCCCTTTAGTAAGTGTTAATTAAAAAAAGATTTCCCATTTTTCTGATTTCCAACCTTAAAGGTTAATGAAGAAATGTAGATTTTCAATGAACCTTTTAATTATTAATGCATAATTTGTTATTGCTTTATATAGTATATGCAATGATTTTTTAGAAACCTAGTGATAATAATGTCATAATAGACCCATAACTGTTCTTCATACCATGCCACACAGGCTCCACTGTTTTTATTAAAAGGAAGTCTTCTCATTCATAATCAAAGAAAGAAAGTATATTTAGCTAGTCATGCAGACAGTTGAATGTTGAAAACCAGCTCATTTAATAGAACATTCATGAATCACTAAAATAGTATAAAATAAAAACATCCTTCCTAATAGAAAATACATTCCTTCCTAACCCTGTGCATGCATCTGAATGGTGAACACTGCAGAACTAAAATACTTTGATTAATTACAGTTTGCCTTGTGAAAATGTTCTGTATAACTGATTCTGTAACCAGAAAGAAGAAAATTAAATCGTTTCTACTTGTATTACGTAGGAAAATGATTTGCCAGAAAGGGAAAATTATGGGCCAGACATTTAGTTCAGCTCCATGACAATCACATTGTGACACTGAAAGGCCTTTTCACACATGGTAAAGAAAATGCTCTGTGTTGGTGACAACAAACAGAAATCTTGTTTTGTGTGTTTGTGCCTGAGTGCCTGCATAAATGTGCATGTGTTAATCCTGATTTGACTGAATTACAGTTCAGACTAATTGAAGAAAGCACATATAAAAAGAGGGTTTTCATTTTAGTTTTATTGTAGTGAGCAGTACTTTTAATTTTCTTGAAAGGCACCCAAGAATAATTACCTTTGTGAACCAAAAATATACAAAACTGTACAGAATAAATAGTTCATAAAAATCTAGCTATACTTTCTTGTAAAATAAAGCTACATTGTCCCACTCTTGAGGCAACTTAAACTACTTACCCTTAGACGTGCCTTTTGCTACTAATTTATGGCATCTATCAGTGTACATCAATAAAAATAATTTTTCCTATTTTTTTACACCAGTGAATTATTACTTGCCACAAGAAACATATTTCTATCTTGCTTTTCAAATTTACAAAGGATTAATGCTATGAAAGAATCCAAACTTAATAGATGCACTAATCGTATTTACAGTTGAATATCAGTAGCATTTTCAAAATATCCCAAGAGTAAGAATTAAACTTTGAGCACAAATGACATACCTTAATTCACAGCAGCATTAACAAGAAGATTGCCCACACAAAATGTGCAGAAAAACCAAAATGTTTTCTCCCTCATTCCACCTGAACTGTTACTCATTCTTATTTTTAAATTCAGAAAGCATTTCAATGGCATTTTTTTAATTCTCAAAGTTTCAAAGTTTTGAGCCACTCATATCCTATGTAATTCAACTTTCCGTTTTTTTCTTTTCTATTACTATTTGTTAATTTTAAAGTTCCAGTTCCTTTTGCCTTTATTGCAAGAAAAGTTGGTTTATCTAACAATTTACACTTTTGTAAGTACATATAATGATTTTATAAACAATACATTTCTTACATATTATAACTACATTTACTGTTATAGTTTTTAAATGACAATCCAATTCTATTTAATCCATGGGTAATATAACTCAAGAATTTAAGGGTTAAATATTGAACCCTTTTAGATGTGCAAGAGGACATCTATGAAACACTTATATGGGAAAATATTACTATTAATATAATCCTTGAATGATTTACATGCAAGGATTTATTTTATTGGGGATAGACAAAATTGCCTGAAGACAATGCAATGGCTTCTCCCAGTGATCCCTGAGTTTCTTTTTCTTTTCCCATAGGATTGCTGCTGTGCTTAAGTTCTGATTGATGACATACTCATATAAGGCACTTATATACAAGGTCTGGACTTAAGACAGAATCACAGCATTTCTGCAGAAGCCCTCAAACTCTCTATGTTTGCTGCTCCAGGACTTCTAAGTAATCAGGTTCAGCATGTAAATTAGCTTTCAGCTCAAAATACTCATTTTTAGTCTGTTCCACTAATACCTTCCTTGGCCTTGAGTACATTAATGTCTCCATCAACTTTAACTCTTCATGGGCTCCTGGATAATGTACCTCCATATCAGGCTGAAGTTGAGCAATGTTTTTCCTTAGGTATTCTGTGATTCCCAGTTGCTGAAGTTCCCTTTCTTTCTCTAAAATGCTCCTATATAATGAACTGGCATCCTGGAAGGTTAAAAATTCAGTGGATTGGTCTGTGGTTTTGTACTTGATATTTGAACCTGTGAGTGGGGAGTGGTTTTCTCGTTCTAAAAGACTTCTTTGGAGATGTTTTGTGTCACTTCCCTCTTTCTCATTCCTTTCTTCTTCTTCTTCCAGATGCTTTGGGCCAAAGGATGGGCTCCTATAGACATGAACCATGGGGCTCACCATGTGCTGCTCATAGAGTGATGCTGTGGGTCTTTCACTAGTGTGCTGAGTTGTCTTATGGCCGTACATGCTATACTGGAGATGCACAGGACTGGTGTCTCTCATCTGCTCATCTGCTTGTTTCTTTTTGTATCTTCTCCTGCGGTGGAGAACAAGAACCACTATCCCTGCAGCACAGAACACAATAGTTATGAATACAATCAGCAGACCTAGTATTAAAACAGATAGTGGTACAGCATCAGTAAGTGATTTAAAAATATTATCAGCTGTAGTTGCGGTTGTGGGAGTATTGACGATGATGTAACTAGTCTGAGTTGGCAGGGATGGGTTATTGACCAAACCTGGGCAAAGAAGTTCACTATTGAGTGCTTTCAATTCCTTTTTGTCTAAGTGCTCTGGTGAGGTGCAGAGTATTTCATCTGTCACTGTGTTCTTACTTAACTTTTGTATCCATTGCTGCAATCCAACCAGGTCACAGGAACAATCCCAGGGGTTGTCCTCAAGGTCAATCTGGGTCAGTAAATCAAGGTCATCCAAGATATTACTTACAGGCAGATGAGTAAATTGGTTTGTTTTAAGGTTTATCCTCGTGAGAGGAACCCCTGAAAAAATATGTGGTGGTAAAACTTGTAGGAGGTTGTTGTTTAAATAGAGCACTTTCAGTTTAGGCATTGGGTTGAAGGTTCCAGGTAATATTTCCTTAATACTATTGTATTCAAGATATAAGTACTCAAGATTGTGGAGACCAAGGAACATACCTCCACTCAATTTGGTCAGGTGATTACCATTCAGATAAAGCTTTTGTAATCTTGTTAAATTCATAAATGATCCTTCTTCAAGAACCTCAATACGATTGTTTCCCAAGTGAAGCATTTCCAAAGTGAAGTATTCCACTAAATCAGACTTCAGTAATGTATGAATGATATTCCCTGCAAGAATAAGCTTTCTAGGATTTTGTGGAGGAGGTTTTAGATCTGATAAACTTTCAATATTGCGCTCTTGACAGTGTATTAGAAGTCCTGATGGGGAGAGTACTTTGCAATTACAAGGAATAGGACAGTAGAGTCCCGGAAGTTGAGTGGATGGCTTTGTAATATAAGGTATTAAACCTGGTGCTTTGGTGGGTGGTTTTAAAAGAGACGTGGTCTTGGCTGACATGCGACTATCGCTTATTGAAGAGGTTACTGCCAGATGTAATGATCCAGAAGGATCCTCGTGTTCTTCGTATACTGGTGGAGTGGGGCAAATCGATTCCCTTTTCAGCCGCCTTAGTATGCTTCCTTTGAAAAATGGAGGGCTGTTGCATACAACATCACCAATTACAGACTGGGGGGGCATGTTTTCCAACCAAAGTTTTAGCTGTAATAAGTCACAATTGCAGGCCCATTTATTGTCCTCCAACTGGAGATCCAATATTCGGCCAATGTGTTCTAAAAAACCAACATAAGGCAATGTTTGCAACTGATTTCCACGAAGATCTAGATGCGTTAGAGGAACAAATCGAAATATGTTTGGAGGAAGACTCTCAATAGCATTGTCATTTAGAATTAACACTTTAAGTCTGTTGAGCTTGCTAAAGGCACTTGGTTCAATCACTGTAATGAAATTGTTATCTGCTTGTAGGAATTCCAGGTTTTCCAGTCCATGGAAGGTATCCTCTTTAAGAATTTCTAGAGAATTGTGGTTGATATGAAGCTGCTTAAGAAGGCCAAGGCCATGAAATGCACCAGTCTCAATATCTGCAATATTGTTAAATCCCAGGTGTATTGAGATAGCATTGGTAAGCCCAGAAAAGTCATTTGTGTGAAGCACTGTCAAGCCGTTATTTAATAAACTTAGGTGGAAAGGGCGTGACGGTGGCACACTTATTTGGGATAACTTCTTAATACCTTTCTCTTCACAATTTATTAGCATCGTGCCGTCTTTCTCCTCACAATTGCAAAGAGAGTCACAAGAACCTCTGGCTGAGGCAGAGGACATTGGCGATTGGGACTGTGAAGATATACAGGCAAGGAGAGATGAATACAACAGATGAATCCAGAGCTTCATGTTGTCAAGTGATGGATCTGATTCTGTAAAATAAAATGCAATAGCAATGGGCTTTAGTGGCCAGCAGCAGGGAGGAGATGAATCTGACATTTTCAAAATGATAGGTGTTCCTCTAATAGGCAAAATATTGATTATTTTAAATGTGTAAGTGCATTGCTGAGTCCACATTTTCTTTTATTTTGTACAAATATTATGACCAGCAGATTTGTTTTACTTGTATTATGATAACAATTTAAAATTTAGGTCAAGGATAACTTCAAGTATATCAATTTGTGTTCATATCACCAGCTAATTGCATTTTAACAGATGTGAGGGGTGTGGCTAAATGAACCATTGATAACTTGATATGATGCAAAGGTGTATGTTTGAGAAGACTTTAACTTTTTAATTTTTTTAGCTTAAACTAGATGAGTCTTTTTTTATGTTTATTTTTAATTGGAAGACAGTTGCTTTACAGTATATTGCATTGGTTTCTGCCATATATCAGCATGAATCAGTTCCCTCTCTCTTGAACCTCCCTCCCACCTCCTACCCCTCTAGAGATAGCCAGGAGCAGAGAGACCTGTAGGAAATTAAAAAATGATAAAAAGACTGTATGTATGCATTTCCTTTAGTTCTATTTATGAACTGGATATCACAATATAACATCTAATAACTGTGTTTAACCTGCTTTGATTTTGGCTTAAGATATTAATTCCATTATTTATTTTTTAAAAAATGAGAAAAATATGTCTATGTAGTAAAGTAAACCTTTGTAAAAGAATTTTAACTGTGCTGTCTAGAGTAGTTTGTATCAGGTGTATATGCTTAAAGGTGTCCATTCAAATTTCACACTTTATATTGAATTTCTAGAGGTGGAAAATTCACCATTACTTTTAAATTATTCTGTGGATAAGGTTAACATCATAAAAACTAAAGAAGAAAAATTGACCTGTGCCACACATTTCTGGTTCTTATAAAAGAAGGAATAATACATCATATAAACTTCTAACAAATGACTTTCTAATGAGGTCTTGAACTAGGCTTTAGGGCACTGAATATCTCATAATTATGCAGCTGATCTTCTTTATTGTAAGGCTTAACGATGCAAACAATGAACTCTGAAACAAACTTCACTCTATAAAAATATATGAAGATCTCTAATTTGGTAAATAAAAAATGACAGTTCAGGATAACAACATCACATATTCCAACTCCTTAAAAATTTAATACATGGATCTGAAACAGCAATTAAAAGAAATTCTAACTCTAAAATAACAGCAGTGGTGTGGTAAGTACTTTGAACTCTAATGTATCTAATTTTATTAACTTCCTTCAAATAGTGCATTTTAAATTTAGACTAAATTCAAAGATAAACAAACACCACATCTTGTAGCTATTCAAATTCGGGAAATGATAGGTGCTTTCATTTGTCTGGATAGGATGTAAACAGTAGCTTTGAATCTAATTAAACTTCACAATCAGGTAATGCATCCCAAAACCCAATCAATAATCTCAAAAGTAAACTTCCATTCCATGAAAATACACAGTCTTATTGAAAACATGTATAGTATGAAGTTTCTGAAAGTTAGAAGACAACCAAAGACATGAAACAATCGAGTAGTGCCTTTCTATATGAAGGGAAAGTTAGCTGACTGAATGTTTCCAAAGGGGAATAGTTTGACTTTAAACAGCTCTGAGGGCTATGCTTAGAATCAGGCAGCTTGGAGTTGGAGTCTTCAACTTGTGGATTAGCTTCACAGTTAATCTCCATGTTTCTCCATAGATGACCAAAAAAGAATACTCTTTATTTCACCAGACAACGCATCTTGAGAAAACAGTGAATAACTTCCAGATGAGAATCTCTTGTTATTTTTATCTCACATACATTTTATGCTCTTCAAAATGTAGCAGAGAACAATTCCTAGCGTTTTCAGAAATACACATAAATATTAAAAGTGGTTCTATATTGACAATATAGAGACTGTGTTAAAGAGGTCAAAAAAATCTCCATTTACATATTTTCAAGTCAGGAAAAAGTAAAAGTGGTATACAATATACAAAGAATCTTTTGATATTCTGCTTGTATTTGAGATTCAACAATGGTATTTGGAAGTAATCTTTCTGTCAGAGAGCATACATAGGTTAGTTTCCAATAACAAACTGCATGCTGTAAAAGAAATAGTGGCAGATTATTTTACTTCTCTACAGCCAGCTGTTAGTCTAGATGTCTGCTGCTCACAGAAAACAGGCATCTGCTACCGCATTAGTTGTGCCAGTGAACAGGAAAGAAACTGGATATCCTTTAATGCAAAGTTATTTTTTTAGAGAGGCAAACATAAATTCAATCACTTTAGAATAATGCAAAAATAGGTATAAGGAAAGCCTGGAAACATTCATCTTACCTGTAAAGCAGAGACTTTCTGACGTTATCTGTAATGCACAGCTGGAAGAGATGTTCAAAGTAAATTCAGTTTCTTTATTAAAAAAGAAAACACCAACCACCGTGTACTTTCTTCTCAAATATCACTTTTTGGCAAGTTCCATCGCTTTATAAAGTTAAAACCTCTGGTCCAAGACAAAATGCTGAGCATTTCATTGAAAATATTTCAAGCAGACTGCATACTAGATCATCCTGAAGCAGTTGCCCTTTTATTCCCCAATTAAAATTCACGGCATACTTCACAGCTATGCTGACTTTTTTTGCATATAGTTAACCATTTGCAAGCTGCTGCGTGCAGTAAACAAATAAGATGTTTAACAGAGCTGGGATTGATCACTCTTGCTTTCTTAGGCTGTAGATCCAAGCTGCAGCACTGTTCTCTTTCCTCCCTTTCTAGTCTTTCCTGTTAGCTCAGTTTGTTATTAGTCAGATTGCCAAGGGCTGGGAGGTAGGCGTAAATAAAGAGACTTCTTGGCTTTTGACTCAGCCTTTAAGCCCTTCCCCATCAGAGCGCTTTAATCTGCCAGTGTCATTTAACACAAGAGACAGCTCCACCTTGAGACTCAACTCCTCCTCCTGCAAACCGTCTTCCTCTCCCTTTAAATGCCAAATATAGTGCAAGTGAATTTTGATGCAAATAATTACATATGTTGAATAATATTTTGTTATTACAGCAAACTGAATCATACACTATACTAAAGTCTCATCTGGCATAGTATTGTACTGTTTGCACACATGTTCAGAAAAACTGCAAGCACGCTACCTATAGCTCCAGTTTTATTTTTTCACCTGGTACTTAAGGTTGAAATTGTGTACTAATTAAATCTTAAAATGTTAACATGAACTGCTTTCCTGAAATACTTGTAGTTTTGTATTTACCATTTGAAAAGCAATTCAAAGCCTCTTGTCTGAGACTCTTAAGTTTTATACTTCATTATTTCTTTCCCTATAGCTAGTGTTCAATTATGAGACTAGAAATGAAGTTCTTTTTTCTTTTTTCAGGTGAATAGTATTTATTTGGAATGGAAATATGATCTTTTAAAAATGCATTGTACATGGTTTTCTTTAGTTGAAAACAACTTATCAGTCTCAAAAATATGAAATTGTCTTTCCAGATGAAATGAAACAAACATTTTCATCATGTAGTGATTTCAATATGCAGCAATTATAATAACCTGATCGTTTATGATACTAACTCTGGGAGCATTGTTTTCCCTAAAATATAATATTTAATAAGTTACTTGTTTCTTCAGCTTTTAAAAGTTTCTGAATTATCACCAATGAAACTCAACTGTCAGATTCTTTATTTCCCCAAATGCCTGTGTTTTAAAAATCCCTCCTCTTTACCTACATTCCAAGGACCTGAACTTTTTCCACAGCCAAAAAGAATATACTAAATGCTGTTGTTGATTCATTTTGAAACAGTCTATGTTTAGAAACTCTCTTGCCTATAGGTTCTAGAGGTTACCTATATATTATTAGGTCCCATTTTAGCAACAGCTATTCTTTTTAAAAAAGAGGTTTTATGCAGCTTATATTATTGAAATAGGAAAATATAAGATTAGGTTGTTATTTGATGACTGTCTGCAGTTATGCACTCAGATTCACAAAGTTCTCACATCTGTGGAATAGTTGTTTTAAAAGCTAAAGATTTTAAGGCAATTTCTAATATTCTCACTTTCCTGTATTATACATTTTCTCATGCATTAAGTTCATCATTTATTTTAATAGCATTATGTGCTTTAAGATAGAAAGAGATTATAATATAGGTGAGAGTGTGGAGAAAGAGAGTAAAGATAAGGAATGAGATAATAAAGGGAATAAAAGAATAAAAGAAGCGAATTACTTTTTGGCACAGTCTACTGCTAGACTGAGGGTCAAGTTAACTTAAATCAATCTAATGCTTTAGATAGGTGGTGACAAAGAAGAGAATCAGTGAGAAAAGAGGAAACTAGAACAATTTCTCTCCCAACACTGTAGACATAATTCTCCAAATGCATTCACTTAGGTTTTAGAGGCAAAATCACAGGAGAAATGCTCTGAACTACAGTCTGTGGTGGAAAAGCTGTTCAAATAGTCATATGAAAACAAATGGAATGAAATTTTTTGTAAATTGAATATCTTCTCCAGCTGGAGGATGTGTTGATTTTATTCATAATGTATACCAAGCATATATTTGATGTTATTTATCTTGAGTCTTTTGCCTATATGTAACATGTTATTTTTTTTTTTCATGTAAAAGTTACTGGTTAACTACACAATAGTCAGGGTGGAAAGAAGTGAATAAAAGCCTTTGAAATAACTCTTTGTTGGGAACATAAAGGTTAGGTAAGCATTCTGTTTGAGAAGCATTCTGTAACTTTTAATTTAATTCAAAGGAGTAGTATTGATAATGCATTACTTAGTATTACCTCAAACTTAATAATATACAACTTAACACATTCACAATGACGTGAAGTGAAGTGAAAGTAGCTCAGCCATGTCTGACTCTTTGTGACCCCATGGAATATACAGTCCATGGAATTTCTAGGTCCGAATACTGGGGTGGGCAGCCTCTCCCTTCTCCAAGGGATCTTCCCAACCCAGGGAACGAACCCAGGTCTCCCACACTGCAGGCGGATTCTTGACCAGCTGAGCCACAAGGAAAGCCCAGGAATACTGGAGTGGGTAGCCTATTCCTTCGCCAGGGGATCTTCCTGACCCAGGAATCGAACTGGGGTCTCTTGCATTGCAGGCGGATTCTTTACCAAGCCTAATAGCTAAATCCACCGATCTCTATCTTTTGTTAACTGTAATTCCTCAGTTGTTTCACTCAGTCAATAATGCAGCGATCCTTTCCAAAATGCTCATGGCCATTGTGTTGATTATTGTTGCATGCATGCATGCTAAGTGGCTTCAGTCATGTCTCACTCTTTGTGACCCTGTGGACCAGTCCATAGCCCACTAAGCTTCTCTGGTCCATGGGATTCTCCAGGTGAGAACACTGGAGTGGGTTGCCAAGCCCTCCTCCATGGGAATTATTTTAGCAACATTTTTAATTTCCAATGATTACATGGAAAAGTACTTTCCCAGCATAGCTTGCTCCAAGTATTAATGATAAATTTAAGTGATCATAATAAACACTCAGTGTTAGTAATTTTTCCAAGTAGTTTACCCCTAGTGACTCCATATTGGAAAATTTTAAGGTATAATCATTTTTAATGATATCTTCTAAGTTATGCTTCTTTAGAATGTTCAACTTAAATAGTAAACATGAGAGTATTCTAGTCACATTGAAGAGTACCAAGCAGTCAGAAGAAATATACCAGTCTGTGTTAGTTCCTTTAGAGTGACAGCATATGTAAGGCAGCACAGTTCATTCACTGGCAGGACTTTGGAGAAGGCCTCTTCTTCCCTGCTTATATAGATAGTGAGGGTGATCATCTTACAAATGCAATGTGACAAAGATCAGAAAAGAATATTTCATCAGACTGATAATGTATATGGAACAAAGAGAATTAAAATGCCCGATTGCTCACTGGAAAAAGGAAAAATAAAAATAACAGTGAATGATTTTTTAATTGTGTTTAGGTCTAGTTCTACTTCAGAACATCTCTCCACCATTTTCAGTGCCACATTTAAGTGGTAAAGTGAAGATGTATGTCAAATTTATTTTAACTCAAGAGAATAGAAGGTTTGAAGAGAGAAGCCTTTTGTACCAAGTGTGGTATAGTCTGCACTTGTGTGCTCAGTGGAGTCTGACTTTTTGTGATCCCATGGACTATAAGCTTCCCCAGGCTCCTCTGTCTACAGGTTTATCCTTTCAAGAATACTCAAGTGGGTTGCCATTTCCCCCTCCGGGGGATCTTCCCATCCCAGGGATAGAACCCACGTCTCTTGAGGCTTCTTCATTGGCAGACAGATTATTTACCACTGAGCCACCTAGGAAGCCACTGGTGTAGACTGAGGCATGTTTAGATACTATGAAGTTAGAATGTATACAATTTGGGGAATCTTTCAGGATGATAATACTACAGATGGACTTTGAATGTGCATTGGTGATGTCATACTTTTAAGAAAGAATGTAAACCTTGAGGAAAAAGAATTTAAAGAAATTATTCTAAGCAAATATTTTTAAAGTACCTATATCATTATCATAAAAGAAAAATGCAATACACATCCTTGAGAAATGTATTATTGTGGGCTCTATCTGCTCTGTACTCTCAGGGAATTACAATCAAATTCATGATAATACTATTGAGATTGAATATTACAAATATTTGCAAATGATATCTAAATGTATAGATATGTAGATATCTTGTGCACTAATTATATTAATTTTATAAAGACATTTTGTTATTTCAAATTAAGGTTTACTTTAATAATGAGGTAAAGTCTACTTGAAAAGACTTTACTTATATACACAAATCTCATTCATAGAAAATACTAATAAAAGAATGTTGTCTATCTTATGCAATCCCATGTTATACAGTAAACTCTGAATTTGATTCCCAAATATTGAACTTAGGATTCTCTTTCACATTTCACTGGAAGAGAGGCCCCAAACTCTTTACTGTAGTTACTTACTTTTTTGGTTCTGCTAAAGTCAGAACATAATGATTATGGATACCTTCACTTCTGACAATAACATGCAAAGGAATATGACCTTTGTATGAGGGAGAATAGATTTTCTCACATTTTAGCAGTAACATTTTGGCATTTCAGGACATTTGCACACATTCATGAAGAATAATGTCTTCTCAGTGAAAAATCTATGCATCTTAGAAAAAATTAGTATGATAGATATAGTTTATAAGTTGACACATGAAGAAGTGTTTAGGAAACTTGCCTTTTGCATTGAACCTTTAATAAAAAGGTCATTTGTTATTTAAATCTTAAGTTTCCTTCATGCTCAATTTGATCTGAGAGAAGAGGTTTAAACTAATAATGAAATTGCCTTATTCTAAGATAGGCTTTACAATAAAACTTCCTGTTTTGATCTGAAGTGTGTTGGCACACAGGAACTCTTTGATATACCGTTGCTTAACCTGGCAAAACTGAAAACAAAACAAACACTTTCTCCTGGAAGCTTGGACTGAAAAGTTGTCTTCTCTTCATAAAAAAAAAAAATTAAAAATCCCCTACTTCAAATGGATGACTAAGAAGACTTAAAACAAAAAAAAAAAGTTTACAAAAAACAGCTAAAAATTGTTGATGGATATTTCCATGATGAATATTGAAGAGTGTGTAAGAGAACAGGTCCAGTGGGATAATGGTAGACACTGTGTGTTATTTTATTGATTGTAAAGACTTATTGAGGGAAGGCTAGTATCTGCTTCATAGTATTCCTCAAGCATCAGAATTGCACATAGAAAACAGTCAAATAAGCAGTTATTCAAGTCAAATAATTTCTTCATATGTTCTCACTATCCTGCGATCTTAGGACATTTACCTCCTTGTTCTCAGGAACATATACAGATTTATTTTAAAATTTTTGTCCATATAACAAAATCTAATGCTAAAAATAAAATTTGAAAATAAAAAAAACAATTAAAAATTGATCCCTATGGATCTTCCCAAATGTTGTCTCACATGTATTTTAACACAACCTGTATGACTAAATTACTTTGGATTCAGATGAGTAACCGTAATGGTAGGTAAATAGCACTGAATTGAATATGCATGATAGGCTTAGTAGACTATCTGCAGGGAATTTTAAATTCCTGGGTGTCTTCCTATTGCCATTCACCATTTGGACCGCACTGTCTCTTACTATCACATATTGCTGCGTCATTGAAGGATGCAAACTTAACACTTTTAATTTTGTAATTGTGATATTCAAGCATTCTTATAAAACATGTCAGTCTCATTTAGTTCATTTTACTTCAATAAGATAAAGCTATGAATATCACAACCTTGAATATAATGTGTATATATTGAGAGAGAAATAATTTTTTGTTACAGTTGGATCTATGTTCTATAAATAAAGAAAATAATTGACAAAGTATACATTTTTGTTAAAAACTCTAAGTATATAGTTTAACAGATGACTCATTTTTTATTTTGCATTTTAACTCAGTAACAGTACTGTTAATATAATAGGACACTGAACTATTAATGTCATGGCTGGAATATTAATATTAACCAAGAAAGTTAATGAATTATTAGTGACAGATTCCACTGAATAATGTTGGTTTATTTTGTTAACGGAAATCATGCTGAAAAACTCCAAAGCAAAATAAGAAATTTTGCATTTTGCTATGTAATATTTTTCAAAGTGTTACAGAATTTAGAGAATTAACTTTTGAATTGTAAATAATTTACTCAGATACCCAGGGAAAGCTATTCCTTCAGAATCAATCTATATGCATGTAAAAAATTCATTGATCATTTACCTACACACCTACATGAAAATAAACGTAAATTTTTATTAATTATCCTTTTGATGCTTTTACCATACACATTTTTATTTATCTGGTATATCTTCTGGAATAATTGCAGCTTTCTTATGACATATTTTGAAAGTATATATATCCCATATAACATTTCTATGTTTATGTTCAGGAAAATAAGTGCAGTATTACTTAAAATTTTCATGTATTCCTTTATTGAAACAGGACATGGATAATGTGATACATAGTAAGTAACAAATACCAAAAAATATTAGCACTTAGAGATTCTAATAAAAATTAAGACCTAAGAATCAGACAACCCATAATAAGTTATAACTTGTTTAAATTGACAACCTTTTTTTTTTTTTTAAGAAGGGAAAGACAGAGGGAAGAATCAAGTTAGAATCATACCAGATTTCTATGAAAAATAAAATCTAATCCTCATAAAACACTCATTTGAACTAAGAAGGACTTTCAGTTCCTTTAGCATCAAATAGTATTAAATTTGAAGTCACATGACTATAGAAAACAAATACTCCTTGAAATATGTTATACTTTTTTTTTTTCTGGTAATTATAATCAGGCATTTCTAAAAAGTAGTTTTATTTGTACCTGTAACCTGTTAAAACTTAAGAGAATTAAATTTTAGAAATTTCACAGCTTTAAACATTTTTTTAGCCTTGAAGCAATGTTAAAAACACAGTTTATCTAGCTTAAGAACAGAAAAAATTCAAAATAGCTCTTACCTGCTCTTTCTTCCTATACATAGAAACACATGCTTTCAGCAAAACATTACAAATCATTGAAATTAGTAGAAATCCTCTATATGGGGGGAGGGATGAAAGTAAGGATTTTCAGTCTAAAAGTAATCTTGAATATTTGTATAATACTGATAAGAATTCGGAGACTATCTCCTAACACGTCCCTTAGTTTAAAGCTTTTTCTCTCTTTCAGCACCCTCTAGTGGGGACTTTAAAAATTTTTTAACAACTGAAAAATTGACAAATATGCTAACTTGTTCAAATTTTACTCTCTAAACATGCAGGTTTTTAACCTTAGTTATTTAATATTAATAACAAGTAACATTTTATACAATTTTGAGCACCCCCCATGTTTGTAACTAATGCGATCACTCTATGTATCAGTTCAGTTCAGTTGAGTTGCTCAGTCGTGTCCGACTCTGTGACCCCATGAAGCGCAGCACACCAGGCCTCCCTGTGCATCACCAACTCCCGGAGTCTACCCAAACTCATGTCCATCGAGTCAGTGATGCCATCCAGCCATCTCATCCTCTCTCGTCCCCTTCTCCTCCTGGCCTCAATCTTTCCCAGCATCAGGGTCTTTTCCAATGAGTCAGGTCCTCGCATGAGGCGGCCAAAGTATTGGAGTTTCAGCTTCAACATCAGTCCTTCCAATGAACACCCAGGACTGATCTCCTTTAGGATGGATTGATTGGATCTCCTTGCAGTCCAAGGGACTCTCAAGAGTCTTCTCCAACACCACAGTTCAGAAGCATCAATTCTTCGGCGCTCAGCTTTCTTCACCATCCAGCTCTCACATCCAAACATGACCACTGGATAAACCATAGCCTTGAGTAGACAGACTTTTGTTGGCAAAGTAATGTCTCTGCTTTTAAACATGCTATCTAGGTTGGCCATAACCTTCCTTCCAAGGAGTAAGCGTCTTTTAATTTCATGGCTGCAATCACCATCAGCAGTGATTTTGGAGCCCCAAAAAATAAAGTCTGACACTGTTTCCACTGTTTCCCCATTGATTTCCCATGAAGTGATGGGACCAGATGCCATGATCTTAGTTTTCTGAACGTTGAACTTTAAGCCAACTTTTTTACTCTCCTCTTTCACTTTCATCAAGAGGCTCTTTAGTTCTTCACTTTCTGCCATAAGGGTGGTGTCATCTGCATATCTGAGGTTATTGATATTTCTCCCGGCAATCTTGATCCCAGCTTGTGTTTCTTCCAGCCCAGCGTTTCTCATAATGTACTCTGCATATAAGTTAAGTAAGCAGGGTGACAATATACAGCCTTGACGTACTCCTTTTCCTATTTGGAACCAGTCTGTTGTTCCATGTCCAGTTCTAACTGTTGCTTCCTGACCTGCATACAGGTTTCTCAAGAGACAGGTCAGATGGTCTGGTATTCCCATCTCTTTCAGAATTTTCCACAGTTTATTGTGATCCACACAGTCAAAGGCTTTGGCATAGTCAATAAAGCAGAAATAGACGTTTTTCTGGAACTCTCTTGCTTTTTCGATGATCCAGTGGATATTGGCAATTTGATCTCTGGTTCCTTTGCCTTTTCTAAAACCAGCTTGAACATCTGGAATTTCACGGTTCACATATTGCTGAAGCCTGGCTTGGAGAATTTTGAGCATTACTTTACTAGCGTGTGAGATGAGTGCAATTGTGCAGTAGTTTGAGCATTCTTTGGCATTGCCTTTCTCTATTTTAACCACTGCAGCATTCAATTTATTTTGAATTTCTGTTGTTTCTCCCTAAATGTTTATTCTTTCTCACATTGGTTTTGAATTTTATCCACACTGTTTATTCAGCAGTCTTAATATTTCTTCTTGCATACACTTAGGATAATTTTTCTAATTCAAATTTTTCTTTCCACTAGTAGTTGCTACACATCACTACAATTTTTATTTACTTAGCCTGTTTCCGTACTGCTCACAAATTTTCAATGAAAGAACTAAATTCTTTTTTTGTTAGTTTTGACTTTTCTGATAGCTTAGAAATAGACTTTTTGGCACTTAACTCTGTTTTCTTCAATCTTCTCTTTTCTCACCTATTAAAAATACTCCTCCAATACCTAAGAGTTACCTATGTGAAGACCTTAGTTAGGGAATATCTATTTAACACTTCAAAAAATATTTATTTCTCCTTCTCCTCTGTTCTATAGCTTTTACCAAACACTTACGCTTACTATTTGAGTCTTTTATTTGTTTCTGTCAGTCAGTGACTATCTTCTTTTTTTTCTAACATTTTCTGCTTGTGTACTAACAGAGTTGTGAAATGTTTTATAGTTCCCTCAGAGATAAAAATATAAAAGGATTCTGTTAGGCCGCTACAAAAAGTGAGACTTAAAAAGAATATACACTATTTTAAGTAAATGCTTACAGTACAAGTGAATTCACAACATGTCCTTGTGACTTTAATCTAACATAATTGATTATTGGTTGGCAAATTAGAGTGTCAGTTGGAAACTTGTACCCACGTAGAAATAAAAATAGATTTATATTTTCCAATAGGCTTCTGGAAAAAAATACTTATAATGTTTTATGAATTTGAATATATGTTCAATAACATACAAAGCATAATTTAATTCTATGTGTTTTATTAAAATATATCACATTGATCTATCAGAGGTAAAAGTTACACTTTTTACTTTTTCTTCCTTGAAACCATGCAGTAGAAGCATATGGGCCATAAACTGACTAGAGTATCCTTGAACGGTGTCAGTGGCTAGAGGGAATGACCTGCCCTTATCATCTTCAGACTCATGAGCAAATGGTTGGCAAATAAATTCTCGAGGAGGTCATTAAGATTTTCTGTGTTTTTATTGCTCAGTCATGTCCAACTCTTTGTGACCCCATGGACTGTAGCCCACCAGGCTTCTCTCTCCGTGAAATTTTCCAGGCAAGAATACTGGAGTGTGTAGCCATTTCCTTCTCCAAGAGATCTTCCTGATGCAGGGATTGAACCCAGGTCTCCTGCATTGCAGGTAGATTCTTTGCCGTCTGTGCCACCAGGGAATTTCTACCATTTTATTAATCTAAGGACTCAACCTGGCATTAGAAATTCTACATAATTTGACTCCTAAGTTCTTACACACTTCTTACATGCCTCCATGTATACCTAGCAGTAGATCATACTTACAGTTGATTCCCTCATTTCCTCTCGTTCCTCTACTCTTTGCTTAAGCTGTTCCTTCTGACTGACATATGTATTGCTTCCTGTTGCTCATCTTGCCTATCAAAGTCCTTTCTCTCCCTTAAGACTGATTTTGAATCCAGCATCTAGAGGAATACTTGATTCTTGTTTACTCTTGTCTGGATTTGAATTAACTGGTAGAAATTAGGTTTGTTGGTTCTGCTAGTAACTTCCCTGGTGGCTAGTGGAGACAACATTCTTCTATAATGGAAGCTTATTAGAAAAATACTTTATAATAACATAATAAAACAATTCAGAAAATGAAGTACTTAACAAGAGTCAAGTATTAATCATTCTATATAGAATAATGTTGCATCTAAATGAAAGCTAAAGCAATCTTTCCAATGAGAATGATATAGTGTGTGCATATTAGTCGCTCAGTTGTGTCCGACTCTTTGCAACCCCACAGACTGTATCCCACCAGGCTTCTCTGTCCATGGGATTCTCTAAGCAAGAATACTGGAGTGGATTATTGTTCCCTTCTCCAGAGGATCTTCCCGGCCCAGGGATCCAACCCTGGTCTCCTGCATTGCAGGCACATTCTTTACCATTTGTGCTACAGGGAAGTCCTGAGAATGACATAAACCCAAAGGAAAACTGGAGCTACTAATTTCATTATAATTAAATTCAATCTTATACTTTCATCTGAAGTCATTAAAGTAACCTTGCTCCAAGATACGGCTATGTGGTACCAGTATTATTTCATTCTCCAGCCATTTATTTCTTAATATCCTTCTTAGGAAATGTATCTGATTGGGATGGTATTTTTTTTTCCTCTAATATATGCTTTAATGAAGAGTTGAAAATATGCTTAAAATACCACTATTTTACCACTAACAGTCATGCATGGATGTAAGAGGTGGACCATAAGGATAGCTGAGTGCCAAAGAATTGATGCTTTTGAACTGTGATGTTGGAGAAAAATCACGAGAGTCCCTTGGATAGTAAGGAACTCAAACCAGTCCATCTTAAAGGAAATTAGTCCTGAATATTCATTGGAAGGACTGATGCTAAAGCTGAAGCTCCAATACTTGGGCCACCTGATGTGAAGAACTGACTCATTTGAAAAGATCCTGATGCTGGGAAAAATTGAAGATAGCAGGAGAAGGGAATGACAGAGGATGAGATGGTTGAATGGCATCACTGACTCAGTGAACATGAGTCTGAGCAAGCTCGGGAGATGGTGAAGGGCAGGGAAGCCTGGAGTGTTGCAGTCCATGGGGTCGAAAAGAGATGGTTGTATATCATCACCAGCTCAATGGACATGAGTTTGAGCAAGCTCTGAGAGTTGGTGATGGACAGGGAAGCCTGGTGTGCTGCTGTTCTTGGGGTTGCAAAGAGTCAGACATAACTGAGCCACTGAATTGAACAGTTAACTATTTCCAATTAAATTTCATGATGACAAAATAAAATAGATTTAATATCCGAGTAATGCCTTATTATATAAATTTTAAAATATTGGATTATACTTTAGACTCCTAAACCCAAAATGCCTATTATAAAAATAATTCTCTCATACTTTAGAAGTTCTCCCAAAATATTTTATTTTCTTATTTAGCACTGGATATTTCCATAGAAGATCAGGTCATTCACCTGGTAATTCTTAAAGTCTGCCATTATATAGCTACTTATTGGCAAAAAGGAACATGAATTTTGTAAAAAGAGCATTTTGCTAATTAATATGTGTGTGTGTGTATTTTATGTCTATTATGACTTTTGTTTCCTAACAGTGACCAGGCTAATACAACATAACTTGCAAATATATTAGTTAAAATTATAATTTCATTTTGATCACACTTAATGAAATCTTTAAATGAATGATTAGCTATTATAACAAAACCTAAAACACAGAGAAATGTTATGCTAGAATGACTATATTGTACAGGACACAAACATGTAAATTGCATGTTTAGTATTCAAGTCATCTCAGTCACATTTGTGTTTATCATACACAAATTATTATACAGTATAAATGCAGAGTATCAGAAATGTTTTAGGTAATCTAGTTTCATATGATAATAATTGCATAACTGCACATTTTTTCATGTATTATTTCAATAAATATTTGTCAGATTCTAAAAGTAGTAGTGATAATAATGTAATAAATATATATTGACAATTTTTAATGGGAGATTACTACTGGGCACTTACTGTATTTCAATTTTTAAAAAATTTTCACAGCAGCACTATAAAAGACAGTATTTTTATTCTCATTCTAAAGATAAGGAAAATGATATTAAGAAAGAAAAATAACTTGCTGAGGGTCTCACAGCTAGTAAATAAGAGAGACAGCCATTCCAGTCTGGCTCAGGGTAAAAAAGCCATTCTCTACTGCACCA
Source organism: Okapia johnstoni (assembly GCA_024291935.2). NCBI lineage: Eukaryota > Metazoa > Chordata > Mammalia > Artiodactyla > Giraffidae > Okapia > Okapia johnstoni. The sequence continues at coordinate 21,709,913 of CM044321.1, read as the reverse complement.
ACCAGTTCTGACAACATATAACATGCTTAAGATGGGTGTTATTTAATGTTTTACTATGAGTTATTTAAGTAAAACATCAATGGTATTCCTATTGGCATAATGGAAATACATTGATGTTCAGGTTTTCTAAAGTACTTTGTTGGTTTTGAAACAGATTCTGGGGAAAAGACGTCTCAATAAAATAAAGAAGGTATTTTCTCAGGAAAATTAAGTTCAAAATAGGAGTCTAATGGCCTACAAATCATTCTGCAAAAGATGTGTATTGAAAAATATTTAATTTGTAGTTCAATATCTCCCTCTGCTGTTAGAAAACACTAATGAAAATTGTTTAAGCATATATGTTTACTTAGATGTTTGACTGTCTTTATACACTTAAAACATCAGGATACATTATAATTTTCATAAATTTTCTTTTATTCTGTGTTGAAATTGTGATTCTTGTATTAAAAATTCCATTCTTAACTCTTAGATATTAAACTGATAGTATTAATATTTTATATCAATTTGCTTTCCTGAAAGTTTATGTCTGTCATATAGATTTTTCAGGTATTCATTCTATCTAGCAAGCATTACAAATAAAAGAAGAATGCAAACTTTTTCTGTTATTCCAAATGATAAATGTTTGCATCCATACTAATTTGAATTGGAATACTAATTTTCTTCCATTATAAAATTAAAATTTAGGGAAAATTTTTCTATTTCAAAGATTTACAGGATAAGAAAGTACTGTAACTAAACATATAATTTTTAAATAGCTACATAAATAAATTGATAGACTCTAAATACAGTTTAAATAAAACTGCCTAATAATATAGAATAAGAATCACAAACAAAAAAACAAGATCATGTAAATATATTACATGATCACAAGCATTTTTCTTTCTGAAAGTATAACATAGATATTAAAAGGAATATAAAATTTTTGTATTTTTGGTAAGTGTTTTATAAGCTATTTCCTAAAATCATGTTTGTTGTAGGTAGTTGAGTGGATAACATTTAATACTCTGCATGACAAATCAAACAAAACCAGAAATTTGATGATTAAATAAGTAGAAAAATTAAATACTTTTATCAAAGGACAGAGATAATATAGCAATTAAATTAATCCAGATTGATCTAGGGGAAAAGAGCATAAAACTATTTGTAATCTGATGAAATATGTTTCATAATGAAATTAATATTTATAGAAATACCTAATATAATGTTTTAACATTGTGAAAGCTAAACTATACCTGTTTGCTCCCATTTTTACATCTGGTTATATAATCCTTGACCTGTAATAGTTTTGTTCCTTTGAGCCCAAAACTTTACCCACTCTTCCTTGGCTCCTTCCAACAAGCTAACTATCTTCCAGGGATTCATCATGCCTTCCTTTGAAAGAAATAACTGCCTCGCCATTTTCTTTTCCACTTAAATCTTCATTGTGATTGTATAGCTATTATTCTACCATGCAGACCTCTAATAAGTATCTCTAATTTCTTCTTCAGCTATTCACTTCCTGAATCACATACTGTTCCTTGTCACAGTTACCAGATGCCTCACCTTAAATACATGAATTTAAGTATGAAACACTCTTTAGTGGTTTGATAGTTTAACACCCAGCATCCTGGAAAATAACCATACAAATCCAAAAAAAACCCCACAAAAATAATGAGAAAAATCTCGGCACATGCTGTTTGCCAAATTGTCTGGCATAAATATTCCCAGACCAACTAATTAAAAGATAATATTTTGAAATTATTGGGTGTAGAGTTATGAAAAGAAGCACAGAATCACACAATCAAGCCGATTCCAGCACACAACTAATCTCTCTGACTACAGTCTACATTCCAGTCCCCCTGTTTGTTTAAATAGTAACATTACAGCTTATTTTAAACCCCAAATGAATTTCTAGTTAATTTTTATAGTCCAGTTTATCTTAATTTCCTATAATAAAAATAAATGTCTTGCTTGCATGCACTCCAGTGCAGTTATTTCTAGCCAGGAATCTGTCCTCTTTACAGTGATTAAAAGGTCCTATCTCTGTACACTGTGGTAGTTACAAATTTTAAAGCTTTCAACTCCCTCACTTCTAGTTATGGAAATAGGGAAAAAGAGAATGTGAAAGATTGCCAGAGCAGTATAAGGCAGACCCAGAAGTGGTATATATCATTTTCACTACATTACAGTGGAGGTCTGGATGAACTAGATATTTGGTAGAAACTGCAAGTCACTAGTTAGAGAAGGAAATGACAACCCACTCCAGTATTCTTGCCTGGAGAATCCCATGGACAAAGGAGCCGCATGGGCTACAGACCACGGGGTCGCAAAGAGTCGGACTCAACTGAGTGGCTAAACAACAACAGCAGCAGTCACTAGTACATTTTGTTTATTGCAACTGACTCGGATTTGTCTTTGAAAGTTGTTCTTCAGTCGCTAAGTCACGTCCGACTTATTGCAACCCCATGGACTGCAGCATGCCAGGCTTCCCTGTCCTTCACTATCTCCCAGAGTTTGCTCAAATTCACGGCCATTGACTTGGAGATGCTATCTAACCATATCATCCTCTGCTGCCCTCTTTTTTGTGTTCAATCTTTCCCAACATCTGATTCTTTGCCAGTGAGGTGGCTCTTTGCTTCAGGTGGCCAAAGTATTGGAGCTTTAGTTTTTAAATAACAGTGGTAATATTTTGTATTCTCTTTGATTAATAATCACAGAACAGTTGTTGCTTTTTTTTTTCCTGTTGAAACATGCCATGTTCCTATTTTACCTCAATTTGAGAGACTATATGATTAAATTCCCTTTGAGACCAGAAAAAAAAAAAAACCTATGGAAAACTGTGTTTGTCATGAAGAAGAATGAGAAGGATGATGAGAAATATAAAAGGTAAAACATTAGGACCATAGATCTTTGCTGCTTTACCCCTCTTTTGTCAACTCATTGCTTATCCTTGAAGAAGGGTATATACGACAATCCAAATAAATACCAAATAACATAGAATGTGGAATCAACTAGTGATACTTTTCTGGATATGACGTGGAGGGAGTCATAAATCCTTAAGACTTGCATCCATCCATGTAACTATATTCATAACTGTGGAAGGGTGATATAAGCCTAAGTAAATACTCATGTCTGAACTCTTTCTTGTGATTTTTAAGATATAATGAAGTTCTCGAGTATTTTAGGAGATGATTTATAGAAAATAGAAATTTAAAAAAATGGTTGATTTGTAATTTGGGGACATAATTTGATTTGAGAATTTAATACTCCACGTAGAATTGATTTTTGTGCTGGCATTTATGGAAAAAATAGTCATAATATGGCTTGATTGTGTGTATGTATTTGTGATAGTGGGGTGCTTTTTGTGGAAAAAATGAAATATATATATGAGATTCTGATAATTATAATTGTCATTACTAAATATTTGGAAGGAAACTAAGCTTGTGATCTATACCCAGTGAAGACTAGCTGCTTTTGTATATTCCATATACTCACAACACCATGGCCAAGTGTATATGTAACTGAAGATCTCTTTTCATTTTTCTTCTAGAGCTGAAGTAGTTGAAAACACATAATGAATCAGGCTATAAAACCTGCATGGTAAGCTTTTTCTTTTTCTTTTTTTTTTTTTTAAGGTTAGCCTGTGTTGCACCATCCAAAAGAGATTTAAGATCCTGAGGACCTGCCACCCCTCAGGTTAGTGTTTTTCTTTATGGGAAAGTTTTAAAATTAGAGGTATACGAAAGGACTTTTAGTAGTAGAAATATATAGACAAGGCTTTCTACTCCCAAGTTGACTTTGGAGAAGCTATGCACATGGTATGTAAATGTGGATCTTGTAACCCCCAAAACCTTGAGTAATGCCTAAGGTAGCATGGGTTTCCCCAATCTATATCCAGGAGAAGACATCTTAGAATGGAAAAATTGGGGCATAGCAGACTAATTTGAGTGAAAGCTTTAAAATTTTACTCTTGCTTTATTTCCATTTTCACTTAAGAGTTTTGCCTGCTTATTTCTCCAAGATGCAAAAACTGGCAGCCTTAGCTGAGGGTGTTAGGTCTGGGTGGACATCAGATAACAGGTAAGCTGTTGAAAGTACAAATTGACTGGCCATCTGTCATCTGTCCCTTTGCACTCCCTGTCTTATTTCTCCCAGGGAGTAGACAGTACCTCCAATACCAGAAAAGTTGACCTGTGCACTGGCCACACAAGATTACTGATGATGGTTTTGTGGTTCCTGGCACTCTTCTGTCTGTGTATAAAACCTCTACTCTCTCTAGATGAGTCACTAAATATCTTAAATTTTATTTAAAGTTACTTATTCTTATTTAGTTGGGACTGCTTCATGTGTAGGAACCCAAATTGGAAAAAAAAGGATGTTGAGCTTCTTTATATCTCTACACAGAACCCCTCTTACTCTGTCACCACTTGCATGCGTCCGAAAACAGTAGGGTCTGTGTGTGTGTCTGTGTGCCACCCCATTCACATACTGAGACCATGTTGTTTTTGGTTGGATGCAAATTGGGATTGGCATAGTAAAGAGAGGTCACTTCCCTGGTGGCTCAGATGGTAAAAAATCTGCCTATGATGCAGGAGACCTGGGTTCAATCCCTGGGTTGGGAAGATCCCCTGGAGAAGGAAAGAGGAACCTACTCCAGGGTTCTTGCCTGGAGAATCCCATGGACAGAGGAGCCTGGTAGGCTACAGTCCGTAGGGTGGCAAAGAGTTGGACACAGTTGAGCAACTAACGTTTTCATTTTCACTTTCACTGGTAGGAAAGGCAGGACTTCACTGATGCTAAGTGATCTGTTATTCCTCTGGCATTTTCAGATGCTTAAAGCTGACCCTTTAACTTGAGGTGCAAATTGTGACTTATTTTATGTTTCCGCTCTACTGTACTCTCTGTGATATGGAAAATTGTATTTCTCCAGCTTCCTACTTCTGATTCTTCCTCTTGCAGTTTCTTTCTGAGGTCTCTTCTGGTCTTATGCTTCCAAGTAGGTTTTGAGGACAAAGAACTTTTAAAATGGCTACAGACCTCCTAGTTTCCTCTTGGCAAAACATTTGGTTCATGGCAACTTTTGGGAGATATTTCCTTGAAAGATTGTGGACATTCTAGTCATTGTTCATGGAGTTCTTTTCTCTTACTCTGTCATTAGAGACCTGTTTTTTATAGTGTTCAACTTGCATTTCTAGGTTTGTGTTTGGCCCATGTCCATGTCCCATGACTTCAAAATCGGGGCACACGTTATGAGTTGTCTCCTTGAGTCCCTTCTCAGCACAAATTAGAAAAAAATACATTGTGTATTTCTCCTTTCCATGGAAATTAAGAAAATGCCACAGAATTACAACATTTTCCAAAGAAGTTATCTCTCCCTTCAGAATAATGTTTATACCTGAAGGCTTATGACGACTCTAGTCTCAAAACAGATTTCTGCACCTTGATTGTTTGTCACAGTGGACATGGGTTTGGGTGGACTCCAGGAGTTGATGATGGACAAGGAGGCTTGGCGTGCTGCGGTTCATGGGGTCATAAAGAGTCGGACTGAGTGACTGAACTGAATTGAACTGACTATCTTAACGTATGTTAAGTACCACCTTGTTTTGTGTATGGGGATCCTTGCCAGATATTTACTTATCATGGTGTTCTGATACCTCAGCCAAAAGTAATTTGGAACACGTCACATTTTAACAATGTGTTACAATATTAAAATTAAATGATAATGTGATATCATCTAAGAACTTTAACTCAATTTTTACACCTGAGCTCCAATTAAGTATCAGTTTGATTCAATGTGCATTCTTTTGTCAAGTAAATACTTGTCTGTGTTATTTATTATGTCATTTTAGCTCCAGAAGGTATAGAAGAAATTCTACAGCAGAAATAAGTGTGATAGAATGTATAGGAGATAAAGAATGGGGAAAAAGAAGACTTAAAACCAAAAAAAAATCTGACAGGTAAAAAAGAGAATATAGGGAAGGGCATGTCCTAGTCAAAGCTGTCATGACCTTCTTCTGAGCGTGGAGGGATGTATTAGAAAATTTAAATGGAAATCCAAAGGCCAGAGTCTTTTGCTTTCATCTCTGTTGGGGGCTGTAGGAAAAGATGATATTTCTATTAAAATCATGTGACTGCAACAGTAGGTTGCTGCATGATGCCTTCTAAAAAGCTAAACAGAACCAAATATCTCATTAAAAACCAATGTAGAAATAGAATAGGTGAGATAATCCATGACAAGAATCAAAGGGAATCCAGTGGATTAATCACATATTTAAGTCTGACTCTCCCCATTGGCACAGATTGCATAACCCTTTCCCTATACAGATAGATGCCCTCTTGGAAAGGAAGAGGTAGAGAAAATCTGTAAGACTGAGCTTGTATCTCTGTTATAAATAAAGAAAGCAAGTCAGGTGATACAATTTTATTTAATACTTCTTGATGTGAACAGTCTTCTTTTGGGAAACTGCAAAATGCGGCTTAAGGCAGGAAGTTTTTATAGAACAAAGAATAAAGATGAAGAAAGTGAAAATAGGAAATACCTGATTGGCTGAGGGCACACAGTCAGTCTTGTTTGCAGTGAGAAAGCCTAGATTTGGCTTGGTGTTTGGGGATTGGCACCCTGGATATACTATTCTTCTGATCAAGCAGAGCATTTAGAGGGACACAAGTTAGCTAAGTTTTGATTATATATTTAAATCAATGCTTAATTTTCTTTAAGCCAATTAAGTGATGCTCTTTATAAATTCATTTTTGTAATACTAACTGAAGGAAGAAAAATATACATCTATAACATAGGAATGTAGACATATATAAACATAAACACAGACATGAACAGAGGTCTTACAGCTTTCCTTTTAATATTTTAGCCATGGAAAAAATCCAGTAATGCAAAAGTCACCAGGTTACAAAGGAACGGTTGTATTTAAATTGAGTTTCTGCCAGGTAGAATAAGTAATGGTTATCTGTTCAGATGTTATAAATTTTTTTTCTAATATTTGTGGAGAAGACTTCAAAGATTTTTCATTTGCTTAGTTTCTGAATAGATTCCTCTCTGGATTTTTTTCTTCTGAAGTTTGTTCTTTGAAGAAATGTCTCTTAGTTTCTAGAGAAGAATTGCATCTCAAAGACACAAAGAAAGAATGAAAGTTCCTTTAAGAAGGACCTTTGTTTCTGGAGCACAGAATTTTTACAATACATTCAAGGGGAGGTTTTAGGATTGAGAAAAAAATAGGCAGGTTTTTCTTCTATTCTTCCAGTCTCAGTTTTTCAGACAAGTTACACAAGTTGTCTGCCTTTTGTAGGAGAGATGTTTTAAACTCCTCAAAGAATTGGGTTGCAACCCGAATTGCATTTTCTTCAATTTTGTTCTTTACATCAGAGAGAAGTCCTTCAACTAAGATAGCAATCAGATAATACCTGCATTCTAGATTAGAGTTGCTTGCCATTGGAATGTTTCCCTCTGGGTTAATAGTTTCATTTTTTCTTAAAGAAGAAGGCCTAAGAAATATCTGTCAGGTTTTAATGTCAGCTTCTAATTTGGCCAGCTTTAGCTGGGACAACCAACAAATATTCCTGGCGGTACTGAATGACCCAATAAATGAGAAAGATGTCCTTAAAGAGGATGCAAAAGATGCTACCCTTCCAAGATGTAGAGCCACTTCCAAAGATAGCCAAAAAGACTTAAACCTGAGAACTGACAGGAGTCCATGGGACCCACACTGCAAATAAAGCACAATTCACATTCCTGTCAGTCCATACCTAATTACAGTTGGTGCCAAACCCACATTTATTTTCTTGTCATGTCTTTGAATCCCCAACCAGAAGGTTGAGGTGCCTGCATTTGCAAGAACTGACAGTCTGAGTGTCCCAGGTTGGCAGAAAGCCAAGCCACCTTCTCAGGACACAAAATGAAACAAACAAGAAATATTTTTAGCCTTCCCTGGCATGGAGTATTTATCCCTGGGAGAGGGAAGAATCAATAACCAATACTAGGCAATGTGAAATTTTATCTTCTCTCAACTGGACACTAAGAGATTCGAGAGAGCTGACTTTGGTAAAAATTCTCACTCTTTGCTGTCATCTGCTAGTTTTCTTAGGATCCCACCTTAGTTTCTCCGAAGTGAGATGGGTTTAAAGTAAGGAATGTAGCACCAGTTACTAAGAGAATTTGGCATGATTTTTCATCGGTGTTAATTTTAGCTTCTCCTTAATTGTCTAAAGGAGCAACTGGTAGCAGAGAATCCCTTTGAGTTCTGTTAACCCTGGGAGATGTTCATATGGGGCTTCCTTCAAGGGTAGATTGGGAGCGTTCGAGTTGGTATTTGACAGAAGTTTCAAGGACAGTCTTTTTTTTCCCCCAATGTCCTAGTTTATTGAAAATCAGACACTATTTTTTTCTGCCAGTGCTTGCATGGTGGACCCCTGTGAGGGTGTAGTAGGGGGAGGTGCAGGTGTTTTGTTTCCTGCTTTGTAGCTGCTGCTGTTGTGAAACTTCTGTTTCCAATCTGTGATTTCTTCAGAGAGGAAAGTAGAAGGATAGAGAGGAGTAGTGGGAATCATGATAGTGTTATAGTCTCTTGTTTTCGGTATCTCTTGTGTCTTTAACTTTGCACCAATCTTTTACGATGAACCTTTCAGTTAAGCTGTTTTGGAAATTTGAAGTCTTTTGGAGGCTTCTGAATGTCAATGAAAATAAGTATCCCATTCAGTTTATTTGAGGAGCCTTGCTTGTAAGTGCACTTCTTAAATGATTGGTCTTGTCTAATTGGAACTTTCCCATCATAGCCATTGTAATATGTGTACATCAGAAGTTAGTATGGAGAATGAAGGGCATGGATACTTGGTGATGTTTATTCCATTACTTCAATCCCTTGTAGTTACAGTTCTACATAAAGGGAATTCCAAGTTTTCTAATTATGTATGTTGAAGTATGTCTCTTGAAGAACTCTTTGAGTTTTGTCTTTGGTAGACAGAAAAGTATGCCTATGTCAGGATGGAATAAATACATATACCAAGCCTGGAAAGAAGATGTGATAAAAATGAAAAGTCCTTATGATGCACTGAATACTTTCATCCCGATGAGTCCTTTAAGTTTGCTTTGGGGGATGATAAATTTGTGCTTATGTGCATGGAGGAATTATGGGCAAAATCAGAAGATGCTGTTTTCAAGGAAATTTCCATCAGATAAAGTTTTGAGTGGAAAGTTTACAAGTCTTACTGTTGTTTTTGCTTGTTTATTAAAATGTGACAAAGTGTGGTCCAGAAGGGAAAGGTACTCATTTCTAAATACAATACAGAGCAACTCTGGAGCTCAGATAGCAAAGGCACACTCAACATGAGAAGAGTACCCCCCTAATTATGACGAAGTTACCTCAAAGTAATTGAGAAGGTAATAAAAATGTGAAGCTACAAAAAGGAGAAGTACATGTAAGAATGACATGATCAGGTGGGCTTGTGGGCGTCAGAGGTTGATGCTGAGAGGTGCTGTACAAACCAGTAGAGACATGCTGGGGGATATTGCGGTGGCCTGAGATTGAAAAGGAACACTAACTGACTTGTTTTAACCTACTGGTTGGTAAAATTTAGGGATATTTAAATAGTAGTGTGTATCTTTGGAGTTTAGGTATGTTTGATCATGGCTCTTGTTTTTGGATATTTGATATATTACTAAAAAGCCCCAAGTTAATTTATTTACTGCAACCATCTAATTATTGGTATTACATTTTGTCTAATTGGAATGAGTGTCCTATAAGGGCATTCTATTTAGAGATGATGTATACATATACATGGAGAAGGCAATGGCACCCCACTCCAGTACTCTTACCTGGGAAAACCCATGGACGGAAGAGCCTGGTAGGCTGCAGCCCATGGGGTCGCGAAGAGTCGGACACGACTGAGCGACTTCACTTTCACGCACTGGAGGAGGAAATGGCAACCCGCTCCAGTGTTCTTGCCTGGAGAATCCCAGGGACAGAGGAGCCTGGTGGGCTGCCGTCTATGGGGTCTCACATAGTCGGACACGACTGATGCGACTTAGCAGAAGCAGCAGCATACATATACAAACTGTCTTATTTTAAAGTGAACAAAATATGGAAAAATGTGGTTTCTTAACATGGTAAATTTAATTCATATGGAAATTGATTTGTATGGAATTATTCTAAGTGAAATTTGCAAGGTTTTTTCCTATTATGTTAATTATTATTTATTGGTTATTATTATCTTATTTAAAATACTTGTGTAGCTATAATTTTATAATACCATTCATAATACTAGTTTTAGCATGACATTTTGCATAACAAGTGGTAGGGCTATTGAGGCACTAAATACATAGGCCTTTTTTTTCTTTAAATATTTCTTAAATATTTCAGTAAGATGTATTATCTGTTATTACTATTGTCTTAATAATGTTAAGTTCATAAATGTATCAAGGAACAAATGCTAAAATATTTAAATCTATTGAATTCAATTTAAATATTAATAGTTTTTTTTAATAAAATATAATATTGCAAGTACTGCCATCTGCTGTGAAAGAGCTATCATAGACATGAGATAACAATGTGGTAATGGTTCTATAATTAATTGAAGAGAATATTGTACAGGAATTCCAAGTTACCCCAAAACTTATATAAATTTAGAAAATAAATCATTGAGATAGAATATTTTTTACATGTTTCAGTATTTAATTTGTAAAATATATCAATTCACCAGTAGCTTTTGACTGTAAAAATAGCCTGTCACTTCCTAACAACTTTCAATATATTGCACTGTGTCTTCTGAAGAATTAGAGTGGTCAGTTTTTCTATATCATCAGATCAAGAAATGAATGTCTTATAACAATGCCTGATATCACCAGTTTTGCTTGCTTCACAGGCTATAGGTGATTACAAGTATAATTCTGAAGTTAAGTTACTAGTAGAAAAATCTTATTTATCTGAATTACACAAGTCCCAAGATGTATGCAGTTTTGAATTTGAAGAAAAGAATACATCTAGGAGAACAGAAATTGAGATTACTAATGACCTATGGCTATGTACAATTTTTCTTAAATTTTAAAGTCACTATAATAATAATTTCATAGAAATATGTCTGAAATAGTTTATAAACTTCTTATTTTAATGTTTTAAAGTATTATTTGAGATAATGCTTTAAAAAAGATTCTAATTAAAATCTGTATATCAATATCAACAATCATAACAGCACATATGATACTTTTCCAGCAGATGGCAACACCGAAAATCTCCAAAATAATCTTAAAAGGTATTTAAATAGTCATGACAAAAATCAGAAAGTAAGGTAGTGTTTTAATTAAGTAAAAACTAGTGCAAATTAAATTGCTGCATGTTTTCCTTTAGTGAGTTGATGAAAATATGATTTTCATTTCCCAGAGATTTTACCAGAAGTCTTTGTTAAATATATCAGATGAATCTTATGGCTAAAAATTGAATTCATTATTTATTAAACAATGATCTATTTGCTAATGTTGACATGATATTACAGTAAAGCCGTCTATCATAAAAGGTAGAAATTTCTCAGCAACTTAGAAATAAAATTATTAAAATTATTAAAATACACCAAAGTAACACAATAGAAAAGGTTTACCAAATTCCTAATAAATTATCTCAGAACCTAATTTTAAAATAGAACAGGGACCATAGACTAAACTTGTGTATAAGCATTTGACAAATTTGTTTAACAGAGAAGTGGGAACACTATTAACTTAGCGTTCTTAGTGGAACTTAGAAACTTAGTAACTTAGTGGAACTTAAAAACACTATTTTAAGTAAATGGAGCCATTAAAACCATAAAGCCAATGCAAAATTGTGAACTGAATGTATGATACAAAATGCTACAGAAGACATGAGAATTTTGGAAAGCACAAAATGAATACAACTTGTTTCATCTATTGAGACACTTTAGAATTTAATAGGACAATGTGATAATTGAGGCAAGATGACATAAAACATGAGAAAGGATTAACCTCTAATATATTTCTGATGAAATTTAGAATTATTGTGGAAGAGCCATGGAAGATTTTGTGGTCTGTATGAGCCTAGAGAACCGATAGAAAGTTAGTACTAAAATAGGAGGTAAATACCGTAAAGGAGTTACAAGACAAGAAAATATGAATGGTAAATGTCTAAGGTAGTTTTAGTATATGTTTATTATACAGATTACTTTTCCCATGGAGGAATGCACATGATTACACTCCTGTGAGAGACTGTAAGTATAGAATCAATATAGAGCAATAAAATTAAATATGATTAGAGTAAATGAAGATGGCTAGAAGTATTATTGGCAATGTGAGTTGGATCTCACAATGCAATGCCTTAAAGAGTTTTTCAGAACATGGCGATTCTAGCAGTTTTGGAGTAGAGAGATTGAAGATAAGGAGAAAGACTAGAGATATAGGCAACATTTCAATGTAACGTTAACTAGACCTTAAATTAGATTGATAGTAATAGAATATAAAAACAGATGAGAGATACTGACACAGAGATACATTGCTTTAGAAAGTGGTGGGAAATTTAAGTAGAGGGACAAGGGAAATTATGGAATCCATAATTGATCACAGCTTTAAATCTACTACATTTGCTCATCTTGAAGGTTTGTGTTTTGTTGGCATTAACAAAAGATAATTATAATGAGGAAAAATAAAACGTGTTGAAGAAGATTCATAGTTGTTATACATATCTAAAGTTATCCTGACAAAAATTAGAGAAGAAAACAGACTGTGAGATTAGAAAAATATGAACATTTTTCAGCCCTCTTCTGGGTAAATACTGTCAAAAAGTACATGAGTAAGCACAGAGGTAGTGCATATATGGATGGAGAACCACCTGTTGAAGAAACATGACCACTGACATGAGTGAGGGGGATTTGCGTGTCAACTGTCAATGGCATGTCTCTTTAGAAAGTGTGAACAAGAGTTTAGGAGATTATGGGGACAGACTATCTGAAAGTATCAGCATGAATTTAGTGCATACAACAAAAACCATTAGATTTTTAAAGCAGAAAAGAATTTAATACAGAAAATGAGAAGATATTCCAGTTGTGCTTCTGGTCTGTTACCACACAGTTGCAGCACCTGTGAGCAGATTTAGGAGGATGTCTCCGTTATTTCACAATATGAATGTCTCAACCTTATTCAGTCACCAAAAGGGCAATAAGAATATGGCCTCTGTGTTACTTAATCATCCACATCTCCTTTCAATGCATCTCACTGGAAACCACTTTATATGCAGAATCCTAGCTGCGAAGGAGTATGGTTTAGTTTCTCATAATTTGTGATTCTGAGTGCTCATACAAGGAGATGTTGAGTGCCCAGAAATGTGAGTGAGGAAGAAAGAGTAGGAAAGGATTTTGGTTGATGGAATAAATGTGACAATGAGAATTTAGATCTGAACCTAGTTGTAATGCTAATATTGAGGGTTACTCTGAGTTTCAGTTGAAAATATTGTGGCAACACTAAGACATGAAAAAAATTGCACACAAGAATAATATGTGACTGCTCAAGAGTTGCATCTTCTCTTATTGCCAGAAACATACATTTCAGCATTTTATAAATAATGATGTTTGGAGCATCTTCAGTGACCTCAAACATATGAACTCTGGCATGAGAATATACATATGTACTCTAATAATACAGTTCATAAAAGGGGGGATAACTGTCCCCTCAAGACATTTTAGGCAAAAAGAATATGTAGCTGAAAATAGTAAGCCATTTAGGACTTGAAAATTTTGGAATATTCACAGATTATTTCAAAAGCATTGTTGAGTTGAAATCAAACTGACTTGAGAACCAGCTAACATAGGCTTTTCCTTTTTAAAATCATGATCTGTGTAATTGTGGATATTTCACTTAATATACCTAAGTTTTTTTTTTTTTTAATATGTCTATGTCCTCAGTCACTCAGTCATGCCTGACTCTTCGGGACCCCATGGACTGTAGCCTGCCAAGCTCCTCTGTCCATGGGATTCTCCAGGCAAGAAAACTGGAATTGGTTGCCATTTCTTCCTCCAAGGGATCTTTCTGACCCAGGAATTGAACCTGTGTTTTCTGTGTCTCCTGCATTGGCAGGTGGATTATTTACCACTGAGACACCTCAGGAGGATACTAAGGTTAAAGGAAGGGATTTTCCTAATGTTTAAATACATCTTTGAAAAGTCAAGAGGCATATCCAAGTCAGTCTGATCTTCAGGTCTGCACTTTCTTAATAGCCATGTTAGATTGCCCCCTGCAGGATAATTTATGGTTGAGATTTGCCCAAGACAAATTATTTCCAGTAAGGAAGTTATTCTCAGTAAGGAAGTCTCCAACAAGTGGAGAAAAAGTAAGTTACAGTAATCGGAATCAATTTTAAGGTAACTAGTCCTCTACAGATACAAGGCAGTATCATGCAATGGTTAAAAGAGGAACTAGAATGCAGGCAAAATTATGTAACGTTGAAATACTATTCACTCTGCTAGTTGCTTTATCTATAAATTGGGATAATAAAACACCTGTCTTTTGATTTGTTATGAATGTTTGATTAAATTTAAGTTAACTCACCTGTAGGTCATAGAAGAGAGACTGATGTTTGATACACTTACTAGATATTTAACTATTTTAGAGGATTTATTTTCTCTTAGCACAATAGAGTTATTAAAAAAAAATGATGGGGCTAGGTATCATTTACCTGCCTACCTTCCCATTTTTTAAAAAAAGAAAAAAAATTGAATGTAGCACTTTTCTTTTGCCAGTGGTACAAAGAATACTTTAGGTCTCCAGTCATTTGTTTCTGCCATAACGAATGCTTAGCTCAATGAAAGAGTATGTGTTACAATTAGAATCAGGTTTATAATTCCATGATCATGTTTAGATGTTAAGTTTGACATATCTCGTATGTGGTATGGTCAGATTTTTGTTTTCTATTGCACATGTATTTCGCTGAAAAAAATATTTCACAGGATTATCATTGATAAAAACAAAAATTAAATATTTTGATTTAGAATATCTAATTCTGTCCACGTTTTAAAAGAGTTGTTCAATTGCTAAGTTTTGCCCAGCTCTTTCAACCCCAGGGACTAGAGCATGCCAGGCTTCCCTGTCCTTCACTATCTCCTGGAATTGACTCATACTCATGTCCATTGAGTGTGTGATGCCATCTAACCATCTCTTCCTCTGCCATCCCCTTCTCCTCTTGTCCTCAGTCTTTCCCAGCATCAAGGTCTTTTCCAATGAGTGGCTCTTCTCATTAGGTGGCCAAAGTGTTGGAGCTTCAGCTTTAGAATCAGTCCTTTCAATGCGTATTCAGGGTTGGTTTCCTTTTGTATTGACTGGTTTGATCTCCTTACTATCCAAGGTATTCTTGAGTGTCTTATCCAGCGCTACAGTTAGAAAGCATCAATTCTTTGGTGCTCACCATTTTTTATGGTCCAGCTCTCACATCAATATATACTGCTGCTGCTGCTGCTAAGTCGCTTCAGTCGTGTCCAACTCTATGCGACCCCATAGACGGCAGCCCACCAGGCTCCTCTGTCCACAGGATTCTCCAGGCAAGAATACTGGCATGGGTTGCCATTTCCTTCTCCAATCCATACACGACTATTGGAAAAACCACAACTTTGACTGTACAGATCTTTGTCAGCCAAGTGATGTCTCTGCTTTTTAATATGCTGTCTAGGTGTGTCATAGCTTTTCTTCCAAAGAGCAAGTGTCTTTTAATTTCATGGCGGTAGTCACCATCTGCAGTGATTTTGGAGCCCAAGAAAATAGTCTGTTACTGTTTCCATTTTTTCCCCATCTGTTTGCCATGAAGTGGTGGGACCAGATGCCATTATCTCAGTTTTTTGGATGTTGAGTTTTAAGCCAGCCTTTTCACTCATCTCTTTCACCTTCATCAAGAGATTCTTTAGTTACTCCTCACTGTCTGCCATTAGGGTCGTATCATCTACATACCAAAGGTTATTGATATTTCTTGTGGCAATCTTGATTCCAGCTTGTGATTCATCCAGCCTGGCATTTTGCATGATGTCCTCCACATATAAGTTAAATAAGCAGATTTAGGGAACATTCCTAAACATTAGAATTCTGACTGACCCACTCTAAGTCCTGTAAATTCAAATAATGCAAATATCAGTCTTCAACAGAGTGAGATCCTTGTTGTGAAGCACCTCTATGGCTCTCAGAACTGTATGTCACATGCAACATCTTTCTCTTCACTGACTACCAAGTGCCAGTGCTGAATATTTTCTTGGCTTGGTTATGCCTTCATGCCCTTCCCTAACAATAGCATCTATCGAGGTCTTTGCTAGAGATATTTTTATTTCCTCTGAACTGTGATTTTCCAAAGCTTGAAAATTTGGGATCTTCACTTAAACGGCAAGTGATAGGATGAATGCATCACAGATAATGAGGACTGTAATTTATCTAGGGGCCAGAAGGACAAGGTTAAAGTGATGCAGAAGCTTCCATAGTTCTGGTAAGAGCTACTGGGGGCTGAGTGAGCAGAGGAGGATCATCAATCTTAAAACACAACAAAAGAACCTGAACGTTTATCCAACTGCTAAAAGACACTGAGAATTCATTCATATATCATGATGTTTCATGTACCTTATTCAACTAGGGAGACCAAAAAGGAATCATGAGGGAGATTAAATGAGTTACGGAAGATGTTCAGTGTAAGTATTTGTGGTCCCTACACATCTGTGACACTTCTCTCTCTTAGTTTTTGTTTTAATTATATTGTGCTTTTTCAGTTCACTGGATTAGCCCTTTAATAAGGAAATTTTTCAGGATTTTGTGTTCAGATATTTTGAAAAGTGAAGGAGGAAATTTATTTCTCTCATTAATGAAATTTTTAAAAAGAGCACTTATACACATCTAGTATATTACTTTCAGTCCTTCTTCTTGATATAATTAAGGCACATAATTTCTTCATGTATATAATTTAAAAACGGAGGATGTTTGGGCACTAGAAAGTCTAGTATTAATTTCTAGGTTATATGAAGCACAAAATAGCAATAGTTGTTCTGCTGAATGCAGTCACAATTCATTGACTCTCTATTATGAGATTTGATCTTAAGGAGATTAGTCTGGTGGGTTTTAATCATGGTGAATTCTATGTCATGATTTTGTTATTAAGCACACCATCTAGAATATATATTAAAGAGGACTGATACTCATCTACAGCTGGTATTTGTCAGGAGAAATGTGATATAAAAATTGCTTCTGTCTTTATGAGCCATCAGTCGTTTTAAAATACTATTGTTGGGAAGATATCAGTATGTTAGTTAATGTACAGATGACTCTAATATAAAAAGAAAAGCACTCTTTACGGTTTTGACTTTGTTTAGCACTGAATTAATCAGATGACTTTCTAATGATTAACATTTGTTTAAATGTAAGATGATTTATATCTGTCTAAATTTTAAAACACATTAGTTGTTATTTAAAATTATGGATTAAATATAGTAATATTTTCCAAACACATGGGTTGGTTACAAAATTATTGCACAAAATGATCTCTCTCTCTAATTAAATTTTTTAAGCAAATGAATTCAGTTCTCTTAAGTGTTATACTCATTGTCAAAAACTAGTGAAACCGAATATATGGACACCATAGGTATAAAACTAAAAACACATGTAAAGCAAAATTGGTTATATAATGATTTAATTGTTTTTATATTTCTCATTTTTACACCTTCATAAGCTGCAGTTTTTATGTTTTTAGTCTTTCAGTAATTCTACAAGAATTTAATTTTAGTTGCTTAACGCTATAAATCTTATGGTATTGAAGGGAAGGAAAAATCTCATAAACCAGGTGAAGTTGCAAATTCTGTCTCTATGAACAATTTATTCCTGATTATTATGAATGGTTTTCCATTTTATAGACAAATATATGTCAGTAGAAATACACAGCTCTCATAAAGATTTCATTTTATGTAATATAAACTTTATTCTGAAATTGTCTAAGTTCATTCATTTCACCAGTACTATTTCTTTGAGGGCTTCCCTAGTGGCTCAGTGGTAAAGAATCTGCCTGCCACTGCAGGAGTTGCCAGAGATGCAGGTTCAATCCTTGGGTAGGTAGGATCCCCTGGAGAAGGAAATGGCAACCACTCTAGTTTTCTTGCCTTGGAAATCCCATGGACAGAGGGGCCTGGTGGGCTGTAGTCCATGGGGTCAGAAGAGTTGGACACAACTTCATGCCTAAACAACAACGTTTCTTTGAGAATTGCCACACCATATCTCTGTTGTCAGTTCCCTGGAGGATCATGGTGGAATCCAGGCTGTGTATCATGTGTAGACATATGTGAATTGTCCATCACATTAAAATGATTTAGGAGGCACATATGCAATTCTTTTTTTCTAAGTAGGCAAGTATGAAAACTGAATCATAACTAAATTAAAGAAAGCTGGGAAAAAATAGGTATTGGGAAATGGAGAAATTGATATGTATAAATAAAACTCTACCCAAATTCAAAGAGTGTTTTACCACACATTGAATTATCTAAAGTGCTCAGAGGAAACACTGTATTCACAGATTTAAGATATCAATGGGAAAACCTGTAAATCTAAAGAGAAGGTATAACATGTTTAAATACAGATAAGCAAAAACATGGAATTTCCAGTATGTTTGTAATAGTTAATTTGAAGATATATGGGAAATTATCTCATTTGACTTGAAAATAAAATTATCAAATGCCTAAACTAAAATTAGTAAAATAATTGTGTATTATTTGTTAAAAGAGAAAAACTTCATTAAAAGACAGAAGATCATGTCTGGGCTAATTTGAAGCATATTATATTACATTACATCTCACCAAAAGAGAAAAAGAAAGATATACCCATTTGAATGCAGAATTCCAAAGAACAGCAAGGAGAGATAAGAAAGCCTTCCTCAGCGATCAATGCAAAGAAATAGAGGAAAACAATAGAATGGGAAAGACTAGAATCTTTTCAAGCATATTAGAGATAACAAGGGAACATTTCATGAAAAGATGGGCTCAATAAAGGACAGAAATGGTAGGGACCTAACAGAAGCAGAAGTTATTAAGAAGAGGTGGCAAGAATACTCAGAAGAATTGTACAAAAAAAGTTCTTCATGACCCAGACAATCATGATGGTGTGATCACTCACCTAGAGCCAGACATCCTGGAATGTGAAGTCAAGTGGGCCTTAGGAAGCATCACTACGAACAAAGCTAGTGGAGGTGATGGAACTCCAGTTGAGCTATTTCAAATCCTGTAAGATGACGCTATGAAAGTGCTGCACTCAATATGCCAGCAAATCTGGAAAACTCAGCAGTGGCCACAGGACTGGAAAAGGTCAGTTTTCATTCAAATCCCAAAGAAAGGCAATGCCAAAGAATGCTCAAAATACCACACAATTGCACTCATCTCACATGCTAGTAAAGTAATGCTCAAAATTCTCCAAGCCAGGCTTCAGCAATACATGAACCATGAACTTCCACATGTTCAAGTTGGATTTAGGAAAGGCAGAGGATCCAGAGATCAAATTGCCAACATCTGATGGATCATCGAAAAAGCAAGAGAGTACCAGAAAAACATCTATTTCTGCTTTATTGACTATGCCAAAGCCTTTGACTGTGTGGATCACAATAAACTGTGGGAAATCCTGAAAGAGATGGGAATACCAGACCACCTGACCTGCCTCTAGAAAAACCTGTATGCAGGTCAGGAAGCAACAGTTAGAACAGGACATGGAACAACTGACTGGTTCCAAATAGGAAAAGGAGTACATCAAGGCTGTATATTGTCACCCTGCTTATTTAACTTCTATGCAGAGTACATCATGAGAAATGCTGGGCTGGAGGAAGGACAAGCTGGAATCAAGATTGCTGGGAGAAATATCAATAACCTCAGATATGCATATGACACCACCCTTATGGCAGAAAGTGAAGAACTAAAGAGCCTCTTGGTGAAAGTGAAAGTGGAGAGTGAAAAAGTTTGCTTAAAACTCAACATTCAGAAAACTAAGATCACGGCATCCGGTCCCATCACTTCATGGCAGCTAGATGGGGAAACAGTGGCTGACTTATTTTTCTGGGCTCCAAAATCACTGCGGATGGTGACTGCAGCCATGAAATTAAAAGATGCTTCCTCCTTGGAAGGAAAGTTATGACCAACCTAGCAAGCACATTTAAAAGCAGAGATATTACTTTGCCAACAAAGGTCCATCTAGTCAAGGCTATGGTTTTTCCAATAGTCAAGTATGGATGTGAGAGTTGGACTGACAAAGAAAGCTGAGTGCCGAAGAATTGATGCTTTTGAACTGTGGTGTTAGAGAAAACTCTTGAGAGTCCCTTGGACTGCAAGGAGACCCAACCAGTCCATCCTAAAGGAGATCAGTCCTGTGTGTTCATTGGAAGGACTGATGCTGAAGCTGAAACTCCAATACTTTGACCACCTGATGCGAAGAGCTGACTCATTGGAAAAGACCCTGATGCTGGGAAAGATTGAATGTGGGAGAAGGGGACGACAGAGGATGAGATGGCTGGATGGCATCATCGACTTTATGGACATAGGTTTGGGTGGACTCTGGGAGTTGGTGACGGACAGGGCGGCCTGGAATGCTGCGGTTCATGAGGTTGCAAAGAATTGGACATGACTGAGCGACTGAACTGAACTGAACATCTCAGAAACTAACATTGAGCAATGTGAGTTCTGTTCAAAATTAGTACATAAAAATTAGTACATAATTCTGATGTAAATAGAAAGTAGTAGTTGAGTTGATAATTGTTTTACTGGGGGTGGAAATAGACTAAAGAGCAAACAAATTTTCCCCCTGAGGGGGAAACAGAAGGGTGTGGGGAAATAATCTTGTCTATAAAAAAATATATATTCATGGTTTGAATACAAGTCTGTCATGGGTTGAATACAGGACTGTCACGTAGATAAAAGGTATAGAAGCACAAACCCAATAAAATAAATCAGGAATATTTGTGAATCCAGAAATAAAAGAATGAATTGATTCTTTTACATTAGATTCTGCTCTATATATTTTAAATGCTATGTAAACTACATAAAGAAAACTAGCAAAACCATTTTTATCATTTTTAAAATAAATGAAAGCACCAAAAAATTAAATAACTTGAACAAATTAGCTTATAAATATTATCACAATTTGAACCTAGAATATCTGGCTTTGGAAATTGAGCTCATTACCATAACTCTGTATTATCTTTAGTGTTTAATGAATATTGTATTTCTTACTACATGGAGAAATGACAGGATACTTAACAAATGGTTAGGAATAACACTCCTATCTATTTTACCAAAATAAAAATCAAATAGACAAAAACTCTAAAAAATAAAAGGTGTTGTATTTCTGCCTCATATCATGTCCTTGATAACATTTTGATGGGTTAACAAGATAAATTTAATAATTTTATCTTTGAATCTTAAAATAGGAAAGGACTTTTCTAAGCAAGACATACCATGTAAGAGCCTCAGTAACTTAGATTCCTGGCATACAGTACTTAATACTCATTTGTTGAACAGAAGTAAGATTGAATGAATGCAGTAGATGAATAAAATAGGATAGTTGTTATATGACTTAAGCATATGTTCTCAAGCGAATATTTATCATCTTTTTCCTCCTAAGTAATCTTCTCTTATTCATGCCTTATCCTAAAAGAATGTCAGTAGTATTTAAACTGTTTTTAAGACTTTCCGCACATAATACTGGGGATCAGTAATAAGTTTTAGATATTATTTGGTCACAGGTTCAGACATTACATTTTGTCTGTACAAGGTACACCAGGTGGTATCTCAACTAATCAAGTGAATCTGTCAGAAAAGTATTCTGTATATCCAATTATGACTAGGAAAAAAGAGAAAAGGAAAAGTTAATTTTCTTTTCAGAATGATTCTATGGATACAGGAGGCCATGTGACACCCCCCCACACACACACCAGTCATGCACACATACACAGAACTTATATACAATGGCATCCATTTAGGAAATAGCTTTGATAGCAGTTAAAATGTAAACTTCTATAAGGAAAATTGGAATTTGAGTTGGCATCATCTGTTGGCATAATACTGTGTATGAAGACTCTCAGAGTAGACCTGAGTAAGGGAAATCATATAAGGCACTGATTAGGTTTCATTAGAATACTCTGAAGATTAAGGACTTGCCTTTAAAGTTGGGATGACACTGAGGGATGGGAGGGGGAGGGAGGTGGGAGGAGGGTTTGGGAGGGGGAGCACATGTGAATCCATGGCTGATTCATGTTGATGTATGGCAAAAACTACTACAATATTGTAAAGTAATTAGCCCCCAACTAAAAATAAATAAATAAATAACATAAAGAACATATTGTAAAAAAAAAAAAAAATAAATAAAGTTTATCTAAGTCCTTAATCCATTCTAAGAAGATTCCACAGAATCTTTGTGGACCTTACTGTCCTACAATTCTTGCTACTTTATGCATCTACACACAGACAGACACACACACTGTATAACTACATATAGAAGTATACAGTGATGTGTGTGTATGCTTATGTAAGCTCATACATGTAATAATTCGTTAGAAAATATATGGGAGATTATCTCATTCAAAAAGCAAATGAAATTATCAAAACATTATACAAGCAGGCGCACACACACTTCTCACACACACACACTTCTCAAACTCTAGGATATAGATTGACTTATTTTAATTTATCTTATGTTACCATTATGCAAAAAAATACTATCCTGAATCCAGGAAAAATAAAACTAGGACCAAACGAAGCAGTTTATTTAAAAGACTAAAATTTAAGTAGTAACATAATAATAGCTTGAAAACTTTCTGCAGAATATTTTGAAAAATTTTAAATGAGAGTCCTATGTTTTTGTTTTCTTAAAAGCCAGATAAGCTATCTTTTTCTGAAATACATTTATGTGATTGCTTAATTAATATAGATAAAATGGAGATGAACTACTCATTAACATACAATTAATTTGATTTTATATATTTGAAAGAAAATTTAGTTACAATGCTGTAAGCTTTGCTTTGTTTTTCTCCTTGTACTAGTTGTAAAAAGCCAGAAGTCACTTTATTATTCTACAATGCTTTTTAAATTAATTCCTCACTAGCAAGTTCTATAAACCTCGCTCCTCAAGTATGTAATAAACCATCATGTGTTTAACTGCATCTAGATCACAAAAATGTACAACCGTTTTCTCATTGCTGTTATTTCTAGATGAATTAGAGTGTTATTTTCAAGATTCCTTAACCAACATCATGTTAAACATTGTAAAACAAGTTCTTAATCTTTACTTCACATCTTTTCTTCATGTTTAGCTTTATGATCTTTAAAACAAAAAGGCTTTGAGGCATTCTTACTAGACTGTTTATCCTCTTAGATAGAAAAAAAAAAAAACCTTGACGAAATAGAGGAAGTTATTCATACCATTAAAAAGGTAGAAAGCAAAATTGAAATGTGAATAAAACTCAGTTTTACTTTATCCTGCATATTGCTTTTTATAACCTCCAGCAACTTAGAATAGCCATAATGCATAGTATATTTGCACAGATAAAAGTGATGGATATATTCCCCATTAAGATTGTTACCTCAAAGGACTGCTAAAACTTTTTAGTTTTTGGCAGAATAATAAAAAATTATTAGATCAAGTTTCATAACCCTTTTTTATTTTTCCAGTTTATTTTTCCTTTTGAATTTTGAACTTTCAGTAAAAGCAACCAGAAGGCTATGAGAAGTAGCATAATAGACAATGAAAACTATATGTATTGGCTAAGCAACAAAATAGTTGCTCTCTTTTACTGGCTATTTATTTGCAAAATAGTAAGTGGATTATTCCTTCTCTATAAATCTAGAACTAAAAGCAAATATAGAACAAAAATGTCTTTAACCCAATACGTACCTAATAGTATCTATGACCTTCCATTTTAAACTTGAGTTTCAGAGAGACATGCTTCAGATGAAATACTGCAGTTCTCACTGTCTTTTAAAAAAATAATATTATCACTGTGCTAGCATTTTCTTGTACAATGACACTAGAATTACTAATACCAGTATAAGGCTGTCTGAAACTGCTCTCTTCTAAGCTGGTAATTTCCTTTTTTCATTTTATATCCTTTACAGACTCTCTTCACTCTAGAGGTTAGCAATTCATTTCCACTGAAATATTCATTGGAATAATAGTAGTATTTTCAGGATCTGAGATGCTGGAAGTAACAGAACTTGTTGAAAGCTTTTGTTTTATTTTAGATATTTGCTAGAAAAAACATTTGAAATTTCTTTTATACTAAGTATGGAGAAATCTATAGTAAATTGATAATATACAACCATGTATTACGTAAAACAATATATATATGTGTATTTAAAATAATTATAATAAAGTAGTCACATCTTTACCTCCAGTAGTTTTATAAAAAATATAAATAATTATAATAGTCACATCTAACCTCTAGTAATTTTATAATATCCTGATATTTTCTGACAGAAAGATTTTTCAAAAAAGGAAAAAATACAACATGAAATTGTATTTTTCAATACACAGATCTGACATGTATTTCCAGTTCAGGCTGTGGCTATCTAAAGTGGTCTTAAAACTGGTATATTATGATCTGGTTTGAAAGGTACAGGAAAGACTCTTTCCCATGCCTTTCAAGTAAGTTACATTTATTTTTTAAAAATTACCAGTTAAGTTACGTTTGTTCAAAATCAAAATAATCTAAAACTTGCTATGATGGAGGACAGTGTAAAGAGATATATCTCAATAGTTTTTGCTCAAGTCGTTCCTTCTGTTATTTGGCATCTATTTGTCACTTGTGATTAGGCTAGGATAAAATAATCATCAAATGAAGTTCTTGTTTTAATCTGATTTCATAGTGCACTGAAGATATGTTAATAGCTTTCATGAAAATACAAGAAAAATATCTACTTTGTAGATTTTTTTAGCCTCCATTAAAGTACAAGGAAAATATCCACTTTGTATATTAACAAAAAAAGAATAAACCTGTGTACTTGGAAGTGTATAGTACATGGTGCATTCCAATAACACCTTTCTGAGTTTTTCTTATTTTGAAAGAACATAAATTATGCTATTCATAAATACCTTATTCAACAGTGTTGTTTGGAAAATAAGATCAAGTTTATAATAGTACAACCACTTTAGATACAGGCCCTTCAAATCTAAACATACAGGAAAACCAGATGCACCAAACTGTTGCATGTTTGCTTATTCTGAAGATAGACATATACTAGTATTCAGGAAAAGGCAACCAACTAAACAAACCAATCTTTGTATTAATTCATCAAAGACTCAGCTGGGCAGATATCTCAGTGTATTAGCAGAGCATGTCTGTGAAAGAATAGAAATATTTATAGATTGGCTGTGTCTCTCTCATTCACATTTCCCTCTGCTTCACCTGAGAGGATTTATTTATAAACACTGTATTGCCTGTCATTGACTCCAGACTGCCAGTTACTCCCACAGAATGTTCCACCTCTCACTGACTATTGTCGTTATACATTTTCTTCTAAATTTCCTTTCCTTCAGTTCAGTCACTCAGTTGTGTCCAACTCTTTGTGACTCCATGGACCGCAGCACACCAGACCTCCCTGGCCATCACCAACTCCCAGAATTTACCCACGCTCATGTCCATTGAGTCAGTGATGCCATCCAACCATCTCATCCTCTGTCGTCCCCTTCTCTTTCTGCCTTCAAACTTTCACAGAATCAGGGTCTTTTCAAATGAGTCAGTTCTTCACATCAGGTGGCCAAAGTATTGGAGTTTCAGCTTCAGCATCAGTCCTTCCAATGAACACTCAGGACTGATCTCCCTTAGGATGGACTGGTTGGATCTCCTTGTAGTCCAAGTGACTCTCAAGAGTCTTCTTCAACACCACAGTTCAAAAGTATCAATTTTTCGGTGCTCAGCTTTCTTTATAGTCCAGCTCTCACATCCATACATGACTACTGGAAAATATAGCTTTGACTAGGTGGACCTTTGTTGGCAAAGTAATGTCTCTGCTTTCCTTCAGTGTCATTTAAATTTTCTGAGTCATTTTTCTGTAGAACTTGACTATCTTCTAAGAATTAAGAAATTACATAATGATAAGGGGAATATGGTCAGTATTCATTCCAATTCCAAAGAAAGGCAATGCCAAAGAATGTTCAAACTAACACACAATTGCACTCATTTCACATGCTAGCAAAGGAATGCTCAAAATTTTCCAAGCTAGGATTTAACAGTAAGTGAACTGATAAATTCCAGATGTTGAAGCTGAATTTAGAAAAGGCAGAGGAAGCAGAGATCAAATTGCCAACATCCATTGGATCATAGAAAAAGCAAGAGAATTACAGAAAAGCATCTTCTGCTTCATTGGCTAAAGCCTTTGACTGTGTGGATCACAAAAATCTGTGGAAAATTCTTCAAGAGATGGGAATACCAGACCACATTACCTGCCTCCTGAGAAATCTGTGTGCAGGTCAAGGAACAAGTTAGAACCGGACATGGAACAATGGACTGGTTCCAAATTGAGAAGGGAGCACGTCAAGGCTATATATTGTCACCCTGCTTATTTAACTAATATGCAGAGTACATCATGCAAAATGCTGGGCTGGATGAAGCACCAGCTGGAATCAGGATAGTGGGAGAAATATCAATAACCTCAGATATGCAGATGATACCACTCTTATGGCAGAAAGAAACAGAAACTAAAGAACCTTTTGATGAAAGTGAAAGAAGAGATTGAAAAAGCTGGCTTAAAACTCAGCATTCAAAAAATGAAGATCATGGCATCCAGTCCCATCACTTCATGGCAAATAGATGGGGAAACAATGGAAACAGTGAGAGACTTTATTTTCTTGGACTCCAAAATCACTGCAGATGGTGACTGCAGCCACAAAATTAAAAGATGCTTGCTCCTTGGAAGAAAAGCTATGACAACCCAAGACGGCATATTAAAAAGCAGAGAATCACTTTGCCGACAAAAACCCGTATAGTCAAACCTATGGTTTTTGCACTGGTCATGTATGGATGTGAGAGTTGGACTATAAAGAAGGCTGAGTGTTAAAGAATTGATGCTTTTGAACTGTGGTGTTGGAGAAGACTCTTGAGAGTCCCTTGGCCTGTGAAGAGATCAAACCAGTCCATCCTAAAGGAAATTAATCCTGAATATTCATTGGAAGGACTGATGCTGAAGCTGAAGCTCCAATACTTTGGCCACCTGGTGCAAAGATCCAACTCATTAGAAAATACCCTGATGCTGGAAAGATTGAAAGGAGGAGGAGGAGGGGACAACAGAGGATGAGATGGTTTGATGGCATTGCTGACTCAATGCACATGAGTTTGAGCAAGGGAGATGGTAAAGGACAGGGAAGCCTGGTATGCTGCAGTACATAGGGTCATAAAGATTCAGGCATGACTGAGCAACTAAACAAGACAACAAATGGGAGTATATAATGTTAATGAGTTTATATGTTATTTACCCTCCATGTTTATCATCCACTTAATAAGATGTATCATTTGCATGAAATAAAGTGCAAAGATCTGAATGATCAATTCAATGATTTTTGGCAACAGTATACATCTGCAGGTACCACTATTACTGGGTATATTAGTCAGAATTTCCAGCTGAAGAGAAACGATTGGAGATAGAAGATAGATATAGACAGATAGGTGTTAGATATATATATATATATATATATAGACAGAGATAGAGATACAAAGTTACATATGTAGAAAGAGATTTATTATGAGTGATTTTCATTTAAGATTATGGCAACTGGGAAGTATTATGACTTGCTGACTGCAAGCTGGAAACCCCCAGCAGTCAACAGTTTATTTTTTGTCTAAATCTAAACCACTGAGACCCAGAAGAGCCAATGGTTTCAGTACCTTTCTGAATCCTAAGGCACCAGAACCAGGGCACCAGAATCTTGATGTCCATGGGCAGGAAAAGGTGGGTGTCCCAGTTCAAGCAGTGAGCAAATTCACCCTTCCTTTATCTTTTTGTTCTCTGATTCTCAGTGTATTGGATGAAGCTCACCTGCTTTGGCGAATAGTTTCCTTTAATCAGTCTATTGGTTCAAATGCTAATCTCTTTTGGAAACACTCTCAAAGACACACTCAGAAATACTATTTTACTATCTGTCTGGTTATCCCTTAACCTAGTCAAGTTGACACATAAAATGAGCCATCACAGGAGCAGTGTTTGTATTTATCCAGTTTGAGCTTCCTCAGCTTCAACAAATTTGTAGATGTCTTTTGTCAGTTTTTGAAGGCTCTCAATTGTTATGTCTTTATTTCTTCTGCCCCATTTTCTGTCTTCCTGTTTAGCAACCCAGTTTTATATTAAGCCATATTACATTCTATCACAGATGTCTGATTTTCTTTTTTAGCCTTTTTAAAAAAAAAACTTTATTGGTACATATTTTTTAAAATTATTAATTTAATTTCAATTTTCCACTTTTCAGTACATTTAAAAAAATTCAACTGTGAATTCTTTATTCATGATATTTTTTAACATTTTTTCCATTTTATTCTTTGTATTAGTTTCTTTGTCTCTGATAACTTCCCTGTGTCATAATACACATTTTTCACAATTTTCAGTATGTACTTTGATATTTTTATTTATAATTACTTTAAAGTCACCTTCTGAGAATATCCGTATCAAGGAAATCTCTGTTTCTGCTTCTACTGACAGCTTTTCTTATGACCATGTGTTATATGTTCTTACTTATTCCTGTGTATTGTGGTACTAGGGTAATATTGTCAACCTTTTAAAATGACGTGCCCTTTCTTGAGCCAGATTACTTGAGCAGGGAACTGAATCAATCTGATCATTAGTTGGGCAGGATTGGGATGTTCTTGAATGTTTAATTTGATTTGGTTTACTAATAGGTTCAAATACTTTTAACAGTGACATCAGAATGTTTCCTTCTTTGGGAAATATGAAGTAAGATGAGATTCAGTAGATCTTTTTGTGCTTTATTGCTGAGTCTCCATTTTGTGCACTATAAATCTCTTTATGCTCTATACCCTACTGTCAGTTTTCTGTTTAAGGTGCAGTTCTTCTTTCTGTTCAGTCTTGACTATGCTTTCTGTGCCCGGAAACATGTTTCTGAAGGATTTGTATAAGAGGGGTTTCTCTCAGCATTTTTATCGTTTCCCTGTTTGGTAGATTTTCCTCTTCTCAGTGTTCTTCCAGTGATGAGAAGAGCCATAGGTCTCTAATCTCTTATTGAATGTGAATCACTTTCTACAAGTATTTCTCTTTTTTTTTTTTTTTTTGCATATTTGTTATCTGATGATTTCAGTGAAGCTAGGATATTTATGCTGGAGAAGGCAATGGCAACCCAATCCAGTACTCTTGCCTGTAAAATCCCATGGACAGAGGAGCCTGGTAGGCTACAGTCCATGGGGTTGCGAAGAGTCGGACACGACTGAGCGATTTCACTTTCACTTTTCACTTTCATGCACTGGAGAAGGCAATGGTAACCCACTCCAGTGTTCTTGCCTGGAGAATCCCAGGGACGGGAGAGCCTGTTGAGCTGCTGTCTATGGGGTTGCAGTGTCAGACATGACTGTAGTGACTTAGCAGCAGCAGCAGGATATTTATGCGGGTATGGCTTCATTGTGAAAGCTTGCAGCTGTCGAGAACACAGTAGAAACAGGTCTTTTTCCCACACACATATATATTTTTATTGTTGTTAACTTAAATAATTTATTATCAAGACTGTCCATTTATTTAGCAGCAAGATGATTTGCAGCACTATGGCTAAGAGACAATCTTTATGTATAGCCACTTTTTCCATCATTTTAGGACTGGTACATAACCTAGTCTGAATATCTTCAGAAAAGGAAATTCCATGTTATTTTAGATAAAGTGATTCCACGTTGAATCATTACTGCAATCTAGGCATTTCCTTTTGTGGTCTTTATTCTGTTATTTTTGTTATTTAACTTACATTTAACATTTTCCTTGCTCTTACATTTAATTATTAGATTTATCTTGAGACTATACTCTGTAGAATATCTTTCTCAAGTGATATTCTATTATCTTTAGGTGTTCTTGGTAAGGAATTACTAATTTTTTATCCATCTAATTTTAAACTGTAATAGTGTTTGCCATGATTTTAATACAGTCTATTTCTTGCTTGGTTTCCAATCAGAAAAATACAAAAAAGAAAACAGGAAAAGAACAAGTGAGCTCTCATGGTTCTCAGAAATCATTCTTAAAGCCTATCATTTATTTTTTATCATTTTAATCTTTAAGGAAATGGATGCTAGTGGGTATTTATATTAGATGAGTATTTATATTAGACAGGTATTTAAATACCCATTAACTGTCAAGTCTGTTAATAGAATCTATTAACAAACATAATATGTATGAGCATGTGCATGTGCGAGACTCATTGAAAAAAGTATGGCCCAGTTTTCCCCCAACACTTCAGTTGGGGTCATGATATTCCCCTTCCTAAAGTTGCCAAATGACCCCCAAATTTTCTAACATTTTAAATTTCTAACATTTTAAATTTTCTAACATTTTAAAAATGTTAGATCCATTTTAGTCATCTTCCTTTACCCCATTATATTCTCATAGTAACTCTTCATTAAGAAAAGAGCTGGAATTGGCTGGCTTTAGTTTGGAAAATCCTATACTTATTATTTTTTTTTTCCCCTTGACATGGTGTAAACAGCACTTTGTTTTATACTCTACAGCATGCTGAGAGAGAGTCCTTAAAGTACTGAAATATTCATATCTGTGAGCCATTGCAGTCATTCCCTAGTGCCTTCTGGGTTTTGCAAGAATGAAACAGAGAGAAGTTGTGTAAGTATCAGCAGTATTTGGGCTTTTCAAAATAAACTTTATAAATGAAATATTTGGGAACAGTTTGTGTTTGTCAAAGATAAACTACCAAAACCAAGCAAATTTGGCAATTTCTTAGACTTTGGTAAAACACGTAGACAAAGAGCAGGCTATTATTGTAATAGTTAAACCTAGATAACTCAGATAAATATTGAGCTACAATGCTTGAGAATATTATTTCTACTTGTAAAATTAGAGAAACATGAATGTACATATTCAAGGGCCATATCTATAACACAATAAAAACATGAAAATTAAGACGTTTGGGTTTTATTATCTCCTTTTAATTATTATCCATGGCAGCAAAGGTATTAGGTCTGTGTTTATTAAATATATTTATGTCAAAGAGATTAAGAAACCAAGGTCAAGTTAGGGAGTGATGTCACCAAGATGGTAAAGAAAGAAACCCCCAGCCTCAGCCCTTCATGGATACCAATCACTCGGCAACTATTCATGAACAAAAAATGCTCTGGGAGAGCCCACATAATTGACTTCAGCAAGCCAGTGGAACGAGAAAACACCAAGAAAAATCACAGAAATAAGGAAGGAAGAGCAACCTCATGTTTATGCATTCTCCTGCGCCAAGACTGGCACAGCTCAGTGTGAAAGGGAAGCTCACCAGCTACAAGAGATTCCCTTGCCGAGAAAGTGAGGGTGAGATGAGAGGCCAGCTTCTCCAGGCCTTCAGGGCACCACTCAGAGGACCTGCTTTGGTCTAACCCCACCCAGTCACCAGCAAAGCTGAGACAAGCAGAGGAAGCTAGGAACAAGAGGAAGTGCAGCAGCCACACAGGAGGAACTGGGGTTTCCGGTGTCCTGCTCTGCAGAGGACCCCTGCAGCTATTGCCACTGAGAAACCAGGTCTAGCACAGCTGCCTCCCACTCCTTGCAGATTCCGTCAGTTTTCACCCCACGGGTACTTGTGTTGGCAGATGCCCGCCACCTGGGTCCCCAATCCTGCTTTGCTCTCTCTGCCCTCGGTAGACCTAGGATTCACATGGCAGCAGCCCAGGCCTCAGTGGCTGGATGAGTGCAGGATGCTAGCGTGCAGTCAACACTCCCTGCCTGGCACACCCTTTACATCAGCCCTTCCAGTTGTGCATTTGCTCCCTGCTGCCCTGACCTCACTGGCCTCTCCTCCACACGTGTGATCACAGAGATCCTATAGTTGTTTGAGTGCATGTTGACAGCCTCCACAACTGCTTGGGGGCCCACATTCGGCCCTCTCTCTAATCCCTGGGTTTGCACCGTTGGATTCAACTGCAGCTAGGCTGCCAGCTAGGGGCAAGGGCCAAGGCCAGATGCAGGTTCACTAGTGATTGTGGGGACCCTGATGTAGGTATATACTTTAGTGGCTGCTGGGTCTCTCCATATGCCCAGGACAGCGGAGGCTGGTGCTGGGAATCAGACCAGGGGTGAGCAGATGCAGCTGGAGGGGCTTGCTGCAGGTGGTGGAGGCCTGGAAAGGATACAGGGAGGTAGGATGTGGTGCCACAAGCAACTGAGCATGCCCCTGGCCATTGGTATGCATATCTGTGCTGCAAGGTCTCTCTGCAAGCTGGAATTGGAGGCAAGAGGTGTGTGTGTGTGTGTGTTTAGTATTGTATCCTTGTTGCTTAAACCACAACCTGGCACAGAATAGACAGAATAATTGTTAATATTGATAACAGCTTGGGCATATTATTTCTGTTTTACAAAAAACTTTAGAATCCCATCCAAACTAAAGGATGAAAATATAAGGCACACATTTAGAATTTGCAGTTCTCTTATTCCAGTTTTGAAAATAAAATGTAAGAAAATCATAAATGAAGTCCTTCACGATGAATCAACTTTTAAATTTGCTAAGTTAGTTATCATTCAGTAAATTGGTAATATAGCAAATGTAATTTCTTGTAATATGTAAAAACTAAAATTTCAAATAACTTAAATGACCAGTCCTTCTCTAAATAATTTAATAACACACGAATATGGCTTAAAACATCCAACCTCCCTTAAGAGTAGATCTGATTGCATTTTCAGAAATTATGAAAATTTGCTTCAGTGCTTTAGTACACTTTACATACATGCCTTGTTTGGAAGCTAAGTTAATTTAATAATAACATTTAAGAGTGTAGTATTAGAGAAATATATAATCTTATTTTCTTTGATTTACCCACAAAACAGTTGCCTTAGATATTAACCTAAATGATTCCTCAATCAACTTTTATGTATTTAAGTACATCCCTACAAATAAAAGCTTAGATTTCTCCACTTCAGTATTCCCAAAGCACCAGGCTAGCAAAGACTATCAGCATCTGGAGACAGCATATTCAGACAAATTGGTTCAAGATGAGAACAGCAGGAGATGAGAAAAGGAGAAGGATTTAAACTACACAAGTTCACATATATGGTGTTCACTTGGTGTGCATGAGGAAGTTGGAACTCATAATGGTTACATGACTTACTCATGACACAAGAAAATGATAACCATCAGACTTGAGGTGTATATTCTTTGTACTATATGATGAAGGAAGACTTGACCATAAATTCCTTTTTTGCCCCAGATAGTGAAATGTCCCTACTAAATTCTAAAAGAATTTGTTCTAAATAGTATGTGTGTATGTGTGTAATGTGTTTGTTTAAATATGTGTGCCTGTGTGTTTTGTGGTAGATGTTTAGAGGCATTGATTCCAAAATAAATCATTTCTATGTGTATGTAGTAGCACTAGTAGTCCTTGTGGTATCTTGTAGGATTACTGGACTGGACTTTCTACTACTTTGCTGTGCCCTCTGTCTCTGGGCAGAGTATATTCAGTCTCCCACATTGATGATGGTACTAAGTGACTTGTGTCCATCACCTATGCATGATACACTCATAATGTGTGGAAAGGGACAACTTTAGTAGAAGAGATATGAATTAATTATTTGCTTCCTTTTTCTTCCCACCATCTCTTTCTTCTGTTCTTCACTTCCATTTGTTATCAGACATTACTGAACTTCTTCACCATAACTGCACTATTCTAGCACCTGAGAGGTACAGATGAATATGATTTATTCTAAGTCTTTAGAAACATACTATAGAGGAGGAGATGGGAATAGTGGTTTCTAATATACAAGTGTTCTAATTAATTGACAATTTACGCTTTCTAATCTGTAAGATTTGGCAGAGATTAACACCTGATATTTACCTGCAAAATTACTAGATGAAAATAACAAGAGGTGCAGATAATTTTTCTAAAGGAATTAGATAATTTATCAGTTTAACTTTTTAAATATTTTATCGATTTAAGTTTTATCAGAAGTTTCCTTATCCTGTTGAGAAATTCACCTGATTATTTTAGAAACATGTTAGTTCTCTTCCCTCTCTGAAGGGCAGCAGGTACTCTCTGGTGAATTTTCAGGAGTCAAGTCTCAGCTTCAGACCCTGTCATGTAAATCTCTTAAAGACACAGACTGGAACATTCAAACAGCTATTCAAGTTTGGTGCAAGAGCATTAGTTGTACTATGTAGCATTTCTTTATAATGGTTCCTGAGATAATTGTGACCATTTTATATTAAATTTTTAGGAAAAACATGTCATCATGTTTCCTTAGTTTTATATTTAATCTCTGACAATGTTATATATTTTTATTACTAAACATTTGAAAAGTAAATTTTCAGTTGTTGTTCAGTTGGCAAATAGCTTCTGGATCTTTGTGACCCCCATGGATGCAGTATGCCAGGCTTCCCTGTCCTTCAGTGTCTCCTGGAGTTTGCTCAGACTCATGTCCATTGAGTCAATGATGCCATCCAACCATCTCATCCTCTGATGCCCCCTTCTTCTCCTGCCCTCAATCTTTCCCAGAATCAGGGTCTTTTCCAATGAGTCAGCTCTTCCCATCAGGTGGCCAAATTTTGGAGTTTCAGCATCAGTCCTTCCAGTGAACATTCAGGGTCGATTTTCTTTTGAATTGACTAGTTTAATCTCCTTGCTGTCCAAGGTCTCTCAAGAATCTCCTCCAACACCACAATTCAAAACATCACTTCTTCAGCACTCAGACTTCTTTGGTCCAACTCTCACATTCATACGTGAATAATGAAAAAAAGCATAACTTTGACTAAATGGACGTTTGTTGATAACGCGATGCCTCTGCTTTGTAATACGCCGTCTAGGTTTGTCATAGATTTTCTTCCAAGGAGCAAGAATCTTTTAATTTCATGGTTCAGTCACTAACCATAATGATTTTGGAGCCCAAGAAAATACAGTCTGTCACTTTTTCCATTTTGTCCCCATCTGTTTGTCCTAAAGTAATGGGATGGGATGCTGTGATCTTCATTTTTTGATGTTGAATTTTAAGCTAGCATTTTCACTCTCCTCTTTCACCCTCATCAATAGGCTCTTCAGTTCCTCTTCGCTTTGTAGCATTAGAATGTTATCATCTCCATATCTAAGGTTATTGATATTTCTTCTGGCAATCTTGATTCAAGCTTCTGATTCTCTAGCCTGGCATTTCTCATGATGTACTTTGCATATAAGTTAAATAAGCAGGGTGACAGTGTACAGCCTTGATGTACTCCTTCCCCAGTTTTGAACCAGTCCATTGTTCCATATAAGGTTCTAACTGTTGCTTCTTTACCTGCATACAGATTTCTCAAGAGGCAGGTAAGGTTGTCTGGTGTTCCCATCCCTTAAAGAATTTTCAGTTCATTGGGATCCACACTGTCAAAGGCTTTAGTGTAGTCAATGAAGCAGCTTTACTTTTTTTTTTTCTCTTGCTTTTTCTATGATCAAATGGAGGCTGGCAATTTGATAGCCTTTTCTGCTTTTGATAGCCAATCCTCTGCCTTTTTTGAATCCAACTTATACATTTGGAAGTTCTCTGATCACGTACTGTTGAAGCCTAGCTGATGGATTTTGAGCATACCTTGCTGCATGTGAAATGAGTGCTAGTGTATGGTAGTTTGAACATTCTTTGGCATTTCTTTTCTTTGGAATTGGAATGAAAACTTAGCTTTTCCAGTCCTGTGACTGCTGCTGAGCTTTCCAAATTTGCTGGCATACTGAGTGCACCTGTTTAAGAGCATCATCTTTTAGGATTTGAAATAGATCAGCTGGAATTCCATCACCTTCACTAGCCTTGTTCAGAGTAATGTTTTCTAAGGCCCACTTGGCTTCTCACTTCAGGATATCTGGGTCTAGGTGAATGATCACACCATCATTGTTATCCAGATCATTAATACCATTTTTGTATAGTTCTCTGTATTCTTGCCACCTCTCCTCAATCTTTCATGCTTCTGTTTTACACTGGATTTTTTAAATTCAATTTTCCCTTGTTGATCAATTGTCTTTTCTCTAGCAGTGTGCCCTTGAAATTATAAATCTGAGCTTGACAAATGAACTGCCTTTTGAATAGAATTAGTTCTTTAAGTGAGCAACAGATACGTTTAGTTGTTCTTCTCTTCACCTTTACTGTGTTCAGTGTAATTCAAAGTTTGCTATACAGCCAACGTTTTTTTCAAAATCCATCTACCATCTTATATTAGCATTTACCAGTATAACTCAGACCTCTTAAATTTTGATAGATGCTTCCATTTGTTCTTCCTATTTCCATTTCTAAGTTCTTAAAATACTATTGTTCCAGCAGCCAAAGTTATCTCTCTCTGTATATATATATATATATATATATATATATATTCTCATTATCATAACTCTTCCTTGCACAAATCCCCCCAATAGTTTTCCTTTGCAGTAGGTATAAAAAGCAAACATTTTTTCATGGCCTACAAGATCATCTAGTTTTTGCCTATTTGTCTGCTACCTTATACTACTTTCCTTCTTCATCTCTCTTATCATATACACGGTGAATTCCTTTTTCTCTTTGTTTAATTTTTTTAAAGTCTTTTTTATTTGTTGGAACATTGCTTCTGTTTTATGTTTTGGTTTTTTGGCCATGAGCCACGTGGATTCTTAATTCCCCAACCAGGAATGAAACCTGTACCGCCAGCACAAGGCGAAGACTTAACCCCTGGACTTCCACGGAGGTCCTTCTCCTTCCTCTTTTAATGTTTCAGGTGTATTTCTTTAGAGACCTCCCGTAACACCCCCAACTACAGTCACTGCCTCATAACTCTCCTTAACTCACTGTCTTCATGAAATGTGTCAAAACTTATTTTATCTAGTTTACTTACTAGTGTGAAAATGGTATCTCCTCAACAGATCAGGTACCTTTTCTATGTTGTTAGGTACTAAAATCCTGGTAAGTTAGATGATTCATGGTATATGATAAGCATTTATATCATTTTTAAAGTTAATTTATGAGGATGAAAAGTGAATATACAGTGCAACTTGCAGTGTATGTTGTTTTGTATGGCATCTGTAGAAACTGAAGCTTATTAATGTTTTAAGTCTCCCACACCCTGCTCCTCAAATACCTATGCCCTGACATAATCAACTCCCCGAGTGTGGGCAGGACCTGAATTTATGATAGGATATGGCATCCATGGTTAGGTTATGCCCTATGACAGTGTGAAGGAATTTTTCTGACGTAGTTAAGAAAGCTACTCAGTTGGATTTTAGTTAATAAAAAGAGCAGAATTTCCTGATGGACGTGCTCTAATAAGATGAATCCCTAAGGGAGGATGGAAGCACTAGCAGTTACTCTCCCTTGGGTTTGTTGGTGATAAGTGATTAAAGGACACAGACTTATATTCCATTTTGTTATTTCAACATAACCAAGGGCATTGTCCTTTACACATGTTCAAATCTTACTCATGATAACAGGAAGGCGCTAATTGAAGTTAGAGACTTCTCTTATTAGAAGCTAACACAGAAGAAGAACAAAGAATAGACAGTGTTGCCTAATCTAGTATCTTTGTAGATCCAATTAATAAGCTTTAAATAGAATAATAAAGTTGATTTAAAATGAAGTTTTAGTCCCTCAGTCATGTATCATTATAAATAGTAGAAAATGCAGAATATCCTTTTTTTAAAAAAATGAAGTCCCATTATTTTGTGAGATGAAAATTTGAGATAAATAAAAATCTTGCACTTTTGTAGAACAGTTTTATTACTTTAAAATGTTCTATTTGGGTATTTGAATTAAAGTCATCTAATTATAAAGTACTATGTATTCCATTTGATATTAAATTTAATATCATTTTTTTCTAGACAAAACCCAAGGCTGTTAAATGTCAGTTACATTCCTTAGAATTTTTGCTTCACTTTTAATTTGTCATTTTTCAGATTTTATACAGAGCAGAAATCTTGTATAACCTTAGAAACTTCGAACAATTACTTGATTAAGGCTCTTCAAACATGCTTTATAATTTTATAGCCAAGCTTTCATTTTAGGAATGTTTAAAAGTTCATCTTTCTTACAAACTACAAGCCAGAGAGTAATTATGCTTATAGACAAAATATGTGATTTCCAACATGAGAGGAACTGTTTTAGTTTTTTTCTTTTTTGAAGTAATATTCTTCCTGATCTGTGAAAGTAGGAATGAAATAGTGTAAAATTTGTGTTTTGGTTTTAAATTCTGATTTTTTCCCTTGTTATGTGTTTTTTCAGTATAGTGAGTTTGTATGAACTATTTCAGTCAAGTAAATTAGTATCATCAGATAGTAATAATACTTATTTTTTCAGTTGAAA
This sequence comes from Okapia johnstoni, assembly GCA_024291935.2. Taxonomy (NCBI): domain Eukaryota; kingdom Metazoa; phylum Chordata; class Mammalia; order Artiodactyla; family Giraffidae; genus Okapia; species Okapia johnstoni. Next base: position 21,671,492 of record CM044321.1, on the reverse strand, counting down.
ATTTATTAGAAAATAGTCTAGACAAAAAAGTTGGAAATGGGAGTTAAATTCTTCTTTAAAGTACTATGTAAAAAAAAATAACCTTTCCCCTGATTTTTCCATAGTTTTATAATAACTCACGAAGATCATGAAGATTGGAGACAATCCATCTTCTGTCTTCCATCTTGAATTTACACATTAAGAAGGTAATTTTAAATTAAACATTAAGAATAGTTTTCCAAAATGTTCCATGAATTTAACAGTTTTTAACTTGTCTCTGATACCATCACTGTTCACCTAAGAATGATCACTTGGCAGACTTGTCAGATTACTGAAAGTGCATCTGTTACCAACCCATTGAACTGAGATTTAAACAAAATATAAATTATATATCTATTAATTCTATGTGTATATTTTGTACATATATATATTTATATTTACATATATATTTTTAACATATATTGTATGTATGCCTCCTACCCAAGAGAACACTAGAGCTTATATGATAAACCTTATTTTTGTAGTTCAAGTCCTTTTGAGATAACTGAATGTGAAGCAGATTGTTATAAGGGGAAATTGTTTTCCATTTTTTATATATTTTTCTCACAACATAAATAAGATTTTTGACTTTTTTTATTGTATTATAGTTATTACAAAAGAAGTATAAGAGTCAGCGTTATTTTTCTCATCACTAAGTTACATTGTAGAACATTTAACCCAGAAGTTTTAGAGTTGCCCACAGTTTTACACCAAGTAAGTGGTAGAATTTTATTTACATTCTATGACCATTCTGTTTGAATAATGAGACTGATATAACTGCTACTTTTTATACAAGACATAAACCTCTTGGAGGAAATAGTAGAGGAACACAGGCAATATCTCTTCCAAAATGTTTACAGATAAAGTTTGCACAAAGGCTTTGGGGTGAGAATAATTAAAATATTCTGTTTACCAATACAAGGATAGAGAACATAGATTGTAAGGAATGTTAGCCTCAGAAACTTGTCATTTAAAATCTATTAAAAACCAATTGCTCAGGGAGAGGATTAAAAAAAAAAATATGTGCTTGAGATAATCAATTTCTTATACTCCACAACTACAGCAGCTTTGCATTCATTTATAGGATAAATGTTTACTCCTCAGACTTGTCTCTTCATGTTCTGTGATTGAAATCTGATTCTTTCTGGAGGACAGTCCTCATGCAGACTGTTCAAATAGAGCATGCTTTTCTCCATGGGACTTTCTAACTGAAATTAAAACTGGGAGGAAAATCCTCCTTGTTCCTCATTGCAATTTTTAAATTAATTTTCATTCCTCTTTTCTAGAAGTCTCCATCTTTTATTCACACATCTTCAGACTCCACTAAATCTCTTGGAATTCTCTGCTGACAAGCATATTGCACCTCTGCCTAAAAACTTTATTTCCTTGTCACTGTCATTGTTTTCATCACAACTCATTTTATAATTGCTGGTGATTTTAGCATCTACTGATTGACCCTTGCAACAGCCTGGCCTCTCAGTTTCTTGACCTCTCATTAATGGTGTAGCTGCTTTGCAACAACTCTGAGGTTCTGGGTATAACCTGAAACCAAGCTCCCCAAGAAGAGGAGGGGCTGCTGCTGCTGCTAAGTCGCTTCAGTCATGTCCGACTCTGTGGGACCCCGTAGACGGCAGCCCACCAGGCTCCCCCGTCCCTGGGATTCTCCAGGCAAGAACACTGGAGTGGGTTGCCATTGCCTTCTCCAATGCATGAAAGTGAAAAAGTGAAAGTGAAGTCGCTCAGTCGTGTCCTGACTCTTAGCGACTCCATGGACTGTAGCCTACCAGGCTCCTCCATCCATGGGATTTTCCAGGCAAGAGGACTGGAGTGGGGTGCCATTGCCTTCTCCGAAGAGGAGGGGAAGGAGAGGCTAAAGAAGAAGGCAGATCACTCCAGGTTGGTAAATGGGCCTTACTTAAGAGGCTTGTCCTGGGTAACTACAAGACAAACAGATTCTGTACCCACCGCTTAGAATCTTAGCGTTTATATAGAGGCCTTAACTGAGTTTATTCACATAACTACTCTAGTAGCTTCAATACCACATTTCTGTTTATGCTTGTTTCCTTAGGGCAGCTTTTGGAAGTGGGAAAGGCAAGCAGAATGAGCATTCCAATGATGGGCTTGGGTAGGAGGGTGGAGGGGGAGCTTCCAGTTACCTGGTTCTGGCTTGTGGTCATGTCTTTTGATCTCCTCCTCCAGCAAGTGGTCCACCACTCTACCTTGTACTCCTGAAACCATGTTCTTACAAATAAAGATGTCACCTCAACTTTTTCAACTTTATGTATCTTATTCTCCACCCATAACCTCTTACATGTATATTTCATTCCCTCAGTGACCTTGAGCGGAGAAGGCATTGGCAACCCACTCCAGTACTCTAGCCTGGAAAATCCCATGGACCGAGGAGCCTGGTAGGCTGCAGTCCATGGGGTTGCTAAGAGTCGGACATGACTGAGTGACTTCACTTTCACTTTTCACTTTCATGCATTGGAGAAGGCAATGGCAACCCACTCCAGTGTTCTTGCCTGGAGAATCCCAGGGACGGCAGAGCCTGATGGGCTGCTGTCTATGGGGTTGCATAGAGTCGGACACGACTGTAGTGACTTAGCGGCAGCAGCAGCAGCAGCAGTGACCTTGAGAGTTCTCATACCCTACCAGGATGAGTGTACTGCAGAGTCTACCACTTTTACCTCACCACTTGGATATATCCACTCTCCTAATATCCCAGTTTAAATTTTTTGCAGTGATTTATAGTTACCATTTGTATACATCTCCAGCCTACTTAAATCATTCTATCCCTTATTATACTTATTTTGCATTATCATAAGTCTAGCTAATTAGCTCTTCATTATAGTGCCTCACCATAGCACATTTTCCTGTGTAGTTGAGTAGAGATGGAGGATAAACAGGCTGACTGATCTCATTATATATTTGTATTAGTAGAGTTCTTATGGTGAGTAGCAATCATATTTTTCTCTCCCTATCTGTTCATTGTTCACTCTCCTCAGTGATTTTTTTTCAAACCTCCTCTCTCTTGAAAGTTCTAATAACTTTCTTCTATTCTCACTGTTGCTTCTCTCATAGCTCAGCTGGTAAAGAATCCACCTGCAATGCAGGAGACCCTGGTTTTATTCCTGGGTCAGGAAGATCCCCTGGAGAAGGATAGTCTACCCACTGCAGGATTCTTGGGCTTCCCTGGTGGCTCAGCTGGTAAAGAATCTGCCCTCTATGCAGAAACTTGGGTTCAACCCCTGGGTTGGGAAGAGCCTGTGGAAAAGGGAAAGGCTACCCTCTCCAGTATGCTGGACTGGAGAATTCTATAGACTCTATAGTCCATGGGATCACAAAGAGTTGGAAACGACTGAGCGACTTTCACTTTCACATTCTCACTGTTGGGTGATAATATTGAATTTTCAATTAGGGTTAAAATATCATAAAATTTGCTATCTTACCAATTTTTGTATAAAGTTCAGAAATGTTACATAATGTTTACTTTGTTGTAAAACCAATCTCCAGCACCTTTGACTTTAACATTATCCAAAAAGAGTAATAATTAGAAGTGAACACCCACCAGAACCTCACTGCAAACCAGCACCTTTTTCCACACGCCTGCACTGATCATACTCTGAATTTGGTCATTCTACTTGAGATACTCAAACTCATGAAAAAACTAACACTTTCACACGTGGAGTATATCTGTTCCTACTCTCTTATTCCAGAGCGTGAAAACAGCACTTGTCTTGTCTTCCTCTCTGCTTGATCATGCCCATCAATAGATATGCTATTTTCTGCCATCTTAATTACAACTTTCTTCACTGTACTTACCCTCTCCAGCTGTTACTCTCTTTTTTTTCTCCTTTTAAAAGCAAACAAACAAACTAAAACAAGCAAAAAAAACATTCCTTAGATGGACTGTATATCATCTGCCTCCAATTTGTTTGTCCCCATTCTCTCTTAATGTGTTATCAGTAGCTTTTGCTACTAGCACTTTTCAGAAACCTTTCTTGCAATACCACCAGTGTTGCTAAATGTGAAGTTCATTTCTCAGCCTCTACTTCAATTGACATCAGTAACATTTCCCATAGTCTTTCAGTCATTCTTCTTAGACATTCTTAGAAGATGTCTTAGACATGCCTTAGACATTCTTACATGTGTCTTCTTAGACATTTCAGTCGTTCTTCTTTATTGGTCCCTAGAACCTTATGCTTTCTAATTTTCTTGCTCTCTCATCAACTTCCCCTGTCAGGCTACATTGTTAGTTACTTCCAGTTTCCCAGACCAGTTAATACTGGATGCTTTTGGGCTCAGTCCTTCCAAATATCCTAACAATATGTCAATCCTGACATATGCATGATATATATACATTATACATATCAGATACATATCTATTGACTTAGTTGACATTTATTTTAGGATATTCAATAAATATACCATATACCAGTAGCTCATTCCTTCTATTACTAAATAATACTCCATTTTGTTGAAATAGCACGGTTTGTTATCACCTAGTCATGTCCTGCTCTTTGTGACCCCATGGACTGCAGCACGCCAGGCCACCCTGTCCCTCACCATCCCCCGAAATTTGCCTGAGTTCATGTCCATTGCATCTGTGATGCCATCCAGCCATCTCATCCTCTGATGCCCACTTCTCCTTCTGCTCTCCTATCTTCCCTAGCATCAGTGACTTTTCCAGTGAGTCCACTGTTCATATCAGATGACCAAAATACTGGAGCTTCAGCTTTGGCACAGTTAACTACCCTTTGAATTAAATAGAAATTTAGGTGGTTTCTACTTTTTGACTGCTATGAACAATGCTTTTATGAACATCCATGCACAGAACTTTGGAGAAGGCACTGGCACCCCACTCCAGTACTCTTGCCTGGTAAATCTCAGGGACGGTGGAGCCTGGTGGGCTGACGTCTCTGGGGTCGCACAGAGTTGGACACGACTGAAGCAACTTACCAGCAGCAGAACAGAACTTTGTGTGAACTAGTGTTATAGTTCCTCTTAAGTTTATAATTGTAATTTCTGGAATATTTGGTATTTTTTTCTTCTTCTTCTTTTTTTTCTTTTTCTGTTCCGTTTTTGTGGGCTTTTCTCTTCTTTGTCCTTCAACTGCCACTATTTTGGACTCCTTTTTCCTTAGTAACTACCTAACCTTTCCCCCTCACAATATCAGTTCAGTTCAGTTACTCTGTCGTGTCTGACTCTTTGCAACCCCATTAACCACAGCACACGAGGCCTCCCTGTCCATCACCAACTCTCAGAGTTCACCCAAATCCATGTCCATTGAGTTGGTGATGCCATCCAACCACCTGATCCTATGTCGTCCCCTTCTCCTCCTGCCCTCAATCTTTCCCAGCATCAGGGTCTTTCCAAGTGAGTCGGTTCTTCATGTCAGGTGACCAAATATTGGAGTTTCAGCTTCAAAATCAGTCCTTCCAATGAACACCCAGGACTGATCCCCTTTAGGATGGACTGGTTGGATCTCCTTGCAGTCCAAGGGACTCTCAAGAGTCTTCTCCAACACCACAGTTCAAAAGCATCAATTCTTCGGTGCTCAGCTTTCTTTATAGTCCAATTCTCACATCCATATGTGACTACTGGAAAAACCATAGCTTTGACTAGACAGACCTTTGTTGGCAGAGTAATGTCTCTGCCTTTTAATATGCTGTCTATGTTGGTCATAACCTTCCTTCCAAGGAGTATGCGTCCTTTAATTTCATGGCTGCAATCACCATCTTCAGTGATTTTGGAGCCTCACCTCACAAAATAAAGTCAGCCAGTTTCCACTGTTTCCCCATCTATTTCCCAGGAAGTGATGGGACCAGATGCCATGATCTTAGTTTTCTGAATGTTGAGCTTTAAGCCAACTTTTTCACTCGCCTCTTTCACTTTCATCAAGAGGCTCTTTAGTTCTTCTTCACTTTCTGCCATAAGGGTGGTGTCATCTGCATATCTGAGGTTATTGATGTTTCTCCCGGCAGTCTTGATTCCAGCGTGTGTTTCTTCCAGCCCAGCGTTTCTCATGATGTACTCTGCATAGAATTTAAATAAGCAGGGTGACAATATACAGCCTTGACGTACTCCTTTTCTTATTTGGAACCAGTCTGTTGTTCCATGTCCAGTTCTAACTGTTGCTTCCTGGCCTGCATACAGGTTTCTCAAGAGGCAGGTCAGGTGGTCTGGTATTTATTCCCATCCTTTTAAGAATTTTCCACAGCTTTTTGTAATCCACACAGTCAAATTCTTTGGCATAGTCAATAAAGCAAAATAGATGTTTTTCTGGAACACTCTTGCTTTTTCAATGATTCATCAGATTTTGACAATTTAATCTCTGGTTCCTCAGCCTTTTCTAAAACCAGCTTGAACATCTGGAAATTAATGGTTCACGTATTGCTGAAGCCTGGCTTGAAGAATTTTGAGCATTACTTTGTTACCCTTTGAGATGAGTGCAATTGTGCGCTGGTTTGAGCATTCTTTGGCATTGCCATTCTTTGGGATTGGAATGAAAACTGACCTTTTCCAGTCCTGTGGCCACTGCTGAGTTCTCCAAATTTGGTGACATATTGAGTGCAGCACTTTCACAGCATCATCTTTTAGGATTTGAAATAGCTCAGCTGAAATTCCATCACCTCCACTAGCTTTGTTCGTAGTGATGCTTTCTAAGGCCCACTTGACTTCACATTCCAGGATGTCTGGCTCTATGTGAGTGATCACACCATTGTGATTATCTGGGTCGTGAAGATCTTTTTTGTACAGTTCTTCTGTACAAAACCTCTTCTTAATATCTTCTGCTTCTGTCAGGTCCATACTATTTCTATCCTTTATTGAGCCCATCTTTGCATGAAATGTAAAGATATGGGAGGCCTGTTTCTTTGGGAATAGGGGTGTTAAGGTCTCTGTGTCTACTTGCTGCTGAACTGGAATGGTGAGGGGCATTGGGCCTCCCCCTCTTGCTAGTTTCAAGCCTCAGAGTCCTTATAGCAGTGTCTGTCTGAGGACGAGTGATATTTTCCATGGTCGGGTGTAGTTTTTTTTTTTTTTTTAGTTAATTTATTTATTTTAATTAGAGGCTAATTACTGTACAATATTGTAGTGGTTTTTGCCATTCATTGACATGAATCAGCCATGGGTGTACATGTGTTCCCCATCCTGAACCCCCCCTCCCACCTCACTCCCCATCCCATCCCTCAGGGTCATTCCAGTGCACCAGCCCTGAGCACCCTGTCTCATGCATCCAACCTGGACTAGCGATCTATTTCACATATGACAATATACACGTTTCAATTCTATTCTTTCAAATCATCCCACCCTTGCCTTGTCCCACACACTCCAAAAGTCTGTTCTTCACATCTGTGTGTCTTTTGCTGTCTCATATAGGGTCATCGTTATCATCTTTCTAAATTCCATATATATGCATTAAAATACTGTATGTATTAATATACTGTTAATATACTGTTTTTCTTTCTGACTTGCTTCACTCTGTATAATAGACTCCAGTTTCATCCACCTCATTGGAACTGATTCAAATGCATTCTTTTTAATAGCTGAGTAATATTCCATTGTATATATATATACCACAGCTTTCTTATCCATTCGTCTGCCGATGGACATGTAGTTGCTTCCATGTCCTGACTATGGTAAACAGTGCTGCGATGAACATTGGGGTACATGTGTCTCTTTCAATTCTGATTTCCTCGGTGTGTATGCCCAGCAGTGGGATTGCTGGGTCGTATGGCAGTTCTATTTCCAGTTTTAAAGGAATCTCCACACTGTTCTACATAGTGGCTGTACTAGTTTTCATTCCCACCAACAGTGTAAGAGGGTTTGATTCTTCAAGAAACAACATTTTGCAAAGTGACTGAACCATTTTACTTTACTACTAGCAATAGATTTGTATGCCTGTTCCTGTATATCCTCACTATCATTTGCTTTTACTTATTATAGCCATTCTTATAAGTGAAACATTGAGTTTTGATTCGAGATGTTAAGTATCTTTTCATGTCCTCTTAAAAAGTTTTTATACCTTCATTAGTGAAATGTCTCATCATATCTTTTTCCATTTTTTTTTTTTATTTCTCATTAGGTGTTGTTTATCTTATTATTGTGTCAGAGTATTTATCAGATATGTGTTTACAATTATTTTATCAGAGTCTATTTTTTTAAAATTTCATCTTCTCAGTAAGGCATTCCGTAATCGTATTTAAAGTTGTAATCAGCCTACAACTGGCTATCACCATTTGCTTTGTTATTTTTTAAGTATATATTTCATAATATCATCTAACATAATACAGGTATTTATATTTATTTTGATGTCTTCGTCTCTTTATTAGAATATGAACTCTTTGAAGAAAATATTTCATCTTTTTGTCACTGTTTTCTACTTGACACATTTCAGACTCATTATAATTTTTTGTCATTTGAAGAAAATGGTTCAAGAAATTCATGCAGAATAAATGTCCTTAAAATAATAGTGCATTATTCCTTTTTTGTATTGTAAAATAATGCTCCTCTCAGATTTTTTACTGCAGGGCTGTGTTTAGTTCCTGCTGAAAGGCTAGCCATTGTGCATTATAACTAGCATATATACTATCAAATTATGTTAATAAGCATGGTGTATTCATAGGAATTTAAAATTTGAGGCAACACATAAGGACATATTGTGTATATATAAAATGATTTCAGCTGTCCAAATAATTTTATTATGATCTTGTTTTTTAAACTCTTTTCATAAACAGGTAAAATTGATTAGTATTCAGTAATGTACGAAACACCTATAACCTTTTGCCAAGCTTTGGAAAAATTAGTATTATTTTCTCGTTCTTATCTTGCAGCTAGTTCTACAACTAAATCAATCTTGAGTTTGTTTTTAGCTTCCTGCCTTTTTAGGTTTAGAACTAATCTATTACAAGCTGTCTGAGGTTCTTTTCTGGATTCTCAAGTAATCTCATCCCTAATGCTTTCATACAGTAGCCATTTAATCTTCTTCATAGAGTGGGCAGAATAACCTTATACTTTACTTTTCTAATAAAATATTTCTTGGCTAAGAATTTCAAGTAGGAGAAGAGCTGGGCTATCTCATTCAGACACACATGCAGTATACTTAGAGCATCCATCTCATTCACAAATTAATTTTTGAATGGCTGGTTTTATATAACATGTATGAAAATCTATGTATTTTAAAATCTTTTTAACACAAAAAAGAGAGAAACAGTTCTTGCTTCATCCAGGGAGAACTTAAAGTAAGTAGATTTTTTAAAATGGAGTTTTTTCAGTTTACTGATAATAAATGTGAGTAAATCACTTAGAGATTTATGTATCAATTCTGGCACTTAACAAATAGAGGTGAAAATATTTAGCTCACATATTGTTAGGAAAATGAATAATGTATGCTTGATATGTTATTTGTTCAATAGATTAGAATATATATGCACACACACACACACACACACACACACACACACATATATATATATATATTATATATACACTAATTTTCAAACCACCTATTAGAAGATTTTTGACTAATAGATTACTAAACATTGTTTTCTCAATTACAGTTTATATAAAATGATCATAAAGCTATACTTTTATGGAGATGTTTTAGTTTTCTAATTGTAGTGTCGTGTGTATATATAATAGAGGAGTGAGAGATAGAAAGATAGAGAAAAGGGACTTAAGTTACTTGATGATAATATATTTAAATGAAAGTAATGTTTTATAATACATTTCTAAATTCTTTTTCTTCGCATTTTGTTTGGCCACAGAATACAGTTTTATTTTTTTTTAATTTCTGTTCTCAAATGTCATCATAAAGACCAAGTTTACTAAATTCCTTATGCTATCATGTTTTACCTTTGCCAGAAATACAGATGCAGACACACACATACACAGGAGGTATGATAAAGTTAAGTTTAAAGAATTTAACATAAATTTAGATATAATATTTCAGAATTGTTTCTCCTTATTTAACCAAGTTACAAATATACTTTCTCTAGGTTGACTTATACAGATAAGATTAATAATATTAGATTTGATTCTAGGAAAAAAGTCTAATTCTAAGTAAACTGAATATGTGGACTCTTTTCACTTAGTTTACTTTTTCCTTAATGTGTTCTAAATGCTTGAAACCATCTTATCCATTATAAATTTAAAATACCCTACATATTAAGTAGAACTAATAATTTCTTTGAATTAGTGAAAAACAGTGTTATTTATAATTTTTAGGCAAATAACATACATTCCAATATGGAAATGCATATTCATTTTCTTAAAATTTAGTTTGCTTTCTAATTAATTTAAAAATGCTTTTTTTCTATGATATCATAAACATATTTCCGTGGGCCCCTAAATTTAAAATTTGTTGTATGTTTTGTGGATAATATTTACTGAGTAATTGTAATTTCTCAAAATAAGTTATAATATGATAAGATTTTTGATAATATTTATTCATAAGTTGAAAAGTCAACCAATCCATTTTTTGAAACTATTACAGTAAAACTTTACAAGGTAATGTCTAATAAAATTAAATCCAAAATTTTGTTTTTCTTTTGTATTTAAAATTTAGATTTATTTTTTTATTGAGTAGCATTTGTTGATACAACAGAATGTAAATTTCATGTTGTACATTATATGTCTACTTATGTATACACTACAGCATGCTTGCGACCAAAAATTTAATTTCTATACATCACTACAGTTGATCTCCTTCATTCATATCACCCTCCCCTACCGCTTCAATTCTCTGTTCTCCTTATCTACATTTTTTAAACTTAGAACTTCAAAGAGAGCAGCTTATAACTGTTGTGAACAGCATGATATTATATATTTTAGATATTGTTCTGTGAATGAGCATTTTTAAAAGCATAAAATACAATGCTTTTCCTTTAAATAATTTTCAGTATCCCTAAAGAAAATCTTGTTTTGTGAAATTAGCTCATGTGGCTTTCACTTAGTAATGCATCCCCCAATTAAAACCGTTGAACAAGATGTTTTAAACAGTGAAATTACATAATACCATATATTCACTCTCATGCCAAAAGTATTTGCACTTTGTCTCATTCTCATGAATATTTGTCTGCTTTTCTAACATATGTATTTATGTACTTTTCAAAAATGTCTGTCAGAGAATATTTCAAATTATATTTTTAAATGTTTACATACTGATCATATACCTAGCATAAATAATAAAATCCAAATATTCTTATAAATCATACTAGTGATTCAGTGTATTATAATCATTTCTCAAAAAAGATAGTTTTTAATATTTTATATTAAAGTATTATGCTAGTAGCTAAACTATTTTATTAGAAAAACATTGAAAAATAAATACTGATTTTTATTTATAGAAATTTTTGAAAACTTATAATTCTATTGATATGATTATATTCAAAGCATACAATGACCTGTTATGAATAGAAAGATAATGACATTTTTAAAGAGTAATTTCCACTTGGAAATGATATGAGATCATCTTTAGAGGGCAGCACCTAACTAGGGAAAGAGATATTTCAGGTAAGCAAGAATTTGAGTACATGTTATAGCTGCTAAAACTGACAGTTAAAAGTCAGTTGGCCATTAAAATAACCACTTATTCACAGTTCCAGTGTAAAAAGAGACTAAATAACGGCATCTGATAGTAACCTAAATTGTTAATGAAATAAATAAAAAAAAACACTTTATTAAACATCACTACTGGTTTAAAGCATATGTATTTTGTCATTTAATATTAAAGCGACATTGAATTAATTTTCTTTACTCCTAGCCGGGTAATATATAGCAATAGTAATCCAGGCATTAACAACCATGTTTTATGAAAATAAGAGAAAAGGTATTTCACATTTAATATTGATCATAGCAAAAAAAATTGAGAAGAAGATACAACTAGTGGTGTAAAATGAATGAGGCTCTGCCTATATATTTTTTTATAGTCTAATGAGACTAGAATTTTGAAACATGGGTCAGAAACTTTTGCTCCATATTACTTGAGTGAAAAATAGAAAAAAATTATTGTTAAGAAATTATACCATTAAATATTTTAATAATTAATTCATTAGGCCTGCTCACATTAATGAAACAATTGTTCCATCACTCCATAATTGTGTAATGGGATTATTGTTTTCTGCACACAATCAGTATTTCTGAAAATCGCTGATATGATAAAATGATCTTCTGAAACTTTCTGTACACAATGACAATCCTTTTTTGAAGTTTTCAAACTATTAAAGACAAACTCAGTCAGTCAGTTCAGTCACTTAGTCGTGTCTGACTCTTTGCGACCCCATGAATCGCAGCATGCCAGGCCTCCCTGTCCATCACCAACTCCCGGAGTTTATCCAAACCCATGTCCATCGAGTCGGTGATGCCATCCAACCATCTCATCCTCTGTCGTCCCCTTCTCCTTCTGCCCCCAATCCTCCCCAGCATTAGGGTCTTTTCCAATGAGTCAACTCTTCGCATGAGGTGGCCAAAGTATTGGAGTTTCAGCTTCAACATCAGTCTTTCCACTAAGACACTTTAAAAATTGTATAAACTGGCCTCTAATAATGTTGTGAAGTGAAGTTGCTCAGTTGTGTCCGACTCTTTGAGACCCCATGGACTGTTGCCTACAAGGCTCTCCGTCCATGGGATTTGTCGGGCAAGAGTACTGGAGTGAGTTGCGATTTCCTTCTCCAGGGGATCTTCCCGACCCAGGGATCGAACCCTGGTCTCCCGCTTTGTATACACTTTACCATCTGAATCACCAGGGAAGATCTAATTATCTTGATGCTAAATATTACAGACAGTGTGTGTTATTACTTATAAGGATAAATTAATCACTTACATATATAATTAAAAATAATTTACTATCTCTGCCATCAGTAGATTATCAAAACTACCACATAGAGCAGCTTCTTATCCATTTATAAGTTCAACAGATATTTAGTTATCATGTAAGTGTGCTAAGGATTTCTAGGAGCTGAGGATTCACCGATGCCCAAGACTTTACAACATAGGTTACTGTCTCATGAAACATATATTACCAGTCTTCTCATTTTACTTTTAGACAGGATGTGTGTGTGTGCGTTTGCTGACAAATGACTACAAAGAAGCAGTTGTTTGGACTGCCTCATCAAGGAAAAACTATTTTTTTTTAGAAAAATTTGGTAAATATTACTCATGTAGTCTAATATTTTAACCAATTTGGGATAGTAGAGAAAGCATTTTTTGTAATATTCTATGCTTATGATGCTACCTGTCAAACCACTTAACATAATTTTTATTTTAATATGTAGCTAAATATAAAGCTATTAATATGTCTACATTACTCCAACCCCTAATTTGACTAATTATGGATTTTAATTGGTTGTCATAGCTTATTAATAATGCATATAATTAGCATTATGTAATAATTTATAATCTATATTTAACTCAGTTTTCCTTTAGTACTTTAATTAAATTCTCATTTTAAAATATTGTTTTAAGAGCATTACTTATTACTAGTTACAGCAACTAGCCTGGTTTAGAGATTTAAAATTCAGATATTATATCATTGGACTAGTTTTTACTCTTCTCTGCATTCAAATGAAGTACCAGGCACTCATGTAAAACTTAGATGAAGATGAAAGGGAGGTTTATTAAGACATTTATCTCCATGAAGAAGGCAAAATCTTGGCCTGGTCAGGTTCTCACATTTTTATTAAGTGACTATAAAATGCAGATAAGCTTTTATGTTGTCAAAATATCAATTTTAATGCATTGCATGGAAGATCCAGTGTGAAGCTTAAATTTGGCTAGTATGATCTACTATCAGATCATTAAAAAAGAGAAGAGATATGTTTCAAGTATATCTTGTGCTCTTCTTGATAAATAGCCCCACAAATTATAAAGCAGTTATTTTATTGACCTGGAATAAAACTTCAATCAGAAAAGAGAATAACGTGTTTTGTTTGTGTCTTAATATCAGCCTGCAAAGTAAGTGTATTTCTTGTCATACTATTATTATTATTATTAATTAGAATTACTTAGTGACTTATCATTAACTTTTGAGTTACAACATTTGCCTTTTTAGGATTATTGCTCCTTCCATTGCTAAACATTGTTGTGAAATATTATTTATCTAGATTGAAACAAAAGTAAGTTTATTTTTAAAAATAGAATATACATAATCAAAGAATAAATACAAGCTGATTTGTGAAACAAATATTTAAAAATAAAATACAACAATAAAATAGCATTGAAACTTTTTTGAAAATATGAAACAATACATTCAGTGTATAGCTATATGTTTATCTTATTTTTTATTCATTGCTGTTATTTCATCTGATTTTTTAAGTGTTTGTTTTTTTACCAGGCTCTGTGCCACATGCCTTGGTTATCACTCCTATTCTCAGAAAGTACTTTTTCCATAAAGGAGTCCTGTATAGTGGAAATAATATTTATAATTTAAAAACAAAGCTAAGTTTTCTTGATTTTTTCTTTACCCATAGCTTTGATTTTTCTTACAATTTCTTCACCTTTTTGGTCATAGTAAAAGTAGGAGAGTAAATGTTAACTCTTAAAAAAGAAAGATGAAGAATTAGTTTTAGGATAGGAAGGGGATGTAAGTCATTTTCTGAAGGGGGTAGGCATGAAAAGGAAGAGATAAGCTGAAGAGTTACAGGAAGCAACCAGTGAGATATATGTATCCTTGCTTTACCCTCTTGTGCAAAATCCATTGGAGAAGATTTATTTGGAAGAAAATAACATACATAAGAGCTTGTCCTCTACTCTTTATTTAAAATCTCAGAGAAGATTACCACACAGATGAACCCTCTCATCAAACAGAGGCTATCAAATAGAGCAATGTATCAAATAGGCTATCAAGCAGAGCACCATGGGATGGGGGGAAGTGATAGCTAGAGGCACTTGCTGGGTTCCTGCTCCTGGCTTGCTCTTGGTAGATGTGTGATGCAGGTAGGTGGTAGGAGTATCCACAGGCCACAGACAGGCATTGATATTAGCTGATTTACTGAAGGTCAGTTTGCCAGTTAATGAAAGTGAGGCATAGTGAATTAGTAATGAAAGGCTAGAAATGGAGCCATTGAACTGATGATGAATTGAGAATTACATTAAAACTTCAATAAGATTTACAGTACTGTTAAGTGTTGAATTGGGAAAACCCATAGGCCCCAACTAAACTAACAGAATTTCATGGACCACAGACTTCACCATTGCTCACATGCTTACAGAAATGAACGAATTAGCCACCACACAGTGGAACTCAGTGAAGATACATATTGGTTTGCACACTCGAGGATTCATAGCACCTACAGCTACAACAGGGGGCTTCCACCATCATAATGGTCTACAGATTGGATCTAAGAAATTTCAATCTTGTTTTCAAGTGTATTTATAGAACATAAATTAATGAATCATGACTTTGAAATTACTGTTTGCTTATGCATATCACAATTTCTATGGAAAAATATTAGAAATTGCCTATTTTCAAATACCAATCTACTTGAGACACACACACAAAGGGATTATAACAATAGTTACTTGTCAGATTGTAAGCAGTATACACCCATGGCAATCAAGAGCACCATGAAATCAGAAATTATATTCTAAAAGAATCCAACATCCCACCAGGTAGTCCTAAACATAATGAAAGATACTAGAAGAACTGATACATAAATCATTTAATTAGCTAGTTTTACACTTAAATGTGTTTTTTTATTTATTGACAGTTTCTTGAAAATAACATATTGATAAATAAAAACACATCTGTATGGGGAAAAGATTTTATAACAAGTTACCAGACACAATGCTTAGGGAATCTAGCATTAAATAGACAATTGGTTATTATCAATGATTACCGGATATAGTGGTGGATGTGGGGCATCTTTGGAAGTGTCTAGAGGGGTGAAACTGTAATCTGGAGATCCAGAATTAGGAAAATAGTTCTCCAGTTGGAACTTGAAGATATATAGAAATCCAGGCAGCCAAGTAAGCCAGTAATATGGTTTATTGTGATATTCTGCTTAAAATATAAAATTAAGACTATTATTTTTACATGAAAGATTTACTTTCTATTGAAAATAATCATCTTACAACAAAATGGCCATGTAACAAAATCTTTGGCAAGGCTTAAATAAAGTTAAGATAAATGTTTAGTCTTATTAAATATTCTTCTCCAACTTTACAAAATTTAAAATTCTTGAAAGTCTTGGAATTATCATATAACATGTAAAATAATTTGGACATTTCTTCATCTGTTCTCTGTTAGGCTGAACCATATTTCCAGCTGTGTAAACCATATGTTCTCCAGTATCTGTTGGCAGAAAGCTAGTATTTGTAATTTAAACTTGAAATGTTACATAAATTTTTGAAATTTCAAAACATGCATGAAAATTTTTATCTTACTTACTTGAAAACTATAGTCAACAGAGTTGATTTCCCTCAAATCTTCCCATGGTTTTGAAATTCTCCTAAGCATGCTAGCTTTCATTTTGTTCACATCCTATTTGGCATCATATTAAACAAATCCTAAGGGCCCCTGATACTACTCTCCTTCTTATTTTCTCATTGTCTTCTTCTGATGAAAGATATTGGTTGTAGGAACTGTGGTTGCATAATGTGGTTAGGATGCTTTCAAAGGCTTCTCCACTTGTTGCAGAGTATGTACATGAGAAATATGGGAGGTTTAGACAGTTGCATCACAGACAGAACAGCTCTATCTTCAGATTTGGGCACTTCATTCTCTTTCACAAAGTCCTGAAAGGCTAAAGTTTTTCTAATATTTTATTTGGCTTATGAAATAAAAGTTAATAGTATCAACTTGTGAACTGAACTCTCAGCACTGTATATTGGTTTTTAAAATAGTCTCTGATTATTTTGCTTGTTTATTACCCTCACTGTCATCTGATAAATTTTTTTGTACAATTATTATCTATCAAGCAGATAACTTATAAATGCATACAGATAGAAGATGTCCTCACATCATATGAAGAGGCCATTCTATGTTTCAAACTGATACATAAAAACAAGACCTGCTATTTCACCTGGTCACTGTCCACTAAGGAACAAAGCCTGCCCTAAAATTTGTTATTTTCTGTTTCTAATGCCCTGAAAGACTGTCTTTAGTTGCATCCAACTTTTTACTCACTTAATTTTATTCTCATGATTTCAGTGATCTTTCTCCTTTGCTCAGTTTAATCTTTCTCAACGACCTTAATTCCCATGTTTAATCACCAGGATATTGATCATTGACTTCTTTGCTGGCACCTTTCTTTTAAACAGTCCATATCTGAAGCTAGTGCTTTTTCTTTTACTTTACTGTGAATCACTTCTCTGTTGCAGAAGCAGAAGCCACTAGGAATGAGCTAATATTCTATAAACTCTTGTGTGATAACAACCATGATCATACATGAGGTGAGCACTAACTGGTATGGGCCTAGTCCAGGTCAGGGAAAGTGGGTTGGACAGAGAAGGCTTGCAAGAACCGAAGGGTCTCATATCTGGCAGTATTATCTGTGTATGTACATTCCTGGTGTATCTCCTATTGCTGCACCTTTTAACAATAATTTTCACTGGCATCCTCCTTAACTAGCATCTTGAAATTTTGTAGTTGCTCTGAATTTAACCTTAGTGTCTCTTTATCTAGACAGTCTTAACTATGTGTGCATGCTATGTCACTTTAATCATGTCTGATTCTGTGCGACCCTATGGACTGTAGCCCACCAGGTTCCTCTGTCCATGTAATTCTCCCGGGAAGAATACTGGAGTGGCTTGCTATTTCCTCCTCCAAGGGTCTTCCCATCCTAACTATCCCATATCTTTAAATTCTGTCTATAATTCTCCAGTTGAAAAATATCAATGCTAATTCCAGTTGTTTTTCTGATTCCAGTTTAGGCGACTAACACTTCATAGCTTCCTTCAGTGTCTTGAAGTTAGTTGAGACCCAGTCTAAACTAAATTTGTTTTTAACCAGCCAGTTCCTTATGAAGAGTCCAATATCTGGGAAAATGGCTGTATTTTATCCAGAGATCCTTATGCCACTCTTACAACCAGTAAATCATCAATCTTTTTCAACTCTTTCCTTTTATCTGTAGATATCCATATATTCCCACTGATACTAGTTCAAGCTTTACCATGTTTTCCCAGCATGATTTTAACAACCTCTAAACACATTTCAATATATTCATCTTTATCAATATCAAATAAGTTTATAGAGCCATTATTATAATGGTTTTTGGATAATAAGACAAAATTACCAATTATTTGCTTTACAATACTCTCTGACACAGCAAAAAGAATCTGCTTATAATCCAGGAGACCTAGGTTCAATCCGTGGGTCAGGAAGATCCCTTGGAGAATGGAATGGAAACCCACTCCAGTATTCTTGCCTGGAGAATTCCATGGACAGAGGAGCCTGGCATGTTACAGTCCATGGGGTCACAAAGAGTCAGGCATGACTGAGTGACTAACACTTTCACTTTTCATTCTCTGATAGCTTGTTATTCTTAAGATAAATTTTAAAGAATAATAGACCCTAAATTTTCTGTATATATCTTGCTTCTGTCTATTTTCTGGACATAATATCATTTCATTATGAAAGCAGGGGTACTCTTAACGGTTTTAAATTCCTGGTGAGAAACAAACTTGCTCTGGATTCAGTGCTTTTGCACCTACTATTTCCTTTGACTTCAGTATTGCTCCATTTGTCCTTAACTTAAATACTATCCTTCTTTTCGTGGGTTCATATTGAAATTCAGTTTGTCAAAAATGTTTCCTCTGATTTTTCCTAATACTATGAAAGGACCATATTGTTTGTTCTTAATTCAAAATGCTTTCGCTCTTTTTGTCACTTATTAAATAACTATATTAAGTTTGTTTGTGATGATTGATTAAGTACATCTATTTCTAGAACTAAATAAAAAAAAAAAAAAGATGTCCTTTTCATTATAGGGGACTGGAATACAAAAGTAGGAAATCAAGAGATACCTTGAATACAGGCAAATTTGGCCTCGGAGTACAAAATGAAGCAGGGAAAAGGCTAACAGAGTTTTGCCAAGAGAAAGCACTGATCATACTAAACACCATCTTCCAACAACACAAGGGAAGACACTACACATGGACATCACAAGATGGTCAATACCAAAATCAGATTATATTCTTTGTAGTCAAAGATGGGGAAGCTCTATACAGTCAGCAAAAACAAGACCAGGAGCTGACTGTGGCTCAGATCATGAACTCCTTATTGCAAAATTCAGACTTAAATTGAAGAAAGCTGGAAAAACCACTAGACCATTCAGGTATGACCAAAATCAAATCCCTTACAATTATATGGTGGAAGTGACAAATAGATTCAAGGGATTAGGTCTGATTGACAGAGTTCCTGAAGAACTATGGACGGAGGTTTGTGACATTGTACAAGAGGCAGTGATCAAGACCATCCCCAAGAAAAAGAAATGCCAAAAGGCAAAATGGTTGTGTGAAGAGGCCTTACAAATAGCTGAGAAAAGAAGAGAAGTGAAAGGCAAAGGAGAAAAAGAAAGATATACCCATTTGAATGCAGAGTTCGAAAGAATAGCAAGGAGAGATAAGAAAGCCTTCCCTAGTGATCAGTGCAAAGAGATAGAAGAAAACGATGGAATGGGAAAGGCTAGAGATCTCTTCAAGAAAATTAGAGATACTAAGGAAACATTTCATGGAAAGATGGGCACAATAAAGGATAGAAATGGCATGGACCTAATAGAAGCAGAAGGTATTAAGAAGAGGTGGCAAGAATACGCAGAACTATACAAAAAAGATCTTCAAAACCCAGATAACCATGATAGTGTGATCACTCACCTAGAGCTAGACATCCTGGAATGTGAGGTCAAGTGGGCCTTAAGAAGTATCACTACGAACAAAGCTAGTGGAGATGATGAAGTTACAGTTGAGTTATTTCAAATCCTAAAAGATGATGCTGTGAAAGTGCTGCACGCAATATGCCAGCAAATTTGGAATACTCAGCTGTGGCCACAGGACTGGAAAAGGTCAGTTTTCATTCCAATCCCAAAGAATGGCAATGCCAAAGAATGCTCAAACCACCACACAATTGCACTCATCTCACACGCTAGCAAAATAATGCTCAAAATTCTCCAAGCTGGACTTCAACAGTATGTGAACTGTGCACTTCCAGAAGTTCAAGCTGAATTTAGAAAAGGCAGAGGAACCAGAGATCAAATTGCCAACATCCTTTGGATCATCGAAAAAGCAAGAGAGTTCCAGAAAAACATCTATTTCTGCTTTATTGACTACGCCAAAGCCTTTGACTGTGTGGATCACAATAAACTGGAAAATTCTGAAAGAGATAGGAATACCAGACCACCTAACCTGCCTCCTGAGAAATCTGTATGCAGGTCAAGCGGCAACAGTTAGAACTGGACATGAAACAACAGACTGGTTCCTAATCAGGAAAGGAGTACGTCAAGGCTGTATATTGTAACCCTGTTTATTTAACTTATATGCAGACTACACCATACAAAATGCTTTGCTGGATGAAGCACAAGCTGGAATCAAGATTGTTGGGAGAAATATCGATAATCTCAGATATGCAGATGACACCAGCCTCATGGCTGAAAGCGAAGAAGAACTAAAGAGCTTCTTGATGAAAATGAAGGAGAAAGGTGAAAGAGTTGGCTTAAAACTCAACATTTAGAAAACTAAGATCATGTCATTTGGTCCCATTACTTCGTGGCACATGGATGGGAAACAGTGGAAACAGAGACATTATTTTGGGGGGCTCCAAAATCACTGCAGATGATGACTGTAGCCATGAATTTAAAAGACACTTGCTCCTTGGAATAAAAGCTATGAGCAAACTAGAGAGCAAATTCTGAGACTGAAGCTGAACATCAGTGTTATAAACCTTAATAAAGGTTACTACTGTGTGTTGAGATATAAACAGAATCCTGATTAGTGTTGATAAAGAATAATTAGGTTTTAGTTCCAATTTTTAGTATTTGGCTGAATGTTTTGTGATGTCAGTGTCGTTAAAGTGAAAAAATAGTATGTTGAACAAAAATGATTCTGGCAGAGGTTTTATTAAAAAAGACTGAAATGTGAAAAAAGTAATAAGTCAAGTATTTTATCTGTAATTGGTGATTCTTAATCACAGATTCTAAATAAAATCTCATAGATGAGAGGGCAGTATACAAGTATGCTTTAGTTGAGATTCTTGATAAAAATTTTTTTCTGTAAGGCCTGCAAAACTTTTGTCTACTGTTTTGTATACCTAGAAATGATGAGATCATTCTTTAGCAAATCCTTTTTTTTAATTCTAATAATAAAAGTTCAGATGTGAAATTCTGATATATTGAATAAGTTGCGTGAATGTATGAATCATTAAAACACATTCTTAATAAAGAGTATTTGTTCTAGAATAGGGAAACTATACTTAGTATTTATAAAGAAGAATAGTATTTTAGCATTGGACTTCTCTTTTGCCAGCCCTTTTAATTGCCCAGAGTTGACTTTTCTCCAGTATATTTGAGCAGTTTTTATTTTTAACTTCACTTATAATTTTAAATTAAAAATTATAAACTGCTTGTCATTGGTGGAAATTTTCAGTGTTAAATTATTGCTATGCAAATACCATGGAAGAAAAGTTATACAAATATATATCTTTAGCTTCACACGTCAACAAAGACACATATACACTTCTATTAATAAAATAGTGTTAATGATGCAAACGTTTACTCACAGTTTTTATTGTTCTATCGGAGAATTTTAAAACCTTTAAATCATTGATCCCTGATAACATCACCATGTAACGTCGGCATGATTGCATAGAACACACATACTTGGGTGAGAGTGAGAATAACTTTCCTTCAAGGAAAAAAAGAAAAGTGTTTTTTTAAAGAGTTTTTTATTAAAACTTTTAAAGTGCAATAAAAAATATATTTAGACACAATTGAAAATATGTACGTGCAACATGATTTTATATTAATTTTATTTATTGATTACTAATGAAATTTAATTTCTTTTTTTCTCACTGTGATTTCTTCTTACCTGTCTTTACCTTCTATTTTTCTTTCAGTCTTATACTGGAGGACAATTGAAATTAAGTCCGTGACTTGTAAACTTACCAGTATTCTGGAATGTGAATTACCTTCTTAATTATCATCTTTTTGTATACGTAATACATTATTTTGGGTACTATAAAGCAGTAGCATAATGGCAAGAAGATGTATTACCAAACTGACAGTCTTCAAACCACCAGGCATCATTATTTGTAAACTTGGAATGACAGTGAGTAAGACTATTTTCCTGTATATAATGTACAAAGTGCATTAAAAAAAAATGAAATCAACTCCAGCCAACACCCTGGAGAAGGGAAAGGCTACCCACTCCCGTATTCTTGCCTGGAGAATTCCATGGACTGTGTATGTGCCATGGACTAGCTATGTGCCTTCAACTTTTATCATCATGAGGGAACTGGAAAGTGAGCTTGCAGTGGTACTTGGATATCTCTGTAGCTCCCTCCATTCATCTCTCTTAGTACTCTCTCCATGTAATTTTTATTCTACAGATATTTAAACAGAAACTCAGGACAATTCAGTGGAATTCCCTTTAAAAATAAAAATCACTTGCTTCTGTAGGGAACACTGAGTAGCTGTGGAATAATTTCTGTTGGAATTATTTCTGATCTAATGACTGGAGAAACTTATTCAATGACTGGAGACTCGGAGTCTCCTAAATATTTTATCTGGTTCTAAAATCTCCATGTTAGATGGGAATATATTTTGATCTAGCTACCAATTATATATGAAAGTATTCACCATAATATTTATTCCCTACTCCCTTTGTCATCTGGGAAGGAGTATTGGAAACTTGTATTAATATAAATGAGGTAGTTAAATATTGGGATTTGTGAGGAAGAACTTGTGGGTTCAGGTACAGGCTTATAAGTTTTAAATATATTTTGTCACTGTTAGTGCTTTCCAGTCCATATTAAACTGATATTTATCCATGCTCAAATAATTGGTGATTGTTTCTGGAATGTTTGTGTATATATACCTGAAAAAAAACAAGGTGATTTACTTGAGAGTAACTGAAATGATATCTAATTATATTCCTGTCCAACTTGAATGTTAAAATGTCATAGTTAATTATTTTTAAGATAAAAGAAAATTGAGAGAGTCATTACCATTTTGAAATAAGATCAAGACATAGATTTACAGCAGAAAAGAAAACCATTAAGTAGATGAGATCAATAGATGTCAAGCGCATGAGGGATTCTTGTGACACCTTAAGAAAAGTAGTGACTTTTAGCTATAGACAAAAGAATTTATAAATGTAATCCAAAATACTTCTCATTTAATTGACAAAGAAAATGTAAAAGCCTGGAAAGAAATGAGTATTAGCTCATGAATTACAAAATGCCACAAGGTATCCTTAAAACAGTCTAATTTGTAAGTATATTCTTGGTTAAAATGAATTTGGGTGCCTCTCCTAAAATATATTAGGGTTGTTTAAAAAGCTTTCTTCAGTTATAATTCTATATTTTATCTCAATCATATGTTCAGCTCGTGACTGTATATAGCCTCATTATTGAAGTATAAATAATTGAGTGTTTTTCCCTCTTTTTAAGCTTATTTAAATTTACCCACATCAGTTCTTTTAATCATCAGCTTTGGTTTCAAGTATTAGTTTCTAGTGTGGAAACTTATAAGGTAACCATAAAATTAATACACACTTTGAATATTGATTACTAAACCCTTTATGTCTGAGCTTCAATCTCCTAATTTATAAAACAAAATGGGACTACAAAAAAGGGCAGAAATCATAAATGTC
This sequence comes from Okapia johnstoni, assembly GCA_024291935.2. Lineage (NCBI taxonomy): Eukaryota > Metazoa > Chordata > Mammalia > Artiodactyla > Giraffidae > Okapia > Okapia johnstoni. The sequence goes on along the minus strand of CM044321.1, from coordinate 21,647,672 downwards.
CACCTCACCCAAACAAAGGCATGTATCCCATTAGGCAATAATTTAATCCTCTAAAATTTTAAATAATTAGAAGAGTGATGCCAGGGCCAAGAGAAAAACTGTTGAAGATTATATATGTGTTATACTCTGTCTCTTCAGCCATCTGTCTAACTATCATCTATGAGTGAACATTTCCTGTTGCTTAAAACAGAATCTATACTAGCTTCTGGCTATTGCTAAGACTTATGCTCAGTTCTCAGGAAATGTGTACACTACATGATAATTCACAAAAAATTAGTTTTTTGCTTAATTATGCTAGTTGATTTTTCTTGCTTGCAACTAAAGAACTCCAATTAATAATTTTTGGAAAAATTGCCTTATTCATTGACTTGCTAATTTATTATATATTTATTGTACTCTTATTTTAAGTTGTCTTGTTTGAAGATATATGGACTCTGGCATGGACAAATCATTTTAAAGAAAGATAATTTTTTTTTAACATTCAGATAGCAATCTCAGAGTCTTGCTTACAGATGTTTGTATGTATGGTTTTATAAATAGACCTGTCTAATATTAAAAAAAATAACTGATTATATGCTCTGACTGTTGGAAAACCTATTTACATCTTGAAAATGTAGAACTTAATAGCATAAACCTTGATTAACTTTGCCCAAGCAAAGAGGTAATAATGTTAAAGACAAGAGCTTAGCTATTATTCTAGTGTTGAGTTTTAAAGTTACTATGAAGACAGACTTTTTAACATATTTAGTTCTAGGTGCCAACGAGAATTCTATACCAACTATAATTTTAAAAGGGAAAATATATCTTTTTAGAAAACTGCATTTATGAAGCTTGATAGATCTACAGTTCAGTTGAACAATCTTCATTTTTAACTCTTCTACTATATACAGTTTATAATATAAAATAAAACAGTAAATAGAATTTCAAGCCTCTTAAATGTTACCACTACTGCTGCTGCTACTGCTAAGTCGCTTCAGTCGTGTCCGACTCTCTGCGACCCCATAGACGGCAGCCCACCAGGCTCCCCCGTCCACTACTATGTTTCATGTTTTTGATTTTCATAGGTGAAGGAAGCCTTTAATAATGCTGATTACATTTTAAATGTGGAAAATTAAAAATTTACCTGATTGCATTTTGTCCTATATATGTCCTTAATATTTTATATTTCCTTTTAACTGCCATAATTAAAACTATAAAAATATCTGTATTATTATATAAATGTATAGTAGTCAATATTGTACTCTAATAATTTGTGCAGATTTCTATAATACCAGTGTTTTAATTGTTTTAGACATATTTATTCTAGCTCTGTGATGTTTTTCATCATTTCATTTTGTCAACTTTTATAATTATACCTGAATTTTAAACATAGCACTTAAAATATGCAAGTATTTTTGTTCTCTCCTAACGTGGCAATTTTCTTCCAAACTGCTTTGTTTATGAGAACACAGCATATGCGTAGTTTTCTCCCAGTATGTTCTATAAATCTGACAAAGTTGAGAGGTAAAACTCCAGGAGTACCACTATGCAAATTATTGTTGTATTTATACTAACTTGTTTTGAGCATATTGGATGATTTAACATATTTTTCTCATAAAAGATACACAAACTTTGGTTCTCAAATATTAATTGCAAACAAAAATGTTGAAAAAGTTAGATGAAACTTTGGATTCCTGTTTTACTGCTATCCTTAATTAGCAAAATATATTGATTGTGGTTACAAGGACCACATTTTCATTCCATAAAAGATGTTCTCTTAAAACATGAATGCTAAACTGACTAGAATGAAATTGATTTTTTTACAAAATTATTTACGAATTAAATACTAAATTCTATTTAGTATTCACATACTAAAAAGTGAATATTTTCTTTACAAAGATGTCTTGCCAATAGAGCCATTTTTAAATTTACAGACTGAAATGAGGAAAACATGCAAAATTAATAATCATTTCAGTATAAATATTATTATTTATTTTGATGATTGTGAGAAGTATCATTTTGCACTCAAGTAATCTCATGTTAATAATGCATGCTCAGTCACTCAGCTGTGCCCAACTCTTTAGACCCAAGCGACTGAAGCCCACCATGCTCCTCTGTCCATGAGATTTTCCAGGCAAGAATCCTGGAGTGGGTTGCCATTTCCTCCTTCCAACCCAGGGATAACAGCTTGTGTCTTCTGTGTTTCTTGCATTGCAGTCAGATTCTTTGCCACTGAGGAAGCTGTGAAATAAATGTATTGTGGTTTCACAATAGTATTTAAAGGTATAGAGCACAGAATCATAACACATGATGCATTTCTATTATTTGCTCTTTCATATGTGATTGTGGATAACAAATACATGGCTTATGCAGTCAACTATTCAGTCTTTGTTGGTCCTCATGTTCTATTTTTGATACTATTTGTATAGCAATGGGGCTTCCCAGATGGTGGTAGTGGTAAAGAAACCACCTGCCAACACAGCAGATATAAGAAATGAGGGTTTGATCCCTGGGGTGGGAAGATCCCTTGGAGGAGGGTACGGCAACCCACTCCAGTATTCTTGCCTGGAGAAACCTGTGGACAGAGGAGCCTGGCAGGCTACAGTCCATAGGGTCACACAGAGTTGGACACAACTGAAGTGATTTAGTATGCATGCACGTATAGCAATATCGTATTAGCAGCTTTTAGCTGCTAGGTCTCTTTTTTAAATAAACATTTGAGTGTTCTTCCGAGCATCTCTGTTTTTGCTTGCCTGCTCCTTCTAGTACTATTAACTCCTGAGGCAAAACTCATATCCTCCGCTTATTCAACATGTTTTAGATAAAGCAATTCTTTTTAGCTCCAAGAGTTGTCATTTGATGCAGAATTGGCCAAAATATATGTTCCATTACACTGACCATAGGTAGTTGTTCATGGATGAGCATGAACTTGAAGCAGGATCTGTCAGCAAAGGAGACTCATAACTAGTAGATTTTTGGAACAGTGTAAGAAAAAGTTCCATTTTCCAGTGGTGTTTCTGAAAGAACAGGAAGCCTTCTTGGAGTTGGTGGTAATTATTTCATTGTTAGAAAGGGGAATCTTTTCTCGGCTCTTGCCAATACAAAGGATAGGAAAGCTAGTGATAAGAGAAAGCAAAAGATACACATGAAGGTAATTTTGTCCTGGATACAGTGGTGCCAGAAATAGAAAGATGTTCTTTTCTTGGATTTTCAGTTATCTCAATCAGGTTTATTTATGCCAGTTTTAGTTGTATTCCATCAGTTGTGATCATTTTATTATTAAATAACATATCTGTATATACCCTTGACAGTCCTTATTGAAATTGAGATCCTGGTCTCCCAGCTCAGTGCCATTTTTAGCCTCTCTTATCTGTGGTCCTTACATCTGCTTGCTAGTGAAACATCATATCCTGTTATGGTCTCTCCTACCGTAAACATTAACCTATGGTGAATAGATCCCAATACTGTTTTTAATGACACAGGTGCACCCTCAACCTTTCGTAGCCTCAGTGTATGCAGGATCTTCTAGATCTTCCAGTGGAAAAGAAGCTCAGGTGTGTCTTGAGTAAGCACATACTTCCTTGTCACAGAGTTGCCAGTATTAGGCATTTCAAGTTAGTTTGGTTCGTGACTCTTTCAGTGTTTTCAGTTGCCCTCTCTTGTGGTTCTCATGAGGTATTGAAATGTATTATTTGGGAAATTGGACCAATTTCATAATCTCACCAATCTGTGAAAAATCAACAGATTTTTCCTTTACCATTTTTATCTTTCAGCACTCTTGTTAAAAATCTTCAGAATCTAGTCCCATGGGTTTTGTTGCAGCTTTTTCCACTGCATGCTGGCTAGATGTTCTAGATATTTTGGGATAATGTCCATTATCAGGCCCCCAGATTGACTGTTTTATTTTTTAAATTATATTTATTTATTTATTGTCTGTGTTGGGTCTTTGTTGCTGCAAGGGCTTTTCTCTGCTTGTGGCAAGTCAGGGCTACTCTTAAGTTGCAGTGCATGAGCTTACCACCACAGTGGCCTCTCTTGTTAGGGAGCACAGGCTCTATGGCATGTGGGCTTCAGCAGCTGCAGCACGTAGGCTCTGTAGTTGTGGCTTCTCATAGAGCCACAGGCTCACTAGCTGTGGCACACAGGCTTAGTCACTCCATGTCATGTGGGATCCTCCTACACCAGGGATTGAACCTGTGTCCCCTACTTTGGCTGTCAGATTCTTACCGCTGAGCCACCAGGGAAGCCCTTCAGATTGATTGTTAACTGCAGTTTAACCTGAGTTAAACTTAGTAGCCAAAAGGAGAGACGGGGGCTGTTCCTGAGAGGAGCTCACATTCTTTTGTAAAGAAAAGATTTCACATTATCCACCATTACCCTATTCCAATTTGTCACCAATAAACTTCTCAACAACCAAGTATACCTCAGCCTTGTTGCTACTTCATTTATCTCAAGCAACAGGACCTTCAATGCCAGCCTTCCCCTGGATTATTAAACTCAAAAATTTTATCTTACCACCTTGGAAAATAGTGACAAGTTAGGTTCTCTGAAAGTAAATGTTAAAGTAGATTTTCAGGTTCAAGCTACCTAAGAGATTATCACCTTTGAAAGGCAAGAGAGCATAATTTTGGACAGAGGAAGAAGTTGAACTCAGATGCAGGTCTGACAAAAGTATTGGCTATTTTGGTAGAGAGCCCTCAGACAAATTTTGTCTTTAGAGTTGACAGACTTGGGTTGAAATCGCCCAGTATTTGTACTCTTTCCTGGCTCACTCACAGGATGGCACCACAACCCCTAATCCAGGAACAGTATATTCTTGGCAAGAGCGGCTTTCTACCACTGAGGAAGCCTCTGGCAGTACTGAGAGCTGGAAGCTCTCTGCTGAACAATCTTACCAAAGCTGTACGGAAGTCCTACTTGAAGAGAAATCTGTATAGAGTCTCTTTCCACACACTCCACAGTTTGGTTGGCCTCTTGTAATTGCAAAAATACTTTACTTATTAAGGGCTTCCCTGGTGGCTCAGATGGTAAAGAATCCATCTGCAACGCAGGAGACCTGGGTTTGATCCGTTGGTTGGAAAGATCCCCTGAAGAAAGGAATGTCTTCCCACTACAGTATTTTTGCCTGGAGAATTCCATGGACAGAGGAGCCTGGCAGGCTACAGTCCATGGGGTCACAAACAGTTGGACATGACTGATGACTTTCACTCACTTTTGTACTTACTAAACCCAGGTCATTTAAACAGATAGGATGTTTGACTTGCAAAGTTTTCTCTGTGTTTATGATTTTGGTTTCCATATTATAAACACAAAGTTAACATAAGTAGTAATATAATTTTATAATAGTAATAACAATTAAATAGTAATGATCTCTTATGTTTATAGTAAATGCTCTATTTTACAGAGGAATTTCTTATTTGGTACTCATTAAGAACAATGCACTGAGTAGACATCATTATCATTCTGAAACTTTTAATTTCAGATTTACTGATGGAGATTACCAGTTTAATAAATTGTAATGTCATAGATCAAACTTAGAACTTCCAAACTCATGAACAGCTGTTATATTTTAATACACTATTGAGTGTCTTAATAAACTCTGACTTACTGTAATCAGAATACTTACAAATATTAAAAACATTATTTTAATCATAAAATTATAAATAGATTCTTTTGTGGATAACTTAGATGAATTGACACATTTTCTCATAAGAGTAAATATTAATTGTTGTTTTTATTAACATTCTTATGGACTATTTTTCAGGAGTCATGCCGTAAATATTAAACTAAACACTAGCAAAATATAATCAGCAAATCTTAATGGTTTTAGTTATATAACATGTAGTTCTGAAATAAATTCTTAAATAACTGAATCTGTTCCCTATTCAAAAACTCATACCTTTTTACTTTTTCAAACCTAGCTTTTCTTTCTTGCTACCATATTAGAGGGCAAATATTCTTTTTGTTTTTTCTTTATTCCTTCTTTCATTGTGTTTGTGTGTGAGGTGTGATTGTGCAATTTCTATTCCAGGATTGATCAGCATAACCTGAAAAAAATTCTAATCTGATGTTACTTAAGCAATATGAAAATAACAACGCAAATGTTTATAAAAAAATTGTTCATATACTTCCAGCATTGCAATTATACAAGATGAGTCTTATGATTACTTTCTTGCACCAAGGTACAGCTTCACTCATGTGTGTTACATTATATGTAATTAAGAGACTGAATATACAAACAGACAATAGCTAGACAATATGTAAAAATAAAACTTTGATCCACTGCCTGTGGCAAATTACCCAAGAAACCAGCCCTTTATAGTAAATAACTCAGGAATCTAGCTTGCTATCAGTTGAACCTGAAGGAAGCCAGATTGCTATCTCTAGTGACAATTCAGAAAGCAAGGTAAACAATAAATTCTCTAACATTTGGTCCCAAATGGTCAGGGCTTGTTCATAACCAACATCTTCCTAATTTTGTCCCCACTTTTAACTGAGACCAATGAGAGAAAGCCAAATATGCGTCCCTTACCAATCACATAGCTTTCTTCTCTTCTAGTTCTTCTAGTTACACAATTATACCTTTCATATGTCAACACCCTTCAATAAGGACATATTTGAAGCCCATCACTTCTATAAAGCTCTCCCATTCCTCTGCCTATCTTTGAATCACTGCAACAAGCTTATGATGGTTGTTGACTGTCTTATAAGCTCTAAATAAATAGGCTTTGCTCTTTCAGTTGGTTGGTCTTTTATATCTACAGAATCTTCTTAAAATAGAGATTGCCACGTTCTTCAGAATGTTTTAAACTTTCTAAACTTTATTTAGAATATTCCAAAGGCATTTTTTTTGTACTGACAGCTTTTTCCCCAATTTCATCTAAGTAATGTGTAAGTTAGTTTGCTGCATTTCTTCTTTCATGCCTGTACTCCTAGGACTTACTTTCAGGGGCTTCTCTAAGTTTTAAGGACAGCCTGCCATTTTCATACTACATCATATATAATAAGTAAAGGCCTCCCATGGACCTCAGAGGGTATCTATGTCCTTTTCATGACTCTAAAATTTAATATCCAATATGAATCAGAGCCTAAGATCCAAGATTTGGAATGTCATCTCCTCCCTTTACTGGTTGTATTGCATTGGGCTGGTTGCTTAACTTTCTGTGTTTGCAACTTCCACATATATTTTACTTGTTGTGAAGATTAAATGAATTATCTTACTTGAAGCAATTAAAACAATGTATACTACACACTAATGTTACCAAATCAAACTTGGGTTTGCTTGTCTAAAGCACAGCAAAGTCAATCTACTAAGATCAGACTGTGGTAAAGGAAAGTATAGCATAATTCTTGCAAGGTTCATGCTCAAAAGAGCCCAACTTCCATATGGCTTTCTGGGAAGGGCTTATAAAGGCAAAGTGAGCAAGAGGATCAAAATGTACCTAATGAGCCCTGTTTGGTTGTTGGTAGGTAACAGTGATATTCTGGGAATCTTACTTATCAGTTTTCTAGCTCCAGTCTAGAATTTACCTGCTAGTGGTCATCATTCCGTTAACTTCTTCCATCTGGTGGAGATGTTAGTGTCTAGGACAACTCAGGGATGTGACTCAGGGTTTTATCTATAGCCCTTGAGGAGGAACTAATGGTTCTTAACTTTGTTATATGGCTAAACTATTGTTAGTTTGTCTTCATTGACCACTTTCGTTTCGGCATTTTCTCTGATTGATTTTACTCTTTGGAACTTAGGGAAATCCTAGGAAACTAAAGCTGTTCTACAAACAGGAGGAAGGTGGGGGGACACAGAAGGCCCTGCAAGGTCTTGCTCAGTTTCAGCGTTCGAGGAATAGAAAACAGGAACCATGGTCCTAGTCTCATAACTTCATTTTCCCTCATGACTTAGTTTTCTTTCTTTGAAGAATTAACAGTTATGTAAGATTCACCAGGGCAACACCATTTATGCATGCCTCAAATTATGCCATGATCTTAATTAAAGCAAATTTCCATTAAAAATGCATTTTCTTTAGGACACTTAAAAGGTGTTAATCTTTTAAATAGCCCCAAAGGGCCCCTTAGAATACCATCGAAGGCTTCAAGAAGAATGGTAATGGTAGGCAATGTGAGTATTTTTAAAGTGAGGAAACAAAGGCTCAGGTAAACCATGTAAAATGTCTCATATCCTGTTGTAGAATCTTCTGTCTCTGTTATCATCCCATCATTTGAAAGAGCTACAAAATAAGGGAAGATAATTCTTATTTGAATATTCTGATTTTTTAAAACATTACAAGAATGTTTGTTAAGCAAATAAGCATATTTTAGTGATATTATTCATTCAACATAGTATTTTGCTAAAATAAGTTATAAGGTGAGTGTCGTGGACCAGGCACGGACTGGAAAAGAATTTCCAGACATGAGACAGAATGAGAGGGAAATAAAGTTTATTAGAGTGGGAGACGCTGTTAGAACAGCAGCCCAGCTCAAGGGAGAACCGACATTGAACAGGGTCCTTAGTCCACTTTTATATCCAGGGTACAAGGAGTGGGATAGGGGTCTTGCGGGTCATTTGCTGATTGAATGAGGTACATATACTGGGTGGGGGGAAGAATAAGGCAAATACCTTCTCCCTATGGGGTAAAAGGGGAGACAGGCTATACCATTCAGGAGGACCTGAAATCCATTAATAATTACAACATGTCGGGGGGAAGGATGATAAGGGTCTGGTTTTTCTGTTCCTGTTTTCCAAGACCCTGCTTGGGTTTATCTGCTCCTTTGTCCTTGGGTCACCACAGTGAGGTCAAAATTTTTAAAGATTAAAACAAAGCCCAGAATTTTGTAAAATTTAACTTTTATTTTGTAAGGTTCACCAAATATAGTGTTAAAAGTTAAAGTGAGGCATATTGGTATTTTAAGTTTCTTTGAGCAAAAATCTGTTTGAATAGGCCATTACATAACCAGAAAGGAATATTTAACCCATAGGAACTCAGGAGAGAGATGTTTATAAAACAAAAAGGTGCAAAATAAGGAAATTATTGGTTGGCTATAGCTCAAATCCCCTTTGATTTTTAGTGACTGGTTGCTTTTAGGTTCTAGTATATTTACACAGACTGCCAGGGGATTACAACCACCTCAGTCTATTGGCCCCCTTACTAATTAATTTAGCAGTAAGACAGAGAATAATCCTAACATCAAGTGACTGTTCTTTATGAATCAAATGTACTTAAGTATATATTAATATTTACATTTAGAAACTATTATGTGATCTAAATTGAGCTGATTACTGGGGAAGGAAAGAGTTGCTAAATTTGATGCTAAAAATAATAAAAGTTTTGAAAGCAAGACCAAGTCTTCTTGAAAGGGTAATATTCATAAACTTCAAGTAAAGTTCAAAGTATAATCAGAATTCCAGACAAGATAAAGGCATCAGTCAAAGTAAATGTTAAGAATCATGACTACAGACAGTAATAGAAAATATAATTGAATGTCACAAAGGAAGATAAGGAAATATGAACCAGAGGCAGAAGTTTTTGAGAAAGACAACAAATAAAAATGAAACTCTGGAACTGTTCTGGAATTTTTCATTTCAAATTTGCTTAGGAGAATTAGCCATTTTTGGCAGTATTTCTCATAAAATTTGACCAGAATTAGCATGACTGGCACACCAGTGACATGTAAATTTGTACAGAGACACACTTCAAAGGCCAACAGGGAATCTAAGGTTATGAATTTGACTTATAAAACTATTTTGATTTTCTACTCTGTTCAGGTACAAGACCACACATGCAATAGAAACAAATCTGAGTTTGAGATCCAAGGAATTTCAGATAATATATGAACTTAGATTAATAGCCAACTATCTGGGTTATGCTAGGGACTCAATGTTTATTTGTTGTTCGATGTTGTATGAATATACTGAATCTTCTTTATAAACATAATAATGACTACTAATTAATATTTGTGTTAGTACACAAGCTGCAGTAATTAACTATGTATTATTTATCCTGATAGCTCTCATTGTTCAGATATAATGATATTTTAATGTTTTTAGATAAGTTATCCATACTTGATACAAATACAAGTAAATGCATATACCATTTGAAATGAGCACATATTGTTTCATTTAAATACATAATTTAATAGAATTCTCCAAGTCATGCAATTCTTGGATTTTATGACACTTCAAATTTCTCTTAGTAAGAATTATGAAAAGAGTCAACTAATCAAAAATTGTTGGCTCAATAGATTAATTGATTCATAGAATAGATTGAAGGAACTCAGTCAAAATTTAGTTTTGTTTTGAGAAATTCTCCCTGTTCTATACTGAAACCTAGGTTGTTATTTATAGGATGGCATGTAGGGGACTTCCAAAGTGTATCTGCAGATTTGTTTGTTGATTGCGTTTTTTTTTTTTTTCTCCTTAAAAACTCTTTTTAAGAACAATATTAAGTTAAAATCTTAATAAGGTAGAGCAATTTCCCATGCCTCCTGACCCCACACCTGCATAGTTTCCCCTATTATCAACATTACTTATCAGAATGGAACAATTATTATCAAAAATGAGCGTACACTGACACATCATAATGACCTAAAGTACATAATTTGCCTTTGGTTCACTCTTGGAGTTGTATATTATATGTGTTGGGAAAAATTTATAATAACATATATACATTATTAAAATGCCAGAGTATTTTTATTGCCCTAAAATTCTTCTGTGTGCTGCCTATATTACACGCCCTTCTTCCTAGGCTTCACCCCTGGCAAACGCTGATCTATTTACTGTCTCCATAGTCTTGTCCTCTTCAGAATGTCATATAGTTGGAATCGTAGAGTTTATAGCCTTTTTAGAAGTGAGTACCTCTTGTTATCGAACATTTCATGGATTGTGCCTTTGCATTAAATGTATAAAGGTATCACCATTCTCAGTGTCATCTGGATTTTCCCTTATGTTCTAGGAGTTTTATGTTTTTGCACTACATTTAGGTCTTTGATCTGTGTTAATTTTTGTGAAATGTGTGAAGTTTATGTCTGAATTGATCTTTTTTTACATCTGCATTCCAGTTGTTTTGTGGAAGAGAAGTTGTCTTTGCTCTATTTTATTGTCTTTCATCCTTTGCAAAAAACAATCGGCTATATTTAGAGAGATATGTTTATGAACTCAGTATTCTGTTCCATTGATCGATTTGCATCTTCTTTGCTAATAACACACTGTCTTGATTGCCAGAGATTTATCTTGTGGGATGGTAGTATTAGTCCTCCAACTTTGTTCTTAGCCTTTGATATTATCTTGACTATTCTGAATTTTTTACCCCTTTGTGTAATTTTTAGAACCAGTTTGTCATTATCTGCAAACTAATTTGCTAGGATTTTGACTGAGTTCACATTGCAACTACAGTTATTTTGGGGAGAACTGAGGTTTTAACAATATTGAGTCTTTCTATTCATGAAAATGAAATATTATTCACTTAATTCTTCCTTGATTTTCCCCATAAAAATCAGTAATTTTACTTATATATACATTGTTCATTATTTGTTAGATTTATAACTACTTTATTTTGGGGCTAATGTGAATGGGATTTTCTTTTTTTTTTTTCATTTCAAATTCCACTTGTTCACTGTTGGAAAGCAGTTGACTTTTGTATATTAATCTTGGGCTTCCCAGGTGGTGCAGTAAGTAGTAAAGAATCTACTCGCCAGTGCAGGAGATGCAAGAGACATGGGTTTGATCCCTGGGTCAGGAAGATCCCTTGAGGCAGAAAATGGCAACCCACTCCAGTATTCTTGCCTAGAAAATTCCATGGACAGAGGAGCTTTGTGGGCTACCATCCATGCAGTCTCAAAGAATCAGACATGACTGAGCAACTGATTACCCAGGCATATTCATTTCACATCCTATACCCCGAGTATAATTAGTCATTAGTGCCAGGCTTTCAGATTTTCTGTGTAGACCATCATGGTATCTGAATGAATAGTTTTTTATCTTTCTTTTCTACCTGTATATATTTTATTTCCTTTTCTTGCTATTTGTATTTGTCAGGACTTCTAGTACTATGTTAGAAAGGAGTGGTAAGAGAGTCTATCCTTGTTTTTTATTTCAGAGGGTAAGTATCCAGTTTCTTGTCAAATTTCAATGTTTTTGTTGTTTAGTGTTAAGAGAGTATATCTTTGCCTTGTTTTTGATTTACTGGCTAGGTATCCAGTTTTTCATCAAATTGCAATGTTTTTATTATTCATTTTATCTAGATTATTGAATTTGTGAGCACAGCTTTGTTCATCCTTTTTAATTTCCATTTTATCTTTAGTGATGACCCCTTTTCATTTCTGATATTAGTAATTTGTTTCTGCTCTCTTTTGCTTAGTTGGCCTGTCTAGAAGCTTATTGATTCCATTAATCCTTTCCAAGAACTAACTGTTGGTTTTATTGGTTTCCTTTCAATTTTATTTTCATTGATTTTCACTTTCAATTTCATTATTTTTTTCTGTAAAATGATGAGAGATTAAAATGTTTACATAGGTGAAAGTAAATGGACACTATTTTAGCTTGCTAAAATGAATCTTCCTTGAATTTTAATGGAAATTTGTCAATAATTATAGAAGTATTAAAGAAGAAATAAAACCCTGACCTTGAAAGCAGGTTTGTAATTCAAAATTGAAAACATAAATTTAAGTAATTATTACTATATTTTAGTAAAATATGAGCTATAATGTATTATTTTATTATTAATGGGAAAAGGACAATAAAATTACTTAATTATGTAAAAAATGCAATGCTATATGTATGGTATCACTCACCTAACATTTTATTGTAATGAAATAAATCCAAATGGCTAATTTGCAGCATTTATTTTGGGCATACCTTATTTTTCTTGAATATTTCCCAAGTATTATTTTAAGGCACAGAAGTAGATTTTATAACTAACAAAAATATGATTGTTTTTATTAAAAAATTAATGAAAGTAGTTCAGATTCTGAGCAGAAAGTTGTTAAAATCATTGGAAAAGTTCTATTTTAAAAGTAGTATTCATTGACTAATAATAATAATGGATCTAGAAAGAAATATAGCAAATTTTATGAAGAGAGTTTCTTCAGCTTATGTGATTTAATTAATTTACCAATTTTTAAATTTTGTTTACTTTTCCTTTCTCTGGAATCGTGTGCCTTTTGCTATGAACCTTAAAATAACGGCTCAGACACATTTTGTTCCAGCACATGTAATGGTCTGAGTATCAGCCTGATATCTGAGTACCTTGGCATAGATGCTAAGTCAGCCATTCGTTAATTTTACAACCTTGGCAGATTATTTAACCTTTACAAGCATTTATTTTCTTATCTATAAGCAGGAACATAGTTGTATTTACTTACAGAATTGTGCTGAGAACTAAAAATGCTGCTTTCTTTAAGATGAGGTATGTGTACTCCTCAAGGAGTTAAAAACTTTTTAGTGATTACTTGGCAATTGAAAGGCTTAGGGAAATAAGGTTCCAGAATTTCATGTTCCATATATTCATTCCTTATAATCACCTGCCAGAAACCTTCCTGTGTGCGCTGTTTTCCAAACTCAGCTGTCATAAATTGAAGTCCAGACCCCAAACTTTAAAATTAAGGAATGCCTCTAACCTCATTATGGTGCTCTGTTCTGGGGAGTTAAATTAAAAGTAGCCACAGGAGGAAGTTTTAAAATACTGATACAGTTATCAAGAAAATGAACTACCTAATGATTCAGTAACAAGATATTTTGTAAGTTGGGCAGTTGTCTTTTTTCCTTTTATTGTGTTTCAGGTTTTTTTCTGTTTTTTATTTAATGTAAAAAACTTTTTTTTACAATATTATGTTGGTTTCTGCCATACAACAATGCAAATCAGCCATAATTATACATACATCCCCTCCCTCCTTAGCCTTTCTCCTCTCCCCCCACCCCACCCCTCCTGATCATCATCACAAGAGTGCCAGACTGGGCTCCCTGAGCTACACAGCAACTTCCCACCAGTTACCTATCTTATATCTGATAGTGTATATATGTTGATGTTACTTTTTCCAGTCGTCCCACTCTCTCTTGCCCTGCTGTATCCACAAGTCCATTCTCTATATCTGCATATCAGTTCCTTCCTTGCAGATAGGTTCATCAGTGTAATTATTCTAGACTCCATATATATATATAGTGTGTATATATATATATATATATACACTATTTTGTATAGTATATATATATATATATATATACTATTTTGTTTTTAACTCAGTTATTTCTCAAACAGCTCTCTTGTTATCTATAATAGATGATACAGTGTGTGGAGACTTGAAATAAATGTCCATGCCTATACAGCTAATAAATATGCATATCTGATTCTAATACAGGTCCTTTGATTCAAAGTCTACTCAAACCTTTTTTTTTTTACTCAAACTTTTTGATGTATTTCAGGTCTTTAATGTAGTAAGTAAATGTTAACCATTATTTTAATCATCAGTAGTAGAAATGATTGTATAAATAAAAGTGTTATTGCTAAAACCTATCAGTTATAAGACCAATATTTATCTTCTCTAATAATTATTATAGTTATTTGCATATCTCTTTTTTTTTGCATTATTACACAAGCCTAGACTATAGCATAGAGAACCAAAAGCTATTGATTAATGTTATATAAATTGTTAAATAGATTAATGCCTAAATAAATACACAATTTCCGAAACATGTGGTTTCAGAATTATAATTTTCCATGGCATTATCATCATACTATTTAGGTTCAACCAACTTATTTTCCTATGAAGTAGAATCATGTGAGGACTGAATAATTTTATCATGGCCTCTTCAAGAGTAAAACTGTATTAATCAAATTAGTAAATATATATTTTATAGAAAATTCCTTGAATCCACTTTTTCTCATGTAGTTATAAGTTAATTTTTCCCACTAGTTCATTATATTGAACCATGTGTTTTGTGGTATACATATACCCAACAAATGCCTTGCTTGGCTTTGTATAATATCTGCAGCCATGTTTTAGGTAAAATTAAGTGGCGTAGAGAAGGACGATTCTCCTGTTTGTTCTACATACAGTTTTGCCAGTATTTTATAAAATCATAAAACAAGTGAAAACTGATTTATTAATAAAATAATATGTTTCATTAAAACAACAAAAGAAGTGTTACCATGGACAAATATGATTGGAGAATTCATGATACTGTCAGTGTTTCACAAGACATGCTAGCATTTGAGTATCTTAGCTAATTCCTGTAATAAAGAAATATGCTTAAATTTCCTTAATACATTGTTTTTCAGACTTATGATTATGCAATACTTATCATTATCTTTTACAATTAATGTCCTCCTGGAAGTAATTTGAGAACAAAAATTTCATATTACTAGAAGCAATATAAGAATTTGATAATTAGTTTAAAAGATAAATAATCCAGCCAGGCAACTGCCAAGATATAAATTATGAATGATGCTCTGGTTCACAAGTAAACAAAATGATGTTTTATGTTTTATTACAAATCACTTTTTCCATCTTTGTGACCTTTATCTGGTTATTTAATATCTCTACCCTCTGTTTGCTCCATCTCAAAGAGCTGAGAAGCAGAGTAAATGACAGTGTACGTGCAAAAAAAAGCACAGAAACCTGGCAATTGTGAATCTAGTCAGGTTTGATGATGATTAAATTTTACAACTTATTTCCTCTATTTTTTTTGGAACCTTGAATGTGCATAGGAATTATTAAATCCTACATAAACTAATTTTAAGAGCTTTCCCCTCCCTCCCTGGAGTATTATTTCAGTATGGTGTCTGCTTCATGTGAACTGCATGGATTGATATTTATTGTACTTGCTCAGCTAGCTGTATATTGCTCTGCACCTATGTATCTATCCATCCATCTGTATCTAGCCTATCTGTCCCTTTCTATTTCTGTAATGTAGATGAATAAGCAATTGAAATGTATTTGCAGAACCAATTGTTTAGATTAGTATGCTTATTGAGACACTCTTTGAAGATTCAAGAGAACTACACAACTTTCCCTTTTTTATGTCTGTTCATATTTTAAAATCATGAGTTTTTACTTGTTTTCCTGTCACAGAGCTAAATAATAAGCTAGAGATTGCTGTTGTGGGAAACATAATGTCTAGTGTGCCATTCAGCACCGAAAGGAAATCACCTGTGGCTAGTCTAAAGTTTGTTCCTGAAATAGATAGGGATCTGTCATCACCTGCCTGATGTGATAGAAACCCAACGAATCCTTTTATCTCAGCTGTGCTGGTGAGAGTGCCTTTGTTTAATCATGATGAAAAAAGATCCCCCGGTAAAAGGGAAATGGGTTACCCACAGAATAGGAGCCTCCAAATGGCCATTAAAAATGTATACGGATAAACATCATTTATACAGTATTGCTTTACAGCAGATTATAGGGTTCATGTTGTGTGCCACGGACTCCATGGGGGAATTAGGAGAAAAACAGAGTTTCTATTTCCTTGGAAGTCCTTTCAGAATAACAGAGATAAAGTAGTGGCTAGAAGTAATCCCTCAACAGTTTGAAATCACATTGCTTTAAAGGACAATGACAAATACAAACCAGTATAATATTTGGCACAATTTTCTAACATTTATTTTAGATCATAAAAATATCAATTCCATGTGCCAAGAATATTTCTCAATTATAACTGCATTATGTTAAGAGAATGATAAGTCCATTTATTTTTAAATATAGCATGCATTAAGATAATTCCCTAAGAATGAAGAAAAAAATACAGTGGTGCAGGTATTTGAAACATATATTTTTAAAAGATTACATTTTTCCATCTCATGATATTCATTACCTTATGATTCACCAAAAACACCTATAACATCATTGCTTTACATCACAAGGGTAATTGTATTGTAAATGAAAATATATCATCGTGCGTATGCGTGTATGTGTGCTTTCCTATAGATTTACAGAGGGGAAAGCTAAGAGATGATAGTCAAAACTGCAATCAACAGAAAAAACTTAAATTTTGTAGAAGCAAATATTTCCTCATGCACCATCATGCGCGTTGAAGAAGAATAATGAAAAATGCACACAAGAGAGTCAGCATAGCTCATGGCATCTATTGAATTAGTATAATTAGGATGAATTTTTAAAAAGCTGTGACTTTCTTTGACTTTATTCATTGTATTTTATTTTCACCATACATTATTGTACAAGATATCCTTTATTAATAGCATCATAGTCACATGTAGACTTTGAAATTTATATGTCTCCAAGAAAAAGGATATCATAGTAATTTTTAAGGATATAATTTTCAATATCTCATATGGGAACTAAGATTAACTTTTTTATGGTATTTTTATTTTGTTCAAATAGACTCATAAATTGCCTATGGTACAAAATATAAGTTTTTAGAATGTGAGACTTTCCTGGTGGTCCAGTTGTTAGGAATGTGCAATTCTACTGCAAGGGGTGTGGGTTCCATCCCCGGGCAGGGAATCCACATGCCTTGCAGTGTGGCCAAAAAAAGGACAACTTTATTGCATGAAACCGAGCCTATTCTGAACCATCAAGATATGATTCAGTAATAAAGATGATAATTCTCTTTTCCATGATACAAAAAAAATCAGTCATTAAAATGTAATCAAACAACTGAGTTGAATGAAAACAAGCGTTTTTTGGAAAGCAAAACTTGGTACTGACCTTAGGCCAAATACAGAGAAATGACAGTTGGACAAAGAATACGCAGTCACTGGTTTCAGTGCTTTTCAACCCTCTATGTGACTTTCACAAATGTGCTATTTATTGTTTGAAATAGAATCACTACCAAGCAGCTTCATGTTTTATTGGAGGTGTGGAAAGTCATGAAAGAAGGGGAAATTAAAAGGTATTTTTAAAAATAATTAGTTAGCCACATTTGTAAGACACACAGTACTTACAAAAATATCATCTATTTTAAAACATCTTAATTTAAAAGTTATTTAGTTTTATTTCTACTTTTGGAGCTTTATAAATCTGTTTAATACTCTGTATTTTTTCTGCATCAAATATTGCTTTTAACAGACATTTAAATAGTTTTAAAGCTTCATTTAAATAAAAATTTAAGTAAAAGTTTAAATTGTTCTTCCCTCTGAGAAATATTAATAGTTTCACTTTTCCTTGATGTTATATAGTTTACTGAAATAAAGTTGTTATAAATAAAATTATTTATATAATAAAATAAATAAATTTGCCTATATACTTGAGCTTTTTCTTTGAAAGGTTATGTATTTTTACTTATTCCACATATGGGTATCTACTTGATCTTTTCTTTCTATCAATTTTTCTTTCTTTCTTTTTTTTTTTTCCAAATCCTCATGAAATGGAAGACTATACCTTTATAAAGTTTTCTGTGTCTCATTTTTAAAAATTACTTTTAATATTTTTATTTGTCATGGCTTGCTAAAAGGGAAATCCTGGGCTCAATTTTCCAATATTCTTACTCCATATAGCCTTTAAAATGATCACTTAATTCATTTTAAAGTTTATTTATTTCTGAGAGGCCCTATTATTTTTTCTTGGTAACAGGATGTTCTTGTTTAAAATCAGCCTTTCTTGTTTCATAGATATAAAATTATTCTTTTTCTATAAAGGTCTCTATGAAGGTATTCACTCATATTCATCCAATAATTGTGGCTTCCAATTGCTTCTTCCTTTAAGAGATATCTTTTCACTTATTTCTGATACTGAAATATATATTAAAATAATCACAGGGCTGTGCAAGGAGTTTTTCCTTTATAATAGTGTTTTCATGCATGATCGGTTTCCTCAAATTAGAAGCCATTGAAGTTTGATTCCATATCCAAAGTAATGTCTTTTTGCAAATACTGCATTTTCTTGACTATATTTGAAATTATTAACTGACTTATTGGAGGTAATCTTTCTTCAACTGTTAAACAGCTCTTTCCCATAGTGTCATCTGTAAACTATTTTCTTTATTATTTTCTATTTTGGTCTCATTTTCATCATGTGCCTAGTGATTCGTCGTTACTGTTCATGTTGAAGACTAATGGATAAATTTATCATTTAATTGGCCTCTCTTCCCAGGTGTCTGTAGTTTGTTTTTCCAACGGTCTCTTTTGTACAATTAAAGGCTGTGTGGTATCACATGTTGAATGTGTCTTGACAAGTGACTCGATTTTAGGGAAGGAAGGCATTGAAGCAGCTGTTTGTGTTACAGTCTCCATAGGCCAAATTGAGAGTTTGCTTTGCTTTGTTAAACCCATACCAGAAGATGTCATTTCCTGCCATACTGCTATACTTTTTACAAGGGTAGGAATGAGAAGTGGGTGTCTGTAGTGGCTTTGGTGTATCAATCTAGACTCAACTAAAGAAATTGAGCCCAAAAAAAATGTGTATATTCAATATATGTTGTTGTTGTTGTTCAGTCGCTAAGGCATGTCTGATTCTTTTGTGACACCATGGATGCTAGTCTGCCAGGCCTCTCTGAACATGGGATTTCCCAGGCAAGCATACTGGAGTAGGTTACCATTTCCTTCTCCAGAGGATCTTTCCCACCCAGGGACTGAACCTGGGTCCACTGCATTGCAGGTGGATTTCTACCAGTGAGCCATCTGGTAAGCCCTATATTCAACATGTACATTTCATTTTATCTGTTCTATTGGTATACATATATTAATTAAAAACAAGTCATATATTCTGTTCACACTCAGGGGAGGCGAATACTTACAGTGTGTCCCCCACATCTGATTACTGTTTCCAAAAGTGGAAGTAAACATTGAAAAATTGACAGGCATAGTTCTTTTTAGCTGAACTTATAAAAAATGATTTTTCTTTTCCAAGATTCACTCTTAACTGTATAATTGAGAACTCCAAATTTAGAAACTCCTCTGAGTTTTAAATGAAAGATTATTTCTTGTATTAACAATATCTAGAACAGCCCCTTTCTGTGGAAATAACATTTTAAAAAATTATGGTAGTCTCATCTGAAGAGGTATTCAAGATTCAGTTTGGAGAAGGAAATGGCAGCTTGCTGCACTATTCTTGCCTGGAGGATCTCATGGATAGAGGAGCCTAACAGACTGCAGTCCATGGGGTTGCAAAGAGTTGGACATGACTGAGCACACACTCAACTCAAGATTCAGTTAATGTTAAGAGAAACTGGAAGCCATTTAAAACTACAGATCAATTTAAAACCTCAGATCAATTTTTCTTTTTAAGTGTTTGTTTTTAAAGAAACTTTAGTTTGTCATTAAGGGCTTCTGCTATCTCTGTTACTTGTAGCATGATTGAAGTTCCACCTGGACATAACACTTTTAATGCATAGAACATGTAAAAATGAATAGTAATTCCTATACAACTCTTATAAATACAAGCTGAATGTTAAAAAAAAAAAGAACAACTATAGTTCTTATCTAATTATACTGGCCTGCTCAATAAAATTTTTCATTACCATCAAGTAGCACTAAGCAGTAGTTCCACATTGTGACGTTAATACATTTTATGTTTGTTTTTGAACAAAATAAGATACCACGTTCGCCATATTTCTGTGGTATTTATTTTTGTTTTATTATAGTATTGAGAGTTTCAATATTAAATTTTGAAAAGTGGTAGATGATTTTGAAAAGAGACTATAAGCAGGTGCAGACTCAGCATGGCCAACTCATTTTCACTGCCTTTTCCTCCTGTTTACTTTGAAATAGTCACCCTTGCTTGACAAAGCCAGTTACTTGAATGCACAGTCAGTGACAGGAAGAGCCAGATAAATTGTGCCCCAACTCGGGGTTTCTGTCTTACAATTACATGGTCATCATGCTGAGAAAAGCACTTGCTGGAGAATGACCACTGAATTCCCTTTCACCGAGGTGACTATTATCCCATGGCCAGTGTTGCTCTGTGGGACACTCTAGAAGCATCTAAGTGTCTCCTGTGGATGTCATTATTGGTTAGGAAAACCATCTTATTTTTAAAAATGTTACTGTGGTTTATTCTGATGGAAACTAAGATAGGACTTTTTTTTCCTCTGAAAGCAAGCCAGCATACTTAATGTATCACTGTTATGACTTCTAAATTCACTTGTTGATTAACAGTGTATATTAAAGGTAATTGCATGTCAAAGGTAATTGCATGTCAATGTATGGCAAAAACTACTACAATATTGTAAAGTAATTAGCCCCCAACTAAAATAAATAAATTTATTAAAAAAAAATAAAGGTAATTACATTAATATTGTTTATGGAGCAGTACAACAAAAATCTGAGTGTTTGCTTTGAACAAACCATAGTTCTGGGTTATGAGAGTGAAATTTAAGACACGGTGCCTGTCTTTTTAAGAATCACTATCTATTAGCAAAACTCTGCAAACCCACTCTCTAAAGTATTAAACTTGTCAAACCTATTAAGTGTTAACTGGCTGAGACAAAGATTATTAGCAAACATTTTGAATAGAATAGACAATATTAGGCTAATTTCCCTTATTATGGTATCAGTTGTATTAATATGAATCTTAACATCTTTAGTATTTTATCCTGCATCTTATTGCTAATTGCATAATCATAATAGAAAATCTATAAAAATAATAAATCATTATTTTTCTTAAAAGTCACATGGAGAAACCTTGAAAACATTGTTAAAAAAATATGTTATATAACCCCATGTGAGTAGAATGAACAGAATTAGCAAATAGAGATAGAAACTGTATTAATGGCTGTCTAGGCTTGGAAGTTGAGGGAATAACAACTAGTTGGTAAATTTGGAATGAGTAGAAATATCTTAGAAAGTATTGAGATGATGATGCATAGATCTGTGATTATATATTACTTGCTATCATTGAATTATATATTATGAATTGGTTAATCTTATGGTATAAAAGGGCTCCCCAGGTGGCAGTAGTGATAAAGAATCTGCCTGCCAGTGCAGACATAAGAGACATAGGTTCAATCCCTGTGTCAGGCAGATCCCCTGGAGGAGGGTATCACACCCCATTCCAGTATTCTTGCCTAGAGAATCACATGGGCAGAATAACCTGGCAGGCTATGGTCCATAGGGTCATAAAGAGTTGGACACAACTGAAGCAGCTTAGCATGGAACACAGCACATGATATAAAAATGATATCTCATAAAGCTGTTAAAAATTATCCTTTTGTATAACCTGAATTATGGTAACCTCAAGACAGTTTCCCAGAACCTCATATAAAATAAGAATTAAATACGTTTTTTCATGTAAGTTATTTACTTGTCTCCCTCCCTTTTCTGTCGTTATCATTACCATCATCACTTCATTGTCATCATTATTAAGACTACTTTATTTTCCACAAATTTTACCAATAATCTCTGTTAATGTTAAGCCTCACTATAAAGAGGAAGGTGGCAAAGGAAATTTGCACTTTTTTGAGGACTTTTATTACACTGTTTTTGGTTCTAAGGAATTAGAATAGCTCAAGAAACTCTAAACCCTTTATTTCTTCTTCATTCCTGGAATAATTCTTTTGCACTTGACCCATTATTTGGTTTTTAAATACCCCTTAACTCTTTACTTTTTTAATTTATTATTAGCTTTCTCACTTTTCTCTCTCTTGATTAGGAAGAGAATAATATTATCTCATTTTTTAAAAAAATCTATTGATTTTTTTTCTGAAGAAAATTACCTCATGGTTTACTCTTTGTAACAATAATTAATCCAGGGTTTCAAACATGGCTTAGTGTATTATTAATCTAAATAAACAGATTTACCATCCATATAAGTCAGTGTTCTAAGATTCTCTCTGTTTTAAGCAGAATAATTATTAATTAAAGACTGTTAGTTAATCCATGTACTTTGCTGGCATATCTGATAGCATGGAACTAGGTTTAGAATCACTGTAGTCAATATCACTGCCTAAATTACACTGTCTAGTAGCTGATGTCAGTAACATGCTATCAGAATTTTGATCAAGTCCAACACTCACCACTGCTGGTTCTTGGTACAGGGGTTTCTGCTAGACTTTCTCCCACTATTGCATCTGAAACTAATATGTCTCTCAAGATGACTCCTGGATGACTTCTGAACAAACGTCTCTTCACAATCTTCCTAGTGAAGGAGCACATTGGGTGTTTCTTATTTGTGGGGCCCACAAATGCCTGATGTTTAGAATGTCAGAGTAGGGAAAGGGCCACAGACTTGGTTAATATTGAGATTCTACACTTCTTAGTGCTAGGGTTTGCCCTTGCCACTCATTGACTCAGGAAACACATATGCCCTAGTTTAATCATGGCCCTATTTTTAGACTTGCAGTTGGGTTAGATAATATAGTTCATTTTTTTACAGCCAATTTGAGTTACAATTTATATTGTGTTCCCCAAAATTACCCTGGCGAATATCAATCTGGATGTACATATAGTAAGGCCAAAATAGCCCCTACCAAGAGCAGCATAAACAAAGCTCAGCATAATCAACTTGTTTTACAAAAAGAAATGAAATTTAAAGTTGGTGACTTGTTTCAGTCACACACAGTAATTCCATTTTGGGCCTACCTGATTCTGCTGCCTCTTTTCCCTTGTTGTTGTTCAGTTGCTAAGTTGGGTCCAACTCTGCAACCCCATGAACTGCAGCATGCCAGTCTTTCCTGTCCTTCACTGTCTCCCTGAGTTTCTTCCCTAATGCTCTTTATAATGAGAGTTAAGACAGAACTGAGCCATCTTAGTATTTTTGTTATCTGATGAGGAGGCAATCCTGGTGGTGACTGTAATTCTTATGCATATGGTCTTATCTCAATGTACACATTAAATTCTGTATTTTTCTCAGATCTCCAGTTTCTGACATACTGTTTTAATTTTTTTTAGATTCCCATGTGTTTAGTCCTGTTGCATGACTCCCCTCCTCTCCAACATAGTCTTTATTGAAGTAATTAAACATGTATGAGCTAAATGAATTTTAAAATACACACCTTAAGAAAATTGTTTATAAGGTCAATTGTAATATTTCTCCCATAAAATAGTTTAGATAACACTTAGGAGCTGAACATTTTTTTCATTTTGTAGTATAGCTGGAGATTAAATTACTTTCCAATACCTCCTCTAGTGTATGTATATGTGTGTGTGTAAATATATATAAAATATTTAATTTGTATCTTATTTCTCAATTAGTGTATATGAATTCTCTCAGCATGTGTCCTGAACAGAAAAACTGTGCCATTTTCAACTGTGTTTATGATGTTCAGAATAATAAGATCCCTAACGTAAATTTTCTTTTATGCACATGCATTGTTAATTTGCAGAATACTCAATATTATAAAAAATATCAAATCACTCTGTGAACATCATGAATAAAACCTTACATTCTAAGTGACTTTATTCATTTCCTCTACTGTGCCTTCCACAGGAAATTTAAGCTGTATATATATACTTTTTTCTTTGCTATGGATTATTGAATTGAATATTTAATAGAACAGTATATTTCACTGTCAGTCTATACTGATACTTCGTATTATTTTATTTCTCATATCTCAGTTTCCTTATATAAAATGACAGTTGTTCAGATCAGATGATAGATAGTGATCTTATTCATACAAATTAGATGAATAAAAGTATAATATAAAGGAAATATGATTTTTAATATGAGAAATTTATTAAATAATACAAACCCAGAAGAAAATAAGCATAGTATTATTTTGTGAGTACCACAGTGACATACTGTGTCACTGAATTATATATTTTATTTAATTATTCTAATTCATATATATTGTTGAATATTTCCTACTTTTAATTAATATAAATCTCAAGAAGTAAATATTTTTATTTATGTAAAAATTGATCATGTGATTTTTGTCATTACTGTTTTGAGATGTGATGCAGAACCAACCTAGGTATAAAGGTTATTAAATTTATCAGCTTATGCACTTTTAGCTCAAGTCTCAGCATCTAGCTCAAATCTGATTTTCTATCAATTATATTGACAATGTGAGTGCTTCAATTACATACAAACCATGTAACTGCTAACTCTACACTATCCCATCCCCAAACATATCTTCATTATTGAATAAATATTTAGAGGGATCGTTTCCTTTCTTTTTAAATTAATTTTCTGATGTTAATATCCAATGATATAAAGTCCTCCACACCCTTCTTTAAAATTCATAATTGAAATGTTTTGGTATAGGCTTCTAAAAATTCATATATTGCCGCATTATATACACTTGATATCTAAACTCTGAGTCAAAAAATGAGGGATTAGCCTCAGACAGAATCAATTCTGTGATGGTGCTCATGCCAACAAGGTAACTTCTCCACTTCTCATTCTGGTTTGGAGTCATTTATAAAGGAGGGAAATTGCCTTGGGCTTTGCCTAAGAGCCAAACCAGAAGTGACAGATTGCTCTGGTTAATAGCAGTGGCTGGTTGGCCTCTCCATGCCTTTTACAAAATGCATCAGAATATCCCCAGAGGGATCCTATAGAGAGAACAGAACAACAACAACAAAAATATGGAGCATAATAAGTACTTGTTGCTTGTAAGGAACTACATTAAATAAGTTTTAATATGAGATTTACAACATATTTTGCCAGAGTTACCTTAGTTACATATTTTAAAATGTAGTCTTAGCAGCTAAATAATTTAACAGATGGTGGCACTAGATTTTGAAAAGGGATGAGTTTGACACTACTGAATTTTTGTATTTAATTAATACACGTGTAATTCAGTTTAATTGATTAGAAACATTCAGTTTACCTAAAATTAAGCATGACAGATGTAAAGTGTTGTCTGCTCCAGTGTTTCTAATGCACAACTGGTGTTTTCATTTCATAATCATGGTTACATAAGGTTGTGTGGATATTTCTTTGACATTGTACTTAAATATATATTTAGAGATAACTGAAAAATTATCTAATCAATATTCACCATTTTTTAAGCAAATGATAATTGTATACCATCTTTGCTTAGGAAGGAATGTTTCCAATAATGTCTTTAGTTATCCTAACCTAGGATTTGAGTTTTAGAAAAGTTGGTTAAAGTTTTCTGTTATATATGCTTCTTGGTAACAAAGAATGATTTTCATATTAAAAAAAATGTTCATTGAAATAAAATTGTAATGAAATTCTCATTCGTTTTAGCAAATGTGTTGGCACTTGGCTTATATTAGTAGATAATTTGAAGCTCTTGTGTTTATGAATGTGACTTGTATATATTGCTTAAAACTGTAAAATTAAAAAACAGCCTAATTTCTGTGAAATATTTTTAAAGAAAAACATATCAAATGTGAAGGCAATATAAAGCAATAAATTGAGAGGAAGATTGGGAACATGACAGAAATTGTAGTTGGTAAGTGACTCAAAATTTTTGTAATTTTATAAGTAGAATAGATGCAAAGAAGATCTAGATAGGCTAAAATGCAATAGTTAAGAGACCCCCAAATTAATGATTTTAAAATATAAAAGCTTAATTTTCTCTTTCATCTAACTGCCTGGAGTTGAATTTCAGTCTGGAAGGGTAGTTCCGCCTTGTAGTTTTGAGGTTCACATTTCCTCTGTGATACTGCTCTTATTATAGCTCTTACAGCATTGGTCAACAAATGAAAGTTCAGGAGATAAATATGACCTGCCGTTTATTTTTCAAATGAAGTCTTATTGTAACATAGCGATACCAATTCCTGTATGAGTTGTCTGTTCCATGCTTTTGTGATGCAATGCATACATACAGTGTGATTCATGAAAATCGAGACCCTATAATGTGACTAGTCCTTTTTATGAAGAGGGAGAGGTTTCACTCTCTAAGTACACACATGAAGAGGTTACGTGAGCATACAGTGAATCAGCAAGCACCCCATGCTAGGACGAGGGCTCTCACCAAGAATCTGTAGGCACCTTGATCTTGAACTTCCCCATCTCCAGAATTATGAAAACTAAATGTCTGTTATTTAAGGCAACCAGTCTATGGTATTTTGTCAGAGCAGCCCAAGCTGACTAACTCAGAAAGTTATATTTATTGTAGTGTTAACATATGTCCATACAAAATTCTTCTGGAGAATTCTAATGGATTACTTCTTCATTTCTTCTGATACATAAAAAGTCAGTTTGAACCCTCAACACTATCTAAAACTGAATATGTCTGTTGAGTGATTAAAAGATAGCATGATACAATCACTTACTTTTTTTTTTTTTTTTTGCCACACTGGAAGGCATGTGGGATCTTGGTTTTCTGACCAGGGAGCAAGTCTGTGCCCCCTGCATTGGAAGCAGAGTCTTAACCACTGGACTTCCAGGGAAGTCCAGCCACTTAACTTTCTTTGTACTTTTTACTTCTGTGTGTGTGTGTGTGTGTGTGCTTAGCCACTTCAGTCATCTCTGACTGTTTGTGATCCCTCTGGACTGTAGCGTGCCAGGCTTCTCTGCCAATGGGATTCTTCAGGAAAGAATGCTGGAGTGGGTTGCCACACCCTCCTCCAGGGGATCTTCCCAACTCAGGGATCAAACGTGCATCTCCTACACAGCAGGCAGATTCTCTACTACTGAGCCACCGGAAAAGCCCCACTTTCACTTCAGTTACATCCCAAAGCTGAACAAAATGAGATATAGATATTCACAGGCTCAGAAATGATTTGGCAAACAGATGTAGTATGTATTTTCATTGAACCAGGACTTCCCTGAGGGGCTCTCTTTATGCTTTTCAACATATTCTGATCATACGATGGGGATAGATTGTACGGTTTCAGGTACATGGAAAACTTGTGTAGATATAATTTTATCCTATCTCTTTTTATAACATTATCACAGCAAAAAAGTTGAAGATTTATTAGTACAAGCTGTAAAGGAGTTATTCTTTGTCCCATTTTATTTATAACACAATTTGGACTAATTCTGTAAATTTAAGGTGAGTCTCAAACATCATCTTTGAGTTTTTAAAGCAACTGACCTTTTATACTTCTTTAAGGAGACAGATCTGCAGTTTTTGACAAACACTCCCATACAAATGAAGATATTTTCTGTGATCTGAAGTGGAAAAGTAAAGAAGAAATCATGCTTACTATAGTGAGACACACTTATGTGTAACAAATGAGTCACAGATATAACTTGTTTAACCAAAAGTTCATTTCTCATTTATGTCACAGTTCAATGCATGCTTTAATCCACGCAAACATTTAGGGATTACCATTTCCTCCATCTAATACATCTCCCTTCTTGAACCTTAGAACTGTCAAATAGATGCCTAAGGATTTAGGAAGGAGATTTAGAAGTTGCTTACTTCACTTTTGACTAGATTTTATTGACAGAACTCAGTCACATGACTTTTATGAATGGGACTGAGATATGGAAACTATCTGCATAGTCTAGCAAAAGACTACAGGCACAGGTTGGCACTGTTTTCTGATTTATCCACTCTACCCTTTTGAACACCATATATCAATTAATTTCTCGCTTCCTAAACATAAAATAGCCTTCTGGTAAAAATACACTGAGTTTAGTCAGTGAAAACAGCCATTTAATTTTGCTGACAATACGTGGTTCAGGATTTGGGAAATGCCTTAATCAAGAAATTATTTCTTGGAGTTGCTCATGTGTTTGGAATCACATGTCAGCAGGAATCAGTTATTAGCTGGAAACAGATGCCATTTCTAGGATTGACTGGGCAGGATGACCGAGACAGCTCATCCACATGGCTCACGTTTGATGCTGCTGTCAATTGGGAGCTCATCAGGCTGTCAGCAGGAATTCCCATGTAATCATCAGAGGGAAAATGATAAGGTATATTAATATGGGCTATATGACTGTTTCTAATAATCACAAAATATTAAGTATTTTAATTTGCTAAACTTAAGGATAAGATTAAGAAAAATATAAGCACTGGGATTATATTCAGTATATAATTTATTTGAGAAAATAATTACATTAGTAAGAAGAAAAACTGAATAATTATGTTGGAAAACAATTTTAATAAAGTTTATGTTATATTTATATTAGGAATAATTTTAATTAAAAATTCAGTTAAATGGTTGAAATACACATCTTTTGCTCTTTTGTGAGCATGTGATGGAAATATTTCTTTATATGTGTATATATATATATGTTTGTTCATTTATTTATTTAAAAAACCTCAATGTACAGAATTATAGATCTGTACACTGAACACATGTGATAACAATTCAGATGAGATATTAAGAAATAGAATTTTGTCAGAACAATAGAAGCTTTCTGTTAATTTCTTCTCTGTCATTAATACGATCACTAGGAGTAATTAACATTCCACTTAATATTTCTAAACACTGTGTACATGGTTGCTTTTATTCAGTGTTGTTATGTCTATAAAATATATCTAAACATTCTTGGTGTCATGATATAATATTCTGTTATATAAGTAACTTGTGAATATCCATTACATTTCAATGAACAATTTGCATGCACACACACACAAACACAAACACACATCTGTTTTAGCTTTGTATATATCACGTTCAGTTGCTAGTTCTTGGGTATGCATGTCTGGGTTTTATAATTGCTCACAAAGATTTTTCCAAAATGCTATATAGTAGTAAATAACATGGCTAAGTATGTCTCTCCCTTTCCAACACTTGGTTTCTTAATTTTTTTTTTATGTTTAGGTATTTTGGAGTGCCTCCTATCTCATGATTTAAATTTCTGTTTTTATAATAAATGATGATGTTGAGCCTTCAAATAATCTTATAAACCACTTTGCTCTCTTGCTCATGAATCTTCCAGATTGTCCAATATTTAATTTATGGGGCAATCATTTTGTACTTGATGTGGAAGAGTACTTTATCTTCAATATAATTTCATTTTCAATACATGCATTACACAACTTTTCTTACTCTGTGTCTTGCCTCTTTACTTTCTGCATAGATCCTTTTAAGTAACGAGAGGACATAAATATATTCTACTAATGAAATAAACACTGGTCTTTAACTTTATGTGTGGTATCCTTTATATTTGAGTTAAAAGGCCCTGAGAAAACTTTCTATGTTTCTCTCCAGAAGCCTTATTTTAAAATAACACTTTGCATATAGGAGTGCAGACTGGAACTTATTTGCCTATGCTGTGATATAGGGTCTTTTGTAGTGTCTAATTTACTTTGTATTTAACCTAGTTATTAATTTCAGATACTGAAAATTTTATTTCAAGGATTTCCATTTCTTTCAACTTTTGTTTATTTGTAACTTCAATTCTCAGATGAAACGCTCCAGCATATCTTATCTTTACTTCGTCATATTCACCATGGGTATTTTAAAATTTTTTCCTGAGATTTGTAGCACCTGGAATACTTGTCTGTTTTCTCTTGTTTCTTCATCAGTAAATTCCATATTCTGGCTTGTCTTTTAATTACTCTGAAATGTTTGATTTTTGTCTACCCAAAATATTACTGTCTCTGAAAGTCATCTTCATCCCAGGAACATTCAGTTTGTTTCTTGCAGCAGAGATTGATTACAGGCACAGCACCTTAAGCCACATAAGGCTTGTCTATTTCCAGTTTTCATGTAATCATAACCTATAAAGTGTTCAGAGCACTGACTGAGTGCCTTGCATGCTTACTAGTTGTTCTCTTTCTTTTGCCCCTGAATCCAAGCTCTTTGCTTCTCCAGTTCTCCTATGAGAGCACCAAATTCTCTGCTTAGCATTTCAGTCTTTCAAAAAGTTGTTTTCTTTCTTTCTCTCTAAGCAACAATTTCTAAGCTTATAATAAAAGCCCCAGGGTCATATATAAGACAAGGGGGTTTATATATATATATATATATATATATATGGTTTCCCTGGTGGCTCACAGTAAAGATTCTGTGTGCAATGCAGGAGACCCAGGTTCAATCCCTGGGTCGGGAAGATCCCCTGGAGAAGGAAATGGTAACCCACTCCAGTATTCTTGTCTGGAGAATCCCATGGACAGAGGAGCCTGTCTGACTCTTTGTGACACCATGGATTGCAAGACGTTAGACTTCTCATCCTTCACTATCTCCCGGAGTTTGCTTAAACTCATGTCCATTTATTTGATGATGCCATCCAACCATGTCATCCTCTGTCATCCTCTTCTCCTCCTGCCTTCAATCTTTCCCAGCATCAGAGACTTTTCCAGTCTGTTGGCTCTTCACATCAGGTGGCCACAGTATAGGAGCTTCAATATCAACCTCGTTCCTTCTAATTATATTCCAGGTTGATTTATTTTAGGATTGACTGGTTTGATCTCCTTGCAGTTCAAGGAACTCCCAAGAGTCTCTCCAGCACCACAGTTCAAAAGCATCAGTTCTTCAGTGCTCAGCCTTCCTTATGGTCAAACTGTAACATCCATACATGACTACTGGAAGAGCCATATTTTTGACTATACAGACCTTTTTTGGCAAAGGGATGCCTTTGCTTTTTAATACACTGTCTAGTTTTGTCATAGCTTTCTTTCCAAGAAGCAAGTGTCTTTAATTTCATGTCTGCAGTCAGTATCCACAGTGAGTTTGGAGTCCAGGAAAATAAAATCTGTCACTACTTCTACTTTTTCCTCACCTACTTACCATGAAGTGATGGGATTGGATGCTGTGGTCTTAGTGTTTTGACTGTTGAGTTTTAAGCCAGCTTTTTCACTCTCCTCTTTCACTTTCATCAAGAGGCTCTTTAGTTACTCTTCACTTTCTGCCATAAGGGTGGTGTCATCTGCATATCTGCAGTTATTGATATTTCTTCCAGCAATCTTGATTCCAGTTTGTGATTCATCCAGCCTGGCATTTTGCATGATGTACTCTGCATATAATTAAGTAAACAGGATGACAATATATAGCCTTGTCATACTCTTTCCAATTTTGAACCAATCCGTTGTTCCATGTTAGGTTCTAACTGTTGCTTCTTGACCCATATACAGGTATGTTGTGTGTGTGTGTGTGTGTGTGTGTGCGTGTATCACATTTATTTGTGTCACTTGAGTGTTTTATACAGTTTTTACTATTGACATACAGGAAAATGCACATAGGTTTCTAGTGATTAAATAATATAACTTTCATTAAGAGATGGCAGTTCTATAATCACACATCTTAGAGTTATAGCCAAAATGCAAAAAAGATATACTATTACTAAATTCACTAAATTTGGATCTCAGAACCTCTTTTGTATTTCTCCAACATAATCTTATAACCAAAGTGCTTTAATTTCCATGGTTACTCAGTCAGCTAATGCTTGCTATGGTTAAAATGTGTATGTCAGATATCTGGGAGAATTTTAATAGAAGTTGACAGTAGTATAAAATTATTTCTGAAGTTCCAAATTTTGAAAAAAATTGTGTAGGTGAATGCAAAGCACAGGTTTTTTTTTGAGTTCTTATTATCTTTCTGAGATATCTTCAATTGCTTTTAGATAGGTGCTCTGCGTTTCTTTCTTTGATCAGTGAACTCACCAGCTGATTGTATGTCTAGGTTTGTTCTCAAGACTCATTTAAAAAAATCAATTAAGGTGGTACAGTTTAGAAGACTGACTTTAAATGATGGTATATTGCAAATCATGTGGGAAATTCAAGTTGCCTCAATTATGACAATCCCAGTAATGATTTTTGTATCAGAACCTTACTATTTAGTTTTCAATGAACCAATTTTATATAGGCTAGTGTTTGCTGGCTTTTCTGTGTTTTTTTTACACTTTGATAAAATCTCAGGATATTTAAAAATATTTAATATAAAATGTTTTATTTTCATTTGTTGTGATATAGGACATATTATTTTCACATTATTCTACTTAACTAGTAATCTGTTGTTTTAAGTTTTTTAAATTAAGTGTTCTTTGGTTTTTATAAATCACTTATTCATGAAGATGGAAGATATTATTATATCAACTTGATGCTTATTTAATGCTTGCTTTATTTAATAAAAATTGAATTTTTACCTTGCAGCAGAAAGCCTAATGAGCCTTGACTGATGTCTTTATGAAAATATGAATGAAAGAGTGACATAATGTATTGCAAGGATTGGGTTCATAATCATAAAATGTGAGGGAGGGAAGAGATTCTTTTTTAACATAATAGTAGCATAAGTCCACATGAGTTTCTGTGTATACAATTTATCAAGTGGGTGGAGGGTAAAGTATGATAAATAAAGCTTATGTTTTCAAGAACATAGGAAATTTACAAAGTTTTTATTATTCTATAAGCTGGAGCTACTGGTAAGTCCATATATCATCAGTAAATGAAAAGTTAAATACTTTTTACATGTAAATATAATATGGTAAAGGCAACCTATGTCATGATGCTGCTTGCTGAGTATCCAAATTTCTAAATTAACTTCACATTTTATGAGCATTATTTTTGTAACTATGAATCTTGATTTTATTTAATATGTGATATAAATTTATTATGTATTTTGACAAATTTTTAATTTATTTGACAACGTATACTTAGTAAATCTTTTTGAAAAAGAGGCAGAATACATAGTGGTTAGATGTCCTAGAGGACGGGATTCAATCCAGACCTGTGTTCACATTCCTGTTTTACCACTGACGAGATCTGTAACTTTGGACAGTAGTTCTTGTGCTTCTGCTCTTTGTCCTGTAATCAGAGTCGTGCCACTGTTTATGTCACACATTCTCTATGAAAGTTAAACGAGTCAAGTGTTTTTCAACCTTTTTTTCCCCCTAAGTTTTTCTAAGGAAACTTTTTAGATTATTTTCTTCCTAATTCCTCACTATTAAATTTTTATAGCATCGATGTATTATATATCAGTTGAAGGACTGTGAATCTTTAGAGGATCATAAATTACTATAACATGTAAGATATCTTTCTCTCAACATGTAAGATATCTTTCTCTCCTCCCACCCCAACAGATTTCTGCCCCTTAGGTTGATATTACCCCTGTTGAAGATACATGAAATAATCTGAACTCTTAATGAATGTTTAAGTTTGTATCACTCAGTATATCAATACATGGAGATTCTATTATAATTTATATGGCCTATAGATACAAATTGAAATAAATCCTTGCATGTGTATTAATACAGTAGGGTTTTGATTAAAACAGTTTTATTGAAGATACATATTCCATATAATAAGAAATAACAATTTTACTGAAATTTTAGTGTCTCTAAACATAGACTTATGATTTTTATTAACTTTAAAGGCAACAACAATATTTTAACCCACATATAGAAACAGATTTATTACTTATGGAGATAGGTGATTGTGCTGTAAATAAATACATAATTCAATGTTAGAGTTAACTCAAAACTCTTGGGTAAAGAATCCTGTGCATTCAGATTAATTCTACTTTGACAGTATTTAGAAGTAATTTCCATATCATGAGGACATAAAATTACAACTCAGAAAAATGTGAAATGTGAATAACAGAATGAAGTCCGTCATCCAGCAGGACCCAGGTAATGCACACCACTTTTCAGTGTGCCCTTCTTGTACATGGCTGGCCAGAGACATGGGGTCCCATCAACATTTCTGCTTTACTCATCAGTACTAAGCTAAATTTTCCTGAGTATTGTTTGGTACTGCTGGGATCTCACCCCCTTTTTAAAAATTTTACAGTGACTTTTAGAAAAAGTCACTAAAAAAGAGCTATATTTAGATTATATATTTTATTTTTGCCATATCATGAGTGATATTATTATCAGAAGATAATCTACATATTACATGAAAGAGGAGGTTGTGAAACAATTCATACTAATTCCCCTACAGCCACACCAAGATCTGTGGATGGGGTTGTTAAGGAAACTCTTTCAATTTATATTCAATAGTGGGGTCACATAAAATTAGCAGTCTCTAAACTTTTCAGTATATTTAAATATTTAGTATTTCTTTATGTAAAACAGACCAATGTGCAAAATCACTGGAAACTACTTTCCACATTTCTGTGTTAAATCAGAATAAGATGAGGTATTATACTAAAGAAGAAATAATAATCTGGGAATGTTTCCCAGGACTGCAAACAGCTTCATCTTACCCTCTGTGCTCCTAAATAGAGGACCTTTTCATAACCATGCCAACAAAATGAATAAAGCCTTTGACAGTTCAAAAATTTGGATGATGAAGACATGGCGACAAAATATATAACATAATATTTGCATGAGGAATAATTTTTAGGAATTAAAACAAAAGTATGTGGACTTCCGGTTCCTGTTAAATTTTGAGATTGTGTCAATCTCACCTGTTTTTATAAATAAAGGAAAATGAGATTTAACATTTTAAAAGAGTTAAGAAAATAAAGCTCATTCAAAATAAACATAAATCAACCAGTGGATATAAATGTGAATGCAATAAAAGAAGAGTAAGAAGGTTGAATACAAGATGGTATAAAGCTGCATAACTGTAGAATTATGAAAAGAAATGGAACAAAAATTGGACTACATTATGCATGTGTCAGTGACTGAGAGCTAGCTCTAACCAGTTAGCCCACTAAGGGTTCACATTTCACCTGTATAACCCTGGATTAGAGGTACCATAGGAAAGTGGAGAAATCTGTAGAACATGTGGAGTAGGAAGTGTAAGAAAAGAGATAACCAAGTAAATAGAAACACCCAACACTAGATACGAATTCAAAGACATGAAATTTTAATACAGTGAAAGTCAAAAACTGGTACAACAGGGAGATCAGTCCATTAACAAATGAATTAAAACACACTGAAGCACTCTTAAGGACTAGGAGACAAATAGATATTGCATGCCCTAAGGTTTATCACAATAAGTAGCTTTAATCAAAACCAACTATTGGAACAATGAGTGCTACTGATATTTGGGAAAGTTTAATAAATGGGCAAGTGACTGGATGCTACACAGAAAGAAGTAATAATGCTAATTCCAAGAACAGCATTTTTTTTTTTTTAATTTCTTCTTTGGTCAAAATCTTAAGCTAGTAAGAATCTTTCTAAATCATTCTGTTCTCCAGTACTGGCTAAAAAATCAAATAAAAGCTTAAAACTTAGTCAGTTTGACTCACAGAATGTGTTCTCTCAACTCCAAAAGAGATAAAAATGTTTCTTAGGCTACTTGACTAGGTTTATATTGTTTTTTTAAAAAACTAAAACATTTTTGACTTTGCTATAAAGTGAAAGTGAAAGTCACTCAGTCACATCCAACTCTTTCGACCCCATGGACTTAGTCCATGGAATTCTCTAGGCCAGAATACTGGAGTGGATATCCTTTCCCTTCTCCAGGGGATCTTCCAAACCCAGGGGTCGAACCTTGGTTTCCCACATTGCAGGAGGATTCTTTACCAACTGAGCCACAAGGGAAGCCCAAGAATACTGGAGTGGGTAGTCTACCCCTTCTCCAGTGGATCTTCCTGACCCAGGAATAGAACTGGGGTCTCCTGCTTCACAGGTGGATTTTTTACCAACTGAGCTATGAGGGAAGCCCTATTTTTGCTATAAAGCTAACTAATATACATTAAATTTTGATATAATGTTCTAGCTCAGAAACACCTACAAAACCATCGACAGACAAGGCAATGTTCACATCTTCAAAATAATTTAAAATGAAAGAAAAATAGATGACATTTTTACCTATTTAAATATTTGATAGATATACACGTTA
Source organism: Okapia johnstoni (assembly GCA_024291935.2). Classification (NCBI taxonomy): domain Eukaryota; kingdom Metazoa; phylum Chordata; class Mammalia; order Artiodactyla; family Giraffidae; genus Okapia; species Okapia johnstoni. The sequence continues at coordinate 21,611,272 of CM044321.1, read as the reverse complement.
TTTATATTGAATACATCACAATTCACATTATAAGTGGAGTTCATATTTCCAGGAATTGCACAGTGTCTTTCTTAACAAACCAATTGCTAATACTTGTTTATATGGGGCATGTTGCTCAGTAATTGTGTGGAGGCATTATATATTCTTCTGTAATAGTCTCATGCATGCTGTTCAAATCAGCAAACAGATTATTCAAAAGACCAATTCTCTAAATATATATAAACCCCAAACTTGAAATATAAAAATCACCACACCTGCTTATTAGAAGTATCTTGTTAATATATCAGCAGGATAGAATATATTTTGTTTGCACTCAATTACAAAAAATTAAAGAATGATCTTTTGCCAGTAGTTCATATTGCTGCCAAATATGTTTCTGTAAAGGAGTGTAGAAAAATGCAAACCATAATAAAATAAAATATAAAATTAAATTAATACATGCCCAAAGGTAACTTGTCTGTCTGCTTGCCAAACTTTTGAATAATGTTATTTCATTTTTATAAGTTTAGGAATGTCACCTATCCAAAAGCTAGTTTTGATAAAATACTGATTTCTGTATTTCCTACTTAATTATACAGAGTGCCTGATTATTTTCTAATGAAATATCTTTTTGCAAAATATTACATTGATCATAGTTATTCCTATAGGAAAATACAACTTTTATTTAAGATGATGCATTTGTTTTATTCCAAAGGGATAGATATAGTTAGTATATTATGTTTTCTTAATGTTGATAGAAGTAGACATTTTTATTATAAAAAATTTTATCTTAAAGTATTCATGAAGAAATAGTAAGTATTAATATAATGGTTTTAGTAAACTTTTTCTGTTACTACATATAAAATGGATGATTTGACAAATGTGTATATTCTGTATATTTTCATTTCCTGACGCCTGACAACATTAGAGTCAGTGTTTACCCTGAGTCACTTTTTCTAATCAATTCTAATATTATAAACCTCTAAGTGAAAAGTAAGTTGAAGATATATATATGTGTGTGTGTGTGTGTTAGTAACTTCTTTCTGAAAATTCTACATTGATATTTATTTTATTACAAACTTATTAATATATATTAACAAGCAATTATATGTAAGCCCTTTGCATATGATTATAGTAAAGCTGGTCAAAACTATGCACTAAATCCTTTTTAGGAAACAAACTAAATTAACCAAGAAATGGCATAAAAAAGTAAAAAATTAAGAATGTTTAATGAACATTTAATGATTCCTATCTTAAAATAATTAAAATGATAACTAGTATGTAGTAAGCTGGTTATATAAATAATACAGTATAAATAATATATAGATAATAAAAATTGAATAGAATAATTGAAATTCAGTGCAGAATTTAGCTGAGCTATCTTGTGAAGAGGAAAGATTCTTAATAATTTGTGAAACCCACATGTATGTCTTATCATGTGGAAATAAACTGTGTCCAGGTTATATACTTAAATATGTACTTCCATGAATTGATTCTGGTTCCTGTTTATATTTGTTCTTTTGTGTTGCTATTGTTAATGCTGGCAAATTTGCCAAATTAGAACCAAGAAAGATCCATTGCAATGTTGACAACGCTTGCTTGTCAACATTCATCGTATTTTTCACAAATACCAGTGAACAAGTGTCTCTACTGCTATTTAACAAATGACTCCAGTTCCTCTCCAAGTATCTCCTAAGGCACAGCCGAAGTATTGTGAAGCCTTTTCTTACTGCCTCTTCCAACATTTTGCTTCCTCTCTTTCACCTTTGAGGCTATATTCCTACATTATCAGACTCTCATTTCCTTTCTAGAAATTAGTTTTCCTAAGTAATAGTTGTTATGCATTTTAAAATCAAACAGGCAGAAGAGTTGATAATGTAAGTCACGCTCTGCCTTGCAATCAACTCTCAACCCTCTCACCTAAAATATATCATTTATTTAAATTCTTCTATTTGCAAATTGTTATATATATATCAGTCCATTATTCTCAATGCTATTCAGATAATTTTACTTTCTTTTATATTTGCAATTGTTTTTTAGTTATGGGAAAAATAAATTAGTAGTTAAATAATTTCACCTTAGCTCTTGATATTCCTTTTTTCTGATGAGTGCTATTTTTTTTGTAATTTCTAGTTCTTATATTAGCTTATTTATATAAATTTGAAAATTATATTTCTTGTCCAAATTAATTTGGACAGATCTATTCATACCTTACTACAGAAACTGAGCTATTTTCACAACCCCATCCTGTTCATTCAGTTCAGCTCTGTCGCGCAGTCGTGTCTGACTCTTTGCAATCCCATGAATCGCAGCATGCCAGGTCTCCCTGTCCATCACCAACTCCCAGAGTCCACCCAAACCCATGTCTATCGAGTCGGTGATGCCATCCAACCAGCTCATCCTCTGTCGTCCCCTTCTCCTCCTGCCCCCAATCCTTCCCAGCATCAGGGTCTTTTCCAATGAGTCAACTCTTCACATGAGGTGGCTAAAGTATTGGAGTTTCAGCTTCAACATCAGTCCTTCCAATGAACACCCAGGACTGATCTCCTTTAGGATGGACTGGTTGGATCTTCTTGCAGTCCAAGGGACTCTCAAGAGTCTTCTCCAACACCACAGTTCAAAAGCATCAATTCTGCAGTGCTCAGCTTTCTTCACCGTCCAACTCTCACATCCCTACATGACCACTGGAAAAACCATAGCCTTGACTAGACAGACCTTTGTTGGCAAAGTAATGTCTCTGCTTTTAAATATGCTATCTAGGTTGGTCATAACCTTCCTTCCAAGGAGTAAACGTCTTTTAATTTCATGGCTGCAATCATCATCAGCAGTGATTTTGGAGCCCCCCAAAAATAAAGTCTGACACTGTTTCCACTGTTTCCCCATCTATTTCCCATGAAGTGATGGGACCAGATGCCATGATCTTAGTTTTCTGAACGCTGAGCTTTAAGCCAACTTTTTCACTCTTCTCTTTCACTTTCATCAAGAGGCTCTTTAGTTCTTCTTCACTTTCTGCCATAGGGGTGGTGTCATCTGCATATCTGAGGTTGTTGATATTTCTCCAAGCAAACTTGATTCCAGCTTGTGGTTCTTCCAGCCCAGCATTTCTCATGATGTGCTCTGCATATAAGTTAAATAAGCAGGGTGACAATATACAGCCTTGACGTACTCCTTTTCCTATTTGGAACCAGTCTGTTGTTCCATGTCCATTTCTATTTTTTTTTTTTTCATTAGTTTATTTTCTATTTTTTAACTTCACAATATTGTATTTGTTTTGCCATACATTGACATGAATCCACCATGGGTGTTCATGTTTTCCCTTCCAGAACCCCCCTTCTACCTCCCTCCCCATCCCATCCCTCAGGGTCATCCCAGTGCACCAGCCCCGAGCACCCTGTATCATGCATTGAACATGGACTGGCAATTCATTTCACATGTGACAATTTACATGCTTCCATGCCATTCTCCCATATCATCCCACCCTCGCCCTCTCCCATAGAGTCCATAATACTGTTCTATTTATCAGTGTGTCTTTTGATGTCTCGCATACAGGGTTATCTTTACCGATTGACTAAATACCATATATATGTGTTAGTATACTGTATTGGTGTTTTTCTTTCTGGATTACTTCACTCTGTATCCATGTCCAGTTCTCCCTTTTGCTTCCTGACCTGCATACAGGTTTCTCAAGAGACAGGTCAGATGGTCTGATATTCCCATCTCTTTCAGAATTTTCCACAGTTTATCGTGATCCACACAGTCAAAGGCTTTGGCATAGTCAATAAAGCAGAAATAGATGTTTTTCTGGCACTCTCTTGCTTTTTTGAAGATCCAGCGGATGTTGGCAATTTGATCTCTGGTTCCTCTACCTTTTCTAAAACCAGCTTGAACATCTGGAAGTTCACGGTTCATGTATTGCTGAAGCCTGGCTTGGAGAATTTTGAGCATTACTTCACTAGCATGTGAGATGAGTGCAATTGTGCGGTAGTTTGAGCATTCTTTGGCATTGCCATTCTTTGGGATTGGAATGAAAACTGACCTTTTCCAGTCCTGTGGCCACTGCTGAGTTTTCCAGATTTGCTGTCATATTGAGTGCAGCACTTTCACAGCATCATCTTTCAGGACTTGAAATAGGTCATCTGGAATTCCATCACCTCCACTAGCTTTGTTCGTAGTGATGCTTCCTAAGGCCCACTTGACTTCACATTCCAGGATGTCTGGCTCTAGGTGAGTGATCACACCATCATGATTATCTCGGTCGTGAAGATTTTTTTTTTTTGTACAGTTCTTCTGTGTATTCTCGCCACCTCTTCTTAATATCTTCTGCTTCTGTTAGGTCCATACCATTTCTGTCCTTTATGGAGCCCATCTTTGCATGAAATGTTCCCTTGGTATCTCCAATTTTCTTGAAGAGATCGCTAGTCTTTCTCAATCTGTTGTTTTCCTCTATTTCTTTGCATTGATCACTGAGGAAGGCTTTCTTATCTCTCCTTGCTATTCTTTGGAACTCTGCATTCAAATGGGAATATCTTTCCTTTTCTCCTTTGCTTTTTGCTTCTCTTGTCTTCCCAGCTATTTGTAAGCCCTCCTCAGACAGCCATTTTGCTTTTTTGCATTTCTTTTCCATGGGGATGGTCTTGATCCTTGTCTCCTGTACAGTGTCATGAACCTCTGTCCATAGTTCATCAGCCACTCTGTCTATCAGATCTAGTCCCTTAAATCTATTTGTCACTCCACTGTATAATCATAAGGGATTTGATTTAGGTCATACCTGAATGGTCTGGTGGTTTTCCCTACTTTCTTCAATTTAAGTCTGAATTCGGAAATAAGGAGTTCATGATCTGAGCCACAGTCCTCTCCCAGTCTTGTTTTTGCTGACTGTATAGAGCTTCACCATCTTTGGCTGCAAAGAATATAATCAGTCTGATTTCGGTGTTGACCATCTGGTGATGTACATATGTAGAGTCTTCTTTTGTGTTGTTGGAAGAGGGTGTTTGCTCTTACCAGTGTGTTCTCTTGGCAAAACTCTATTAGCCTTTGCCCTGCTTCATTCTGTACCCCAAGGGCAAATTTGGCTGTTACGCCAGGTATTTCCTGACTTCCTGCTTTTGCATTCCAGTCCTCTATAATGGAAAGGACATCTTTTTTGGGTTAGTTCTAAAAGGTCTTATAGGTCTTCATAGAACCGTTCAAGTTCAGCTTCTTCAGCATTACTGGTTGAGGCATAGACTTGGATTACTGTGATATTGAATGGTTTGCCTTGGAAACGAGCAGAGATCATTCTGTCATTTTTGAGATTGCATCCAAGTACTGCATTTTGGACTCTTTTGTTGACCATGATGGCTTCTCTATCTTCTAAGGGATTCCTGCCCACAGTAGTAGATATAATGGTCATCTGAGTTAAATTCACCCATTCCAGTCCATCTTAGTTCGCTGATTCCTAAAATGTCGATGTTCACTCTTGCCATCACCTGTTTGACCACTTCCAATTTGCCTTGATTCATGGACCTAACATTCCAGGTTCCTATGCAATATTTCTCTTTACAACATTGGACTTTGCTTCTATCACTAGTCACATCCACAGCTGGGATGTGTTTTTGCTTTGGCTCCATCCCATCATTCTTTCTGGATTTATTTCTCCACTGATCTCCAGTAGCATATTGGGCACCCACCGACCTGGGGAGTTCATCTTTCAGTGTCCTATCTTTTGCCTTTTCATACTGTTCATGGGGTTCATTACCTCTCTTATTTCGCCCCTCAAAATTGAAAATGTGTGCATCCTCTTCTGAAGTAAAATTATTTTCATCACTTTAAAAGTTTTAAAATTTAAAAATGATCTAAAGAGTTTTTATTTGCTATAAATGTATCCTATTGCTAATTATAGAAAAATTAACTTGCTTCTAAAAGGTATTTCCCTTTCTAAAGCCCCATTTCTCTTAGTAATACACTTAAAAGAGGTTTCTCTTAGAAATTAAGGTCAAACAAGCTAGATTTTACTTTGCTTTATTTTGAACTACTATTTTATAATTTCTGTGCCAACTCTGTAATTTCCATCCCTTTTCTATATACACATACATAATTTGCCTTCCTCTATACTCAGAGAGGAAAATATTTTAAAAACAAATTTTCCCAGTGTTGGGGGAGTGTGTTATTTCCTCCATTCTATCTCTCCGCAACAAAGATTTGAAATGGCATACCAGTGTTGCAGCTTGGTTACAACTCAGTTTTATTCAGCAAGCAAAGGATAGTACACCCTCGAGGCATGAGGGCGGGCCACATATAAAAAGAGAGGTTCAATCTTGGCTCCTCTTTTTATATGTTTTGTCTCCTCCCCGTGAGCCTGCCCTGTGTAAACTAGGACAGCCAGGAAGGCTGTTTGTTTCACCTGAGGTTCTCACTCTGGTCCTCGGATTTTCTTTTGTTCCATTTTCTCGGGCTTTTTCCTTTCTTTGTCTTTTAGCCATCACCATTTTGGAATCCTTTTTCCTATTCTAACTGCCTAACACCAGGATAATTTGTGTCTTCTCCCTCATTCACCCGGGTGTCTGACTCAGCTCCAGTTTTGACCAGTGATTTTAAATTCACTCCCCGCCGGTTATCTGGGCACACGTACTGAAGAATTAGATGAAATGATCCTTCTGTCTTCTGTTTTGGTAGTCATGTCAATTCTAGGCATAAGGAGTGCTACACATGATCTTTTTGAGTCTGTGAATATCTGAAAAATATCTGTTCTTTCCCTCCCACTCATTGATTATCTGTCTGAGTATAGAGCTCAAACTCTCAGATAATTTTTCTCGAAGCACCATGGAAGCTTTACTTGTGATTTCTGGAAAGCTTATTTTTGTTTAACTGTCTCATGCCAAGGCTTGGTCACATTTCTTTACAAGTCACCTTTTTTTATGACCTCAATTTTTTTTAATTTTCAAGAGGCTAAAACGTTGGATGGTTCTTCCATTCCTCATGCTTACACTTAGGGATTGCTGCACATCTGAAAATCTGTTTTTTCTTACTTGGGACACTAGCTCCTATTATTTCTTTAATAGTTGTCATCTCCTTTTTATTTATTTTTTTCTGATTTATTTCTGAAACTCAAGTGTGTTTGTTGGTTTATGGATATAACTTCTTTGTTTCTCATGATTTGTTACATTTTTTATCCCTATTCTCTAATTCTTAGAGTTACTGAAATTTTACTGACTATATTGTCAAACCAAATCTTTTCTGGAGTACCATGGACAGGCTTTGAAACCCACTGAGTGCCTCACTGTATGTATTCTGGGCTCTGGCTGCCTACTCAACTATTTTATTCATAAATTCACTCCCTAGCCATGTACATCCCTAACCTCCCAGTAAGTCTAAATAGGAACTCCTAGTGTCTTCCTGTATCTTTGTTGGATAAATCTCACTTATAAACTTCTCTTCATTGATTTAGCTTTTAATTACATATGCGTTGTGTGTGCACTCAGTTGCTCAGTCATATCTGACTCTTTGTGACCACATGGCCTGCCAAACTCTTCTGTCCATGGAATTTTCCAGGTAGGAATACTGGTCAAGTTGCCATTTCCTACTGCAAGAGATTTTTCCTACCCAGAAATATAACTTGCATCTCTTGAGTATCTTGCCTCTGCAGGCAGATTCTTTATCACTGGGCCACCTGGGTTAGCTTCTGTTTAGTTCTACTTCTGGAGAAGGCAATGGCACCCCACTCCAGTACTCTTGCCTGGAAAATCCCACGGATGGAGGAGCCTGGTAGGCTACAGTCCATGGGGTCGCTGAGAGTTGGACATGACTGAGCGACTTCACTTTCACTTTTCCCTTTCATGCACTGGAGAAGGAAATGGCAACCCACTCCAGTATTCTTGCCTGGAGAATCCCAGGGATGGTGGAGCCTGGTGGGCTGCCGTTTATGGGGTCGCACAGAGTCGGACATGACTGAAACGACTTAGCAGCAGTAGCAGTAGCAGTTCTACTTCTCTCCTAACTTTTACTGTTCTCCAGGTAGTCTTATCTGTTTCCACCTTAATATAGTAAATGTTTAAATGTAGGTCTGGAGCAAGCAGATAATTTACAGAAAGAATCAGTTAACTATTCATAGATGGAGGCAGAAGTTAAACTCATGTTTTCTTATCTAAATTGAATATTCTTCCATTGATGTGCTTTCATTATAATTTTTCCACTTCCCTTTTACTTGTTATTTAAACAATAAATGTAAACAATGACAGAGAGCATTGTATTTTTCCTCCTTAAGGCAAGAAAGGTGAGGGAGAGGTTGGTTTTGGTGAATGAAGAGGAGGTGGCTGAGAGGATGTCAGCTTGACCCTGGTTTTGATTCTGTGTATCTCCTATCATCATGTCCATATTACAGAGTTACACTACAATTTTCATTTTCTACAAAATACCTTCATTTCCACTACCTTATGTGGTTGTACAACATGCTATGTACAGTGACTGCTGAAATGAAAAAAAATGATGATAGGCATATTTAAACAGTTTTCCAAAAACTACATCTGTAGTGATTGGGAGAGATGAGATTAGTACTTAGAATAGTTACCTCAGTTTCTAGTGCTCATTTTAACTATTCCTCTAGCAGTTTCATAAGAGACAAAAGTAAAACTGTAAAGAAAGATGTAAAAGTACAATTCTCATGGAGATGTATATTTAGAATTCTGTGTATTTATTTAACCATCCAAACTAACTTTTTCATGATTCCTTCCTTATTTTCAAATTGTGGATGTAAATGTTAAATCCATAAGCATAAATTGTGTAGCACTCCTAATATAGAATTTTACTAAAAATAAACTTTCAGTAAATACTAATTCTAATTTAGTTTATTATTTAGCTTCAATATAATTATTATCTTCATATTATATAAAACACATAGGTCTTTTTATGTGAACTGAAAAAAATACCAGAGATGTTTTTAGGCATCTTTTATCCTACTTGAACAGAAACCTACTGCAAAAATAACCTTTATATTATTATATATGGACTATCTTTCTGATTTGGGAAAAAAAGCTATGATAAATTGAAAATCCAACTGTACCTCATTTGAGACATCCTACACATTAACTTTATTTCTGTGAAAACCAATTCTTGATTTGGCAAATCAATGTATAACCAATTCCAAATAATTTGGTAAAACAGATACTACAGTGCTTTACTAAGAATTTATTCACTGTAAGATTGTGCTTTGCTTAGTTGCTCAGTTGTGTCTGACTCTTTGTGAACCCATGGACTGTAGCCCGCCAGGCTCCTCTGTCCATGGGGATTCTCCAAGCGAGAATACTGAAGTGGGTTGCCACGCCTTCCTCCAGGGGATCTTCCCAACGCAGGGATCAAACCCAGGTCTCCCACATTATAGGCGGATTCTTTACCATTGAACCACCAGGGAAGCCCACTGCAAGATTAACTTGTAAAAATATATGTCTGATAATCTTTGTCAAGAGTGTTATAAAAAATGCCACAACTATATATTCATCACTACTGCCAAACTCCATTAGTGTAAAAAATCATATTATTTTGTTAATAATTCTGGATGTAACTTGTATATTTGGTTATCAGAAAAAGTTTCAAAATGGTTATTAAAAATACAAAGTGTGAGGAATGTCCCATAGAAGAGAATTGCTCTGTAATGACTATTTAATATTTTTTACCCTAACATAAACTAATTTGCCACACATGCTGTGTAAAACACTTACCATCCACTGAAATTATTGTGCTTTTTCTTATTTGTAGTATAGTTAGACCAAAGGAAAAAGGAAAAAGAATGCCTTCTTTGGATAAATAGGAAAAGAAATTGTGTAGAAATTAGAGAAATATAAAGAAACCAGATGATACAACTTGTTAAAACTAGCAAGTCTAATAATATTGGTTCTTTTGGAGCTGAGATTTGGTTTAATTCAGTTGCTACAAATCAAAAGCCAACAAATTCATTGAACGGATTTTATCTAAAGCGATTCTTTGGGACTATTTTCTTTCAGACTTCAAATTATATCCTATAGACCATTTGTTATCAAACAGAACACAAACTCTTTATTCATTTTCTATTCATGAAACTATAGCGCAAAAAGTGAAGGTTAGTTTTTAGGTCTCTCTGTAACTCTTAGCATTGACCTTTATTATATAAATGCCCATAGCTGGCATATGGCTAATATTATTGGGAGTCCTATAGTCTTTGACTTTTGAGAAATTTGAAATGAGTGAGTATCAAATATAAATGTTGTGGTTTCATTGGACATTTCATTATTAATTTATAATTTAATGTTTTATCAGAAAGCGTGAGTTACAATAAACATTCTTTGAGTTTGTGAGTTACTTGGTATATAATACATAGTGAATTTTGTTAACAACCCTTATTAGAAAAGATGTGTTGTCTCTAATTTTTGTAGTGGGCTTCTGCCTTCTTCGCTTCTTCATTAAATCTATTATGATTTCTATATTTTCACTGATTTTCTTTTTCTTTTTTTTACAGCTGAGTAAACTTGCCAGAAGGCAAGGTACTTTGTTAGTACATGACAGAAGTGTCAACTGGAAAAAATGCACAACATAAAAATTGAGAATTAAGTTTTATTTGGCCGACAAAACTGAGGACTTCAGCCTGAGATGCAGCCTCTCCAGTAACTCTGAGGGACTGCTCCAAAGACTGAAGGTAAGGGAGGAACCAAGAAATATAGAAGTTTTTGCCACAAAGATCAGGTATTCTGAACTTCAAAAGATCACTGTTAATTAAAGAAAACCAGATACCTCAATAGGCTTCCCTTGTAGCTCAGTCGATAAAGAATCTGCCTGCAATGCAGGAGACCGAGGTTCGATTCCTGAGTTGGGAAGATCTCCTGGAGAAGAAAATGGCAACCCACTCAAGTATTCTTGCTTGGAGAATCCCATGGACAGAGGAGCCTGGCAGGCTTCATAGTCCATAGGGTTGCAAGAGTAGGACACAGCTTAGCTACTAAACCACCACCAGATAACTCAAGTTAATGAATTTAGTACTTTTCTGTGTATGGGAAGATTCTAAAGTCTGGGCCCATTGAAAGCATTCCTTTGATTTGCACCTTAGCTATCTAGGGCCAACATCCTGTTCATTCCCATGCTGAATTTCCTCAGGGTGCACCATTAGGGGTCGTTACAGTGGCTGAAGGCTTGCCAGCAGGCAGCCACTTTTATTTCCATCTTGAGTTCCCTCAAGGCTCATGTCAAGGCAGTCTAAGGGCTGCAGCATCCATCAGGGCAGCAACATCCATCAGGGCAGCAACAGCCTAAAGAGGATTTATTGTGAATCTAACATTTTCATGGGATTCTATGATAGTATAGACTCCTGACATGAGCAAATCCAAGTTCTTAATAGAAGAAAACATCTCCTATTTAGGCACTTGGAATTCCCACAATGCAAAAATAAAACAAGCCTAAAAACTGGCCACATTTCAAGGAAAAAAAAAAGAACAAGAACCATTATTGAGATATGTAAATTGAAAAAAAAAATTTATATAGCCAGGAAATTGCCAGGGATGTAATAAAATTATTCCCATGGAAGTATTTAAAGAAATGAAAGTTGGGAATAAAATTCAAGCAAATGTTTATGGTTATAATTTCTGTCAAATCAGTTTTAACAATTAAAAGAAATTTCACAAATAAAAAATATGATAGTTGAATTTTAAAACTCATCAAAGATGTTAAAGAGTTTTGTTTAATGTAACAGGGAAATAGAAGTAGTAACCTCAACTTTTAAAAAGTTAAGGAACATATAAAGTTCAAAGAAACAGAAAATATGAGAGAAAAATAAAGGGGCATAAGCCTGATTGGTATTGCCAGAAAGAAAGCATAGAAAGCATTGTGGAAAGATTATATTTGAAAACCTGTTTGTAAATATTCCAAAATTGATGGAAAGAGCCACAAATGCTCCTAACAAGATAGACAAAAATAAATCTGTAGCTATCAAATACTAGAGAAAATGTGTGACACCTAAGTTGAATAAGAGAAAAACTAATGAATTCAGAAATGAAAGACATAACAGATTTTCATGACAGTAGACCTCTTAAGAGGTACAACTGAAGCTAGACAGAAGTGGACTCATATCTGCTAAGACACGAATGACAACTATCAATGTTGAATTGTGGACACAACAAAATTCTCGTTCATCAATGAGGATAAAATAAAGACAACTGTAAACAAATACTGAAAGTATTAATCATCAACAAACTTTCACTATAGAACATTCTGTAAGACATTTTAAATGCTAAAATTAAAGAAATAAGACAAACGGTAAGAAATCAAAGCAAACAGCTTTATATTTGTCCAACTTCATGGGCAAAATTTTATGTTTACATGCAGACTATGGAATATCACTGGGTATTAAAAAGATATGAGCTATCAAGCCATGAAACTACATGAAGAAATCTTAAATGCTTATTATTAAGTGAAAGAAACCAGTCTAAATAACAATACACTGTATGCCTCCAATTATATGACATTTTGGAAAAGGCAGAACTATAGACACAGTAATTGGCAAAGGTTACAGAGGAGGAAGGAATGAAGAGGCAGTGAAAATACTTTCTGTGATACCGTTGTGATAGGTATATGTCATTATTCATTTTCCCAAGCTCATAGAATATACAGCACCAAGAGTGAATCCTAAGGTAAACTAGGAACACCTGATGATTATGAAGTGTCAATAGAAAGTTGTAACAAACACATCACTCTGATGGTGGTCATGATAATGGGAGAAATCTGGATGTGCAGGGGCAGAGGTCATATGGGGAAATGTCTGTACCTTCTGATCAGTATTGCTGTGATCCTAACACTGCTCTAAACAGATAAAACCTTTAAAAATGCTTTAGTTAATTCATATTTCATTCTACATATAAAGTCTCCAAATCAGAAAGATGGAATGTATTTCCTAAATGATTATAGATTTACTGGAACTTTTAAAATCAAAACTACCTTCTTCATGATACTATGCAAGAATAAGGGTTTTCTGCAATAATTTTCCATCTGTGGAAGATTCTTTTGCAGTTTGTTTCTGGCATTCCGGATGTGAGAATGCTCCTGGGTGGTTTGCTAGCACGTTATCCACAGACATAGTTTCCTTTACTAACACTGCTGAAGTCCTTGCTACATCCTGTGACTGCTGAGCACTCACTGGGTCAGGCTATATTCTGAGTAAACTCATGCGCATTGCAGATTTAATCTCCTGAGTGAACTCATGGGCATCACACAGTTCCAGCTGGTGTTGGCTGTGTGCCCTGTGTAAGGACAGATGCTGATGGGTCCAGAATTTGTCAAGCATGAGATAAATCCACTGATCTCAATTTTATGGTATTTATATGGATTGTAGGTTGGTGAGATCATTCTGACCAGTCCATGAATGAAAGAACTTGTTGTCTGTTGTTACTTATTACTGCATCTCTAGTAATTATACAATTATGCAAAGAGTTTATTATAAACTTATTTTTAAAGAATGAACAACTAAATTTTGCCTAAGTTCTCCCAATCAAAGTAACTTTAAATGTTTTCTAGAAACATAATAGTTATTCTGAGGCACTTTACTTGCACATATTTGAGTTAGGAGGCTTTGTTTAAATACACAGAACTCTAAAATTTGCATTCGGTAAATGATGAGTGGAGCCATTTAAAATACAGGCAGAGCAACCATTCGAGAGGACCTGCCTTGCTTGTCCTCTTTTCTGTACCTCTAAACTGGACCAAACCACCAACATTCTAAGATACTAAAGAAACTAGAATATCCTATTGGAAGGACTGATAAATGAACTTTTACCCAGTGAACACTTCACCCGACCAGTCAATGAAGTACAAATCTAGTTTTACCTTGTCTCTCACCAGGACACTTCAGTAGATGGATTACCTCATTTTGTACCAATAAATGCTTCTAAAAAAACAAACAAAAAAGTTACCTCACCTTCCTCTCCTTTCCCCATAAGAACCCTGACCCCCTCCTTTGCAATTGAGATATTCTTTGGGTTTCTAACAAAATCTGTGTATCCTAGATTGCAATTCTTTGATCCCAAATAAATACTTTGCATCTTGACCTGTACTCTTTTTTTTTTTTTTTCTTTTAGGTTGACAAGTCCTTTATATTCCCTTAACAAGGGTTAAGGTCAAAGTAATAATATGTTTTCTACTATCTTTTATATACAATCTGGAATTTAAAATTTTATATGTAAGTGTACAGTGCCAGGTGTTTGTATTATTGTAGCCAAAACTGGAGGTCCAGCTACTCACTGCTCAAAAGCCAATGAAGAGGAAAGAAAGAAAAAAAATATTAGTTGCTCAGTCATGTCTGACTCTTTGCGACCCCATGGACTGTAGCCTGTCAGGCTCCTCAGTCCAAGGGATTCTCCCAGCAAGAATACTAGAGGGATTGCCATTTCCTTCTCCAGGGGATCTTCCAGACCCAGAGATCAAACCAGGGTCTCAGGCCTTGCAGTCAGATTCTTTACCATGTGAGCGACCAGGGAAGCCCTAATTAAGAAGCAAGGTTGGTGGAAAGGAAGGTTTGCTTTATTTCAGATGCCAACAACTGGTAGGGGGTGGACTCTTATCCAAAATTTGACTCCCCCCACTGGCAGTCAGTGGGCAAGAGCTTTTATAGCCAGAAGGAGGGGGCTACATGTAGAAAGAGCACAGTCAACTGACAGTCATCTTGAAATTGGTCATGTAGTGGTCTGGTGGCACTAATGGTAAAGAACCCACCTGCCAGTGCAGTAGACATCTGAAATGCAGATTTGATCCCTGGGTCGGGAAGAACAACTGGAGGAGGGCATGGCAACCCACTCCAATATTCTTGCCTGGAGAATCCTATGGGCAGAGGAGCCTGGCGGGCTACAGTCCATAGGGTTGCAAAGAGTCAGACATGACTACGTGGATAAGCACAGCACAGTGGTGTGACCAACATCATTTTGATTGTTTTAAGTATAGGTAATCTCCAGTTCCACGGTGGATTTGTTCTTTGAGGTCAGTTCTTGGAATTGTGGCAGCTTATGTCATGGCTGTAGTCTGGTCATCATGCAATTAACTTCTTTCCCCTGGTGGAGGTTTCAGTGTCTACAAGATATCTTACAGAATATGGCTTGGAATTTTATCTGTAACCCTTGGGAAGGACCTAAAGGTTCTTGACTTTGCTTAGTGACTAAACTATTATTGTTTTGTCTTGTTTGGTGGTTTTCCTTTGCCTCCGCATTTTCTCACTTCCCTGATAAGCTTATCTGCTTGACGTTTTCCACAGAGAGAAGGCAGGCATAGGTCATGGGGAGAGGGAAGGACTATAGGGTCCTGCTTCATTTCAGTATTATTGCTGAAAACCCAGCCTCTGTTCACTGGTACCAAATAGAAATGCTGAGAGACATTGTTTGAGGCATACAAAAATGCAGCTTTATGACTTTGCCAGGCAAGGGGTCCACAGTAAGCTAACTACTTCCTGGGAAATAGGAAGGTGTCTGTGGTTTCAGGTTGGAGAATAGGGCTATAGGTAAAGATCAGGATTGAGAGTCTTGCATTATTCTTCCCTCCTGGAGACAATGAGATGATTAGGGCTGCCGTCAGGTGGTTCCAGAACTGGTTTTGGTGGTCCTTGAGGTTATTGTTCTGGTTCCTTCTTTCTGAAATGAAGAATGTTAACAAAGGAAAGGAGTGTTAGGGAGTGTTATCTTGGAGAAGTAAACACTAAGTGCAAAGTGCAGCTTTAACTAGAAGGCAATCATTTTCAGAGTGCAATTAAGCAAGAAAGAGGTGTGTGTTGGGGGACTTCTATAGGAGACCAGTTGAATGGGTGGAAAGAATAAGAGCTGAATAAGGGCTTACATAATGGGGGTGCCTCAACTAGCTTCTGTAGCAGCAGTGTGAGTAGCAATAGAAGAGCCCAGAAATGACACAGTGAAGGTGGCATCAACAAACCTTTTTTCTTCCAATAAGGTTTACAACCCTCCACTAATAGATGTTAGTTCTTAGAGAGAGGTTTTTTTACAGGACATATCTGGGGAGTTGCTGTGATGTCTGAGCTCATACAATCTTTGACAAACCCTGTACTGCTTAGTGTTCATTATGTAGGATTTAAGTAGCCAGTTCACTCTCTTAAAAATGTGTTTAGAGACAGATTTACAACAGTGTTGCAGGACTGCTCTTTCTGTTTTCTATCTCTGCTAGCTGCTTTTCGCAAACACTTAATCAGTGAGAGACTGTGTGATAAGCGTTAACATATACTCTGTCATTTAACTTTTACCATTTTATGAAGGGAGATGATGTTATCCCCATCTTACAAATTAGGACACCAAAGCTAAAATGGTCTAAAAATTTAGCCCAAGGTGACACAGCTAGCAAAGGCTATTTGCATTATTTGAATTGAGATCTATTTGATTTCTCAGCCAGTGTCGTTAATCACTGGGCTGCATTTACTTCTACAGTATATGTCTTCCTAAATATTAAGGCCATCTTTATTTTAACTGTTTCAATTCTCAGCCATATTTTATACTACTACTTTAAAATGCTTGCATGTTGTCTTTTTGCATAATCTATTATTCCAGGAGAGTACACATGCTTCCAGAAATATATTCCAAAATATGAATCGTATACATTCTGAGCATTGCTTATCTTAAAGTGTACTTTAACTGTACATGAAAATTTTCAAGTTATTTTTTTCTCAGCATTCCAGCAGAATAGATTTTAGGTTTTCTAAACAAGATACTATCCATTATACGTTAAAGCTCCATTACTGCAAAATACATTATAAGTAACAGTTACATTGCCGTAAAACACTATCTATTATAAGTAATATGTTTTGTGCTACAACTATGCATGAATGTTTGTTTTCATTTTTGGTTGTGATTTTGTATTTGATTTTTTGTATCCTGCCATGACAGTAAAAATATTGCTGGTTTACTTTCAGGTGCCAGCGAATATTACATTTTTCTTTTTCTTTTTTGCTAAAATCATGGTAAGTCATTACAGTTTGAATGCATGTTTCTATTTACAACTCAAGTAAAATTATTTTTTCATGGTACTTTGGATTTTTGCTTCTGCTGTATTTGCTTGCTTCTCTGCATCAAGGAAACTACTATTCATATGTTAAATCACTTAGTATTCCAGCATCTTAAAGATGAGGCATTCTCCTACCTCCACAGCAAGTTTCTTTCATATTCTGTGTTGCTCAATAGAACATTGGTTTTTCTTGTAGCCTCTGATTAGATTAACAATTGCTATTACAATAAGTTTTAATAGACAATGAAGTCATCTGATCTATTTCAAATTATATCAATCCATATTCTATTTCCTGTAGATATATAGAATCCATAATAATCAGGATGGAAACTATTGAATGCACATTAACATGGGACAGTTATTAGAATATAAAAGGGGAATGTACTATTTGATATCCAGTATTAAAATCTATATTGAAATGTTAATGCATACAGCACAAGGGAGATGTGTGAGTGGAAAGAAGTGTAGGTAGGATAATCACCACTGTTTTTCGTCTAATTTTAGCATTTGGTTTACCTACTGTACAGTCCTTAAGAAAATTTGAAAATTTTAAACTGGTGCAAATGCTGAAAATATTCAGAAAAGAGTAAGTTATGCATGGAATTTTTATTTATGTATGACTTCTGAAGGACTTCCCAGGTGGCACAGCGGTAAAGAATTTGTGTGCCAATGCAGAGATGTGAGTTTGATCTCTGGGTCAGGAAAGTTCAGGTGGGGATTTCTAGTCCAGCAGATGAGAAGTTTGGAAGTTGCCACTCTGACCAAACAATGAAAAGCTGAATAAATTAAAGAATCAACAACTCTTCTTAGATTCATAAACAGTGAGTTCACAGGGCAAGACCCTGTACCCCAAACTGAAGCAATATGAGAATTACAATCAGACAGAATAGAAATACATGGGCCAATACCTCTGTAGAAACCAGAGCTTGAGAAAGAAAACATAGACTGTAATTGAAGGATTGTTGGAGGCTCAGAGTGTGCAACTCAGAAGTTTAAAACTCTTGGGGAACCCAGTCATTGGGGCTCCCCAGTTGACATTGAGAAGGGACACAATTTATATATATTTTTTTGCTG
Source organism: Okapia johnstoni (assembly GCA_024291935.2). Classification (NCBI taxonomy): domain Eukaryota; kingdom Metazoa; phylum Chordata; class Mammalia; order Artiodactyla; family Giraffidae; genus Okapia; species Okapia johnstoni. The sequence goes on along the minus strand of CM044321.1, from coordinate 21,593,239 downwards.
CTGCTCTATTAATTCTTTCGGTAGATACCAGAGGAAAATAATTTCATACTTCTGAGAGGGAAAGGGGGAAAGAAACTATATCTTTTGATACAAGTCCAGAGCATTCTGCTTTCCTAACAAGGTCTTCCCTCATCTCTTCCTTTCTTAACAAGGTCTTCCTTCAAGCTGTTTAACCAGAGCCTAATTGACCTAAGGGAAGAAAAATGCCCAACCTCACCCTTGTGTATGGAACAGAGAAAATACTCAATCTCAATCCTGTATCTTCTTCTATGAGGGAGAAAGGAAATGCCAAAATCCACCCATTAGCCTTCTGAGAAGTGATAAAAACTGAGCACACGCTCACTAAAGTTCAGAGATATAATCATATGTCACACAGTCACATTAGTGCCTCCCAAAAATGAAGCAGTTAGGCAGAAAAGCTAACAAAAAATACATACAAGATCTATATGAGAAAGATCTATATAAGTTAAAGATACATATAGCCCAGAAATAGACCCACATAAATGGAGTCAACTGTTCTCTGACAAGGAGCAAAGTCAATGCAATAGAGCAAAGATAGCCTGTTCAATAAATCAACAAATGATGCTGGAACAATTTAACACCCAAATGCCAAACAAACAAAGAATCTAGACAGATATTTTATACCCTTCACAAAAAATTATTCAAAATGGACTACACACTTGAAGACCTGGATAATAACAGGAATAATCCAAGTGACATTTTGTTTGGTGATGACTTTGTAACTACAGTACCAAATCCATGATCCATGAAATAAAGAACTGATAAGCTGTACTTCACTAAAATTTAAAATTTGTTTTCTGCAAAAGACATAATCAAGAGAATACAAAGGGAAGCCATGACTGGGAGAAAATATATGCAAAAAAATGTCTGATAAAAAACCAGTTATTGAAATGTACAAATAATTCTTAAAACACAGCAATTTAGTAAATTAATCAGTTAAAAGATGGACAAAAGAGCTTAATAGACACCTAATCGAGGAAGATATACAGATAAAAATATGAAAAGATGGTCTACATCATATGTGATAAGAAACACACAAAATAATAATAATCCAACTCAGACAGTAAAGAATCTGCCTGCAATGCAGGAGACCTGGGTTCAGTCTCTGGGTTTGGAAGATCCCCTGGAGAAGGGGACAGCTACCCACTCCAGTAGTCTGGCCTAGAGAATTTCATGGACTGTAGGGTTCATGGCGTCACAAAGAGTCGGACATGACTGAGCGACTTTCACTTTGGCTTCCCTAGTGGCTCAGACAGTAAAGAATCTGCCTGCAATGTGGGAGACCTGGGTTTTATCCCTGAGTAGGGAAGATCCTCTGGAGAAGGAAATGGCAATCCACTCCAGTATTCTTGCCTGGGAAATCCCATGGACAGAGAAGCCTGGTGGGCTACAGTCCATGGGGTCACAAAGAGGCGTGCACGACTGAGCAACTAAGCGCAAGATACAAGATGCAAACCTATTAGAATGGCCCAAATCCAGAACACTGACAGTACCAAGTGCAGGTGAGGATGTGAAGCAACAGGAACTCTATCACTTATGGAAATGCAAAATAGTACAGCTACTTTGGAAGAATGTTTGGAAGTTTCCTACAAAACTAAACAATATTATCATGTGATCCAGCTCCTTAGTTTTTCCAAATGAGTTAAAACCTTCTATCTACACAAAACCCAGAACATGGATTGTTATAGAAGCCTAATTTGTGGCCGCCAAAACCTAGAAGAAGCCAAAATGTCTTTCAGTTGTTTATTGGAATAATAAATTGTTGTACAGTCAGTCAAGGAAATACTCATCATTAAAAAGAATTGAGCTATCAAGCCATGAAAAAGCACTGAGGAAATCTGAACACATAATATTAAGTGAAAGCAACCAATTTGAAAAGGCTACATATTATATGATTTCAACTATAAAACCGAAAAGGCAAAACTAAGCACACACACACACACACACACACACACACACACACACACACACACACACACACACATCAGTGGCTGTCAGGGATTAAGGATGTGGGATATATAAATGGGTGAATCATAGATGAATTTTAGGGCAGTGAAATTACTCTGTAACCATAATGTAAACTGTGGACTTTGGTGATAGTGATGTGTTGACTTAGATCCATCAGTTGTAACAAATGTATAATCCAGTGGGGGATATTTGTAAAGAGAGGGGCTCTGTGTTTGTAGAGGCAGGAGTTATATGGGAAATTTCTATGCCTTCTGATAAATATATTTTAAACTAAAACTGCTCTAAAAAATAGTCTATAAAAAAAAAAGCACAAATGTGTTTCACTAGGTTCTCTGCTAAGGTTCTCACAAAACTGAAATCAAAGTGTTGATCACGTTTGGTTCTTGTCTAGAAGCTCTGGGAAAGAATCCATTTCTAAGCTCTTTGAGTTTGGTGACTTGTTTTTGTAGCTTGAGCTCCCTATTTCCTTACTGATGGTCAGAAGGCTTAGAAACCTCATGTATTCCTATTCCTATGTCCTCTCTATCCTCACCAGACATAAAGCTTTCTCATGTTCAGAATCTTTTTGACTTCCACACCTGCTCAAAAAAGTCTGCTTTCAGAGATTCATGTGATTAGATTAGCTCCTTGTTGATAAACTCCCTTTTAATTAACTCAAAGTCAACTGAATAGTAACCTTAATGATGTATGCAAAAGCTAATTTTCCATGAAATATAATCACAAGCATGCCATTTCATTAAGTTCATAGTCTTGGAATTGGGTTAAGGAATTCTGGGGAGATTCTGCCTATCACATTTTACATGTGTTATAAATGGGAGATGTCTTTTTAATAGCATATAGCTTGCATTCTTAGAGCAACTTGTACTATCTGCCAGTGGAATATTTTTATTCAATTTAATGTCATTAGTTACCAACTTATTGCATCTGAGCTTCAGAGGCTTTCCCTTTTGCCTGTTCTGTGAAAACGGATCTGGACTCATGTATTTTTTCCTTTTGTGAATAGAGGGCGCTAGAGAAAGCTGGAAGGAGATGAGGGTCTTGTTTCTGGGTCCCAGTGTGCTCGTTCAGCTAGTTCCTCCTGTGTGTCTGTCTTCTCCAGCGCCTGGCTTGTGTGGTGACGTCAGCATGTTCAGTCCCAGGTTACCAGCCTTGCACACTGCTTTCTAGTATCTGACAACCAGCAGCAACCACACCCAGCAGCTTCCAGCGGCAGCCCTTAGGTGGTTTTCTAATGGAAATACCTCCCTGGAGGACGGTTTTCTAGCACTCTCTGGAGGGCTGGCACATTCTGCCAGCACAAAGCATGATGTTTATTTGCCCTCAGCGACTCATATTTGTTCTCTTTTTAGTAAAATCTGGATGTTGGTCTTGGTGGAGCAGTGACATATTTTATTTCTTCAGGGCTTATCTCAGCCTTCAATGTAGTGGCTACTCCTTATATTTGCTATTCCTGTATTTACAGTTGGACCTATTCTCATCTCTGACAATGCTTCTTCTTCAGAAGCATTTAAATAACTGCATAACATTTAATAATAGTTTTCTAGTGATTTCGGAGAAGGCAGTGGCAACCCACTCCAGTACTCTTGCCTGGAAAATCCCATGGACGGAGGAGCCTGGTGTGCTGCAGTCCATGAGGTTGGGAAGAGTCAGACACGACTGAGTGACTTCACTTTCACTTTTTACTTTCATGCATTGGAGAAGGAAATGGCAACCCACTCCAGTGTTCTCACCTGGAGAATCCCAGGGACGGCGGAGCCTGGTGGGCTGCCGTCTATGGGGTCGCACAGAGTCGGACACGACTAGAGCAACTTAGCAGCAGCAGCAGCAGCAATGATTTATATACATGATATTGTCTCCTACAAGTTATATGCTTGGTACTTAGAATATATTTATGATATTGTTTATTTCAGTAACTCATCAGATGGAGTTCACAATGAGAAAATTTTTGTAACTATTGCCAAACTACCTTTACAGTTGTTCAGTTTATCATCTCTTACCAAAAGTATTTCAATAGATGCCTGATACATCTCCTAGATTCAAACTTGTCCTCCTTTCTGTTCTCCACACAAACTAAAGCGATACTCTTCGCTCAAAACTATTTTAGTAAGATTCACAAAGGCAGAGATTTTCTTTTTCTTGTCTCTTTGACAAAATCAAGTTCTTAGTAGAGGGCCTATCATATAGCAAGCAGTTAATAAATATTTATTGAATAACTGAATGTACTCTTGTTGAAGTTCTAAACAAGTGGCCTCTGGGTGTTACTTTAACCCGAAGTTGTACTCCTTTTCCAGTCCCTCACTAAGTATCTGTCAGTCTTCCTACTCCCTTGAATTATGCCCCTGGCTTTCTGGTCCAGAGATGTTTCACTTACTTTTATGAAGGATGTACATCAAAAAATGACAGTGGAGATGGAAAAAAGATGAAAAAAAAAAAACAGAGCAGGATAAGAAAGCTAAAAAAAATGTATCGCATTTCTTACAAAATATTTTTATAAACATTTATTTCTCTTCAAATCCAAAATGTAACTGTCAAAAAAATGCTCATAATGTAAGTAAGAAAATGAGATAAAAGTAGACTAGACTAGAGAAGCAGTTTTACTGACCCTCAGTTTTCTCAAATATATTATACATAATGAAGTAACAGCACACGATTTTAATGTATTGTAGGCAGCTTATGATATAACAATTTAATCTATCACTTGATATATGAATTTATTCCTTTCAGTGAATCTCTTGGATAATCTATGTCACAGAAGAAAATATAGATAAAATATCTATTCAAAATAGTCCTGAAAGTTAGTTGTTTTGCTTTCGAAAAAATATAATAGTGCCTATCTTCTGGTGCAAGATTCTCCTTATATGAGTTACAGTGTCTGAATTCTGTGAGATATAGTAATAGCTTGCATACAGTTTTTACAGTAAAAATGTACACTTTAATTCAGTTTATTCCCACAAACAAGAATGAATTTAGGAGCACTCTCATAAAATAGTGTTTTAAAGAATATATGATTCCTTGTGACAACCCAAAAGTTTATGTGCAGTGATGATTTCACAGTAACACTGGAAAAAATATTTGTTAGTGAAAAGTTCTTAAAGTAAAACCTTTTCTATTTTTTTCAGGATATACACATATTTTTCTTTTTTTAATTATTTATTTTTAATTGGAGGATAACTGCTTTACAATATTGTGTTGGTTTCTGTCATACATCAGCAGGAATCAGCCTTAGATATACACACATCCCCTCCCTCTTGAATCTCCTGCCACCTCCCTCCCCATCCCATCCCTTTAGGGTGTCACACAGCACCAGGTTTGAGCTCCTTGGGTCATACAGCAAATTCCCACTGGCTATCTATTTTACATATGGTAATATATATATGTCTCCATGCTAGTCTCTCAATTTGTCCCACCCTCTCCTTCCATAAATCTGTTTCACTATGTCTGTGTCTTCATTGCTGCCCTGCATAAAGGTTCATCAGTATATTTCTTTTTACATGATCAAATTTATTCTTTGATTTTTCCCAATGAATGTTACCTTTAAAATATTTTTACAGATTACATTTTGTTTGCTTTCTGTTTCAGTTGGCTGGGTTTTTCTAAATTTATCACTATAGCAGTAAAGAATCAAGGTCAGATAACATATAATGGAAATAACTCATATATACAAGTTAAAAACTTTTCAGAGTTCTCTGTGTTAGAGATAAAATACATTGTGACAACTGACTGAATCAGAACTCTGCATATTTGCTCAGTTCAGTGTTTTAGTATAGTGATGGAGTGACTTAAAAGATTATTTCTGAAAAGCAAATTGTATTTGTTTAATACCATATACAATTAGTTACAAATATATGCTCAAAGTAGCCAAATATTAGATTGTCCTATATTTCAAACCTACTACAAAAAATAAATTTTTCTGATAAATCTCAAGAAAATGTTAAATTATTCTTATCTATAAGCAGGTAGGATTATTTTACAGGGCAGTCAAAATAGTGAAATGCTTATAAAAGAAATTTTTATTGGTAATAGAAATAATAGCATTTCCTTTTTTTCACTGATTTGTTTGGATCAAAATGACTCTTTTTTATCATGATCAAGTAAAATGATCATTACTTACCTGATCTTGGTGACAGTGCCAAGTTCTGAAATGTTCCTGTAACATGTGATTACAACTATAGTCATTAGTGTAATTAATAACTAATAATGTTTAATTGGGCTTCCCTGATGGCTTAGACAGTAAAGAATCTGCCTGGAATGAAGGTGACCTTGGTTTGAACCCTGGGTTGGAAAGATCCCCTAGAGAAGGGCATGGCAACCCACTCCAGTATTCTTGCCTGGAGAATCCCCATGGACAAAGGAGCCTGGCGGGCTACAGTCCGTGGGGTCACAAACAGTCAGACAGGACTGAGCGACTAAGCACACAGCACAATGTTTAATTAATTAATAAAGTCCAACTTAAGAATTTAATCTCCTTTATTAATAAACTAATTAAAAAAAATTAATCTCCTAATTATCTGACAATGGCAATAGATTTTTAATTTTATTATAAAATTTGCTGAGTATATTTTTAAATACATTTAAAACTGAGTATTAGTTTTTCTTCCTTGTGTGTGCTTTAATGCATATTTATTTGGCTTCATTTTATCAGAACTATCTTTTATGACACTGGAATTAACTTGATCATTTAATCTAATCCTTTGCTGAAAGTGTTAACCTAATGACAAAAGCAGTCAGAACACTGGAATAATGTGTTGTTAATTAACACAGTTTATTGTTTCCTTAAATTTTCAAATATTTGAGTACAACACTGTCATAAATTAATTAGACAGTTAGAACATAGAGGCCAGTTCTCAACTGCCAAGTAAAGTAAAATCAATTTAGAAATGTAACCTGAAAGGTGTTATTTCTGGTTAGCATCTTGAAATGACATGCCAATCTCTGAAAGCTTACTTCTCCATATCAAAAAGGATTTACATTTTAAAGAAAATAATCTCAGTCAGAAGGATCAAATAAACAAGTCCCCATATTTTCCATCTCATTTACTTTCTTTAACCTTTTTTTTTTTCACATTTTTGTTGCGATAGGAAGAAAAATCATACCATGCTATACTTCTATTTTTCCTTGCAAGGCTTTGCAATCTTCTTACAGTTTTAAGCTGTATGCTATCCTTGTGTGGATTTTTGGAATTGTACATATACTTACCAAGATCCAGTCTTAGTTTGTTTGGGCTGCTATAACGAAAGTACCACAGAGTGATGGCAATAAGCAACTTTATTTCTCGCTGTTCTTGAGGCTGGGAAGCCCAGGCTTGAGGCACTGACATATCTGGTGTCTAGTGCAAGCCTTCTAGCTACATGGTTGACTTATCCCTGTGTCCTCACATGGTCAAAGGAATGAAGGGGCTCTCTGGGCTCTATTTTATGCCATTCCTAAAGTTGCTTCCTCTTGACCCATGAATTCTGAGGGTCACAAGCCTCAGTTTGTAGCTGCTGCTGCTAAGTCACTTCAGTCGTGCCCGACTCTGTGCGACCCCACAGACGGCAGCCCACCAGTCTCCCCCGTCCCTGGGATTCTCCAGGCAAGAACACTGGAGTGGGTTGCCATTTCCTTCTCCAATGCATGAAAGTGAAAAGTGAAAGTGAAGTCGCTCAGTCGTGTCCGACCCTTAGCGAACCCATGGACTGCAGCCTACCAGGCTCCTCTGTCCATAGGATTTTCCAGGCAAGAGTACTGGAGTGGGTTGCCAGTTCCTTCTCTGCAGTTTGTAGCAGACCCTGATTATCTGTATGTTGATAGGCTGCCTGTTTGAACAATTAAGTAATTAAATAATGGAAATGAACTTAGAAGTTGCTTAGAAAAATAGACGAATATTTAGGAATACCTGTGTACATTTCAGTTTACATCACACATATACTGGTTTATGACTACTTCAGAATTTTTTTACACTGATGAAACTAAAATAGAATATTGCATTTCTTAAGATTCCATACTTCATGGTCACTACGTATTCATTTATTCAAACGTTTCTCCTCTGAGAGTCAAACTTTCACTGAAATTGTTGCAAAAAAACCCCCATGAAATTAATATATTTTCTTTGTATTTATGTCCAATGAATTTATGCTAAGATTAAGGCTTTTGCCTATACTTTATTTACCTATTTAGAATGATAAAATGAAAAAAAAAATGTTTACATTAGTTTCACCACAGTTGTTTTAACTACAATGAACCATATGACATGTATTAATCCTAAAAATAACATAAAAGTGTTGGTCGCTCAGTCATGTCTTACTCTTTGCAACTCCATGGATTGTAGCCCACCAGGCTCCTCTGTCCATGGAATTCTCCAGGCAAGAATGCTGGAGTGGGTTGCCATTTCCTTCTCCAGGGTTTATTTAGCTATAGTGGTTAAAAATGTATAGTTATTTTGAATACCTGGCTTCTTTTAGTGAATGAAAGAAAATTAAATATCATCTAGTGTAATTATGATTAGGCTTCAGTCTTCCCAAAACTGAAATTAAAGGTCTCGTTCCTTTGATAGCAAATAACTTTTTTCTTTCGCTTACTCTATTAAGGATAAAATTGTTTGCATAGAGTGTAACAGCTACTACCTGGGACATTTTCATTAACAGTATTTTAGTACATAGTGTGAAGTATGGGCTTCCCCCATAGCTCAGTCAGTAAAGAATCTGCCTGCAATGCAGGACACCCGGGTTCGATTCCTGGGTCGGGAAGGTCCCCTGGAGAAGGAAATGGCAATCCACTCCTGTATTCTTGCCTGGAAAATCCCATGGACAGAGGAGCCTGGAGGGCTACAGTCCATGGGGTCGCAAGAGTCGGACACGGCTTAGTGACTAAACTACTATCAGTGTGAAATATTGGTAACTACCCTGCTTACTATTTATCCTTATCTTTTGCAATGGGATTAAAATATCTAGTCATATAAATTTTGATATTAACAATATAAATGTTTCCAAATGTATACAACATAGAGTATATCAGATTAGTCTGTCTAGTGACAAGATAGTTAAAATTTAATATACTAGAAGAATAAAGGGCTTCCCTTGTGGTTTAGCTGGTAGAGAATCCACCTGCAAAGCAGGAGAACTGGGTTCAATCCTTGGGTTGGGAAGATCCCCTGGGGAAGGGAAAGGATACCCACTCCAGTATCCTGGCCTAGAGAATTCCATGGACTATATAGTCCATGGGGTCGCAAAGAGTCAGACATGACTGAGCAACTGTCACTCACTTTCACTAGCATAGTAAAAAGGAAGAATATTGAGAACACCTGGGGAGCTCAATTAAATTCTGCAAAAATTAATTAGTAAATAAACAAATGATATATAAAGAGCAAATATGCAGTCCAGAATGTTATAGGCTGAACTTTTTCAATAAGAGAGATTGTTAAAATAAGTGAAAATCCAGCACAGAGGCACAGATACACAGGCAAACATAAGTGCACACCAAAAGTTGCTATGCAGTCTTAATAGGACAAACATAAATATAGATGCACACAGATCCTTTGTACAGGTACAAATTTTGAGAGACTATTTCTATTGATTTATTTTTCAAACTGTAAATAGTACTTCGTCTTAACATTACCTTAATGCATTCATTCTGATTATTTATAGAGAAGATAAAATTGTTTTAGGAAATTAATGCAATCTGTTGATCAAAATAATAACCATACTCTAAGATTGACAGTCATCCTGTTTTAAGGGAGCATCCTCATGTTTTCGTAGCTGTTTATACTCATAACTAATCAGTCTTAATTGTAATATCTTAATAAGATAGACTTCCAGAAGCCTTGTAAATATTCTGTAATATCTATTGCTAATTATTTTTAATATAATTTTGAATTAATCTATCAAAGAGCAAATCTTTTCTTCCAGGGAATTTTTATATCCCTCAAATAGGGTGAAGTTGTCAGAAATAAACAATTAAAAAGGCATAAAACTTTACATATTGGCTTTTTATTCCTTAGACATGGATTTGACTTCAGAAATGTATTATCTCCTTCAGTTTATGAAGTGAGGTATCTAAGATTGAGAGGCTAATTTGGCATAATGAAGTATCTTTTACTATATTTGCTTTTATGCTGCCCAGTAGATTATTTACAACCATTATTGAAAATTGCTATTTTGTCCTGCCTTTTATCTAAACCCATTAAAATATAAATAAAACTGAATTAAAAATTTAAAAAAAGATTTACATAGACATATATGTGTATTTGCATAGACATATATTTTCTCTAAAAACATTCACTTCAATTTTAAGTTAGTGCTTCAGTAAATCATATTTCTTTTCTCTGAATAGTTATATAATATTTTAATCAGTTAAAACAATTTTAAAATTAACACAGATTATAGCCTGCCAAACTAGCCTAGGAAATATAAATGGCAAGTTATTTGACGAGATTGCCAATTAAGAAATAACCTAAACAACTTAGGCAACAACCTATCTTCTCACGGCAAACACTGTGGAAAGTGGGAAAGTTATACCACGTAAGTATTAAGATAGAGAGTACCTGCTAATGTGAAATATAAGCAAAACTTGGCAAATAATTTTAAACATCATTGAGGATTGGATGGTATTTACTGTCCTGATTTCTAAGAAGCTGAACTGTAAACCATCTAAACTGAGGTTATGCTTAGTTTAATTTTTTGATGCATGCTGAATGATTAAATAATTATGTATAGAGTACCTAATAAAGTCTATCTGGCTTGAGTGAGCATACTGCCGGTAAAAAATTTGTTTTGTAATGGGATAGACAAATGAGTAAAGTTACAGAGGATGTAGGATACATGATTATTTTTTTTAAAAGGAGATAAAATGGAATTGGATTTATCAAAGAAGCTAAGTCATGAAATCAGTTGATTAGACTTTCTTTTTGCTTTGTGTCTGCATCAGTATTTCTTCATAAGAAGTACAGTTTCTCATGTAAAGCATAACACTCACATAGCATGTTATGTATACTTATCAAGATGACCTTATATTTTTTAATATATTGAACATGAATTTTGGCCTGTACTTTTTACTGCCTATACTTAAAAAAATAAGATCTGTGTTAATAATATGGCATCCTATGGCCAGAAGCACTTAGGTGAGTTCCCAGACAATATAAGTTGAACAGTATTGGTATGAGGGTCAGGTATTGAGGCTCTGGTGGTTCCATGAGGCTGAATGGGTTCACCAGTGTGAAAAAGAAAACCTTGTGGTGAGGGCAATGGGCCCAAAATGGAAAATGTTTCATCCCAGGGCCAGGGTAGTTCCTACCATGTGGAACTGTAGCTAGTTAGATGAACACACACCCTGGAAGTGTGGCCAGCAGGAAGAAGCCTCTGGTCAAAACCGAATCACTATACCACTGACTTTGAAGTGTTTTTATGGTTTAAAAGATCCTCTCCCAAAGTCACTGAATTTAACATTACTGTGTTGTTTAGGTTATGGCTTTCAATTTGGGGGTTCATCTCAGAGGTATCACAGCTGTCTATTCCTTTAAGACCATTTTAGTGCAAATTAGAGCAAAATGTTATAATAATTGGGTTCTTCCAGTACTAGAAAGCATGTCTCTAGCTCATTTGTGCCACATATGTGTAAATCAAATGCTCCTGCCAGCCATTACATTATTCTGATAAAAATTATTTTCTGGACATTGATAGCAGGAAAATTCACCAGTGAATTACAAACAGATTAAAAAACAAAGAAAAAAAGGCAAAATGGAACAAAAATCTTTCTATCCAATGTTTTCAGTGGAAGCATGTTGCAATTTCCCTCAGCTCTTTGGATTAATCAAGTTGTGATCATGAAATATTATGTCAACTTTCTGTACTTCAACTTTTTTCCTAATGACCTCATGTGCAGATTTCACTGACATTATCCCGTAAGCAAAATACATACAATAGCAGCCCCACTTCATGACCAGGGACATTTTTTCTTGTTGCTTCATGTTTTCCCACTATCTTTCCACTACTTGTTTCTCATTAAAGGTAGACTCGACCTCTTTGTTGGCCCACTTGCTTAATATTTTCTTATTTCAAAAGCAAAAAAAAAAACCGCAATTATCCCCTCTCACCTTGAGAAAACAGAAGTCTTTTTTAGTACTTTTAGTGAAATACTTTATTAAAAGTAGGAAACAGCTTATTGGTATTATGAGGATTTATCATCTAACAATAAAAATGACAAAACACAAAAATCAAATTAAATGCTTCTTTCCCATACAAATTAAAACTGCCTTCAAACTGTTTCAAAGTACTTGTGCTTTGCCTCATAAGATGCTATTTTCAAACTTGAAAGAAAGAAAGCATTTTTCCTTCTTTCTGACAGATAAAGCCATTTAACTCTGTTACAAAAGATTATAGACTATAATAACTGACAATCATAAATATGTATTGCAAATGTCCTTGTATTGTCCTACATATATTAAACTGATTTAGCAATTATAAAAATGTAAAATTTCAGTAAAGTATGTCCTGATTGCCGTTGTGCTGATAATCAGAAACTTGAAGCAGAGTTTATTGAAATGAGTCACTGTAAAATCTATAAAGCCATCAATTCATTTATCTCAACCTAGTCATAGCAACTGTGGTGTTTTGAACTAAGGTGTTGGAGAAGACTCTTGAGAGTCCATTGGACAGCAAGGAGATCTAACCAGTCCATCCTAAAGGAGATCAGTCCTGAGTGTTCATTGGAAGGACTGATGTTGAAGCTGAAACTCCAATACTTTGGCCTCTTGATGCGAAGAGCTGACTCATTTGAAAAGCCCCTGATGCTGGGAAAGATTCAAAGTGGGAGGAGAACAGATGACAGAGGATGAGATGACTGGATGGCATCACCAACTCAATGGACATGAGTTTGGGTAAACCCTGGGAGTTGGTGATGGACAGATGGACAGGGAGTCCTGGCATCACAAAGAGTCGGACACGACTGAGTGGCTGAACTGAACTGAACTGAGTCACAGCAAAGAGTCTTGAGAATCAATAACTATATAGGATGTTTCTGCAAGCTGTCTAAATTGTGTGTGTGTGCCTTCTCAGTCTGTAAGTCTTATCTGACTCTTTGTGACCCCATGGACTGCAGCACATCAAGCTTCCCTGTTCATCATCAACTCCCAGAGCTTGCTCAAACTCATGCCCATTGAATCGGTGATGCCATCCAACCATCTCTTCCTCTGTCATCCCCTTCTTCTCCTACCTTCAATCTTTCCCAGCATCAGAGTCTTTTCTGATGAGTTGGCTCTTCACATCAGGTGGCCAAATTATTGGAGCTTCAGCTTTAGTATCAGTCCTTCCAACTCTGCAAACTCAAGGACTGCAGCACACCAAACTTTCCTGTCCTTCACTATGTCCCAGAGTATTCTCAAATTGTTGTTCATTGAGTCAGTAATGCCATCTAACCATCTCATCCTCTGCTATCCTGTTATCCTTTTGCCTTCAATCTTTCCCAGCATCAGGGGCTTTTCCAGAGTTGACTCTTCACATCAAGTGGCCAAAGTATTGGAGCTTCAGCTTCAGCATCATATATATTTATAATGCAAGATATGATAATAATAGATTTTAATATATATATATATATCAAAATTATTTCAGAATTAAAATATGTAGCTATATTATTTAATCATGTGACAGTAAATGTTTTACAATATCTCTAGTTTATTGAAAAGATTTTTTAAGTAATGCTCAACACTCTGATTATATTGTTGAAGATTTATGAATTTAGTACAATCTGTTTTGACAGCATTCTTATATTGCCAGTTTTCACCTGATCTGCTTCTACAGATAATTTAGCTGCTTGTATGTCTTGATAGTTTCAGATTACTATTGTAAAAATACATATAAAATAAACTAAAAGTTAGGGAAAACTTTCCATTCTGCAGTTGCCAAACATTGTCACTTACTGACCTAAAATAGACTGTAAAATATCTGTGTAGCCTCATGAAAGTCAATAAAAGTTTTAGATTATTTGGAAGTGATTTATAGCCTTATGAGAAATGATTACCCATATAGTAAAGGATATTTTAAATCGTAATTATGTTATGCTTATGGTTCAAAGAATAACTATTACAAAGCATCTCTAATCTCCATATATCTTTTTTATCCATTCTTTAACAAATGTAGGGTCTATTTTGAATAATAATGACCCTTTCAAATTTGCATTTAGTAATCATGTACATATATATAATAATAACAAAAGTGTATTTTTGAAGAATAATACATTATTAGGTTTATTGTTAAAAAGTATCTGAACAATTTCAAGAAATTTATAAAATAATTTCATAGAACTGCAGAGCCTAGTGACTGAAAAAATAATCATTTTTCTGAGGCCTGAGTCAGTATGACTGTATGTGGAATATACTAAATGAAATGTGCTGGCTTTCTTATATAATTTATGTATACATTATATAGTAGTGCTACTTCATTTTCTGGGTGAGACATTTTTCCAGCACATATGCTTTGAGTGCCTCTTAACTGTATATTTCTATTTTAGTTCATTGTCTAATTCCATTTCAGATTGCTGCTTCTGATGGATCTTCTACCTTATTCATCACTTATTTTGACTACCTTCAATTGTTGTTGTTCAGTCACTAAGTCATTTCCAACTTTCTGTGACCCCATGGTCTGCAGCATGCCAGGTTTCCCTGTCCTGTCCTTCACTGTCTCCCGGATTTTGCTCAAACTCAACTCCATTCAGTCGGTAATGCTATCCAACCATCATCCTCTGTCACCCCGTTCTACTCCTGCCCTCAATCTTTCCCAGCATCAGGGTTTTTCCACTGAGTTGGCTCTTCACATCAGGTGGGCAAAGTATTGGAGCTTCAACATAAACATCAGTCCTTCCAGTGAATATTCAGGGTTAATTTCCTTTAGGGTTGGCTGGTTAGATCTCCTTGTTCTCCAAGGACTCTGAAGAGTTTTCTTCAGCACCAAAATTCAAAAGCGTCAGTTCTTTGGTGCTCAGCCTTCTTTATGGTCCAAATCTCACATCCATACACGACTACTGGAAAAATCATGACTTTGACTATATAGAATTTTGCTGATGAAGTGATGTCTTTGCTTTTTAATAAACTGCCTAGGTTTGTCATAGCTTTTCTTCCAAGGAGCAAGTGCCTTTTAATTTTATGGCCATAGTCATCCACAGTGATTTTGAAGCCCAGAGGGGGGAAAAAGATCTACCACTGCTTCCACTCTTTTTCCCTTCTATTTGCCATGAAGTGATGGAACTGAATGTCGCGTTCTTAGTTTTTTGAATGTTGAGTTTTAAGCCAGCTTTTTCACTCTCCTCTTTCACCCTCATCAAGAAGCCCTTTATTTCCTCTGTACTTTCTGCCATTTGGCTGCTGTCATCTGCATATCTGAGGTTGTTGATATTCTCCAGGCAGTCTTGATTCCAGCTTGTGAGTCATCTAGCCTGGCATTTCACATGATGTATTCTGCATAGAAGTTAAATAAATGGGGTGACAATATACAGCCTTGTCATACTCCTTTCCCAATTTTGAACCAGTCAGTTGTTTCATGTAAGGTTCTAATGTTGTTTCTTGATCTGTATACAGGCTTCTCAGGAGATAGGTAAGGTGGTCTGGTATTCCCATCTCTTTAATAATTTTCCAAAGTTGGTTGTGATCCACACAGGCAAAGGCTTTAGAGTCTTCACTGAAGCAGAAGTAGATTATCTGGAATTGATAAGGACCTGCTATTCCTTGTTAGAGAAAGTTTTTTGTCTTGTCTCCGTTACATGGTATTTGCTTACTCTGATGTATGTGTGTAATATTTTGATCAAGGATATTGCTGGGCATACTTCGTGATTGACTACCAGTGTATATTCACTTTAATGGAATAGAATAGACATGTTTTTAAAATCATGTCCTGTAAGTGCAAGGAGACAGTTAGTTGGGTGAATTACAAAATTTCTACTTTAATTTTTTTTTTTTAAATCAAGGTTTGCTTTTAAAATATTTTAAATTTCCACTTTTTAAAAGTAATAAACATCATAATTTGATTGCATGTAGTAATTTCAGTTCAGTCACTCAGTCATGTCTGACTCTTTGCGACCCCATGGACTGCAGCACGCCAGGCCTCCCTGTCCATCACCAACTCCCAGAGTTACTCAAACTCATGTCCATTGAGTCAGTGATGCCATCCTACTATCTCTTCCTCTGTCATCCCCTTCTCCCACCTTCGATCTTTCCCAGCATCAGGATCTTTTCAAATGAGTCAGTTCTTATCACCAGGTGGCCAAACTATTGGAGTTTCAGCTTCAGCATTAGTCTTCCAATGAATATTCAGGGCTGATTTCCTTTAGGATAGACTGGTTGGATCTGCTTGCAGTCCAAGGGACTCTCAAGAGTCTTCCAACACCACAGTTCAATACCATCAATTCTTCTGCGCTCCGCTTTCTTTATAGTCCAATTCTCACATCCATACATGACTACTGGAACGTTTAATATTTGCAGGAGTTACATTTGAGACATATATATTACCAAATTCGTATGTACACTGAAGCATATAAATTCATTTTAATTATCTGTAAATGGCTTTTTTTCATAGCTTTTCTTCCAAGGAGCAAGCGTATTTTAATTTCATGGCTACAGTCACCATCTGCAGTGATTCTGAAACCCCCCCCCAAAAAAAAAGTCTCTCACTGTTTCTACTGTTTCCCTATCTGTCATGAAGTGATGGGACCGGATGCCATGATCTTACTTTTCTGAATGTTGAGTTTTAAGCCAAGTTTTAACTCTTTCACTTTCATCAATTATACAAATAATTCCCTACACCTATCTCAACAGAATATTTAAAAATTTATTTCTTATAATATATACTTCATAAGGGCTTCCCAATTAGTCTTTTTATTGTCTAGTATTAGTCTAATTTGGGCTTCTATGTTAGCTCAGCTGGTAGCCTAATTTAGTATTTTTAATAAACATTACCTCAGTTTGTTTTTATCACTTTTTAATGTCAGAGTGATTCAGAGCTTGGAGATGTTTATTAAATATGAAACAGTGCACACAAATTCAAATCAAACTTAGAAGGATGCAAGAATTATTTTTTAATGCCAAATTCTTTACTTCACATGGAAGTGCATCTGCTAAACATGTGAGTGATTTCAGACAAAAAAAAAATGTCCTCATGTCTTATAACCTTTGCACAAGATCACAAGCCAAGACAGTAAAGATCTTATAGTCAATCAGTGTTACCCTGTTTTATTTGTATCTGTGCTTAACATGTATTCATCACTCTTTGAGTCCACATCTAAATAAGAACAGTACCAATTGCATTTAGGTATAAATCATAAATATATTTTGAAAAGATTATATAATTTTCTACTGATATTTATGTTGCAGAAATATATACTCATGTGTTAATAAAGTTTAGCTATGCTCTAAAAGAATTGCAGATTAAAATTTTAATCTTTAATGATGCTTGATAATTCTACTAATGTATTATATGTGTTCGTTTCTTCATATCAAATTCTGAGCTAGATTTTTCATTGAAGCCACAGTAAAAGAAGCATGTTGCATATTTGCTTATCCTCAAAGATTAGGTTTCCTGTGGTACAAAGCATACACTAAATTTTCAATAGAGAAGATACTGAAGAGGTTGCTATACTGTGTTTGGGGGTCTCATGTGTATCTGTCCCACAAAATCTTTGACTCTGTATTCCCATCCTTAAAAAATTGTACCACCATCTATGTAGTTGTTGAAGCCAAACCCCAAGAAGTTCACCTTCATATTTCTCTTATTATTTTTCTTGTTAAGCTGATTCCATAATCATAACTATATCCAGTATATATCCATTATTTTTTTTCCACTTCCTTTCAGGCTAGTTTAAGCTATTTCTATCAGGTGAGAACCTAGGCTGTTGCAGTAGCTACCCAGCTTTTTCAGTTCAGTTCAGTTCAGTCACTCAGTCGTGTCGAACGCACGACCCCATGAACTGCAGCACTCCCTGTCCATCACCAACTCCCGGAGTCCACCCAAACCCATGCCCATTGAGTTGCCTGCCTCAAATCTTAACACAGTTCATCTTCCTTACAGAGACCAAAGTTACCTTTTCAAAACAAAAATAAGCATATCTCTGTCCCAGATATATGGAAGTTCTGGTATTATGAAATAAGCTCCACAATCACAAAATAATCAGATGACAGACAAAACAAACAATTTTACATGCTTCTGAGTAAGCAGAAACTGCCTAAATAAATACAGTGAAACACTGAAGCAAATCCTTACTCAGGGATGCAATTAATAATGAAGGTTTGTGAGATTAACAGACATGTGGAGGAATTACTGTTAGTAAAGCAACCATTACAGCAATATATTCACTGACTTCACATAAGGTAAATGGCTCCCAGATTATATAGCCTTGATCTTTTATTATTTGAAGCATAAGTTTAGACTTGTAATACCCACAAATCATTATGCTGTACATATTAAATATATACAGTTCTGTGTTAAATATATCTCAGTAAAACTTGCAGAAAAAAAAGTACTGTAGAATTGGATGAGCTTTATTTAAATAAATATAACTTCAGGAAAATTTAAAGAGAACATACTAAAGACCATGACTGTGATAAAAATTTTAAATGTAAACATGCAAATATTGTTTTCATAGCTCAGTTTAAATATTCCTAAAACAATAAAATTATTAAGGGCAAAGAAAGAAAAAATGAATTAAATCTACATTGCACAGAATTTCGTAGAGTTAATGAGTTATATTTAAAACATATTGATGTTTTCACATATATTCACATTGGGAAATAAGTTTTTTCAATAAAAGCTTTAGATTCCTGAATTTAATAAAAATTCCAGAAGAGGGAGATGTTTACTCTCAAATAATTTTTTTTTCAGTGTGAATGAATTTTATAAAACAAAGGAAAAGAAAACTATATATCATCTTTAATATATGAGAATTATAGATGGTAAATCTCTGTGGTTGTTAAAAGTGTATTTTACTCTGTGATATATTGCAGGTACTTTTGCTGTATGTGGTTAAGATTTTGTATCAATTTATTTGTCTTAATTAGGTTTCCTAAAACATGTTACTATTTATTCAAACATTTTATAGTGTCTTATCAGTTCAGTCTCTCAATCATGTCCGACTCTTTGCAACCGCATGGACTGCAGCATGCCAGGCAGCCCTGTCCATCACCAACGCCTGGACAAGAAAGAGTTTGAGAGCCCACCTTCCTTCTTCCTTTGTATTGTGTTCTTAGTCACAATCGAAGAATAGTTTTACAGTGTCAAATATATATCCACGTCTATGTGAGAATATTCCTGAAAAGAATATGAGAAAATAATGCTCAAGATAGAGATGTAAAAGTTCACTCCACTCATAAAATTATTTCAAAGACTCTCAGGTATATTCAAATTCAACATACTTTTGAATAATTAAGTAGTTTAATCACTTGGTCCCTAGCTGTTAAACTTTGATGGAATACTCCATTACTCCAACACCCTAACTCTGGAGGACCCAGTCTATCGTGATGCCTTTATGTCTCACTCTGTGTATCCCACTACTTGGCAATTGTGTTTACTGCCTAGAAGTGACAGAACCCTAGGATTTTTCCCAGCAAACACTTATTTATCCTGAACTTATATCTTGTGTCTTTCCCCTCTTGGGAACTTTTCTTTCTCACACTGTTAATTATCATACTGTGTGTTTTATAGTGCATTTTACCTGCCATAATCAGAGAACTGTAATATCTTTATTATATTGACACCTTTTTTTTCCTCTACTTTGTCAATTCATGGGGCCTGTGTCTCTTTGTATTGTATCTTGGAATCTCACATAGTATTCACTCAATAAATAGTTAATCATTTTATGAGTTTGTGCTCTCCTCCTTCCATGTCATGTACTCCTATCTTAAAGTATCCATGCTTTTGACACACTCTTATTTATGTTATATTCATTTTTCAAGTGCAGGCTCACATTTACCTCCATCACTGACCACTTCAATTCATTATTCCAATCATCCTTGATAATTCTGTACTATATTTTTAGATGTATCTATTTTAAACATTCCAGTGCTTAGCATTTATATATTATCTTCTATTGCTTGGTGACTCATATTGTCCTTATTATTAGATTTCAGCTCTTCAAATCAGTAATACAGAATTATGCTTATGAATCTCTAATGGTTTCCAGGTCAGAACTAGACACAAAATATATGCTCAAAAAATATTGATAGGTTTATTAAAATGGTCAGAGAGAATGAAGAGATGATAATACATGGCAAGTCATATTTTAAATGATTTTATACAGGGGAACAAAATTTTAGCTGTCTTCTAAAAGTTTCAAATGTTAGGAGAAAAAAATAGTGCCCTTGAACATAAGTGATAGACAGCTGGCTGATAATGTGATGATGAATCATTTGACATTCTTTTCAATTTCTTCCTTTATAACTCTTAATAAGGATGTGTGCTATTAATCAGAAGCAGAGTCCTGCATAGTTTGTGGGTAGATCTCAGAAGAAGTAGCCAAACTTTGTTGGAATATTCAAATGATAATATTGTCTGTCTACTAAAGATATAGTGTCATGTGTATTGTTAGGATTTTTGATCTAGACATGCAACAGAGAAAGCACAATATACTATAGATTTCTATGTTCTCTCTGTAAAATGCAATCATTTTAAGGTAAGCCATTTCCTACCCACTGCCTGGAATCTTCTCCTAGTGCTTTCACACAAAATAGGCTTCTGTTTGCCAGTGAGACTTAAACCTCAAGACCACTACATGTTTTTTTCCCAGCAGTGGCTTTTTATTGCAGGCAGAGCTATCACCATTGCCTGCCAAGATAACAGCCCCATGCTGAAAGGCTTCCTCATTGCTGGAACAGCTCTCAGGATATGTATTTTTTGAAGATTGTCAAAGCAGGGTGAACTTCTAAAGAGATCTTTAAATACAAAAATGGGCATCCTTACAATAATAGGTGTGTTCACATTTGTTGACTCACACTATCATTTCTATGCAAAAATAATAATAATAATAATTGTGCATGAAGTGTGAAAGTCGCTCAGTCATGTCCAACTTGTTGCGACCTCACAGACTATATGGTCCATGGAATTTTCTAGGCCAGAACACTGGAGTGGGTAGCCTTTCCTTTCTCCAGGGGATCTTCCCAACCCAGGGATCCCACCCAGGTCTCCTGCATTTCAGGTGGATTCTTTACCAACTGAGCTATCAAGGAAGCCTGTGCATGAAGTGTAGTTATTACGGAAGTTGAGCTATAGCTTTGACAAATATCTGCTGATTGTGTGGTACACCAAAACACTACTTAAGTCCTCAAATGATATAATGATACATAGCAAAATTAGAAATATCTTTGTCCTTCGAAACTATGTAATTAGACTCCAGGGATGAACTTAAACGAGGATATGTGCTGTGATTTTAAAAGTCATTTGATGGGAATGAAAAAGTGAAGCAGTATCTGCATTGGAGAGTGGTAGAAGATAAACGAAATTCAGCTAGATGAATCTAGAAAATTAAGAAGTAATAGCATAGGTGAAAAACGAGAGATGAGTAAAGAAGTTGAGCTTAATAAAGGAATAAAGAGAAAGGGAGAAGAGAGGAAGAAAAAAATTATGTGTATATATGTATTTATGTCATAGGGCACTTAAGAATTAGGGCAGAAAATGTCAGCAAATTAAATTTTTTACTAATTAAGTTGAATTTAACAGCTTGAATCAATATAAAATAAATAAGGAACCAAAATTATGTGTTACTACAGTAAATAGAGTTATTAAGTTTGATTCAGTTCACAAGATTTTGATGAAATAATTTAAGTGGAACAAGCTCAGAAAAAAGATCCTCATCCTGAATTTTCCAGGGAAGAGATGGTGGGAGTCTAAAGTTGGGAAATACGAGTATGGAAAAATAGATGAGATATTTTAAGGAGAACTTAGTGATACATTGACTCAGGAGAACATGGTAAGATGGCACCAAGGATGAGTCTAAAGGCTTGTTAATTACTGGTCAAAAAAATACCAGTCACTCAATAAGACAGAGCATATTTTGGAAGACAGTTATGAGTTAAGTTTTGGACACCCAATGATTGGTGGTCCATGTGGACATAAAGGATTATACTTGATGATTTGAAGTTGGAATATTTATATTGTTTGGATGGATTTTGGTTTGTTTTGTTTTTGCCCAAACAATACATTTTATTATGGAAATAAGTTGTTAAGATTCCTGAAATATACCTTCATACCTGATGTTTCTGACATTCAGTTCAGTCGCTCAGTCGTGTCCAACTCTTTGCGACCCCATGAATCGCAGCACGCCAGGCCTTCCTGTCCATCACCAACTCCCGGAGTTTACCCAAACCCATGTCCATCGAGTTGGTGATGCCATCCAACCATCTCATCTTCTGTCGTCCCCTTCTCCTCCTGCCCCCAATCCTCCCCAGAATTAGGGTCTTTTCCAATGAGTCAACTCTTTGCATGAGGTGGCCAAAGTATTGGAGTTTCAGCTTCAACATCAGTCCTTCCAATGAACACCCAGGACTGATCTCCTTTAGGATGGACTAGTTGGATCTTCTTGCAGTCCAAGGGACTCTCAAGAGTCTTCTCCAACACCACAGTTCAAAAGTATCAGTTCTGCGGCGCTCAGCTTTCTTCCCCATCCAACTCTCACATCCCTACATGACCACTGGAAAAACCATAGCCTTGACTAGATGGACCTTTGTTGGCAAAGTAATGTCTCTGCTTTTAAATATGCTATCTAGGTTGGTCATAACCTTCCTTCCAAGGAGTAAGCGTCTTTTAATTTCATGGCTGCAATCACCATCAGCAGTGATTTTGGAGCCCAAAAAAATAAAGTCTGACACTGTTTCCACCATTTCCCCATCTATTTCCCATGAAGTGATGGGACCAGATGCCATGATCTTAGTTTTCTGAACGTTGAGCTTTAAGAAAACTTTTTCACTCTCCTCTTTCACTTTCATCAAGAGGCTGTTTAGTTCTTCTTCACTTTCTGCCATAAGGGCGGTGTCATCTGCATATCTGAGGTTATTGTTATTTCTCCCGGCAATCTTGATTCCAGCTTGTGCCAACCACAAATCAAAAATATTTTAAAAATTCCCAAAATCTCCAAGAAGCAAAATGTGAATTTTCTATGTTCTGTCTATTATTTACATAACATTTACACTGTGTTTACACAACTTATGTAACATTTACATTGTATTTAATATTATGTCATCTAGATAACAAAGTATACAGGAGGATATGTGTAGGTTATATGCAAGTACTGTGCTATTTTGCATAAGGAACTGGACAACCCATAGATTTTGTTATCCAAGGAAAAGTCCTGGAACCAGGTTCCCTTTAGGGACAGCTGTATTCAATCTTCTCCAAATAAACATTTAATATTTTCTGATATGATCACTTTCTTTAATCTTTCCTTTTTCATTTGCCATTTATCTTCTTTGTAGAGATATTTCAGTCATTAATGCAGTTTGATATGTACTGAAGCCTATTTCCTTTCACTTAATTTTTGTAATTTAACATATAATTTTAATTGTTAAAACTATAAGTTATTCCAGTGACAATATTAAGTAAATTTGTGTGTGAAAGATACAGGTATGTTCAAGACTTCTTTATCCATTTCTATATTGTATCTTTCCCTGGATATTATCAAATTTTATATTTTAATTCAATACTCAAGAATATAATTTCTATTTGCATTTAATCTATGTTACAAGTATCTATACAATATAGTATAAGGGTTCATATTTGAGATTTAAAATATATATATGTTATTATTTCTTCCAAATTATTATTTTGAGATGAAAAACAATGACTCCCACCTAAAGTTAAGAAACATTAATATCAATGTATTTTCATTTTCTTCTTGCTCAGTTGCTAAGTCATGTCCGACTCTTTGAGACTCCATGGACTGTAGCCCATCAGGCTACTGTCTCCATGGGATTTCCTAGGCAAGAATACTGGAGGGAGTTGCCATTTTTTTGTCCAGTGGATCTAGCAGACTCAGGGATCAAACCCATGTCTCTTGCATTGGCAGGCAGATTCTTTATCACTGAGCCACAGGGAAGTCTGTCTTTACATTAGTTAACCTTGAATAATGTTAAGTGGAGATTGCTAGACATAAAAGGAAACAGTTCATTTGACTCCACTTATATAAAATATCCAGAATAGGTAAATCCCTAGGGACAGAACACAGATTAGTGGTTACCAGGGGCTAGGAGGCAGGGTGCAATCTGGAAAGTTGCTGGTATTGGGTATGAGGTTTCTTCATAAGGTGATAAAAGTGTTCCAAAATTAAATAGTAAAGATGATTTCATAACTCTGTAAGTATGCTAAAAACCACAGAGTTGTACGCTTTGAAAGGATGAAACATCTCCGTTTCCTTTTGAATGATACAATATGGTTTAAACTCTTTAAAACTCATTTCAAGCTTTCATATTATATATATTTTGTTATATCCAACTTGTTTCTGTAGCAAAATAAAAAAATATATATATATATCCTTTTTCTTTCATTATTTTCCTCCTTAGGTCTACCAAAAAGTGTATCTTTGTGGTTGCTGTTCAAAGTTATTGTTTCTTTTTTCCCAATTCTTCCTATGGGGTTTAGATGATTTATTGTTGTTGTCTTTTTTTTTTTTGGCTCAGAAATATCCTTTACTTTTAACTTAATTGAAGATTTTTGTGAGAGAAACTATTCAACTACCTATCATCTATCATCTACATTGCTATGTTTCATAAATTACATTTAACTAGGTATAAACTTCCAAGTTACAATTACTTTTCTTTAAAAATTTAAATATTCTAGGTTGTGAAAACAAATTACCCATCACCTAGGTCATATGAAATGTTTCTCTAGAGTAATATGTGTTTCCTCTATTGCATTTTTTTAGTGTTTGTTTTTTCGTTGAGAATCTGTGATATCACTGTCCTAATTCTAGCATTATTTTCCTTCTCATCCTATTCCTTAGTTCTCAATTCACACATTTATGTCCTTTTAAAAAGTTCTCTAAAATAATAAGAATTTTGTGTACTCTCTCTCCCTCACTAATTATCCTGTTTTTCTGGAATTCTCTTTAGGTATATTGTAAATTTATCATTCTAGTTTTAATATTTTATAATTTCTTAATCATAATCTATATTTTTTGCCTCACTGTTTCTATCTACCATGTTACTCTGTGTACTTAGAGCTTTATTTTTCTACCAGTGTGTTTATTTCAGCAACATAATTTATCTATATATTTCAATTTTTTTCTAACTTCCTTTTCAAACAAAGCTACTGCTGCTCTTTACTACTCCTAATATGCATATTATTGTCATGTTTTAGTCTC
This sequence comes from Okapia johnstoni, assembly GCA_024291935.2. Lineage (NCBI taxonomy): Eukaryota > Metazoa > Chordata > Mammalia > Artiodactyla > Giraffidae > Okapia > Okapia johnstoni. Next base: position 21,567,955 of record CM044321.1, on the reverse strand, counting down.
TATACAACTTAATATTTCTTCCATCATTGTAAGAGTTTTTCCATATCAATTATTTTCCTTTATTGAATTTCTTATACGAAGTATATGTTTCTTTGAATTTTGTAGAGAAGTAGAAATTTATTTATGAGATTGCATTCTTTATATTTTTTCAACTGTAATATTTCTTTCAATTATAACAAAATATTTTCTCACTTTTTTTAAGCCACTCACTCATTTTGTAAAAAATAAATATCTCCAGATCTGCTTTGTGCCTAAAAGCATCTTCTATCATCTAACATCGATACAGATTACTACTCTCAAGTCTTCATGTAGAAGACTCATTATAGTGTACAGACTTTCTTGATATCTGTTATTATCATAAATAATTCATGAGATACTCCAAACTTCAGACTTTCTCACTGACACAATAGCAAAAAATGGGAAACTTTCCTACATGGTGATTTCTCATTCAGAATACAAATATTCACTCCATATCACAATTACACTTCTTGAAAGTATAATTCCAGAATGGATGCACCAAAAGATATCAGTGTGACTCTCTGGGACAAATTAGAAAAAGAGTGATGAAACCTTCCCTGCCTTTTGTTAGATATTCATAGTGGTGTATGAATGGGAATATTTTGTTTGTTTGTGATGGACAAGGAGGCCTGGCACTGCAGTCCATAGGGTTGCAAAGAGTGGGACACTACTGAGCAACTGAATGGATTACAGCTAATCTTCCTAGCCAGCACTTTGCATTTTAATTTTTATCACTTCATTATTGTCAGTTGATCGTTATGATTAACAGATTACTGAATAAAATCCTTATTTCAAAAGTTGTTGAATATTGTATCACTGTCTTCATATTCTAAAGATTTAGGTACCAGCAGATGAATTTTGATTTCATTTGTATAAAAACCTTGTAACTCTTTTACACATAGTTTCTTTTTGATATGCTTTTGCAATGTATAATTTTGTTGAAATTTTATTATATATTTTGATAGGAATTGCATTTCTAGTAATACTTCCTTCTTAAGGCCCATATGGCTTATTGTCTTTCCTAGGATATACTGTGGGACCTGCAAAAGTGTGCTTCAGAAAATGAGATTTTGATATATCTGCAAATTACATTAGTTGTGTTCCTTGTCAAGGACAGCTAAGAATTCCTGAAAAGATTATTACTTGGGTCACTTGAGTCATCTAAATACAAAAAAAAGTTTTAATGTTCACACTAAAGATAGATTATTTCCTCCAAAGTATTATTTTTACAGTTGCAATTCCTTTTAGTCTTTAAAACAGGAAATTAAACTACCTGGCTGAACAAAATTAAAGGATTTTCTTTATAATCTTTATGCCTGAAGTTATTTCAAATAAACAACTGAAATTTTATTAAATATAATGACTATTTCAGTATACAACTAAAGAAAACATGCCATTCTGCTAAATCTTTGTATTTATCTTTTACAAATTTTATATAATTTTACTTAAGATAAATTTCCTATGGCTATCTCTCAGAACATATTGATCAGGAAAGAGATCATAGAAACATTAAGAAAAGGATTTCAATATAAACTGACAGGTTTAACTGTAGAAGCTTTTGTGAAAATCCATTAAATCTTTGTTCAAAAACTTAAACTTTTGCTCAAGAATTAATTTCTATTTAAAGACTGTAGCCACCAAAGGTACCCAAAATTTGGCCCTGAAGAAAAGCTTTTCTATAATGTGTTTACTGCAAAACTGTTGTTTGCATACACTTTGTCTACCAGAATAGTTTACTTTTATTTCTCTGACCATATCAGTTCTAAAACACCCCCACTATAAGCTTTATCTAATTTATCATTTTCTATATATTTTTTTTAAGTAGATGCATTTAGTTCATTTTTTTTCCTAATTACTTACATTTCCCCTTTTCCTCCAGCACCCACCCACACCAGTGTATCCAGTAACCTATTAACATAGGATAACTAAAGTAGCTTTTGTGCTTTTTCTTCATTTGGCTTTAGAGTCATCTAATCATGTATATAGAGATGTTATCATAGACTTATTAAAAAATGCATAGTTCTTATGCAAATTTTCCTTATTACTTAATGCTAGGTATAATTTCTTTCATAATTGATACTGGCCTAATACATTCTTTTCAGTAGTTTTTCAAATGAACTGGTCAGTGAGTATTTCTATTATTTCTGTTTTGTTTGTTTGCTGCTGAAAACTATGTGGGAGAACTACTTTGAGCTTCTATCCTCATTTACAAGTGCAATTTTATTATACTGAGAAATGGATTCCAAATGGAATTGTTGGTGCAAAGTATAAATATTTTTAATTTTTGTAGAGCTTGCCAGATTGCTTTTTAAGATTTATTTTTAACAATCTACATCTGTATGAGCAAGGTACATACATCCCTGTTGCCTACATTCCTGTTGACAGTAGATGTTATCACTCATTTTGTTAGTCTGATGGGAATAAAGTGATACTTTACACTTCCTTTAACTTGCATTTCTCTTACCAAGAATGCATCTCAACATCTTTTCACATTTGAATTTGCTGTTCATTCAGATTTGCTATAATGGGACTTATATTTCCACATTCGTGCCATTTTTCTTATTATGGATTCTGCCTTGTTCTTGAGACACACTTTATATTACATACGTTTTTCTTAAGTATTTTGTGAATCTGCTCATTTAGTTACTATCATGATATTTTTCTTTGACAAGAAAATGTCTTTATTTTAGTTTGTCAGTCATGCTTTTTCATGATAGTGTATTTCCTCCTCTAAGATTGTACATTCATACTAACGGATTTTTTGGCTGACTTTCTATTGTTTTGTATTTAAAACACCTATAATTTATTTTTGCATTATAAGATATACAACCAAATTTATACCATTAATTCTATTAAAAGTTGCTTCATTTTTCTTGCACCACTTGCAGTTGGTACTACTTCTTAAAACACAGTATAATTATTTGATTCTGAAGATACTATTTGGGGGCATATTTTTGATGAAAAATTCAACTTTCCTAATACTTATAGGGATTTTCTAAATATATATTTCATATTGAGAAATTTGTGCTAGTACTTACTTTTCTTGAAATCAATGCCTTTTAACTGTCAAATTTATGTGTACAGAATTTGTTGTAGCATTAATTTAATCCTTTTTATGTTTTATGGTCCTAATGCCATCCTTTATTTTATTCCTAGTGTTAGTAATTTCTGCCTTTTTTCTCTTTTTTATAAAACTTCTTAGAGGTTTGTCAACTGTTTTTGAGCTTTTCAAAAACTAGCTTTAGTTTTCATTTTCCTTTTCTATGTTTTTTCTATAATCAATTTTGCTGAGTTCTGCTTTTGTTTTTATTATTTTCTTAGTTCTGTCAGTTTTGAATGTTTTTTTGTTTCTTTAAGTGGGATTTTAGATTATTGATATAATGATTTTTTTTAACAAATCTAAGCATTTTGTAACTCAAAATTCCCTCTCAGCATTGCTTTGACAGTCATCCATAGCCTTTGGTATTTGTTTTCATTCAGTTTAATGTCTTGTTTGATTTTTAAAACTTCCTCTCTGACCAGTAGATTATTACTTGTTGTCAATTATAAATGAAGATACTATAAACATGCTTATTAAAGTTGTGTGTTCATGTTTTCAAATCATTTGTGTAAATCCCCAAGAGCATTTTGACTGTATTTTGCTTTGTGAAAAACTGTCAAGCTGTCTTCAGAGTGGCTTTAACACTTTTCATCCTGACCAGCAATCTCTCAGAGTTTCTGTTGCTTGATATGCTCATCAGTGTTGGTTGTTGGTAATGTTTTGGATTTTAGCCATTCTGATAGGTATACAGTTTTATCTTATTTTAATTTGCAGTTCCTTAATGTCATGTGATATGAACATTTTTATATGATTTTTTGTAATCTATCTTCTTTGGTTGAGATATTCAGCCTATTTTTAAATTGAGTCATTTTATTAATTTCAGGCTTTATTGGTCCTTTACATATTTTGATCACCAGTGTTTATCAAATATGATTTTTTCCAAATATTTTCTCTCAGTCTGTGACATATTATTTTATTCTGTGGACAGTGTCTGTTGGAGAGCAGGAGATTTTTAACTTTGATGTTTCATATAAAAAGTCACTGTCATCTCCAAGTTCATCTGAATTTTCTCCTTATGTATACTTTTGTGCCTTAAACATTAGTGGCAAATTTTATGAAACACACAAAGTCTGTGACCAGATTTTTTTTTTTGACCTTTTGCACAAATGTTCCAGCACCATTTGATGAAAAGACTTATCTTTTTTCCATTGGTTTGCCTTTGCTTCTTTCTAAAAGATCAGTTTATTACAAGTGTGTAGGTCTATTTCTGGCTCTTTTCCGTTCCATTCATCTGTTCATGGTTTTTTGTTGTTGTTTTTTTTTTTTCCCAATAGCAGACTGTATACATCACTATAGTCTGAAGTCAGGAAGTGTCAATCCTCCAGCTTTGAATTTCTTAAATATTATGATGGCTACTATGCCCTTTTGCTTTTGATATAAACTTTTGAATAAGTGTATTGATATTCAGAAACTAACTTTCTCAGATTTGGATTAGCATTCTAGTCTTTACTCTGAGAACCTGTTATGGTTCCTGGGGGTAAAACTCACAAAGGTACTCAGACTTTTTAGCTCTCAAATTAGTCTACATTAAGCCTTTGGTAATTCATTCAGTACAGCTTCAAGTGTTCCTTCTACACTAGTTTCAGCCCTGGGATTCTGCTCCCTGTAGGCAGTAATTCTCTGTATCTGCTTGTGTGCCCAGTTTTCAGGGCAGCTGTTTGCCTGTGACCTTAATTACCTGATGGATTCAAAAGAGCTGTTGGTATTCACTTTGTTCAGTATTTTTTTTTTCATATTGTGACAAGGGTGGTGATTGCTTCCATACTCTTTAGATATCATATTGGAAGCCATAAGTCCCATATGACCATGTATTTTATTTTCTAGTTAAAAAAAAAAATGTTCCTCCTGTTTGATAAAATACACCCTACAATTATTTTCTGAAAATTGAGTTTATGACATAACTCCTTTCAGTTCATTTTTTTCTTCATTGTGTTCAGTATATTCTTATTCTCTTGGAAAATATCCATTCTCACTATTCAGTTCATTCCTTTAATCATTTATAGCCTATTCCTAAATTATTTTTAGATGTTAAGTAGAAACATCCTTAATATTATATGTTTCTTAAAAAAATTGTAATTCCTGAAATTCAACTGTTTGCTTTATAAAAATATACTATATGGAATGATTTAAATCAGAGATTTACAAGCTATAGCCCATGAGTCAGATCTGATCTACTACCTGTTTTTATAAATAGAATGTTTTGGAATACAGCCTTGTGTCTATGGCTCTTTCCACATTATGGCATTACATTTTAATGTTGTGACAGAAGCCAGTTGTTCCCCAAAGCCTAAATTATTTACTGTCTGTTGCTTTAAGATAAAATTTGCTTATCTGTGCTATAACTAATAATAATCACTGATCCTGGAAAGTTTGCCAAAAGAATTAATTAAAATAAAAAGTACATTGTTTTTAACAGAACTGTCACTTCAAATTTTGTTATGTATTATTCACATTTCTATAGAATATAATGCTTGGGCTGATTTTAAAACTATGCTAGAACAAACTAGGTGTTAAAACAAAATGTTACTAATTCAAGATAAAATATGTTATAGTTTATTTCTTATTGTGATACAACTGATGTATTAGTTTTAAGTGTACAGCTTAATGATTTTATATTTGTATATATTGCTAAATGCTCACCACAATAATTCTAGTTAACATTTATCACCATAGGGAGTTACAAGGTAATTTTTTTTCTTGTGATAAGAACTTTTACTGTCTGTCTACTCTCTTAGCAATTTTCAGATATGAAATAAAGTATTATTAGCTATAGTCACTATGCTGTATATTCCATTCTCAAGATTTAATTATTCTGTAACTGGAAGGTTGTTTTTTTTTTTGACAATCATAGAGTAAGTTACTAATAACAGGAAGTTTTTTAAAATGTCAGAATTCTCAAAATGTAAAGATTTTTATGTAATTGTCAGAAATTCAGCTACAGTTTTTCATTTATTTACACCTACCAAATTTGCTAAAAATGACTAATGCAGTGGCTTATAATTTATATCACAGATGCTGAATTTTTTTCTTCCACTATGGCTATTTTGCCAGATTTTGGCACAAATAAGGTTTAAAAAAGTGACTGAACTTTAATGTGACAGACGTGAAATTTTTCTTTGGATAGTGATGTGATATTAACTATAATATCAGATAGCATTTTAAACTTACCTGCCTAGCATTCCTATTATTCATTTCAGAAGGTAATAAAAACAAGCAAAAATATGAAATTGGAGTTTTCAGAAGAAAAAGAAAAATCACATGCTCACTTAGCATTTTGGAAACACTCCCAAGAGAGATTTAATTGAAACACTGAGGTAAACTTCTTAACAGTGCACCAATATTTGTTTTAAAGTTGCATGATAGAGAGCTTATACTATTTGATTCATTCAGCATTTGTCACACATTTTCTGGTTTCCAGTCTTACTAGTCCACTTTGATTGATTTATGTTAGAGTGAAATTTAAAGGTCCAATTTCATTTTTTTTTTCATGTGGCTGTCCATCTTTCCCAGTAGCATTTATTGAATAGATTAGTCTCTCCTCATTGTCTTAGGAAATATAACTCATGGGATACTTTTAATCTGTGTAGTTAACTGAAATTGCAATTTACTTGATGACTTACTTATTTTTAGAAAATGGAAAATATGCAGTGTACTTCTCTGTAGTATATGTCAGCTAATAGAGCATGAGATATCTCATTTAATACACTCTAAAAAGGGTCACCCTACATACCAGCAAATTTCCGTTAATCGGTGGGGGTAAAGTACCATATAAACTGCTAATTTTTTATAAACCAATAGATTCAGATATAATTACCTAAATAGATGAATATATGTAATTACAACTTGAGGTCTTGCATGTAGCTGTTGCATTTCTGCTTTGGTAATTACCTCTTTTCACATTCTCTATTCTCCATGGGTTTTTCAGATTCTGAGTAGTGAAATAACTCTATAATTTTCTCTCCCACTTCAATCAGCAACTCCAACTTAACCTCTAACCACAGTCATCTCAAACATTCAGGAGAAATGAAAAGTTGTACTGTTCATTTGCTTATTAGCTCTCATTATAAAATCACAGATTGTATTCAATGAATAAAAGATGGAGCAAATTAAAGGCACAGAAGAAATAAATAACAAAAGGCAACTTGAATTGCCACTTTGGCAATGTACTATGGCCAGCAATATATAGAAAAACTGGCACATTTTCAATTTGAGTGTAGAGAAAAAGAGCAGAACACTAAAGTTAAGGGGTACATCAGTTCAGGTCAGTCGCTAAGTTGTGTTTGACTCTTTGTGACACCATGGACTGCAGCACCCAAGGCTTCCCTGTGCATCACTACTCTCGAAGCTTGCTCAAACATGTGTCTATCAAGTCAGCGATGCCATCCAAACATCTCATCCTCTGTCGTCACCTTCTCCTGTTTTCAATCTTTCCCAGTATCAGGGTCTTTTCAAATGAGTCAGTTCTTCGCATCAGGTGGCCAATGTGTTGGAGTTTCAGCTTCAATATCAGTCCTTCCAGTGAATATTCAGGACTGATTTCCTTTAGGATTGACTGGTTGATCTCCTTGCAGTCCAAGGGGCTCTCAAGAGACTTCTCCAACACCACAGTTCAAAAGCATGAATTCTTTGGCACTAAGATTTCTTTATGGTCCAACTCTCACATCCAAACATGACTACTGGAAAAACTATAGCTTTGACTACATGGACCTTTGTCGGCAAATGTCTCTGCTTTTTAATATGCTGTCTAGATTTCTTCCAAGGAGAAACCATCTTTTAATGTCATGGCTGCAGTCACCATCTGCAGTGATTTTGGCGACCAAAAAAAAAAAAAAGTCTCTCACTTTTTCCATTATTTCCCAATTATTTAACATGAAGTAATGGGATCAGATGCCATGATCTTTGTTTTTTGAATGTTGAGCTTTAAGCCAACTTTTCACTCTCCTCTTTCACTTTCATCAAGAGGCTCTTTACACTTCGCTTTCTGATATAAGGGTGGTGTTATCTGCATATCTGAGGTTATTGATATTTCTCCCGGCAATCTTGATTCCAGCTTGTGCTTAATCCAGCCCGGCATTTTGCATGATGTACTCTGCATATAAGTTGAATAAGCAGGGTGATAATATACAGCCTTGATGTACTCCTTTACCTATTTGGAACCAGTCTTTTGTTTCATGTCCAGTTCTAACTGTGGCTTCTTGACCTGCATACAGATTTCTCAGGAGGAAGGTAAGGTGGTCTGGTATTCCCATCTCTTGAAGGATCTTCCACAGCTTATTGAGATCTATGCAGTCAAAGTCTTTGGCATAGTCAATAAAGCAGAAGTAGATGTTTTTCTGGTATTGTCTTGCTCTTTCGATTATCCAATGGATGTTAACAATTTGATCTCTGGTTCCTCTGCCTTTTTGAAATCCAGGTTGAACATCAAGAAGTTCACGGTTCATGTGCTGTTGAAGCTTGGCTTGGAGAATTTTGAGCATTACTTTACTAGCGTGTGAGATGAGTGCAATTGTATGGTAGTTTGAGTATTCTTTGGCATTGCCTTTCTTTGGGATTGGAATGAAAACTGACCTTTTCCAGTCCTGTGGCCACTGCTGAGTTTTCCATATTTGCTGGCATACTGAGTCCAGCACATTCACAGCACCATGTTTTAGGATTTGAAATAGCTCAACTGGAATTCCATCACCTCCACTAGCTTTGTTCGTAGTGATGCTTCCTAAGGCCCACTTGACATCACTTTCCAAGATATCTCGCTCTGGGTGAGTGATCATACTATCGTGGTTATATAGGTCATGAAGATCTTTTTTTATATAATTCTCCTGTGTATTCTTGCCACTTCTTAACATCTTCTGCTTCTGTTAGGTTCGTACCATTTCTGTCCTTTACTGAGCCCATCATTGCATGAAATGTTCTCTTAGTATCTCTAATTTTCTTGAAGAGATCTCTAGTCGTTCTTATTCTATTGTTTTCTTCTATTTCTTTGAACTGATCACTGAGGAAGGCTTTCTTATCTCTCCTTGCTATTCTTGGAACTCTGCACAGGTATATCTTTCCTTCTCTCCTTTGCCTCTCACTTCTCTTCTTTTCTTAGCTATTTGTAAGGCCTCCTCAGACAACCATTTTGCCTTTTTGCATTTCTTTTTCCTGGCGATGATCTTGATCACTGCACAATGATCACACACCTTTGTGCACAGTTCTTCAGGCACTCTATTAGATCTAAGCCCTTGAATTTATTTGTCACTTCCACTGTGTAACTGTAAGGGATTTGATTTAGGTCATACCTGAAATGGTCTGACTTAAACAGCATATTAAAAAGCAGAGACCTTAGTTTGACAACAAAGTTCTGTCTAGTTAAGGCTATGGTTTTCCCAGCAGTCATGTATGGATGTGAGAGTTGGACTCTAAAGAAAGCTGAACACCGAAGAATGATGCTTTTGAACTGTGGTGTTGGAGAAGACTCTTGAGAGTCCCTTGGACTGCAAGGAGATCCAACCAGTCCATCCTAAAGGAAATCAGTCCTGAATATTCACTGGAAGGACTGATGCTGAAGCTGAAAGTCCAATACATTGGCCACCTGATGCGAAGATCTGACTCATTTTAAGAGACCCTAATGCTGGGAATGATTGAAGGCGGGAGGAAAAGGGGACGACAGAGGATGAGATGGTTGGATGGCATCACCTACTCAACAGACATTAGTTTAAGTAAACTCTTGGAGTTGGTGATGGACAGGGAGGCCTGGCATGCTGCTGTCCATGGGGTCACAAAGAGTCTGACACAACTGAGCGACTGAACTGAACTGAATGGTCTAGTGGTTTTCCGTACCTTATTCAATTTAAGTCTGAATTTTGCAATAAGGAATTCACGTTCTGAGCCACAGTCAACTCCTGGTCTTGTTTTTGCTGACTGTATAGAGCTTCTCCATCTTTGGCTGCAAATATATAATCAATATGATTTCGGTATTGATCATCTGGTGATGTCCATGTGTAGAGTCTTCTCTTGTGTTGTTGGAAGGGGGTGTTTTTGCTATGACCAGTGCTTCTCTTGGCAAAAGTCTATTAGCCTTTGCCCTGCTTCATTGTGTACTCCAAGGCCAAATTTTCCTGTTACTCCAGGTATTTCTTGACTTTCTACTTTTGTATTCCAGTCCCCTATAATGAAAACAACATCTCTTTTGGGTGTTAGTTCTAGAAGGTCTTGTAAATCTTCACAGAACTATTCATCTTCTGCTTCTTCAGTAGTACTGGTCGGGGCATAGACTTGGATTACCGTGATATTAAATAGTTTCCCTTGGAAACAAACAGAGATCATTCTGTCGTTTTTGAGATTGCATCCAAGTAGTGCATTTTGGACTCTTTTGCTGACTATGATGGCTACTCCATTTCTTCTAAGGGATTCTTGTCCACAGTAATAGATATAATGGTCATCTGAGTAAATTCACCCATTCCAGTCCATTTTAGTTCACTGATTCCTAAAATGTCGACGTTCACTCTTGCCATCTCCTGTTTGGCCACTTCTAATTTGCCTTTATTCATGGACCTAACATTCCAGGTTCCTATGCAATATTGTTCTTTACAGCATCGGACTTTACTTCCATCACCAGTCACATCCACATCTGGGCATTATTTTTGCTTTGGCTCCATCTCTTCATTCTTTCTAGAGTTATTTCTCCACTGTTCTCAAGTAGCATAATGGGCACCTACCAACCTGGGGAGTTCATCCTTCAGTGTCATATCTTTTTCCCTTTACTTAATCTTCATGGGGTTCTGAAGGCAAGAATACTGAGGTGGTTTTCCATTCCTTCTCCAGTGGACCACATTTTGTCAGAACTCTCCTATCGATCTTGGGTGGCTCTTCATGGCATGACTCATAGTTTCATTGAGTTAAACAAGGCTGTGGTTCATGTGATCAATTTGATTAGGTTTTTTATGATTGTGATTTTCATTCTGTCTTTATAAGAGTTGCATATGCAAAGGCAAATAAGCTTGTCAGGAGCAACTTTATTAATGAAGTGACATGTGTTTACTCATTCTAGAATATCTGGAATGATACATGGCCTTTGAGTTCCCTAATTGAGTGCACTGCTCTGGAATCACCTTAAAAACTTGAAAATAAGGAAAATCCTGGATACACATTAATAACATATTAACTAGATGTTATGTTTCTGACTTGAGGGAAAAAAATACAGTTCCAGATAAATTCACTTTGCTGACAAAAGACAAGAATGCCATTATTGGAACAGAGACATGCTTTCAGAAAGGCTGTGTTTAAATTTAAGTTTCTCAAATAAAGTGACATTTAAGTAAAATTTTGAAAATGTCCAATACAGAGTTGAGCTTTGTAAATATATAACAGGAAATAAAATGTGCATAAGTAATGATATTTATTGAGTTGAAGTTAGTGATATGACTAGAAAAAGATTAAAAATGTGAGTATTTTAGTAAATAAAAGAGCCTTTCTTGTCTTTGGTTAAAGTTTTGATTTTATATGAGGCAGTTAAAGACCATGAGAGATATCAGCAAAGCAAGTATCTTGACAGAATCAACATATTACTTCAGGAATATCATTCTTCTTTTTAGTACAGCTGGGAAATAGAATAGATACAGGATAATTATGCTTCAGAAAACCAGAACATTAGGATAAGAATTTAATAGACCTGGACTAGTATTGTTTATTAACTCAGAGGGATAAATTATAGAAGACACCCTGTGGCAAATGTGACATGAAAAGAAATTAACGTAGCATGATGCATGGATGCCAGTTCCTCTCCATGATACTGGAGAATCTGGGTATCCTGAAAGAATCACTAACAATTTTGCTTCTTCTGTACTCAGTGGTATAACATGATGGGTAGGAAAAATGCTGCCAGTTTCAAAGGGTGAAATTTCAGGTGTCTTTAAGTGGTTATAACATATCTACTAATATAAGCAAGCTATATTTCAAAAGAATATAGAAAAATGATTCAAAAATGCAATCCATTAACAGATGAGATATGTAAACAGCTACATTCTCCTTGTCCTTTATGGCTCATGGAAATCTGCATCTTCTCTTGGAAAGCCCAGCCTTGTCTCTCATCCTGTTACTCATCATCACAGGAATTTTACCAGGATGTCAGCTGACCATTCATAGCTGCCTCTGCAGCTGATGAGAAATCTGAACCCCTGAGACCCGCCTCGGCCTAGTGCAAATGCTCATAAACTTTTGCAAAATGAGACTGCAGTAGTTAAGAGAGTGATGGCAGCATGAGGATGTTTTACCTGTACCGCATTTAGTGTGGTCTTCTCTTCTTGGAGGGCTTCCATGATAGCTCAGTTGGTAAAGAATCCACCTGCAATGCAGGAGACCCCTGTTCAATTCCTGGATTGGGAAGATCTGCTGGAGAAGAGTTAGGCTACCCAGAAGAGAGTCCTTTCTCTTCTTGGAAACGATGATGCCCTCTTGTCCTTTTTGAACCCTTTTTTGTAACAACTCGCTTGCTAATTAAGGGGGGCTCTCTGTTGGCTTCTAAGAGAAGCATTTTTGCTATAATCTTTATAATGTAAACAACTGACAAGTCTTTAATCAAGTCCTTATTTCAATGGCATAAATAGAGCCATTGAAAGTTCAATAAGGTCTAACCCATGTCATCTATAAGAGTTTACATAAAGGTTTAAAACCAAATATTGATAGTGAAAAACAAGTAACTTTTCTTGGCATGTTTCCTTTATATAGACTTTGAAAAAGTCAACATTTATAAGTAACTATAAAAACAGCTTAAAATTTTAGATAATTCTAAATACATAAAACAACAATTGAATAATATTTATTTAAATACCAGAGTAAAAAAAAAATAGTTAAAGCTTGACTTAATAAGAAGGGGAGTATTATTTTTAATTAAGATATAATTTTAAATTACACAAGGATTATTAAAATTAGTTTAATTTTTAGTCCTGCTAATTATGTAAAATATGTGAGCTTTTGTCTATTCTCTACAATGAAAATAGTATGCTTTAATCAGGAATAATGCCACACTTATTCCTGGAATAAAATATAAAAGAGATAATATATTTTTGTTTCAATAGCCTCTTCTACTTGGCTCAGCTGTTTTAAAATACATTGGATTTAATAGCTTTTTTTATTATTTAGGCTGACTAAAGTTTAATTTACATTAACTTTATGTTCCTGTAGGAAAGAGTGGTTATTTGTGACCAAGGGATCCATTTACTACTGATTCTACAATTGATTTACTATGTGTCCCTGAGCAAGGCAATTATATTCTTTTTGACTCTATATCTTAATTTATAAGGTGCAGGTGCCACTATTATGCAGAAATGGTGGAATAAATGTTAAATTTCCAGTGAAGAAGAAACTATGGGACAGAGGGCGTAATGTGATGGACATCTTGTCAGGTGTTTTAAAATACTAACTTTAAATTGTATGCGAGCTACTTAGCCTAGCCAAATTTCCCAGCCTATATAATGGTGAAAAGTAAGTCTAGAGAATTAAAAAGGGATAATATATCTAATTCTTATTTTCCAACAAAGAAAAAAATGCCATTTTACATATTAATAAAGTAATGTTTCAGCAACTTTAGCTGGCTTCCACAAAGCAGTAAGGGCATGATATAATGCCAATCAGAACAAAAATTGAGTTAGAAATAAATTTTCTTTCCTTTTCATAACAAGGTATGAAAAAATAATACTGCTAGTCTTCAGCTTTATAGAAGATTTTCAGCATTAAATGTGATTTGAATTGTTTTGCATAAAGTATCTCCCTCAATAACCATTCAGATGCCTGAAATTATAACATTAGAATGTTATTTTCTATACAGATATGAAAATTTTACTCAATAATATGAAAAAACTTTCCCTAATCAAGACATCTGAAATCCTGAATTAAATATAACAAACATTTTCTAGGTGACCTATAATAATAAGTATAAGCAAATGACCAGGAGGAGGATAGAATCTAGAATGGAAATTTCACCTGAAATAATAGGTCCCATGGAAACTGTACAGTGTTGAGAGAGGGGTTTGAAAGTTGGCAAGAAATAGAATGTAAGCCATGATACAAGAAAGAAGACTCAATTTATGTAAAAGTTTGATCTAGATTAAAAATAGAATCAAGCCAAAAAGAGACAAGGATACTGAGAGAGAAGAAAAGATAATAGGAGAGAAGAGAAGAGGGGAAAAAAAAGAGAAATTTGCTTCACCTAGGATTTGGCTAGCAAGGAATACTTTTCTACAAACTTACAGTAAGAAATCTTCCCTCCTAATATTCCGTGGTCATTAAAACAAAATTATAAAATCTGTATGATCTATTAATATAACAATATTTTACCTCTCTGTACCAAATTTTACCTGCTGTTTCTAATCTAAAAAAAAGAAAAGCTTAAAGCAAGAGTCTAAAACAAGATATTATATTCCACATTTATTACAGTGGATCTACCATTATCAAAGCATGACTTTTAATTACCAGGTCCACTTTTTCTTAAAAAGAGTGAAAGAGAGGAGCCTATCCTTATGTTACAAGAGATTCACCTGTAAATGAGAGAAAGAAATATATTTGTATTTCACCAGCTAGAATTCAGGTACAGGGTAAAAAATAAACCACAAGGAGACATGCGAAATATTTTATCTGGCTAAAAATCAGGTGTATTGGTTTTCTTAATTACAGTTTTTTAGTTGTTTATTGTAATAAGAATTTCATGCAAACTATTGAAAATAAGCTTCAATTATTTTATAGACTTCCTTTATCTTAAAAATATCATTGTATTTGTAACAAAAAGTATCCTTATGAGTTTAAAATATTTGAACATGAATATGACTAAATCTGTTGGCATCCTGGACAACAATTTTGTGGGTATACATTCAAGACATCTTGGCATTTTCTGGGAAAATTTGATTAGTTAAATAAGCCTTTCTTAACATTTGAGACAAGCATGATAATTTTCCATTTGGCCAACTTAAGGGATCAAGAGAGCAAACTAAAATGCAAGCAAATGGTTCTTAAAAGGAACCAAAAGGTTCTTAAAAGGACAGGTACAGTTTCTATTGTCCTTTGAACATGCATTCACTAAATTCAAATGTACTCTAATTCTGATTTCCTTTGATGTAATCATTTCTTTGACATAACTCTATTACTCAAAATTAAATCAGTGATAGAAATGCCCTTAAAATTGCCCTTGAAACATGCAACCATTCCTTAAGAATTTAAAGACACTAAGAAAATAAATTGTAGAGATAGGGAACCAGTAGAGACTGTATGGGAACCTACAGACTGTATGAGAACTTACTTGAAAGAGTATCATTGTTTTCAGATAACTTTTTGGTAGACATCATAGCTTTTATATTATTAACGCAAAGTTAAATTCATTACTGTTTCTCCTCAAAAACTGTTAAAATGACCCATAACAAATGTTAGTGAAGACATAGAGAAAATGGAGCTCTTGTGTACTGTGGGCGACATTGTAAATTGGTGCAGCCACTATGGAAACAGTCTGGAGTTTCTTCAAAAAACAACAACAACAAAAAAAATGCACTACCATATGATCCAGAAATTCTATTGCTGGCTGTGTATCTGAAGAAAACAAAACTAATTTGAAAAGACATGTACCCTATATTCATGGCAGCATTACTTACAATAGGTAAGATATGGAAGCAACCTAAGAATGCACCAACAGATTAATGGATAAAAGATGTTAGATAGATAGATAGATAGATAAAGATAGATATCTTTCTCATATATATAGATCTGTATATAGATGCAGGTATCTCCTCAAAATGAAGCACACCTAAACTGAGACTATTTTACATATTGGCAGTCTGAAAGTGATGGAAGATGTATTTGAATATTTAGTAAAATGAATAGCAATTAGTGTGATTAGACGCATTAATGAGTCCTCAATCTTTGAAATTTGGGTTGCTTTCTTACAAATAATATCACTGTGCTCCAGCTAAAAAGTTGTCTTAAAGCTCAACATTCAGAAAACTAAGATCGTGGCATCCGGTCCCATCACTTCATGGCAAATAGATGGGGAAAAAGTGGAAACAGTGGCTGACTTTATTTTTCTGGGCTCCAAAAGCACTGCAGATGGTAATTGCATCCATGAAATTAAAAGACACTTACTCTTTGGAAGGAAAGTTATTACCAACCTAGAAAGCATATTAAAAAAGCAGAGACATTACTTTGCCAACAAAGGTCCATCTAGTCAAGTCTATGGTTTCTCTAGTAGTCATGTATGGATGTGAGAGTTGGACTATAAAGAAAGCTGAATGCAGAAGAATTGACACTTTTGAACCGCTGTGTTGGAGAAGACTCTTGAGAGTCCCTTGGACTGCAAGTAGATCCAACCAGTCCATCCTAAAGGAGATCAGTCCTAGGTGTTCATTGGAAGGACTGATGTTGAAGCTGAGACTCCAATACTTTGGCCACCTGATGTGAAGAGCTGACTCATTTGAAAAGACCCTGATGCTGGGAAAGATTGAGGGCAGGAGGGGAAGCAGATGACAGAGGATGAGATGGTTGGATGGCGTCACTGACTCAATGGACATGAGTTTGGGTAAACTCTGGGAGTTGGTGATGGACAGGGAGGTCTGGTGTGCTGTGGTTCGCGGGGTCACAAAGAATTGGACACGACTCACCGACTGAACTGAATGACTGATTGATTGATTGATTAAGGATACCAGGCTTTCTTTGGCATCCTTTGACTATAAGGAGTTGTTGGGGTTCACAACACTAACTACTATTTTTGTTAGTTTTTGAATAAAGAGTTTAAGAAACAGAGATGTGAAGTGGTATGTCTAAGATGGTACAACCTTTGAATATCACAGCTAATTCCTAACCACAAAATGCAGTAAGGTTGTGATTTGTAATCTTAGGCTAGTGACTTGGTAATAAAAGCTATGATATATCTTTAAAATATTTTAAAAGTATAATTGTATATAATAGTGATAATATAATGATAAAATTGTGAAATCCATCATATAAAATGAGACAAGGAGGCTAAATATAAGAAAAAGTAAGGTCCAGTGACTACGGTAAGAAACATGATCTTTTAGGAAATTTTCAACTATGAGTAATAAGTATGTTGTTTTTTGTTTAACTTACACACTTTTCTTTGAACAAAATAATGGGATTGTTAGGTGCCAAAGACTCAGAATTACTCTCTTCATGGAGCATTTACCCTCCAAATGAAAATAAGTTATCTTTTTGAAGAAAATGCAACAAAAGTTTTAAATAAATGAGTCAAATATTATTTTGTTAATTAAACGTGTCCTTCATTAACTGAGATAGAGGAAACTCAGCTAGCTGACTGTTTTAGCTTTGTATATCTTTAGCTTGTTATAGGCTACCTCAGCCAGCTCTCTGTATCTGGACTCCACATCCTCAGATTCAACCAACCTCAGATGTATTCATGGTTGGTTGCATCTACAGACACAGAACCCACAGATAGAGAAAGGCCCGATGAACTAAGCCATTTTACGTAAAGGACTTGAGTATTGGAGGTTTTGGGTTGCCCAGAGGGTTGCACATTCTAAGGGATCCCTCTTAATAATTTCAAAATTGATAGCTAAGGGAAGACCTCTCTGTAGTCTCTTTATTTGGAGACCAATTATTTTGTCTGATAAGTCACAAATTTGTTCTGATTTTGTTTGTTTAATCTCCACTATTCCTTTAAAGTGTTCAGCCATATGTTTTAAAAGTCAATTTCCAATTCCGTTTTTTCTTTCTGTATATCTATTTTAAAGAGAAGCTTCCTTTCTAAGTGTAGGAATTCACTCAGTATTAAAAAAAAAATGTTCTCTAAAGTCAAATTTGTCATTTATTGCCTCTTCTATATTTCCTTTTGGAGAAGGAAATGGCAACCCACTCCAATGTTCTTGCCTGGAGAATCCCAGGGACGCCGGAGCCTGGTGGGCTGCCGCCTATAGGGTCGCACAGAGTCAGACACGACTGAAGCGACTTAACAGCAGCAACAGCAGCTATATTTCCTTTACAAGTTAAAATCTCTGCTCCATGTACCATTAATGGAAAGGTTTCTGAAACAGCATTACATAGTACATATCATACTTTTCAAGAACATTTATTTGAATTATGAACAGCTATGCTATTTAAAATCTTGTACTGGCTTTTTGCACTCAGCTGCTTTTAACAACATTTCCCTCTCAGGCACTTACAATTAAGTGAGCTATTTGATTAAATAGGCATTAATAAAATCCTTAATTCAAAAGAAAATTTCTGTCTGTCTTCCTGAAGTTTAAGAAAATCTTTAATCATTGACCTTGACTTGGCTATAGGCCAAGGTTTAAATGCAGCTTATATAGATCCAACATTTAGTCCAGAATTCCTAATGAAATATGTGCAGTAAGACTGTCCTTCCCCTTAGAACAAAAACTAATGGATGCATGGCTCATTTACAGAGATCTAGAGAAGGACAGAAAAAAAAAAAAAGAGAGATTTATGTGGCTGGTAGAATGAAGGAAAAAAAAAAAGACTGAGGGAGGCAGAATTTAAAATGTGTAAGTTTAAATTGGTTTTAGTGTGAAGTATTTTATTTGGACATCATACAGAGTAATGAAGAGAGGATATTTTGAGACCTCAGAACATAGATCACAGGAAGTTGATCAGATTGTTTATTTCATTTTACTTTCTCTCCTTTCTAAAGTTGTTAAATGATGTTTTTAACGTGGCAAAAAAAACTCCCATATTATCATCCTATTTAATTTTTAGCAATACTTTGTCAGAAACATTAAGGTAAGTAAAGAAGCTAAGCTTTTATTGAGGGTCTATTTAGGAAAACAATTTTGCCTCTAGGTATAGAAGATTTCAGCTTTCTTATAGATGAAACCATGACACAAAGGATGGAAGCCACTACAGTACTAACATGTATACTTATAAAAGGGGTTTCCATTTCCCAGCTAAGCAGGGGCAAGAATCAATATTAGAATTAATTTCTCAACTATCATTGATCTCAGAATTTAGACTAAGCAAAATGACCCAGATGTGATTTCTCAAGTGAGAGAATACTCTGGAATTTCTGTTGAGGAATCCAAGGAAAAGTTTAAGCAGTTGTCTTTGTGTGAATTAACAGATACAATTAAAATATTGGGGTTTTGTGCTGACTTAGATATGAGACTTATCAGATCTACGCATTTATCCATTCTTATGAAGAACTTCCTCAAAAACTCAACAGAGACAAGATAATTAAATGCTAAACCAAATAAAGGGGATGAGATTTTGTACAATTAGACAAATAAAAAAGAAGCATCAACTGTCACAAACAAGATTATACTAGGAATAAATAGTATAATGTAAAATTAGATATAATATAAAATGTGGTATCTTAAATGGGATATGGAAACAAAATATATATTAGGTAAGAAGAACATTTGAGTAAATTATAGAAATAATTATTAATAATGTATCAATATATAAAAACACCTACTTCTGCTTCATTTTCTACACTAAAGCTTTTGACTGCGTGGATCAAAACAAACTGTGGAAAATTCTTAAGGAGATGGGAATACCAGACCACTTTACCTATCTCCTGAGAAACCTGTATGCAGATCAAGAAGCAACAGTTAGAACCAGACATGGTACAATGAACTGGTTCAAAACTGGGAAAGGAGTATACATCAAGGCTCTATATTGTCACCATGATTATTTAACTTACATGCAGAGTACATCATGGGAATGCTGGGCTGGATGACTCCCAAGCTGGAATCAAGATTGCCAAGAGAAATATCAACAACCTCAGATATGCAGATGATACCATCCTAAGGACAGAAAGCAAAGAGGAACTAATTAGTCTCTTGATGAGGGCGAAAGAGGAGGATGAAAAAGCTGGCCTAAAACTCAGCATTCAAAAAACAAAGATCATGGAATCCAGTGTCCCATCACTTCATGGCAAACAGAAAAAGTGGAAGCAGTGACATATTTTATTTTCATGGGCTCCAAAATCACTGCACACAGTGACTGCAGCTTTGAAATTAAAAGATGTTTGTTCCCTTGGAAGGAAAGCTATGACAAACCTAGACAACGTATTGAAAAGACATCACTTTGAAGAAAGAGGTCTGTAAAGTCAAAGCTATGGTTTTTCCAGTAGTCATGTATGGATGTGAGAGTTGGACCATAATGAAGACTGAGCTCCAAAGAATTGATACTTTTGTATTGTGGACAGGAGAAGACTCTTGAGAATCCCTTGGACTGCAAGAAGATCAAACCAGTCAATCCTAAAGGAAATCAACCCTGAATATTTATTGAAGGACTGGTGCTGAAGCTGAAGCTCCAATAATCTGACCACCTAATGTGAAGAGCCAACACACTGGAAAAGATTTTAATGCTGGGAGAGAATGAGGGCAGGAGGAGAAGGGGCGACAGAAGATGAGATGTTTGAATAGCATTGCCAACTAAATGGACATGAGTTTGAACAAACTCTGGGAGATGGTGAAGGACAGGGAAACCTGGAGGGCTGCAGTAGGGTCACAAAGAGTCAGACATGACTAAGCAACTAAACAATGACAATATATTCATTTATTGTAACAATTATGCCATACTAATATAAGATGTTGCTAACAAGGAAACTCAGTGTGGAGTATGTGAGAATTCTTTGTACTAACTTTACTTTTTTTTTTCTTTTTTTTTTTGTGAATCTAAAACTCTCGTGAAATAAAGTATAAGAAAAACAAGGATAAAGAAATCAATGAAAGAATAAACAGATTAATACCAAGACTATTTACAGATAGTGCTCTCTGATCTAGGGATCTAATTACATTATAGAAACACTTATTTGGTTGTGAATTATAGGATAACAGTATAAATTAAGAAACAAAATCTTATTGAAACAAATCAAAGTTCATGTTGTTGAAAAGACTCATTGGCACCAAATCTGAAGGACTATTGGGACATGAAAGAACTTCTGGCACCTTTTTTTCTTCAGAAGAAAATTGCGAAAAGACGGTCTTCAAAACAAAACAACATATTAGTGAAGCCTTTTATTGTTCATGCTCTAATATCTGAAACAAGCAAAATGTATGTTTGATTATAAAGGGAAAAAGCTGTGCTTGTATGTTCCAGTCTTTGAGCACATCAAAAATGCTGATCTTCTATAGGGCTTGGAGAAGCATGAATGAAGTTCAGGGATTGGCAGACTTTCAGAAATGAAAGTGTTTAGGAATGGTTGACCTTTATCTGTAGAAGTATATTTAATGGATTGTTGGTGTTGCTTATTGGCTGACTTACAGAAGTGCTCATTGAGGTGATTTATGAAATGAATATAAACTACTTTCAGTGGTTATATTTTATCTTGGCAAGGGAAAATAATTATTTTCCAAGAACAGTAGGAACTTTTATTATCACATCAAATAGAATATAGATATTTCATTGTTCAACATTTTTATTTGATAACCAATGTGCTAGCTTCTATAATGCTATCTGACACGTTTTAAATCCTGTGTGCTATCTGTTAGTGCCAAAGCTCTTTCAATATACACCTCCTGATTCAGTCAGGAGGTGTATAAAAAAACTGTATAATACTTAATAGTGTTTTCTTCTAATTTTTATTGTGCTTTCTCCTATTTCAAAGGAAGGTAGAAATCTACCAAGAGTGTCTCAGATAATCATGACCCAAATGGAAATAAAGTTGCATTTATTTCTATTCTGCTATAACCATAGGTTCCAACAAGGTAATCAATAGAGTTTACAAGCAAACTTCTGCCTTTGAAAAATGTTTCTTATTATACATAAAGGCACCATGAAGTGACAATAACATTAAAGAATTATAACACCCATTTTTAAATTTGTAATATGTTTCACATTCTGTGGAAACCATACAACACAATTAATAATAACCCTATGAGATAAATACAAAATGGAATAATATGACTAGCAAGTCTTTTCTGTAAAAGGAGAAATACTAAATGGGAAATGGGTGTCTCATTTTAGGAGTTTTAATTTAAGTGAAATTGTAAGGCAAATCACTTTTAGTTAAATATTCTTTAATTTATACCATATTGTAAATCCCTTTCGCAATGTTTATAAGGATGTAAAAAGTAACGACTATTTAAACCCATGTCATTAAGCCAGTAATCAATACAGTTACTAATTTGAATGATAGATTATGAATAAGATTAAATTTTAAGACATTCTGCATTAGGCAATGGGTAGGAAATTTTTTGCAGGTCAATATTCTCATAGAGAATAATCCAGAAAGTTGGACATAACACAGATATATTGTTTGTTAAGATTTAGAGAGGTCAAAAGCAATAAGAGCCAGTATCTGGAAAGAGAGGAGCGTAAAAAAAAAAAAAAAAAAGAACAGACAATTTGGTATATAAAGCATCTTTTCCTCTCAAGGCAATTGCAGATCCCAGCAGAAAAATTATTAACTAAGAGGATGAGTAAGTGATTAGAGCTTTCATCTGTGGCACTAATTTGAAGGGCTTAGGTAAATACACCAAGCTTTTAGAAGTGACCTTAGGAGCCATACCCTATGAGTAGTAGGGATTTGGAAATAGACCACCCCCCCATAATAACTGAATCCATAGTCAAACCATCTTAATACCTGAGTTCATTAAGAATACCTGCCTTAATTCTAGCTGTCTCCTGAAATTAAAATCACTTGTGAAAATTAGGATCATTTAGAATTTTACATTATTTTGAATTTTTCTTTCCTGTGGTCTGGAATTCTGTTTTTTATAAGAAAATAATCTATTGGAAAATAAGAATTTTAAAAAGGGAAAAAGCAAAATAGAACAAATTCATAATGATTCTAAATATTGGTGTTGCCAGTCATGAAAGTTAATTACAATTAATATGATAAGAAATTAACCAACACAATAGAGATTATAACAAACAATTGAAAAATATATAATAGAAATAAATAAATTGTATAACTGAAAATTGTGGTGGTAGTTTAGTTAGTTGATAAGTCGTGTCTGACTCTTGTGACTCCATGGACTGTAGCCTACCAGGCTCCTCTGTCCCTGGGATTTCCCAAGCAAGAATACTGGAGTGGGTTGCCATTTCCTTCTCCAGGGGATCCTCCTTATTCTGGAATCAAACCTGTGTCTTCTGAATTTCATGTGAATGCTTTACCACTGAGCCATTAGGGAAGCCCATAAATGAAAATACAAATGATTACATTAACAACCGAGTGAATGGCTTTAATGACAGATGGTGCACAACTGAAGAACTAATTGGTGAAGTGGCATATTTCAAATATATAATTTCAAGAAGAATTATCAGGATAACAAGCCCAAAAGCGGCAAATGATGGAAAATATAGAAAATAATAAGAAATCAAGCAAAACATTGTGAAATAGCTAATACATGTGTGGTTTAAATGTCAGAGGATGGTAGAAATAATAAGGCAGAAAATACATCTGAAGAGATAGTAGCTGATAATAATATTCCAGGAGAAACCACAATAAGTTATAGTTTAAACTACCACTAAGAAATCCAAGAGAGAAAAAAAAAAAATGAAGAAAAGCAAGACTAAGCACCAAGTAGGAAAAACTGCGGTAAAGACTAAAATACATTCTAGGTAGTAGTCAAAAGTAGAAAAGAAAAAATTACTTATTTTTTATAACTACTTTCCCAACTGAAAATGGCAGCCTACTTTGCAATAGAATAAAATGAAATACAGAAGATAATGAAATTGTATCTTCAAATATATTTCTATAACTAACATCAAATTCCATACTGAGTAGAATATACTTTAAGGTTAAGTAATGATTAAGTAAAGAAACCAACAATAAAAACATCATCATCAACATAAGCCCCACAACACTTGAGATGATAAGCAACAACCAATACAATCTAGCAAATGATAAAGTAATCATTTGATTGGAATGAAAATAATCAGTGGTGAAGCTTTAAGATGAAGGGGAAAATGAAGAGCAATAATAACAATAAATATGTAGGAACCTCTAAGTGAATATTTATGGAAAAATAAATTTTTATAATACATGATACATTTATATATAATAAAACAATGCTGAGTTGAATTTCCACTGCAACTTTAACAATAATCATAAAACAACATATATACAAAATACATAGAAAAATAATAATTTAAAAACATTCCAAAATAAACGAGTGGAGAGAAGAATATAAGGAACATATAATCATGAAACAGAATACAAAGTATAAAAGCACAGAATTATATAAATTACCTTAATAATCTGTATGATTTTCCACTACAGTAGTTCCATGGAGTTCAAACCCATCAATGTTGTTCAAGGGTCAACTGTACTAAAAGCATTGGTAATTGAATCCTCAATTATAAAGGTAAATTTAAATATAGCAATGCAGAATTGGGAGAAATAAATCAGGAAAGATATATGATATCACACAGCACTGAGAGTATATAAGAAGCAAATACATTTTGTTTTTTAGAGAACTGTACTCAGAAACTGAGAATAGTATGCATTACTTTGAAATGCATATGAAACAGTGAAATTCATTTTTTCTGATTAATTTTATGAAGAGACAATGCATAAAATAGACTGCAATTTTTAAAATGAACTGTTAATCTGGGTTTTTAACAACTGCTTATGCCAATGAAACTATCAAACTAACCAAGACATAGAGAGTTTCCATCACCTGCAAAGATGCTTTTTGAAGGCACATTCTCCTGTCTAAATGGATTCCAGGTGATCACCAATTTACTTTCTTGATTCTACATTTCAGTTTACTTTTTATACAATTACTAGAGTACAGGAAAAAAAATAAAAAAAAAACCCTCTCTATCCTTTTCTACATAGCATAGCAGTGAACAACAATCATGGAAATACCTACTGGGACATGAGTCCAGGAGAGGAACCAGGGCATTCATGTCAGCAAGCATGACAAAACAGTAAATGTATTCTTAAATATTTGTCACATATGTACATATATATGTATATATACACACATGAATCCTAAAGATGATGCTGTTAAAGTGCTGCACTCAATATGCCAGCAAATTTGGAAAACTCCTCAGTGGCCACAGGACTAGAAAAGTCAGTTTTCATTCTAATCCCAAAGAAAGATAATGCTAAAGAATGTACAAAATACCATACAGTTGTGCTCATTTCACATGCTAGCATGGTAATGCTCAAAATCCTTCAAGCTAGGCTTCAGCAGTGCGTGAACCAAGAACTTCCAGATGTACAAACTGGATTTAGAAAAGGCAGAGGAACCAGAGATCAAATTGCCAACATCCATTGGATCATAGAAAAAGCAAGAGAACTCCAGAAAAACAGCTGCTTCATTGACTACTTGAAAGCCTTTGTGTGGATAACAACAAACTGTGGAAAATTCTTAAAGAGATGGGAATACCAGACCACCTTACCTGCCTCCTGAGAATCATGCATGCAGGTCAAAAAGCAACAGTTAGAACCTGACATGGAACAACAGACTTGTTCAAAATTGGGAAAGGAGTATACACCAAGGCTGTATGTTGTCACCCTGCTTATTTAAATTTTATGCAGAGTATATCATGTATATCATGTGAAATGAGATCTGGATGAATCACAGGCTGGAATCAAGATTGCCAGGAGAAATAGCAACAACCTCAGATATGCAGATGATACCACTCTAATGGCAAAAAGTGAAGAAGAACTAAAGAGCTTCTGATGAGGGTGAAAGAGCAAAGTGAAAAAGGTGGCTTAAAAGTCAACATTCATAAAACTAAGATCATGACATCCAGTCCCATCACTTCATGGCAAATAGATGGGGGAAAATTGGAAACAGTGACAAATTTTATTTTCTTCGGTTCCAAAATCACTGCAGATGGTGACTACAGCCACAAAATTAAGATACTTTCTCCTTGGAAGAAAAGCTATGACAAACCTAGAAAGCATATTAAAAAGCAGAAATATCATTTTGCCAACAAAGATCTGTATGGTCAAAGCTATGGTTTTTCCAGTAGTCATGTACAGATCTGAAAGAAGGCTGAGGGCCAAAGAATTAGTGCTTTTGAATTGTGGTGCTATAAAAGACTCTTGAGAGTCCCTTGGACAGCAAGGAGATCAAATCATTCAATCCTAAAGGAAATCAACCCTGTATATTCATTGGAAGGGCTGATGCTATAGCTGAAGCTCCAATACTTTGCAAAAAGTTGACTCATTGAAATACACTCTGATGCTGGGAAGATTGAAGGCAAAAGAAAAAGAGGGTGGGAGAGATGGTTAGATAGCATCACTGACTTAATGAACATGAACTTGAACACACTCTTGGAGATAGTGAAGGACAGGGAAGCCCGGCACGTTGCAGTCCATGGGGTTGCTAAGAGTTGGACAGAACTTAGCAACTGAACAACACCATGTTTGCTTGTGATCCTTTAAATGTCAGATACACAAGAGTATTTTTAGAGACACAATGATGTGCCTCCAAGATCCTTTGTCCTTAAGCAACATTCATTTGTAGAGTTCCATCAAAAGTTTATCATGGTAACCTAAGAAAGATATTTAGATACTGAAAAGGAAATGTTCTAAAACAAATGTAGATAATTTGAATTTCTCATATAGGTCAACAATTTTTTTCTGTAAAGGAAACTATATATTTTAGCCTTCACAGATCATACAGTGTCTATTTCAACTACTTAGATTTGTTTTTGTAATTCACAAGGAGCCATAGACAACACATGTAAGATCAGCAAAACCTTATATACTAAAAACGGCAGCTGGCCGGAATTGGCCTGAGGGCCATGGTTTGCTAGTCCCTGATATAGTCAATTTAAAATCACTCAAGTATATAAAACTAACTCAAATAAAATTAGAGTGGCTAGCAATTATAAAGTTACGCAAAAAGTCTAAAGTCACTATGACTGATCTCTTGTTTGGAGTGTAAGTGACTTAGAGGTTGTCTTCTCTTTTAGTTTCAATTATAGGCTGTCCCTATTTTGCTATTCTAAATAAAGGTGAGACACATATGTTTTTAACTAGCAGTCCATCACTCTCTGGAGTAGGAAATAGCAACCCACTCCAGTCTTCTTGCCTGGATAATCACATGGACAGAGGAGCCTGATGGGCTACAGCAGATAGAGTTGCAGAGAGTCGGACATGACTGAAGTGACTTAGCATGTGTGCACCATCACTTGCAAACCTATTTCTCAATTAAAATTTAGTCACGTCTTACATTTTCCACACCTCAAAACTAATAACAATAAGAATACAATCAAAATTTGCTCATTTTCCTTTATATCCATAAATAATCCCCACAACAACCAAAAACTAGTTTTATTTTGATAAGTGCATTGCAAGGATTGCATGTATAATAAAAATGCCCATGCATAGTTTTTATATCATCCTCCCTCACCTAGAACACTACAGTGAAAAAGCATTATATATATGCTTTTGAGAAGTAAAGTATACCTTGCAGGTTCAAGATTTTATTGCAGAATGTACGCTTCTACTTCTCAAAGTTTATTATGCATACGAACCACCAAAAGACTTTGTTAAAAATGCAGATTATACTTCAGTAGATCTGAAATTAGGCTGAGATTCTGCATTTCTAAATGCTCCCAAGTAGTACTCATGCCACTGGTGTATATACCAAGATATATAGTAATGGTGTATATAGCATATAGTATATGCTACAAGCATACTATATATGTAGTATATAGTACGTGTGTGTGTGTGTGTGTGTGTGCTAAGTTGCTTTAGTCGTGTCCAACTGTTTCCGACCCTGTGGACTGCACCCTGCCAGGCTCCACTGTCCATGCGATTCTCCAGGCAAGAACACTGAGGTTGGTTGCTATTCCTTCCTCCAGAGAATCTTCTCAATCCAGGGATTGAACCCATCTCATGTCTCCTGCATTGGCAGGTGGCTTCTTTACCATTAGTTCCACTTCACTGTATAATATATGCTATGGTGTACAGCATATTACAGTGAAAATTTGAGTTTATGATATATATATAATAGTATGTATAGTATATTATCAATTCAGTTCAGTTCACTCAGTCGTGTCCGACTCTTTGTGACCTCATGGACTGAAGCATGCCAGGCCTCCCTGTCCATCACCAATTCCCAGAGCTTACTCAAACTCATGTCCATCGAGTCGGTGATGCCATCCAACTATCTCATCCTTTGTTGTCCCCTTCTCCTCCTGCCTTCAATCTTTCCCAGCATCAGGGTCTTTTCCAAGGAGTCAGTTCTTCGCATCAGGTGGCCAAAAATATTTGTATGTAAAGTATTGTATACAAGTTATAGTATATTATAGCTTATTTTAATATAAAAATAGTATTCTTGACTGATGTATGAAGATTACATAATTCTGTCTGTTAACCCAATAGATGATCAGAATTGATTTCTAATTCAGTATGTTTCTTTATGTATACTGGCACTGGGTTACATGTTTCCCAGCCCTAGTAATCTAAGGATGTGCTAAAACATAGATTAGACAAAAGGCATTTAAATATTTTAGAATATAGAGAAATGTGTTTATCGTCTTGTCACTGTAAGTTTATTCAAGAATATATAAGAATTTATCACATGTTGATAGTGACCTACCCTGTATTTCATTATAAAATTTGTAAGGGTTAATTCTCATACTGATTATAAGAATTTTTACCATATGCTCAGAGCAAGAGGTCATTTTGTGGTTCTATTTTTAAAGAAGAATGAATTATTTTAAGAAATGTTCTGTGTAACAGATTTTTTTAATCATATCCAATTAAAAGGCTGATCTGTAAATTATATTTCAAGGCTACAAGCCAGATACTAGGATAATCTGCCTACAGAAGGAAGGTTTCCCTGGAGTAAATCTTGCTGGAGGGTTATTTTCACAATATATGCTGTTTGTTCTAGTCTATTGTATTTAGAGGAAAGAGTTCCGTTTTCTTCAACCTGATTAAATTTATGCTAAGTATATTAAACTTAGTAATACTTTCATTGTTGTGACACATGAACTCAATATCTCTAGTGATATTTTTTCATTACCACAAAATTAGTAAAGTATTTAGTCAGGATATAATAGAGATGATATTTCATCTGTGTTTTGAAGTCTACAAAGTTCCTTTTTGTACCTTAAAATTAACTTTCCTTTCCCCAATCTCAGTGAGTTATTTTTAATGTTTTATATGTGCTGGCTTTGAAAGGTTTTGCCTTAGGTTATGTTAATGGTTTCATTAAACATTCAATTTATAATTTACATTGGTTTTTCTAGTTTCAAATTTGGATTTAAATGTGAATGTGTGAAAAGTCCTGGGATGGGATCCATAGTATGCATTTTTCAAGACAAAGTTTATAGTAATAATTCCTAAACATTTTTCAAGATCATCACACTGACTGTGTTATTACATTTGCTTATTTTCAGCTTTATTGATGGTATTTTACAAAATAATCCACAGTCTACATCTGGGTAAAGAAATAAAAATATAATAGATGTTATGTTGTTTAAAAGTCTTTTTACCCTTTGATTACTCATCTGCAGTTTGGAAATCCTCCTGCTTCCCCCCAGAGTTTCTGCTTAAAGTCTATTACTTCCCAAAAGCAGGTAACTGCAGGTGCTTCCTATGCAGGTGTTTGTGAAAATCACTGCCAGTCAAGGCAAATCACAGCAGTCTTTCTAGCAGAAAAAAATAACCCACAGAATTTATTTCAAGTAAATATAAGCTATAGGATACCCGCAATAAAAAATGCAAATTCAATATTGAGTTTTTAAAGTGGAAACCAGGAATGCCAGGAGATTTCCTTGTGTATACAAACAAAAGATGCTGGTTTGGAAAAGTTAAGCAAAAGATAATATTTTGTAAAGTGATAGTATGAGAATCCACTCATAAAGAATAAAATATTGTGGGATAATTTTAAACAATGTATAGTGCAGTCATATACATAGACCACTATTGTAAAACTGAAATTCTGGTGTATATCCCTATCTTTCTCATCTAGTTGTTCTTTTGTAAATACAAAAACCAGTTATCAGTGCCATATATACACTTTACTTGTTACACTTAACAGATATTCATTATTAGATTGTTTAATGGTGAGAAAGTGTGTCATGAGGACTGACAAAGTGGAAGACTGATAGACTATGTAACAGTTATGAAATAACTCAAAGTATCGATACCTATACATTGTGTTGAGTATCTGGATTTAATATGCACAAGTTTCTAACTAGAGTTTGGAAGATCTGTATGAGTAATATTACAAAAATAACCCTTTCCCAACTGCTGCCCACAGGGAAAGTCATGGCAGCTACCATGACATTGCATGACTAGATTCCAATCACCCTAGAAATGTTATTGAGTAACAAAATGATGTATAGTGGGATAACAAAAGGAAAGGACTTTGCTAGACTTTTGTTGAATTTTCATTTGAAAGCAGCTAATATTCCTATGCATACCCTTCCACTTCTAACTGAGCTGGGGCTGAGTACAGAACTGAGCTTCCTTGTCCTGGGCTTCCCTAGTAGCTCAGTGGTAAAGAATTTGCCTGCAATGCAGGAGTGGCAGGAGATGTGGGTTAGATCCCT
The DNA here is from genome assembly GCA_024291935.2 of Okapia johnstoni. NCBI lineage: Eukaryota > Metazoa > Chordata > Mammalia > Artiodactyla > Giraffidae > Okapia > Okapia johnstoni. Next base: position 21,537,405 of record CM044321.1, on the reverse strand, counting down.
GGCTCAAGAAGATCCTCTGGAGAAGGGCATGGCAACCCACTCCAGTACTGAAGCAACTGAGCATCATGCATGCATGTCCTGGCAACAAGTAAATCCGTATTAATGATGCATTGAGCAGTCTTTTGGCTTGCATTTCAACTTCTGCAACTTACCAAAGTGAACACCACTAAATTGTACCATATGCATTATATATTAAGGACAGTACAACCAGAAATGTGGTATCTATTTTTTTATTTCCTTTGTTTGTATGTTTATCATATTGCTTCACATAATATTTTGAAACTATGTTGTATTTGTTTGCCCATTGAATAACCTCCTTAAGAGAAAGGCAATCCATAAATTTTGTTCTATGAGAGTCCAGTGGATAATTGAATCACTAGTAGAAACTCAATAAATATTTTTAATCTGAACCCTAAAGATTTTTATAAATCCAGTTCAGTTCAGTTGCTCAGTCGTGTCTGACTTTGCAACCCCATGGGCGGCAGCACGCCAGGCTTCCCTGTACATCACCAACTCCCGGAGCTTGCTCAGATTCATGTCCTGTGAGTTGGTAATGCCATTCAACCATCCCATCCTCTGTTGTCCCCTTCTCCTCCTGCCCTCAGTCTTTCCCAGCATCAGGGTCTTTTCCAATGAGTTAGTTCTTTGCATCAGGTGGCCTAAGTATTGGAGTTTCAGCTTCAACATCAGTCCTTCCAATGAACATTCAGGACTGATTTCCTTTTTAATGACTGACTGGATCTCCTTGCAGTCCAAGGGACTCTCAAGAGTCTTCTCCAACACGACAGGTCAAAAGCATCAATTGTTCAGCACTCAGCTTTCTTCATTGTCCAACTCTCAACTTTCCATGACTACTGGAAAAACCATAGCTTTGACTAGATGGACCTGTCTAAATTCCTTCATTATTAAAACAGATTAATTTACTTCATAAATCTAAAGTGACCAGTATAAGAATAGACATTGCTAAGTATTGAAAATCATAAAACATCCTACTTGCAATTTCCCTTAACTAAATCAGTTTTTCTCTTCATTTATTGAATACATTTTTCAAATTTAGTTAGAATATAATGAAAATGAAATTATACAGAAACTATTTCTGTTGTTCTTCACTTAACAATTCAATAATTTCTTACTTTATTTACCTTACTTTGTATCAATATATAGAAATTTAATACAGTATGCTATGTGGATAGCACTGTATTGCATAATAGAAAGTTGCTTAGAGAGTAAATCTTAAAATTCCTCATCACAAGCAAAAAAATGAAACTATGTATGGTGATGGACGGTAACCATACTTATTGTGGTGATCATTTCTGAATGTATACAAATATTGAATCATAATGTTGTTTACCTGAAACTAACATGATATTATATTTTAATTGCATCTCAATAGAAAATGAATAAGTAAATGAATAAATAAGTTGAGGACAGGGTGCAGAAAACTCAATACTCTATGAGAACCCAGAAAAAAGAAATAATATGTGTAGCTCTCAGTTAATCATGAGGGAATTAAAGCAAACTTTACTTCTGATAGCTTTGAGAACTACTAAACTGAAAATAAAAAGATTTTATTTCATCAAATGATGTAATAATATAAGTAACTGAAAGTCAACTGCAAGAAGAGAAAACAGAATAATGAAGTCTCAGGAGCAGAGGCAACAGTGGTAATTAATTAAGTTAAATAGAGGCAGATGAAACATGAGCTCCAAGTGGAAAGATCCCAGGACAAGTCATATTATCCAAATCCCAAAATTCTCAAAAATTGGGAGTGCCCAGACACATTGAAGAAAGAAAACAGAAATAACACTTAAAGTCAAATTATTGATTCTAAATTGTCTATAAAAACCAGCTCAAGGTTTTCAGATATTCCTTCCAAATCATCCTTCAGAGTATGCACAGCAATAACCATCCCGTTTCAGTAGAAGGCTGAAGATTACTTTCAGGAAAGATATTATCAGAGATAGCCTTGGCTGTATGGAGTTTTATTGTCAAAGATTGATGTCTCTGCTTTTTAATATGCTGTGTAGGTTTGTTGTAGCTTTCCTTCCAAGGAGCATGTGACTTTTCATTTCGTGGCTACAGTCACTGTCTGCAGTAATTTTGGAGCCCAGGAAAAATAAAATCTGCTACTGTTTCCATTTTTTCCCCTTCTATTTGCCATGAAGTGATGGGACCAGGTGCCATGATCTTAGTTTTTTGAATGTTTAGTTTTAAGCCATATTTTTCACTCTCATCTTTCACACTTATCAAGAGGCTCTTTAGTTCCTCTCCACTTCTTGCCATTAGAGTGGTATCAACTGCATATCTGAGGTTGTTGATAATTCTCCTGGCAATCTTGATTCCAGTTTATGATTTATCCAGCCAAGCATTTTGCCTGATACACTCTGCATTGAAATTAAATAAAAGGGTGACAATGTATAGCCTTTCATATTCCTTTCTCAATTTTGTACCAGTCAGTTGTTCCATATCCGGTTCTGTTACTTCTTGACCAACATACAAGTTTCTCAGGAGACACATAAGGTGGTCTGGTATTACCATTTCTTTAAGAATTTTCCAAAGTTTGTTGTGATCCACATGGTCAAAGGCTTTAGCATAGTCAATGAATCAGAAGTAGAGTTTTTTCTGGAATTTCCTTGCTTCCTCTATGATCTAACAGATGTTGGCCATTTGATCTCTGGTCCTCTGCCTTTTCTAAACCAGCCAAATGCATGTGTATATAAATAAGGGAACAATCATTCACAGTATTCTGAACTCATTTTTCTCTCATGAAAACATTTTAAGATCCTTTCACTGTGCTGTGTTTATAATATTCTTTAATATTTTATATTATCCTTTGACCTTTCACTATGTATCATATTTCATTGATTTAGAGATAATTTTTAATGTCTATGAAGATATATATATATATATAATAACATATATGTCACATATAATGATAGTGTATTTTTTGTATAATTGGCTAAGAAGCTTTCCAGCTGGTTCTAGTTTACAAGAATTTCCCTGCCAGTGCAGGAGATTCAAGAGACATGGGTTTGATTCTCAGATTGAGAAGATCCCCTGGAGAAGGAAATGGCTCCCCATTCCAGTATTCTTGCCTGGAAGATTCCAAGGACAGAGGAGTCTGGTTGGCTACAGTCCATGGCATTGCAAAGAGTCAGGCATGACTGAGCATGAACACAAGCAATAATGTCTTTGATGAAGTGAAATATAATTTATAGTTAGACTCTTACTGAAGGGCTTTTTGTTTATTTCCTGATTTGGGAAGTAAAAACAATATTGCAGTGTTTCAATACAGATATCAACACGTTTTTTCTTCTGGCATAAGTGGGATTATGCCAATAGAGTTAAAGACATAAAGTGGAACTTATCATTCAAAGGCATGTGTATTTTTATTTAAATATATATTACAGAATCATCCTGTAAAGAGGATATAGTAATTTGGGTATTATTCATGCATTTATACGGAGAAGGCAATGGCAGCCCACTCCAGTACTCTTGTCTGGAAAATCCCATGGACGGAGGAGCCTGGTAGGCCACAGTCCATGGGGTCTCGAAGAGTCGGATACGACTGAGCAACTTCACTTTCACTTTTCACTTTCACGCTTTGGAGAAGGCAATGGCAACCCACTCCAGTGTTCTTGTCTGGAGAATCCCAGGGATGGGGGAGCCTGGTGGGCTGCCATCTATGGGGTCGCACAGAGTCGGACACGACTGAAGCAACTTAGCAGCAGCAGCAGCATGCATTTATAACTTTAATTCTAAAAAACTCGTTTTTAATTTTTACGTATTATTATTTTTGTTGCCAAATTTACATTTGGGACTTCCCTGGTGGCTCAGATGGTAAAGCGTCTGCCTACAACGTGGGAGACCCAGGTTCAATCCCTGGGTCGGGAAGATCTCCTGGAGCAGGAAATGGCAACCCACTCCAGTATTCTTGCCTGGAAAATCCCATGGACAGAGGAACCTGGTAGGCTACAGTCCATGGGGTTGCAAAGAGTAGGGCACGACTGAGCAACTTCACTTCCTTTCACTTTCTTTACATTAAAATTTCACTTTGTTCTATTGTTTTATTCATATTTCTTTATTTATAAGTGTAACATATAGATGGTTTGTTAAATATAATTTCATTAAATATGAAACGTGTTAATATTCTTTTCATATTTTTATTGTTACTGATCTCCAAATTTACAGTAACTGTTTAAATATTAATTTATATCATTGTATCAAACATACTTTACAACTATAATTTAACCAATATTTAGTTTTTCTATTTTAAATACATTTGTGTATTCTATTTAAAGCTAATTATCCCTCCTAAAACTATAATTTTGTTTGTTTTCCTTTGATGCAAATATAAATACATTTTTGAAACTTATTGTATTAAATAATTTATTGAGAAAGAGAAAATGAGTAAATGGCATTTAAAATATTAGTTGAGAAACTAATCACGAATGCTCTTGTACTGTTAGTGGGAATGTAATTGATACAGCCACTATGGAAGACAGTATAGAGATTCCTTTACAAATTAGGAATAAAAGCACCATATGACCCAGCAATCCCACTGCTAGGCATATACCCTGAGGAAACCAAAACTGAAAAAGACACATGTATCCCATTGTTCATTGCAACACTGTTTACAATAGCTAGAACATGGAAGCAACCTAGATGTCCATCAACAGATGAATGGATAGAGAAATTGTGGTATGTATACACAATGGAATATTATTCAGCCATAAAAAGGAATGCATCTGAGTCAGCTCTAATGAGATGGATGAACCTAGAGCCTATTATACAGAGTGAAGTAATTCAGAAAAAAAAAGATAAATATCACATACTAACGCATATATACAGAATCTAGAAAAATGATACTGAAGAATTTATTTTCAGGGTAGCAATGGAGTAACAGACATAGAGAATAGACTTATTGACATGGAGAGAGGGGAGGAGAGGGTGAGATGTATGATGAGAGTAACATGGAAACTTACATTACCATATGTAAGATAGATAGCCAATGGGAATTTGCTGTATGGCTTAGGAAACTTAAACAGGGGCTCTGTATCAATCTAGAGGGGTGGGATAGGAAGGGAGATGGGAAGGAGGTTCAAAAGGGAGGAGATATATGAAAAAAAAAAAAGAAAAGAATCACAAGTTTCTATATCTCAACTCAGTTCAAAATTATATTAATGAAATAAAATCGTGTATACCTTTCTAAAATGTCAGAATATAAAACATTTTGATGTTTTGCAAGTTATTTATATTCTAAGCATTGCTATGTAAACATCTTACATATTAATATAAATCTGTAGTTACCTATATTTCCCCATGGGCAAAATATACTCTTGATTTTTACAAATGATATATACTTGTAATCAGCCTAACAGTACATTGGTAAATACTGAAACTGTTCAAATTTGCATCAGAGTGGCCAGTATAACCTCACCTAGATAGTGAACATAACCTTATTACATTCTAAACTTTTTTTCCCTTGGAGATAAAATCACTGTGACACACAAATATAAAAATAGGAAATTAAACTAGATAAGAGAGCAGCAATGACAGAGAAAGACAGTATAAAAGAGATATGCCATATCTACATCTACCAGAATCAACTGGAGTCAGCTACACCCAGGAGAGATGAGAAGTCCCATCCTGCCACTGATAACCCAGCTACAGCATTCAGGCAGTATCAGAATGAAACCTTAACTGATCCAAACTTCCAGGATGATACATAATACCAGAGGTGCCTTCGTGAAACCTTTATTTACTTACAACTTTAATACCCTAGGTTACAGAGATGGAAAAAATTCTGTAAACTATCTTTAGAAGACATTTTATTAACCTCTAGAACAACCTTGTTTCAACGTTTGATATATGTATTCAAATCTGAGACCATGTGGCAGAATGTATCTCAGTTAGATAAGCTATTTCTTTATCAGGTATCAGAAGAAAATTCACTGTAACATAGGGCCATTTATGCTTTGTATCTATAATAATATATTTTATTTGGCAACTTACTGAACATAGAATATAGATAAAGTGTCATTGTACTCATTATAAAGAAAGAAAGCAGAAACCTCATTGTACAAACTTTTAAAATAAATTCAAATTAAAAGTTCTAGTAATAAATTTTATCTGACAAATTTGAATAGGAGGTTCCATATTTTCTCTATCATTTTGGCACATTAAAAAATTTATTAAAACATAGTTTTCATACATACAGTTTCCTGCATTATACTTTGATGTCACTGAAATATTTTCATGACTGGATGCTTTTTGTAATTACAACTAAGGAAATATAATGATATTTTTCTATGTATACAAGGCTTTTCTAATAGAAATTTTAAATTGTGTATCACACAAAGAATACACTACCTGTGATAATTATAAAAAAAATATTTTTTATTTAGTCTTTGCTGATGAAGGAGAAAATTCAGGCCCAATCACCTTAGGTATCTTTCCTGGCATTATTGGCATTATCTTTAAAAGTTCATAAAAGAGAATCTAATAAAGCAAATTAAACTTTTCTATAAATTTATTTCCTTAACTTGAAAGTCAGGAAACAAAATGGAAACTTAGTAATGTCTTAATGGGAAAAGAGAAAGCAACTAGATGTCAAATTTGACAAATTTGAATAGAAGGTTCAACTTTGCCACAGATTCTGAATGCCAGTCTATACAATGTGGACCTGAAGAATCCTGAGATCATTATTGTTAACTGATATCTGATCTTTTAGATGACTCTGGAAGGTACTTATGCAATTCATTTCTTTAAATTATTATCATTCAGTACATATTCACTGAGATTCAGCTATAGGTTAGGGCTTCCCAGGTGGCTCAATAGTAAACAATCTACCCGCCAGTACAGGAGTTGTGGGTTTGATCCCTATGTCTGGAAGATCCCCTGGGGAAGGGAATTCTTGCCTGGGAAATCCCATGGACAGAGGAGCCTGGTGGGCTACAGCTCATGGGGTTGCAAAACAGTCAGACACAACTTAGAAACTAAACAACAACATATTTATTGAAATTCAGCCATGGCTTAGGTGTTAATGAGAGGTCATGGAGATATAAAATCCAGAGTGATAGCTATCTTGTTTCAGATTTTTTTTCAGTTTTTTGAAAAGTCAGACAATGGACATACACTCTTAGTAGATTTTGCTGAATAAAACAAGAGAGAAGAGGTTTTCATTTGGGTAGTATATCCAGCAAGAGGGCTTATGGGAAACCTGTGGGGATGGTTGAGTTGACACAGTAATTGTGCCCTGGCATTTATTGTACAGAAGCCAGAGATTCTAGAGGTCCCTACAATACACAGATAGCCCTGAATAGCAAACAATTACTCAGCATTCTGCATGATTCAAGCACTCTGTGGGGCTTTTTTTGTTTTTTTAAGATAACTAGACTCTAATTTCACATACAACTATTGATTAACAACTTATTAATGCAAATATACTCATACTTTAAAAATAAGTGTGTCTTTGTAACTGGCTTATATTATTTAGCATACTGTCCTCAGGGTTTATACATGTTGTCACTTATACCAGAATTATCTTCCTCTTATAAGGCTGAAAAATATGCTGGACTATATGATAATTCTATTTTTAATTTTTTGAGAAACCACCATGTAGTTTTGCACAGTGGCTGCACCATTTTACATTTCCATTAACAGTGCACAAGAGTTCCAATTTCTTGCCATCCCCACCAGCACTCATTATTTATAAATTTATTTTTTTGACAGTGGCCATCCTTACAGGTGTGATGTGATATATAATTGTGGTTTTGATTTGCATTTTCATCATTATTAGTGATACTCAACATATTTTCATATGCTTGTTATCTATTCATCTTCTTTGGAGAATTGTATATTTACTTGCCCATTTTTTAATCAGGTTATGCTTATGGTTTAGTTATAGTAGTTTTTTATACATTTTCATATTAGCCACTTATTTGATAAACGATTTGTAAATATTTTTCCCATTATGTAGGTTGCCCTTATACTTTGATGCACAAAATGCATTTATCATGAAGATTAATATTTAAAGATTATTCTGAATATCTAATTCATGATGGAAAATATATTACATAAAGAAATCTCAAACGCTCACTGAAAACGCATAGAAGATAAAGAGTATTGCCTCTTTTAAAAAAAGACAGACAACAAGTGTGAAAAGTACTGAGAAGATAAAGAGTATTGCCTCTTTTAAAAAAAGACAGAATAATGTGAAAAGACTAAAAGTGAGCTAAATTGCTAGAAAGACATTGATTATCTAGAAAAATAATTGTAAAGATATGCTTTCAATTTACTAAGTAAACATGGAATAGACTCAAATTTGTATGAAAATATATAATTGGGGACTGATCTATGAGCAGCACCTCTGAGCAAAATTATGATGCAGTTACAACAAAGGTCTTAACTGTTGCTATGGAGATTTCTGAAACTAGAATGCCTATTAAAAGTTGTTCAGTTTTGAGGCAAAGTGGTTGGGCATACGTATGAGTGTCCTTTCCTTGGGTGAGGTCTTTCCCAAAGAAAGGACATTATCATGCACCCATTTTGCCTGTTGTAACTGATTAGATATTATAATTCTTTTTACTGGCCATTTAATGATTCCCTATGGTAAACGGTGTTTTTGTGGGAGTTTGTGTTCAATACGAATTTATTTCAATTTTTTCCTATCCCCATATGTGCATTCAAATGTTCCTGCTTTTCCATTCTTTGTTCTACACATCTGTTTGTCAGTTCTCATGAGTACATAAACATGCTCAGTATATTTATAAATGGAGGAGAAGGGGATGACAGAGGATGAGATAGTTGGATGCTGTCACTGCCTTGATGGACATGAGTTTGAGCAAGCTCTGGGAGTTGGTGATGGACAGGAAAGCTAGCGTGCTGCAGTCCGTGGGGTCGCAAAGAGTCAGACATAACTGAGCGACTGAACTGAACTGATATTTATATATAGTCTTAATTCTGGACAGTTCTCTTTCCATAAATATTAGAGACCAGATAGACTTCCCAAAGCTCTCTTTATTCAAAGAATTAACCCCACTATTGAGTTTTTGAGGCACTCTTATGTAAGGCTATAGTGAAGCAGTCCATTTTTAACTTGAATCTACATCCTGAGCTGACCAATGCATGAACCAAGCTCAGCTACTTTCTTTCTCTGTCAGTTTGTCATAAATACCAACTCCATATGGTCATAAGTGTGACTTGAGGGGAACTTGTTGGTGGAAATTTTGAGGATAACATGGGAATTTGAACCACCTAAATATGAATCTTGCTTGTGCCCTCTTTTCACATGATTGACTATAGATGTACCACTTTTATCTCATGATGTATTGCTACTGAAAGTATCATATCTTTTGATGCAGTGGGTATGACAGAATCCAGCTCATGAGCATACCACTCTAGTGTCATGGACACTTGATATTTTGTCGAATCCAGTATACTGTCAGGAGATTGTGTCTTTAATGATACAAACCTTTCCACTGGAGATGGCATGGCTTTTCTCCAATACCCTAGAGATATATTTTGTGATTCTCATCTTGGATGTTTCCATCATCCCCACATGGTATCATATCTCACCACAGGTTCTTCTATAACCATAGTGTTTGACTGATACCTTGGCCCAAGCAACTGGTCTGTTTACACTATGGACTACACCCATAGCAGAATCATTTTTTCCTCTAGGCAATATTTAAACTTAGGTAGTCTTCCCCTACACATAAATTGGTGGAGGTAGGATTCTCAAGTGTAGAATATATTATTACTTCTAGTACCCAAAGAGGTCTTCTAGATATTATGATTCTTTCTTAGTAGTGTAAGGCAAAGGATGTTATAAGACTGTCTACTTTGGAGAGCATATTTGGTTGTGCAACTAGACACACTAAAATTTCCTCTGATATAACATGTTCTTAACATTTCGTTTGTCCTCCACCCACTGTATGTCTTGTGAAAACCTCCCATCTTTTTATACCCTTCAGATGTATCCTCAAAATGCAGATGTTCCTAGATGTTTGGAAAATTATGATGGGAAAAGAGCAGAAGGTAGATCATTTTATCCTTAGTGTATAATTGTATTTCTGGTGCAAAACACAAAATGATCCTCTTGCTCAACAGGGATCTACTATGTCTTTCTTCATGCCAATGTAGTGATTTAAGTCAAGATCTGGAGATCACTGTGCCTGCATAAAGTAATTTAAGGGGGCAGTAAGCCTTGCCTTACTGTAATGATAAAATTATTATTTTTAATTTTTTATCCAAGTAAAAACTCAGTTTCAGTATTGATCTTCTCCATTCTAATAGTTCTCATTCAATAGACAAAGCAACCAATGTAGTCATCCTGCCACTTTACAAGTGTGCCCATTCTAATTATATATTCAGGCACTGGGAAAAATGCCATCAAGTACACCCATAGATCCACTACATTCACTGTGAATCAGACCTAGAACTAAGCTCCATTTATCAACTAAGTCCTGTAAACTCCTACTCTAATAAGGGTGAAATGATGATGCTTTGAGTCCTTAAATCCAGTATCCAGTATGTTTTGGTATTTCCTTTTTACTTATGTATGTTTGCTTGAGTAAATAACTGTAGGATACTTTGTGGAACAAATAGAGGAATTATTATTGTGCATGCTTGCTACAGTGTTTCAGCTTCCTTTCTCAGAGTCAGGCTTCCCTTCAGTCAGTGGGTTTCTGAGCTTCTTAGTGGTTCAAGCTTGAAAACAGGGCAAAAGTTTATGCCAGTCTATTGGCAGTGTTGCCTGTTGCCTCCTGATCATCTACCTGAATGCATTTTGTGTTTTATACATAGCATCATCCTTTTTGACTGTCCATGTTTCTTACCCATGGGAAGTCCATGCTCTATTAAATATCTCCATAGCTCTCTGTGGGCCAAGCCATCCTGTCAGTTTTGTGTGTCTACTTACTACAATAATTGAATTCATTTGGCTTTATCTGATTACGTACCAGCACTTGAACTCCATTATTTTGGGGGGGATCTTATCAAGTCCATTACCATCAGGAAACCAAGCTCTCCAACATCTCTTCTCGTCAGCCCTTATCTACAAAAGACCATTGAGCTACTAAAAGATAGCAGTTCTTCTTACATCAGTGCATTTCTATGTCTTCACCTATTGGCTGTCTGTGAAAGCCAAATGGGTCAAAGCAAATGATGGTGTTTACCTACACATGAAGTCTTGTCCTTGCTGATTCACTCTGCTGGATAGGGGGTCTTCACCAGAATAAGTCAATGAAATGTGCAGCTACTGATTTATTTAAATATGCGATCACTGATTCTATAAATGTATTATTTCAAATACTCAGCAGAGAGAATCAAAAGCAATTTGTCTTCCAATGGAATAAAAAGGACAGAAGCACATCACTGTCTTATCCTCAAGATTATTTTACCTATCCTGCTATCTGTCTTATTACAGTCTATAGCATTTTGATTGGCTTGACATTCTACATAGCAACATACTGGATCTTTAAATTTATAACATTCCAACTGATTCTGGTGAAAAGAATTTGTTGTTACCTGGATGTCTGTTAGGTATCCTGGATGCTCCATAAAGATAAATTAAAGCCAAGTAGTGAAAATAAATTCAGTGAATATTCATAGATATTTCAATATATTGACATTTTCATGGTCCATTGTCTTGGGTGTGTCGGGGGATTACTTCTCAGTAGAATGACAGTACAGTAGACCCATTTGTGCTAGACAGCTTTATTTTCAAAAGGGTTATGGTTGGCAGATTAATCTACTTTTATGCTAAAAAAGCAAAGTGCCGCAGGCTGATGCCATTCCCACACAAGAATTTAAATAGCAGGTCAGAGAATCATAAGGTCTCCTGGATCTGGCATTCTGATTGTAAAATGACCCCATTCATAACCTAATAGCTGAGTCCTGTCATGGAGGCTAGGAGCCCAGACTCCAAGAGACACCTGTGAGAAGGCTGCTTTCAGAAGTTACAGTTAAAAAAAAAAAAATCAGAGTTTCATAGAGTTGAAATGGGTCATTAGAGATGCAGTTCTGTACATGCAGCCCTTTCCTATCAATATAATTCCTTCTGACATTTATGAGATGGGGAATTACAAGAGTATAGCACATTAATTATTGCTATACATTCTCATGGAAAAGCAATAACAAGACATTAAATTAGTCCAGAGGGGCTTATCTGCAAGGTCATCTTTATATTTGTTCTTCTGTGTACTATGGTGTATCTTTTTAAACTCAGACTGCTTTTAGATTTTCTTTTTAATACTGGTTTGGAGTAATTTCATCATGATGTGGCTTGGTATAGTTGTCTTTATATTTCTTGTACTTGGAGTTTGTTGAGTTTCTATGATCTGTGAGTCAAAAGGTTTTGCTGTCTGGCTATTTACAAAAAAAGCAGTGTACCCAGCTGTTTGTGGATGCTTTAAAAATGTTAGCTCTAATTGGCTTGGGTGGTTCTTCCCCAGACTCAAGTAGTTTTCTCACATGTATGCTCTGATCAGTACTCTAATGAATAATGAAGGAAGACTCTGAAGATGCCTGGATTTCTCGCTGTGTGTACCTCTCTCCTCTACATTAGTCCTCCTTAAATTCTAGCTTCCTTGTCCTATCCTCATCATCAGCTCCATCTTCTCTACTCAGGACGTCAACTAGACTCTACCTGGTTCTCCCTCCTTGATCTACTTCTAGAAAATTCTCTAAAGGCAGTAAATTTAGGTGAGTACGGGCCTCACAATGTTTGCTTGCCATGTCTTTAGGATCACTGATTTTCACTGACACTGTCATTTTTGAGTGTCAGAGAAGTAAATTTACAGTAAATATGGATACTACTGCATTTTGACAGGAAGCAAAATCTGTAGGTTCAAAATAGCAATCCTGTTACATTTCAGGGTGCTTCCAATTTGCCATATTCTGAATCTGCTGAAATCTTTGCTCAGCTTCTTTTTTTTTTGCTCAGCTTCTTATTCTTCCAGTGCGTAGGAAAGGTAAGGGAGCTGGCCTACACTTTGGCTGAGCTGTTTTATTGAAATGTGATATGTATCTCAATGCCACTGACCCCTGGTGAAGACATAAAATTTTCTGATTAATCTTGTGTTCTGTAATCCTGGGTCTAAAGAAATGTGGGGTGCTTTGTACAAGCTTGACAGTTTTTTTTATGGATAACAGTGAAATTGATGATTTGCACCTGGTTCTCAGTGAGTATTCTATGGGCTCTGCCACTGAAGGCTTATTGCATAGCAAGAATAAACCTTCTAGACAGCAGGGTATTAGGAATTTTGGATGTGACTTTATTTTGGGCTCCCTGATTCTGAGTTGTTGCATGAATATCAGTAGTTCTCCATCCAAGACAGAAAACTCTTGCAGCATGGTTCCTTCAAAGGGAGACTGAAATTTATACTTGGCTTCTTCTTAACCCTTAGTTTGAGGCAGCCTTTAGCTATTTTACATACCTGATATATTGTATCATTTTTCTGCAACAAAGTATATAGTTGAAGCACTTTCATTCTGGATCTTCAGGTTTTTGTCTGTGTTTAGGATTCATCTTTGATTTGGGGAAGTTTCATGTTCCTGTATTCTGTTTAAGTTTTGGAAAATGACTTGAGAAGAAATAATATTAAGTGCTTTAGGTACCTTCTCTAGGCCATTTTCTCATCTTCAAACCTCAACCTCCATGAAAAAACCTTGAACACATATTGTAAATCCCCAGCTCAGATAGAGTGCTGCAAATATCTTGTTGCTTTTCTCAACTTTTCTACGTTTCCTTTAGCCATTAATCAACAAACAAGTCAATGTATTTAAAAAATATGAATGTGCCACTCTCGTTTGTCACTCTTTTCTTAGATTTCTAGATATCTTCGACCTTCAAACTGCCTATTCTAGTCATTTTCAATGACTCTTAGCAGTTGTTTTGTATATTTTTCTAGCTTTATAGTATTTTACACTGTAAAGATTGATATGATTCTAATTACTGAAACTGAAGACCTGAGGTGCATCTTAACATCTTACACATTGGTCTGAAGTTATAAAGCACATCTACCCCTTTACTCAAATGTAAGTTTTTAGATCTGCAGTTCCTGATATGGTGATCACTAGCCAATAGAATGTTGAAATTTAAATTTTAAATTAAATTAAAAATCTGATTTATTAATTGCACTAGTCAAATATGACTACTTTATGGACAGTTTGGATATAGAATACTTCTGTTTGGCAGTTCTGGGCAATTCATGTAAGACTTGTCAAAAGTATGGAATCTAATGTTTGTTTTTGTTTTGTTTCCAATTTTGGTAATTATACTCAAAGCCAACAATTTGTTCATAGTAAATTACAAGTAGAAGGAGAATCGTTTTAAGAGAAAAAGTCTTCAGAAGGCTGTATTCCAGCCCCATTCTTTAAGGTAAATGAGGACTTGTAACTGTGAAACTTCCACTAGCTATGTAGCTCTCTACCTCAAAACTAGTAACATGATGTACCTATGGATTTGCTCTCCCCTGGTGATCCACAGATCTAGTGGTAATGCCAACATGTATCTAACTCCACATCTACCTCTGTTGCTTTGAAAACCTGCTACTTTCCACCGTCTAGAAACTCAGGCAATATTTTCAGCTATGTATGTGGCTCATTATATAGAAATGGATCCTTTGGTGAGAGTGAATCAAAGCAGCATAGGATCACATAGAATACATTAGAGAACCTCACTATCTATCTCTCATTGCCTGATGTACATGCCAAAAGTCATTTTGTGTTTTTGGTTCCATTTTTAATTCATAGCAGTGTGTGTGTGTGTGTGTGTGTGTGTGTGTGTGTGTGTGTGTGTGTGTGTAGAATAGCAATATATCATAGAAATATATACATTAAATTCTAATTTCACAACATATATTTTCTGTTTCACATTTCACTGCTTGAATATCGAGCAGATATTAATCAGAACACACACCAAGTAGACAATGTTAATCAATTCTCTTGTTTACTGTACAGCTTCTCTATCAATCAGCAGATTCTGAGCTGTTGGTAAATATTGAAACTTCAGTTCTTTTGTCCTTGTAAGGATGTTCTCCCTTATCCTATCTAATGTAATTTTCTAGGAATCTTACTTGTTCTGAAAAGTTTTGTTGTATACTTAGTTGATTCCCTGATAACTAGGTTTCTGTGTTCAACAGATTGAGCCTATTTTGCATTTCTATTAATCTCTCTTGATGTTTGACTACATATTTGATTTGTTCTTGATCTTCTTCACATTGAAAACACTTCTTTAAAGTTATTTGAGTTGGAAACGGTATAAAAATGAGTTACAAATCTTTAAGATTTCTTATGTGTTTTGCATTGAGATATATGCTTATGTTTTGAAAATTGTAACTAGCTTTATATTTTAAAAGCTTTATATTATTCTCCACATCTCCTATATAAATTTACTATGCTTTTTCTTCTATATCATAAACTATATTTATTGATTACTCACCCACTGCATTGTGCCAGAAATGATTTAATATAATATTCATATTTTCCTACAGATAGAAAAAAAACATCACCTTTTTGCTTTTATTGTAATTGCTTCCCACTCAGACAATTAGACAAATTTCTTTAAACAAAAATACATCAACAATTAATATAGTTTCAATTTGAGGCATACATTCATGATTCATGTTTATTCTTCATAATACACATTTTTATGTCATTGCACCAAAGTGGTAGCAGTTATTTTCAGGAAATACTTTATTCTGATTGGTTTCTTTGAAATCAAGTGAAGAATACTAGTCAGAAGTCAAGAATGAATATTCCCAAATAAATGATACAGGTTGTTGCATTTATAAAAATCCATTTTCTCAAAAGAAAATTGTATTGTTGCCTTAAATATTTTTCAAGTCCTGGTCTACCTTTCTTTGTGTTTTTGAAAATCTTACTTTGATATCTGCTTGGTTTGAATATTCGTATCCCCCCAATTCATATGTTGAAATTCTAATGCTTAATGTGATAGCCAGAGGGGTTGGGCCTTGCTGAGGTGATTATACCATCAAGGCGGAGCTCTCATGAATGAGATAATGCTCTTACAAAAGAGAGCCACAGAGATCTCACCCTTCCACCATGTGAGGACTTGGTGAGAATGTGCAGGCAGTGAACCAGAGGAGAGTCCTCACCAGAATGCCACATGCTAGTGTTTCTTCTGGGCTTCTTAGACTTTAGAACTGTGAGAAATAAACTTCTGTTGTTTATAAGCTCCTCAGTCTATAATATATTTTTAATAACAGCCTTAAGGATCAAGACAATATTTCTTCACAAATCAAGATATTAGTGTTGGTATAAGTTTGCTTATTTTCTGAAATGAAATGTCATTATATAAAATTACATATATATTTCCTGGTATCTCTCTCTCTAGATAGGAAGCTAGATAGAACAGTGTCATTTTCTTCAAGCTCAGCAATGAATCACTATAAAATGATTACTTAAATGATCAATCATAACATAAAGTAAGCTTCATTTATATAAATTAATGGTTAGGTCTCAAGAACACTGAAATTATTAGTTATTCTGGAGAGAGAGAAATAGCTCATATATGATCTCCTGAACATTTTGATCATGATAGCCTTGATTGTAAAAATCTTTCAGAAATTATCCACAATGAATAATGAAACTAGTCCACAATTAAACTGTCACTTAATGGCTGCCACACAGACAGATGCTACATTGATTTGTCCCCTGTGTATTATTAAAATCATTTAATTACTAATGCATGATGAAATTTTGCACCACAGAATATTAAAAATGAATACGGTTCTTAACTAGAAAATGTGTCAAATACAGAATAAAATCATATGGTGTCATGTTTATTTAAAATCAAAGTAAGTAAAATCAAGCAGAAAAATACTTTCTAATTTGATATAGTTGGTTGAACAAAGAATGAAGAGTAAAATATTTACTTTTCAGATAGCTTGTTAAGTAGACCATTTCAGAAACAGTTTATAAGTTTATGCTTCTATAACAGTAGCAGTTCCCATTTGACGTTTCTTTAATTAATTTCCATTATTTTCACTTAAATGAATACCATTTATAAATAGAAATAGTGTGAATGTTAAAAATACTAATAACTTGGCCTTACATATTTAATTTTAACTGTTTTATAAGAGATTTTTAAAGAAATAATGTTAATTCTAATTTTTAAATCTGTGAGGTATGTGTTCATGTGTATTTGTTGGTATGTACGTGTGTATTCAGTCACATCAGAGTCTTTGCAACTCCATGGACTGTAGCCTGCCAGGCTCCTCTGTCCATGGGATATTTTCAGGCAAGAATACTGGAGTGGTTTGCTATTTCTACCTTCAGGGGATTTTCTCTGCTCATGGATTGAACCTGTGTCTCCTGCATCTCCTGCATTGGCAGGCGGATTCTTTACCATTGAGCCACCTGGAAAGCCTATGTGTGTATGTGTGTGTGTCCCAAATAATCAGCCACTGTGCATGGAATCAATAGTTGATGTCATTGACTAAATCTTATTGATCTATTAGTAATCATATTTTTAATGGTTTCTACACAAAAATCTCTGTATTATGGTAAATAATAAAATGTGTATGTGCCAAAAAACAGTGATTTTAGTAGTTATAATTTGAACCCTCCTCTGACTTTGTCGATTTGTGACATAAGGAAAAGTAGACTTGTTTTCCATAACTGCAAACATTATACCCAAGAATGGAAAAATTCTGCCTAGGAGAGCGTGTTACTCATACTACGGAATATTTTGTTTGCTTGTTTTTGGTCCACTATTAGTATAGAGTTCTTACAGTTAAACATTGTATGTAACTCTCAAAGTTTATGGACTAGATAAAGACCTCACTGGATTTCGTTATTAAGAAATAAATATGGAATACAAGGCATCAGAGTGTGTGTGTGTGTGTGTGTGTGTGTGTGTGTGTGTGTGTGTATGCTCCATGTTTTAACTGTATCCTATGGCTACTGTAACTTATTAGTAAAGGCCTTGCACTCAGTTTCATTTACTAAATTATTTGGAGCATGAGAATTCACTAGTTTATTTATTCATCTCTGGGGAGTTTAACTGTGAAAAAGAAATAACGTGCGTTAGAGGAATGCAAACTCATAATAATGAATTGAAAACCACATTACTGATAATTTTTTTTTTTACTCTCCAGTAACTGAAGAGATAGTACTGTTCTTCAAACCTTTAATTTGTTATTACTGATCTATTTGTTTCTTAGTACATATGATATTTATTTCACATCAATCTTATGGAAATATTATGTTAGGTTCCAAATGCATCCTTGTGAACAAACTAGATATGTCTTCTGAAGGGAGATAAGACTACTTATTAAACTCAGGTGTGCTTGATACAGAGGTGATAGTTGAAATCATGACATGAGATTATTTTTAGATTCAAAAGATGTCTTTACAACATGATTTGGGGTTTTAAGTAAGAAAATGTTTCCAATAACAAATGTTCAAGGATAGGTTTGTTTCTCAAAATCCCCACTAATTTTGTTCACATTATTCACATTACAATTGTTAGTTACAAACTATCAAAAGTTTTATAATATTAAATAATCATTTCAAAATCAAATTTCCATAACAGGAATATATTATAAGTAATAAGACACAATTGGGGATAATTAGAGCAAAAAAGAACCAGTATGTAATTGCTAATAGTCCCTTCAGATATTACTGGATCTGCTTGCAAATGTTCCAGGGTACATGTGAAAATCCCATTTTCCTGGCCTCACATAAAATTTATCTTTGTATTTTGCTTGACATTTAATAATTTGGATTTTTTATGTAAGCTAAGAAGAAGGGGGAAAATTTGTAAAGGGGCTTCCCATGTAGCTCAAACAGTAAAGAATCTGCTTGCAATGCTGGAGACCTAGGTTTGATCCCTGGGTCAGGAAGATCCCCTGGATAAGGGAATTGCAACCCATTTCTGTATTCTTGCCTGGAGAATTCCATGGACAGAGGAGCCTGATGGACACAGTCCATTGGGTCCAAAGAGTCGGACAGGACTGAGTGACTAACACTTTCACTTTCCACATTACAAACTCCATAACTTGAATTCTGAAACTAGAAGGCTAATTTTACTCTTCAGTGGCTTACTGATGACTTAACTGCCGGCTGAAAAATAAAGTCACTTAAAGTTCCATCATCATGAAATTTGATTATTTGAAAGTAGTAAATAATCTCAGAATATTTAAAAATTCAGTGTCTAAGTTCATGTATAACTGCAATGCTCATATTCTCTTCCTATAAAATATTCTTTAAATGTAGTTGTAAAATTTTTCAACCTGAATTGTGCTTCGCATTAGAGAATGCTGTTTGAGTGAGTCAATGAATTTCTGACTTGGGGAAAGTGTTTTTTCTTCATAAATAGAAATGGAAGTTTCATGTAAGATTAGCAAAAAGAGTTTTAAAATGACCCTAATTTATTGTCTTCATAATTAAAATTCTTAAGTGTGCCCTTGATATATAACACTGTAAAATACTTTACTGTCTTGAGCTTTTTACATATTAGAGAAATTGATAAATCTGTTCCACCTGAAAGTGATGTGTAATATGTATGAATGAATATTAACTAAGTTTTGCCTACTTCAATTTTGTCTTTGAAAAATTTACCACTTAGCATTGCCAAGTTCAGACAACTGGTAAAAATTCTAAAAAAAGTTTATTTGTTCCACTTGATTCCTAAATTCAGATTAACTAATCCTAGTTTACTCAAATTGGCAATAATTTTTCATTCAAGATAAAAACCAAACAGAATAGCCTCAATTTGTTTTTAATGCCTGGATAGTATTTTATCATATGGTTTGTACAATTATATATAATTTTACTAACAGGCATAGAGGCATTTAAATTTGCTTCAGGTAATTTGTTATCTTTGTTTTCCATTCTTCTAATCTTTTTTCTATTGAATGTTGAGATCTTTGTTACATATAACTGTTAAAGTAATAAGCATTTAAGAAAAAATTTATAATAATGCATACATAGGAATTTCCACATGGAAAAATATAATATGCAATATTGAGTCTATTTAGTAGTTTTTTTAAGAAATCCTAGGCTATTTTATTTGCTCATATGCTATTTATATTTTTGAATATTCATAGAAAATCTATGATTTTTGGCATAAATTTCCTGGATTAATTAAAATAGCTCTTTATAATATTCAAATAATTTTTGTTTTAGAAATTATTAGAATGTATCTCCATATACTCTCTTTTTTTCTCAGCCTACATATTGCCTAATACTTGTCTTTCATGATAGATTGTAAATCCTTAGAGCCCTTGTTCTCATTATCCATCCATTCTTAAAGGACTGGAGATTCTCAAGGTGCCTTCAGGAGCTTTGACTTCCATCATTTAGTTGTCATATATTTGGTAGAGAAGTAGTAAAAACTTTTGATATCAGAATGAAATTCAGGGAATGACTTAATAGTTTATACAAACTCAACAATGTAACCTGTCCCATTAAGTTTTCCACTTATACATAACCTTATATGTTTGAAAATATTGAGTAAATATACATTTTAGGTAGTATACTGTATGGAAACTTTTGAAACCAAGATGATATTTACTTGCACCTCTTGTATCTGAGGTTCAATTTATTGCCATTATAGTATCATTTGGGTTATTCATACATATTGACCCTCTTGCTCCAGTTATTTAGAGGTATTGTATTTTTCTGCTCTGACTTGAATTCAGTGTAGTCATGTGACTTGCTTTTTGAATGAATTGTTAATGAAAATGATAGCATCATTTCCAGGTTTAAGAGTAACACTGTAATTTCACCATGATATCTTTTCAGTGCTATAGTAAGGAACACTGTGACCATCTATGGTTGCCATTAGCCAGTAAACTTGATTATGTTAACAAGAGCCTCCTTACCAACCCACAGTAAATTTGCTCATAAGGAAGCAGTACATTTTCAGGGTGTCTGTTAAACATTGTAACATCTAGACTCCCCTGACCCATACAACCTGTGACATCGACTCACATAAACCAAGTCTCTCTTTGCTCCCAGCATCTATCTCACATGTTTTATTGTAAGCTGTCCTCATGAGTCATAAGACTCTCTTATTATTTCCCAAAGAGTTTAATGAATCATTGTAGCTTACATTTGATTTTTGTTGAAACAGCTTTCTTTTCAATGATACCCTAAAAGATTTTTTTTTCCTAACAGATTGCAAAAAGGAAGAATATGAAAGATGAAAACTTAATTTCAGATTTAGCTGTAACACATACAAATTGTGGTGTTTGTAACAGTTATGGGAAATTCTTAGGCAGTGTGTGTGATGTTTCTTTTTTCTACCTCTTGTTAAATTTAATAGCTCCTAAATATTCATAAAGAATGTTTTACACTCCTTATATATTTCTTTTCAGGAAATCTCATTCTTTTCTTTCCATTAAAATGTAGTGCAGCATGAAACTCTACATGCAGCTATTAATAATACAACAAATAACTATGTACTCAACAACCAGTTGAATAAATAAACTTGTAACAACAGAACTGGGGCTTTCTGTGACTATCACCCTCTATTTACATCCTCACCTTTGGTAGCTACTTACAGCCCAGAGACAATTCTATCCTGCATTTGGTTTTAACAATACACAAGCATCTGCTTTTTATCTCTCACAATATTTGTTTACATCCTCAAGAATGAGATTTTGCTTACATACTTTCCATTTTTAATTTTGATTTTATAAATAGTTATGTAAACATTTTGCACATATCTTCTCAGAAGTGAGAGTTCCTTTAAACAGCTGCTTAGAAACAAAGTTGTTTAATAACTTAATGACTTATTAATTACCAAATTAATTACCAAATTCTTCAGATTAGTTGTACTAGCTTACATTTCCTTCAGCAGTACAAAAGAGTTTTCATTGTTTTACAGCCTCATTATCACTTAGGTTTTTGCCAAGATATGGAAAATTTCCTAGGCTGCTGCTGCTGAGTGTGAATCACTTTCCCTTTGTTTTAATTTGCATTTATGTGATTGCTGATAAGTATAGCAGCCCTTAAAAGAGTAATTAACAGACTTTTTTTTTTTTAAAATTTCAGTCTTTTGTTGCTATTGGTGCTTTTGCTTAGTCATATCCGACTCTTTGCAACCCCATTGACTATAACCCGCCAGGCTCCTCTATCCGTGAAATTTACCAGGAAAGAATATTGGAGCAGATTGCCATTTCCTTCTCCAGGGATCTTCCCACCCCAGGGACCGAACCTGGGTCATCTGCACTGCTAGGAAATTCTTCACTGCTGAGCCAGCAGGGAAGTCTTGTTGCTATCGCTGATACGTTTTATCAGTTATTTCTATTTTATTAGCCTTGATCCGTGAATTTTAATCAACATTTAATTAGTATGTTATTATTCTTTTATTCTAGATATGTTATACTTTGATTTTCATTGATTACTTAATCTAGGTATATGTGGTGTTTGTGTTTAATGTGTGTTCAGATCTCCTAATAAGAGTTAACGTGCATTGGGTATATACTTGGTGCTAAGCACTATTAGAGGGGGCATTATTAAATTTTATACACTGTATTGCCTAATAAATAATGTCTAAAAGATTAACTGCTAAGTTGCTTCAGTCAGGTCCAACTCTGTGCGACCCCATAGATGGCAGCCCACCAGGCTCCGCCGTTTCCAGGATTCTCCAGGCAAGAACCCTGGAGTGGGTTGCAATTTCCTTCTCCAGTGCATGAAAGGGAAAAGTGAAAGTGAAGTCGCTCAGTCGTGTCTGACTCTTAGCGACCCCATGGACTGTAGTCTACCAGGCTCCTCCGTCCATGGGATTTTCCAGGGAAGAGTACTGGAGTAGGGTGCCATTGCCTTCTCCGATTAGCATTATATACCTAACACTCAAAGAGATTAATATAGGGTAAAATTAAGAAATATGCCATCTAATATGTCAGTGAATCTATAATTTAAGAAGTCTGACTTGAGAATTCACTCTTTAGAAAAGTTTACCATATACTATTCTTCACAAAAAATTTGTCCAATTAGTCATAAACTTGTTTATGGCAATGAAGCTCCATTATCAAGTGAAATATATATGCATGGGAACATAACCTAGGCAGAACAAACACAGAGACCATAAAAAATTACATGTGCAGACGACTCACTTCCTCATATGTCTGTTTTTTGACACTGCTCAGCTCTTCAACCCACAGCTCTAGCAATGGGAGGTTCTCTATGAGTAAATGACCCAAGCAGGGAAAAATTCATGAGGACTGCACATGATAGGACAGCAAAACCAGAAAGTGGACTGCTGCTATTATACAGGTACAGTCAGTGATCCCCTTGAAAGACAGTTCAGGATGGAAATTGCAGTGTAACAGTGTGAGTTGTAGATTTTATTCACTTGCCAGGAAAAAAGAAAAAAAGATGTTTTCAGGTCAGAATCAACATAATCCATGAGCAGTCATGAATGAGATTCCCTAGCTGTTTTACAATTTAAAAAAATGCAAGGTTGGGTGATAGGTGAATTGAAAGTTCAGAACGTGTTTTGTGATTGACTTTCTCAATAATGCCCAGAATTAAAACGCACACCATTATGACCTTAAGACTGATACTTTTTCTATGATTAACACACTTCTCTGTTGTGCACAGGAGAGGGATGAGAGTTTTCATCGGTGTGACCTGTATGACCTTCACTTGAGCAAATTAGACCTGTGCAATACTACCTCAGTACCCAGTTAAACTGCAACAGAAACCCATCTTGGCACTCCATCACTGACCATACCATGAGCAGTCTTAACACATAAATCACATCAGTTCAGTTCAGTTCAGTCGCTCAGTCATGTCCGACTTTGCGAGCCCATGAATTGCAGCACGCCAGGCCTCCCTGTTCATCACCAACTCCCGGAGTCTACCCAAACCCATGTCCATCGGGTCAGTGATGCCATCCTACCATCTCATCCTCTGTCGTCCCCTTCTCCTCCTGCCCCCAATCCTTCCCAGCATTAGGGTCTTTTCCAATGAGTCAGCTCTTCGCATGAGGTGGCCGAAGTATTGGAGTTTCAGCTTCAACGTCAGTCCTTCCAATGAACACCCAGGACTGATCTCCTTTAGGATGGACTAGTTGGATCTTCATGCAGTCCAAGGGACTCTCAAGAGACTTCTCCAACACCACACTTCAAAAGCATCAATTCTTTGGCGCTCAGCTTTCTTCACCGTCCAACTATCACACCCATACATGACCACTGGAAAAACCATAGCCTTGACTAGACAGACCTTTGTTGGCAAAGTAATGTCTCTGCTTTTCAATATGCTATCTAGGTGGGTCATAACCTTCCTTCCAAGGAGTAAGCATCTTTTAATTTCATGGCTGCAATCACCATCATCAGTGATTTTGGAGCCCAGAAGAATCAAGTCTGACATTGTTTCCACTGTTTCCCCATCTATTTCCCATGAAGTGATGGGACCAGATGCCATGATCTTAGCTTTCTGAACGTTGAGCTTTAAGCCAACTTTCTCACTCTCCTCTTTCACTTTCAAGAGACTCTTTAGTTCTTCTTCACTTACTGCCATAAGGGTGGTGTCATCTGCATATGTGAGGTTATTGATATCTCTCCCGGCAATCTTGATTCCAGCTTGTGTTTATTCCAGCCCAGTGTTTCTCATGATGTACTCTGCATATAAGTTAAATAAGCAGGGTGACAATATACAGCCTTGACGTACTCCTTTTCCTATTTGAAACCAGTCTGTTGTTCCATGTCCAGTTCTAACTGTTGCTTCCTGACCTGCATACAGGTTTCTCAAGAGACAGATCAGATGGTCTGGTATGCCCATCTCTTTCAGAATTTTCCAGTTTATTGTGATCCACACAGTCAAAGGCTTTGGCATAGTCAATAAAGCAGAAATAGCTGTTTTTCTGGAACTCTCTTGCTTTTTCGATGATCCAACGAATGTTGGCAATTTGATCTCTGGTTCCTCTGCCTTTTCTAAAACCAGCTTGAACATCTGGAAGTTCACGGTTCACATATTGCTGAAGCCTGGCTTGGAGAATTTTGAGCATTACTTTACTAGCGTGTGAGATGAGTGCAATTTTGCGATAGTTTGAGCATTCTTTGGCATTGCCTTTCTTTGGGATTGGAATGAAAACTGACCTTTTCCAGTCCTGTGGCTACTGCTGAGTTTTCCAGATTTGCTGGCATATCGAGTGCAGCACTTTCACAGCAGTATCTTTGAGGATCACATACACCCATACATATACTTGTGTGTATACATACTAGTGTTATTCTACACGTCGGTATTTTGTGCATATATTTACTTATGCTATATAACAGACCATGTGAAGCAGTGAAAAGAGTTGAGAAAAAGACACAATCTGATCCTTACTCTCATTGGGCATATAGGTCAAGAGATAACAGAGAGCTATGACAGCCTCAGCTTTCTGTTTAGCAACCATGAATTCCAATTACGTCTTAAGTAACTAAATCCTAGCCTTGAAAAGTACATCAAAGGGCAATGAATCTAACGATTTTTCTTAAATAGATAAATATAAATTCATCAGTCCAACAGAATGTTTTGGTACCTCTTATGCAGTCACAATATTTTTGTAATAGCATATAATTGTGTTTCTATCCTACTAGATCATAAGTTTTATATTTAGAAGTGCTGCAAGACAACATAATTTTTTTCGCCTTTTTTTAACTTTTTGTTTTATGCTGTATTAATAATTGATTAACCAGGTTGTAATACTTTCAGGTAGACAGCAAAGGAACTCACCCATATACAATTGAAATCTGTCAAGAAGATTAAGAGTCATACGGAAATTTCCTTCATAGTCATGACAGCAACTTGTCAGGAAATTACACATCATAGTATCAAAACAACAATTTTCTTTAGGGAAATAATATTTGTATTAAATTGGAATATATTATAAAATTTATTCACAATAGATATAAAATGTATCAAGCTTTCATATAATACTGTGTTAAATTCCATTAGATAATTTTATGAGACTAGGTAGTTAATTGGAGAAGGCAATGGCAACTCACTCACGTACTCTTGCCTGGAAAATCCCATGGACGGAGGAGCCTTGTAGGCTGCAGTCCATGGGATCGCAAAGAGTCAGACAGGACTGAGCGACTTCACTTTCACTTTCCACTTTCATGCATTGGAGCGGGAAATGGCAACCCACTCCAGTGTTCTTGCCTGGAGAATCCCAGGGACGGGGGAGCCTGGTGGGCTGCCGTCTATGCGGTCGCACAGAGTCGGACACGACTGAAGCGACTTAGCAGCAGCAGCAGGTAGTTAATAGAGAATATTTTGGTTGAAATCTTTGTCTTGTGCCTAACCTTTGTGCTGTACTTCTTGCATTTTTCCTTAAAATTCCATCTTTAAGAACCTTTATTTATAGAATACAGTACATGTATGTCTTCTTTTTCAAAAATCTGAATTCTTAATAACAGCAACTTAACTATTCATCTCTTTGATCAAAATACATGTATTGTCAATTATCATAAAAATAATACCAAGGGTATCACAAAAATACACATACTCTAAGTAGTTTGATATTATTTTTATAGCTTATTTTGTCCCTAAGACATATTAGGTATATAAAATCAAATTACATGTTTTAAGGTAAGTTGGACTAACTCTTCTCTGTAGTTATATTACCAACTAGATATATGAGTAGGGTAACATCTTGCATTCAACTTTTAGTTATTTCAGTTTAAACTTAATTTACTTATATATGTCCATAACATATTAATTTGTATACAGTTGTTTAAAAAACTATAATTAAAAAGGCCTAGCATCTGTCATAGTATCCTCCATCCAAATCTCTTTTATTTCACGATTTATTTTTTCATATTCTTGTAATCAAATTTGTATTTATGGCTAACTTTTTCAGAATAATTATAGCATAATAAACTTTGCTTTATTTGTATTTTTCTTCTCATCACTTAATATCCTGGTTATCGTTTCATGATAGTTTACACAACTATTTCTCTTTGTTTCATGGTTGTGCTTTTTCCTGGTACTTGTTTTATGAATGTATCATAGGAATCTGATCCAGCCTCTAGTGAAGTGCATTTGGTGGTTTAGTCAGTGGTTTAGTCACTAAGTCGTGTCCAACTCTTGCGACCCCATGGACTATAGCCTGCCAGGCTCCTCTGTCCATGGGATTTTCCAGGCAAGAATACTAGCGTGGATTGCCATTTCACATTTGGGCTCTTGCTATTCTGTAGTCATTACAAATAGAGTAAATGCCATTAAAAATGTGTATAAACAATTTCGCTAGTTATTAGGAAACTTCCTTTCATAGGGTTAAATGATTTTGCATTCCCAACATGAATGTTATGTGTATTCTTATTTCCTCAGCGTTCACCAAGAACCCATATTGTTACACTTGGATTTCTGCCATGCTAATAGGTAAGAAATAGGATCTTTTATAGTTTAGATTTTCATTTTTTATTATAAGTGAAAAAAGTATATTATTATAAACTGAAAAACAATTTTGTTTCTCTTTCTCTGAACTGTCTAGAGACAATTATTTTGTTGTCAGTAATAAAATGCTGCACTTTAAGTATACTATTTCTTATCATAAATATTGGTTTAAAATTTTTTCTACCTATAGAAATTGAAATAGAGTTCAAGTGGTTTTAAAATTAGTAAATGAATTATTCTGAAAACAATTATTTGGTATTTTCCATGTGACAGTCACTCTTTTAGTTATTAATAAGAGTGTGATCAAGTCCCTTCACTCATGAGCTATGGTCTGGTAAAATAAACAAGTTATAAATAAGAAAAAATATGATTAAACAGAAAAATGTCAACTATTGTTAAATACTGGAGGAATAAAAAGGAGAGACTGGTGGAGATGGAATGCTATTTTATAAAGAGTTATCATTGAAGGTCTCTTTGAGGAAGTAAAATTTGAAATTCTGACACAGATGACATGAAAATATAAGCCATTTGAAACTGTAAGAGGAAGAAGGAAGATGTAACAAGTTAAAGGACCTAAATCAGTAAGGTACTGGCAGGTTTGGTACCGGAAGATAGTCTAGACTTATAAGTCTAGAATCCAGTGTTTTCAGCTATTGGAAGCTTTCAATGAAAAGAAATATATGATTTATGCTTTTAGAAATGTAAGCCTGGCTATACTGGAGGGAAAATACTGGGGCTGAAAGGCAATAACAGGCAGACCTGCCAGTGGAGGGGAGGAAAAATTATTTTCCCTCAACCTGTCTAAGATTTTAGCTAAGACAAATGTAAAGACAGATTAGAGGAGGGAAACAGACATTTCATGTTCTCCTTGTTTAATTACTTTAATAGTATACGCATACTGATGACAAACTGAAATTATAAAGTAGTAATCACAATTCTGTCAGTCAGTTCAGTCAACTGAGTAGCTTAGTCATGTCTGACTCTTTGTGATCCCATGACTGTAGCACGCCAGGCTTCCCTGTCCATCACCAATTCCCAGAGCTTGCTCAAAATCACGTCCACTGAGTCAGTGATGCCATCCAACCATATCATCCTCTGTCATCCCCTTCTCCTCCCGCCTTCAATCTTTCCCAGTGTCAGGGTCTTTTCCAGTGAGCCAGTTCTTCGCATCAGGTGGCCAAAGTATTGCAGTTTCAGCTTCAGCCTCAGTTCTTCCAATGAATACTCAGGACTGATTTCCTTTAGGATTGACTGGTTGGACCTTCTTGCAGTCCAAGGGACTCTCAAGAGTCTTCTCCAACACCACAGTTCAAAAGCATCAATTCTTCGGCACTCAGCTTTCTTTATAGTCCAACTCTCACATCTGTACATGACTACTGGAAAAAACATAGTTTGATGAGACAGACCTTTATTGGAAAAGTAATGTCTCTGCTTTTAATATGCTGTCTAGGTTGGTCATAATTTTCCTTCCAAGGAGCAAGCGCCTTTTCATTTCATGGCTGCAGTTACCATCTGCAGTGATTTTGAGCGCAAAAAAATAAAGTCTTTCACTGTTTCCATTATTTCCCCATCTATTTCCCATGAAGTGATGGGACCAGATGCCATGATCTTAGTTTTCTGAACGTTGAGGTTTCAGCCAACTTTGTACTCTCCTCTTTCACTTTAATCAAGAGGTTCTTTAGTTCTTCTTCACTTTCTGCCATAAGGGTGGTATCACCTGTGTATCTGAGGTTATTGATATTTCTCCCAGCAATCTTGATTCCAGCTTATGCTTCATCCAGCCCAGCGTTTCTCATGATGTACTCTGCATATAAGTTAAATAAGCAGGGTGACAATATACAACCTTCACGTACTTCTTTCCAAATTTGAAACCAGTCTGTTGTTCCATGTCCAGTTCTAACTGTTGCTTCTTGACCTGCATACAGATTTCTCAGGAGGCAGGTAAGGTGGTCTGGTATTCCCATCTCCTTAAGAATTTTCCAGTTTGCTGTGATCCACACAGTCAATGGCTTTGGAATAATCAATAAAACAGAAGTAATGTTTTTTCTGGAACTCTTTGCTTTTTTGATGATCCAGCGAATGTTGGCAATTTGATCATTAGCCATTCCCTTCTCTAGGATGTCTTCCCAACCCAGGGATTGAACCCAGTTCTCCTGCATTGCCAGCCGTTTCTTTCCCATCTGAGCTACCTGGAAAGCCCATTCACAATTCAGTCATACACAAATAGAGTCTGATGGCCATGGAAAAGCTGGCCTCAGTCACTCTGCTACTGAGAACTTGAACTTTGTTTGAACTATACCAGATATAAGGACACCACCAGCCATATTCAGAATTCCTGCCAGCCTCAACCTTAGAGTCTCAAGGTTTCCCCTTGTAACTATGCAACAATATGGGCCCCAGCTGATCCTTACTTAACAGATACACTTACTTCTTACTTCTGTCACCTCCAGTTATAATTCTTAATAAACAATTTGTGTAACTAACTGCAACCTTGTGGGTTTTTTTGCCTGTATAAGCCTCTCCCCATTTTTTAGTCTGGCAGAAGACAATTCAAGTGCTTTTTGAATTTGGACTGCAGTCCTAATCCCCCCAAAAACACCTTTTTTATTTCAATCAGGTATCAATTTCTAAAAGTTTGGTTAGCAATACAATGGAACATTACTTATCAAATAATGTAATGAAGTACTGATACGTACTGCAGTGCGGATGAAACTTGAAACTATTATGTTAAATGATAAAAGACAGACACAAAAGGCCATATATTGTATGATTCCACCTATATGAGTATCCAGAATAGGTTAGAGACAGAAATCAATTAGATGGTTTCTGGGGGCTGGAAGGAGGAAAGTGTAGGGATTGACTGCAAATTGAATATGTGATTTTCTACTGGAGTAATGAAAACATTTTGGAACTAGACGAAGGTGATGATTACATAACAGTATAACCAAACAACTACAACTTCGAGCTGCTCATCATAAGGAGAAGCTGTAAGTTCAGGAAGGTACAAGGCAGTCATGGCAGGGAATGTAGAAGCTACCCATGGTCAGATAGAAAGGGCTGCCCTTACCATGACTTATCTAATTATTTCCCCTGAGAAATGTTCAGCCTTAGACTTGGAGTTCTTGATATGGCATTCTCCCTCAGGACAAGTAGCTGGCCACTGTGGACACACTGTATCCTGCAGAGGCAGTGATAATATTTGTAGTACAGGGAAATTAATATTAACAAGTAAACATTAATGGTACATCATGTAGGATAATCACTAAATTTCATATTCCTTTGTAGCCAAACATGTTGCTAAGCTGATTCTCACAGTCAAAATCTGCTGTGATCAATCAGTATTTATCAGGCTTTTGGGTGTATTTTCTTCCAAGTGAGGATATAGAGTCAGATAACCTAATAACCTATCTTTATTTATTTATATAATGCTAATAATTTGTTATCTTATTTGAAGGAGTGTTCAAAAAAGTATAATAAATATATTTGTATAGTTATTAATAATAACATATGGTTGACCTGGCTCTCACTGTTGTTCAGTCAGTAAGTCATGTCAGACTGTGACCCTGTGGACTACAGCACACAAGTCTCCTCTGTTCTCCACTATTTCGCAGCGTTTGCTCGAATTCATATCCCTAGATGCCATCCATCCATCTAGTCCACTGTCATCCCCTTCTCCTCTTGCCTTTAATCTTCCCCAGTATCAGGGTCTTTTCTAATGAGCTGGCTCTTTGCATCAGGTGGCCAAAGTATTGGAGCATCAGCATGTGTCCTTTCAATGAATAGTCAGGGTTGATTTCCTTCAGGATTGACTGGTTTGATCTCCTTGCAGTCCAAGAGACTCTCAAGAGCCTTCTGCAGCACCACAATTCAAAAACATCAGTTCTTCAGTCCTCAGCCTTCTTTATGGTCCAGCTCTCACATCTGTACATGACAACTGGATAAACCACAGCTTTGACTATATGGACCTTTGTGGGCAGAGTTTTACCTCTCCTTTTTAATACACTAAGTTAGTCATAGCTTTCCTTGTAGTAGAAAGTATTTTTTACACATTTTATTACCCACTTATATATAAAATAAATAAAATTACATTCCAAACATGTTTTCAATCCATACTGTCTTGAGTTGTCTGCTGTGGCTCTTCATGAAATTAATTTAGTAATAATTAATAATGTTTTACAAAGATTATCTCATTTCAAAGAATAATCATGACAATGAACCACTGAATTGACATTAAAATAATATTGGTATTCTACTTGGAAATTATAGTGTTAGCAGGTAAGATATTTAATTTTTTGCTTTCTGAAAAAATGTCAGTATTAAAATTTGTCAGGAATATTCTACATAAATATTCAATAACATAATATTTAAATATATGCTATCATGGACCAAATATTCTCTGAATATTGTGTAAAATACCACAGCATGTTTTATGATTTTCAGCAAACGATTTCAAGATATTTTATTTGTCCATAAATTTAATTAAATATCTGCATATGTGTATAAATATATTTAAAACTTATGAAACATAAGCCCTTTCCTTATTTTATTATTATATTTTTATGATAAAAAATGTAGACTTCAAAGAAAGAAGTGTAAGGATTATTGAAAATTTATACTTGAAATTAGCTGTTTATAAATGGATTTTCTAATACACGCTCTTGGTTCAGTTCAGTTCAGTCGCTCAGTCGTGTCCGACTCTTTGCGACCCCATGAATTGCAGCACGCCAGGCTTCCCTGTCCATCACCAACTCCTGGAGTCTACCCCAACCCATGTCCATCAAATCGGTGATGCCATCCAGCCATCTCATCCTCTGTCGTCCCCTTCTCCTCCTGCCCCTAATCCTTCCCAGCATTAGGGTCTTTTCCAATAAGTCAACTCTTCACATGAGGTGGCCAAAGTATTGGAGTTTCAGCTTCAACATCAGTCCTTCCAATGAACACCGAGGACTGATCTCCTTTAGGATGGACTGGCTGGATCTTCTTGCAGTCCAAGGGACTCTCAAGAGTCTTCTCCAACACCACAGTTCAAAAGCATCAATTCTTTTGTGCTAAGCTTTCTTCACCGTCCAACTCTCACATCCATATATGACTACTGGAAAAAACCATAGCCTTGACTAGATGGACCTTTGCTGGCAGAGTAATGTCTCTGCTTTTCAATATGCTATCTAGGTCGATCATAACCTTCCTTCCAAGGAGTAAGCATCTTTTAATTTCATGGCTGCAATCACCATCAGCAGTGATTTTGGAGCCCCAAAAAATAAAGTCTGACACTGTTTGCACTGTTTCCCCATCTATTTCCCATGAGGTGATGGGACCAGATGCCATGATCTTGTTTTCTGAATGTTGAGCTTTAAGCCAACTTTTTCACTCTCATCTTTCACTTTCATCAAGAGGCTCTTAAGTTCGTCTTCGCTTTCTGCCACAATGGTGGTGTCATCTGCATATCTGAGGTTATTGATATTTCTCCTGGCAATCTTGATTCCAGCTTGTGTTTTTACCACCCCAGCGTTTCTCATGATGTACTCTGAATATAAGTTAAATAACTGGGTGACAGTATACAGCCTTGACGTACTCCTTTTCCTATTTGGAACCAGTCTGTTGTTCCATGTCCAGTTCTCACTGTTGTTTCCTGACCTGCATACAGGTTTCTCAAGAGACATCAGATGGTCTGGTATTCCCATCTCTTTAAAAATTTTCCAGAGTTTGTTGTGATCCATACAGTCAAAGGCTTTGGCATAGTCAATAATACATGCTCTACTTATTTATAAAACCTTGGAACTTCAAAGATTAATTAATTTATCTTTTTGACAAACATTTACCAAGTGCCTGTCATGTACTAGGTTACATTATAGAAACTGAACCTATAGCATGGAGAAAAACAAACTTTTCTCAGTTTTCTTTAAACCAGTATGTTTGCTACAAAAGATTAATAATTAAGCAATAATTTTGGAGCAGGATTTAAGGAATAAATTTGATTACTTGTTTCATTTGTGATCTCAGGTTTTCCAGTCAAGTGTTCAAGGAATTCAAGTTTTCCCCATCCAAGTTACTTTTTCAGTTACAAAGTAAGAGGGAAATTCTTAAAATCCCTCCTGTTGAGGGCTTCTTAAAATTGAGCAAATGAATTCAGTGTTCTGCTATGCCTTCTGGGAGATTCAGTCAATCAAAATAAATATACCTCTTCTCGAGGAACCATGAGAGTTATTATACATTTTACTCTCTAGTCTTCATGA
Source organism: Okapia johnstoni (assembly GCA_024291935.2). Classification (NCBI taxonomy): domain Eukaryota; kingdom Metazoa; phylum Chordata; class Mammalia; order Artiodactyla; family Giraffidae; genus Okapia; species Okapia johnstoni. The sequence continues at coordinate 21,503,803 of CM044321.1, read as the reverse complement.
TTGAATTTGAAAAAAGCTATTCTTATGCATATAGTTGGATTAAATGCGTTCAGTTTCTAAGAACTAGAAGCTCCACAAAGTTTCTCAGGAAATAAAATAATTACTTTATAGTGAAAATTTTTTAGAAACAAAATCTATACCTACAATACATCTTTAAAATAGTACCGTTATCATCCCAATTTAGAGATGAAGAACCTCAGGCACAAAATGATAATATATATTTATATATTGTCCAAAGAAACATATTGGCAAAAGAAGAAAAAATACTTGAATCCAGATAGGATGGTCCTAAAATCAGCATTCAATTCAGTTGACTCATACAAGGGTTATAACAACATATTTGATAGTAATTTTCATCATTTTTCCAAAATTTTAAAAATCCATTTATTTCAGATCTATATGAGCAGACAGACACAGATTATATTTGGAGATTTGAAACATCAGGATACAGTTGATCATCCAAGATACAAAACAATTCCATTGAAGTCAGTTGGCCCATTGTTTTTTTTTTTTTTTTAATCTGTTTTGAAATAGAAATGTAGACATTGCAGTTGGTTCAGTGGCAGCAGGAGGGCATCCTAAGATCATGGATACTCAGTTCTTTAATCACCTGTACTGGTTTTTGAATACAGCCTGTAGACATATTTCTTTTACTACAAGATTACTTTTAAACAATCTTGTCTTCCTGCAATAGTTGAGAGATAACAATTGAAACTCTTATTTCAAAATAACAATTTGTTACATTTTCATAGAATACTTCTGATGTTATCCATATTTGCTTATTCTCAGTTTGCTGTATATTACATGAATATTTATACAACAGACATTACTGGAATATCTACTCAGCCTTTATCTGAATGACGATGTTGATCAAAGTAAAGAAGCGCTTGCCTAGCATCTATGTTTCCTCTCTGTTTCCTAGTTTCCCAGCTGTTAAAATCAGAGGGATACTTGATCCATGTTTGGAAATCAGATTCTTTGTATTGATACTTAACCTAAGAAGCACAGTTTCTGGCAGTTAAGGTTTAGGTGCATTAAAGATTCCTTCTGAGCCATGCATCACTGAAATGGTAATTGTTCTTATAATTGTTATTCTATAAATTACCTCTTTTTTATTTTTATTTAGGTTGTGTGATTTTTCTGTTTACTAAAATGAAAATAAATGTTGATTAATGTGGCATGAAAATCATGTTTGAAGAATTATTAACTATTGAATGAAAGAAAATGTATTTAAGCAATATTTTAAAAAATGATATTTATATTTACTGAAATCATAGAAATTTTTTAAATTTATATATGTGTGTGTGTATATATATAGATAGATATATAGATAGATAGATAGATAGATAGATAGATATAGACAGATAGATATATAGATATATAAAAGCACTACTAGCATACATTTTGGAGTCAGGAGCTTCCCTGGTGGCTCAGCTGGTAATGAATCTGCCTGCGATGAGGGCGAGTTCAATCCTTGGGTTCGGAAGATCCCCTGGAGAAGGGAACGGCTGGCTACCCACTCCAGTATTCTGGCCTGAAGAATTCCATGGACCCTGTAGTCCATGGGGTCGCAAAGAATCGGACAGAAGTGAACGATTTTCACTTTGGAGTCACACAAAACTACATTTGAAAAGTCTTTTAATCTCTTCATTTACTTTATTTTCTTCCTTTGTACTTATATTGATTCTCAAGTTTGGCTATATTCAAATCATGAGAGAATTTTAAAAAATAGTGACATCAGGTGTCATCCCCAGAGACTGTGACACAATTGATGTGGGTGATGGTGCCTGAGCAGGAAGATTTTTATAAGTTCCCCAATTGATTCTAATGCTTAGTTAAGATTGACAGCCAATGTTTAAGAGCACAGAGTGAGTCAAGTAAGACATGCTAGTTGTACTCAGCTAGGGAACCACCAACTGGAAACTTAAAGATACAACATCTTTGAGAAGAATCAATTTATCCATCTACTCTCACCCATCCACCATCTATGTGCCCACACCGCCCCCCACCATTTACCCTCCCAGACATCCATTCTCCCATTCTTCTATTCTTCCTTCTTTCCACCCACCCACTCATCCATCCATCCACTCCCCTAGACATCCACCCATCCATTCACCCACCCATCCATCCACCCACCAACCTATGCCCTCATCCATCCATCCTTGTAGCCATCCATTCATTTATCTGCCTGTCTATAAACCCACACATACATTCACTTACCCCCAACTCACCTGTATATTTGACCATATGCCCTCCCACTAATCTATTCTTTGATTCATCTAACTATACACCCAGTTTACTCATTTTTAAAATACAAAAGTGACAGCTAATTCATAGTGTTGTGGTAAATAATTAAGATGAGAAATACATAGTAATGTACATAAAACATTAAAAGGTACCAATAAATATTAGCTACTGTTAATGTTATCAAAATACTTTTCAATTTTTACAAGAAATTTATCACTCTCACCCTATATTCCTATCTACAAAAGCCTTATTAAATAATTTTAACATAATAGTTTAGTTTTTTCATTTCTAAACAATTGTCAGAGCTATATTTCAAAATTTTATATTTGCTTAACGTATGAAACTGTTATGAAATATGAAGCAAAATAAAATTACAAGGCTAGTGTGAAAACTCACATACTTGGAATTCAGATACAGGACAACTATATATATGCATAAAATGATATATGCCAAGAGTATAAAATAATAGGAAAACTCTTGACTGTAACAAGTTACACAGAAATACCGTGATAGGATACCCTTGCTCAGTGATCTGCTGTGTGTATGTGATGATTTATTTTGAAGTAGTAGCCTTCATGGTAATACCATGTTCCAAGCTGATGTATGCATTTCCTTAATTGCTTTTCTATTTTCTGTGTCACGATTTAAGTTTTAGTAAGAACTTACTACAACCCGCTTGCATTTTAATCCTTACAAGAGACCCAGAGTAAGATTCTGGTATATGAAGCATACTGAAAATAATGAATATACTCAGGGTAACAAGATACGGACAACACATTTTATGTAACAATAAGCTAAAGACTTTAATAAGTCATTTAATCTTGCTTCTATGGCATTCACGTTACCGTAAGAGTGATACTTGGGGAGATAATTCTCTACAACTCCCCCATGTTTCTCCACATCTTACTAACCTTTGTTTTTCTCATAACACGCAAGCCTTTGGACCAAACTATCTCTTCAAGAAAAATCTTATAGCAAACAGCCTTGGATGATTGATATAGTGTGTCCCTATGGCACAAAGGGCAGGCGTATTTATTGTATGATAAAAGAAAAATGTCTCCCCCCTGACCAAGGAGTTGGCATGTTAACTGGCATTACAAAATGTCAAGTTTCCCAAGCTCTGGCACTTCTCCTGTAAACAATCAATTCTAATTCAAGCATACATCTGGGCCCACCAATGGCAGCCTCTTGTGACTAGAGATACACGAGGAACTTATCATTACAAACTGGACACAAAAGACAGTTTTTGATGGAAGATCTAACAGTACGTTTAAGAATTGCAACTCCTGCCAAAAGCTGACTTGTCTGAGAATTCCGTCTTAATCTGGAGCATTTTGCTGTCACATTGTTATAACATTTATTCAGTTTTTGTCTGATTTAAACATTAGAGCTGGGGGAGTTTTTCTGGGTGGAGGGCTGAAGATAAGGATTATTTAGATAGCACTGAGATTCTCATCCGTGACCCACCTGCTGTGGCGCTGGAGGCCACACTGTATGGCACGTGGTCCCTGTTGAGTCATGACAGAAAACTTCATCAGAACTTTTACACCTTCTTAGAGCTCATTGCTACAGACTTGTTTTCTAGGTTATAGTGTTACTGGTTTAGTCTGACCAGTTAACTCTGGCATATTATTATAGCCCTGAAAGGAATGAGTCATGCTTTCAGCAACCAGTGTTGCTTTCAATCTGACCAGTGTATGCCTTTCACTGCAAAAATGACACAGCCATGGTCATGGTCAAAGTTTTCAAGGAAGCTGCCATGCTCCATGATTCAAAAGCAACTAAAACGAACCCTGACTTTAACTCCATTAACTATCTAGCTCAGGCAGTTTAGTCATTTAATCTGGATGTTCACAGAAATTATTCATGTCCAGATTCCTCCCTAATAATTTATTAGAACAAAATTGGTGATGAGTTACCTAAATCAGTTTTGAAAATCTGGGATTCCAAATTTTCAGCCTAGGATAGCTTGTATTTAATAGCAACCTTTTATTTAACATCATCCCCAAACTGGCCTGGTTGATACATCTTACCAGTGGCAGCCTGGCCTAAAGGGGCCTTACAAGATTCAAACATAATTCTGGTTCTGCCCCTGAGTCTCTTGGTGGATTGAATGGTCTCAGATCATGAAGACAGCATCTTGAGTGCACTGCTCGCCGAGCTCCTACACTAGTCACAATGGATCTCTGAATGATTTATAGAAACGCCCTTCCAAATAATCATAACTGATCTATCCAGACCAAATGTGGGTGCAAGTAGGGGATGATTCTGAAAAATTAGCTATTTGAATGAGACAAATTCAGTGATTTAGAGAAGGAACGACAGACTTGTCAATGGAGAGGAAATATCTTAGACCCTGACAGAAACAGGGAGGGAGGGCATGAGTGATCTTTGTGTATTGCACCTTATTAAGGAAAACATCTGGAGAAATTTTTCCAGTGTTTCATGCATCTCAAATTATAGTGACCACTAAGTCTTTCGTCCCCTACCAGACAGTTCTGATCATGATATGACCATCATTTGCCTAGCATTCCCAAGGAGTCTCTCATAAACAGGAAGTGATGGCCCGAGTCTCTGCACATCTACAAGACACCTGTCAGATCACTCCTTTGCATGTCATTCCATTGCAAACAAAAATCGCCTTGCTGAATATGTGAGCAAACAAGACAAAGTATACATGCTTTCTAAATCCAAGAACTAGACTCCATTACTAACTGAACAGGGATCTCTGAGGCCTACCACCTGTCTAGAAGGTCCCATGTGAGGTATTTCCAATCTATGTCTCCTGAATGATTGCATATCACTTTAGGGGTTCTCCGGGGCTTCCCTCATGGCTTAGTGGTAAAGAATCCACCTGCAATGCAGGAGACATGCGAGACACAGTTTCTATACCTGGGTCTGGAAGATCGCATAGAGAAGGAAATGGCAACCCGCTCCAGTATTCTTGCCTGGAGAATCCCACAGACAGAGGAGCCTGGCGGGCTACAGTCTACGGGATTTCAAAGAGTCAGACATGACTGAGTGATTAACAGTAACACTTAGGCGTTCTCCAGACTGATTGATTCTCTAATTCCAGGGATAGCATGAATACTCCTGGGTCTGTATTTCTTGTCTGGAAATCAGAAATTCATTTCCTACCTTCCTTGAAAAACATGGTGACTTGCACCTCAAGAATGGTCATAAGGGACTGAAAGAAGCATCACAACAGAATCTCTGATAAACATGGAGATCTCTCCAAGACAGGTCTACTTTTTAACCTTTCTTTGGCTGAAGTGATTAATGCTCTTACCTTGGCCATGGAATTCATTCAGGTTAATCTTAATTTTCTGTTCATGGTTTTAACAGAGGATAGAATTTCCCTAGATTTCCTTATAGTCCAAGGAAAAGCCTATGCATTGCTAACATATACTGGATTAATGCATTGGACCAAGATAAAGATCGATAAGAACAACTTAAAAAGAAATTCACTTGGATTCCTAAGGTAGGACCAAATGATAATGTGATTTGTGCAGCTACTTTAGTTTGGAGACCCTAGAGATGAGTTTACCAGATAAAATACAGAATGTTTATTTAAATGTGAATATCAGGTAAACAGCAAATAGTTTTTTTTTCACATAGGTATGTCCCGTGTAACATAGGATGCATTCTCACATTAACCAACTATTATGTGCGATCCAAGTTAGACAGATAGTCTGTATTTTTATTTACTAAATTCAGCAACTCTGTGTGAGAGGAAGAGTTGAGGTCAAGATTGTAGTATGGCCACATTCTGTTTCTTGAAATCCTGTTGATATTTGCCTTAATTTAATACTGCATGAACAAATTCAGTGAATTTGATCTCAGCCTCTTTGGACAGACTACTCAGTAAAGCATACCAAAGCCAACACATTGTAGGAACAAAGGATGGATATTTTTCCATCATCACTGACATTAAAGTACATTTTTAATAAATCTCTTTCAAAATATGCATTGATACACATTTATTTGTGTCATATTTTATGCACTTTACCCTTTACACCTAAATTCCATAGAGGTCAGGGACAATTTCTCTTTTGCACACAGCTTGTAGATAGTGCTTATAATCTTATAGCTGCCTAATAAATATTTTGGAATGAATGTATAAATATATTAATAAAAAATGAATTATTATGTAAGAATACTATTACTGTCACATACATAGGATTTCTATTTTTTTCTACCTGGATAATTTATTCACAATTAAAACATCTGCATGTAAATACATTTACTGATGATCAACCAAATATTTTGAAATATGACACTGATGGTTCATTTAAGCATGGTGAATTAGAGATAAAATTCAATATGATCTGTATTAATATGCAACATCTAAGTGGGGTTAGTTAGAAACCTCAGGAAATAACTTCTAACATATTTTTGCAATTTGACTTATATTGTCTTAGTATAATGGGAGTCAACTCTAGAGTATATGCTCAAATTTTTTTTGAGAATGAGCAATTAAAATGGGGTTAGTGACATGACAGCTGTGCTTTACAGTTTCTATATATATACTTTCTACATAGTGATTGTTAAACTATATTGTACATTTCTACATCTCTTATGTTTTTCCTCATGTGGCTGTAGAGTTGCTGAAATAGAGTGAGTGTTTCATTCTTACGTGATCTTTGTTGACAAACTCTAGACCTGGATGATTTCCCTTTATCCCAGTGTTATTATTTAGTATTAAACTCCATTAAAAAGGTGTGATTTTTATGAATTAACTGTAAATGAATTTTCTATTTCCATCTTTACTGACTTGAGAAGCTCTTCTTAAGGAGTGAAGTCAGCCGTGTGTAGAGTGGAAAGCTACCTTTTTCTATTCCTTCAATATATGAACAGAAAAAAAAAACACAGCTTAACAAAGGTTCCTCTACACAACACACCAGGATGCTGGAGAATTCCACACATCAGTGCCTGTAAAGATGGGTGAACTGTAACACACAGAGGAGATACAACCAAGGGAACCATGGAGTAAGTGTCTGCAGTCTCGTCCCTCTGACATGACTGCTGAGCCAACAGCTACAGAAAACCCAGTAGCATCAACGTAAGCAGCACACATGACTCTGGACCCCGACCCTCTGTGGCACCCACAGCCACAGATAACTAGGGTAGCAGTGGCAATGGGGTCCTGGGATCCCATCTGCTCAGATGTTGAGATGCCCACCCCCAGGCTCCTGACCTCCATCCACAGTAGTGGAGCCTTCAAACCTTAAAATAACAGGCATTGTAGAGGTTTCTGAGCAGCACTGGCTCCCCTCCAAATATCCCCCTTAGCCCACAATCAGTGGTGACTGTGCCTGCAACTAGGGGATTCCAGAGGCAAGGGTATATAGCCCACCATCCTGGCGATTGACAGTGGCTCTGGCAGAAGCAACACAGCCAGAATCCCAGAGGGCAAGAAGTGATGACAAAGACATGGAGTCATACCTCTTACAGAGACAGCAGTGGATGCAAAGTGCCACTCTCCAACCAAAGACAGCACAGCTAAGAGAAACTAAAACCTTATGCTATCGCACCATCTGCTGGAAAACAAGAGAAAAAGTCCAACTGCCAATATAAACTTCAAATCACCAGCAGAGAAGTAATTCAGCAAGAACCATGAAGAACCACAGTAACACTGTATCACAGCAAGAAAAGGACAATTCTCCAGACACCAAACTTAAAATCACAGAATACTGCAGTGTAACTGATGATAGGGAATTCAAAATATATGTCATGAAGAAACTCACTAAGCTACAAATAAACTCAGAAGGGCAGTTCAATGAGCACTGGAATAAAATTAATGAACAAATGGGAAAATTTATCGAAGAGATTGAAACTCCAAAGCCAAACAAATTCTTGAACTGAGTAACTAATAAATGAGATGAAGAATGCATTAGAAAGCATTGGAAATAGAGCATATTATGTAAAAGAGAATTAGTGAGCTTGAAGAGAAAGCTAGAAAGGATACATGTAGAAGAAGAAAGAGAAATACGAAGTAAAAAAAATGAAGAAAATCTACAAGGTCTTTTTGACACTTTTAGTGAAGGGAATATCTGGGTATCTTACAGGGAGAAGGGAGGGGAAAGACAGCAGAGAATTTATTTTAACAAATAATAACTGAAAATGTGCAAACCTGGGACAGAAACTGGATATAAAAATTCAGCAAGCTAACATCTAATTACCTTGATGCAAAAAAGCCATTCTCTATGACACACAGATTAAAATTGTCAAAACTCAATGACAATTTTAAAAATATCTAGGGGGGAAAAAAAAGATGGCAACCTACAAAATCCTACCTTGAGAAACAAGAAAATCTCAAACAGTCTAATATTACACTAAAGTAACAATAAAAATAAGAGCAGGTGAAGTCTAAAGTTAGTAGAAGAAAAAACTAAAATCAGAACACAAATAAACTACTAAAAAGACAATATAAAATATCAATAAAACTAAGGTAATTATTTGGAAACATAAATAAAATTGACAAGCCAAACAAAAACAAACACATAGAAAAGAGAGTACTGGTTATCAAAGAGGTGGGGGTGAACTGAGTAAAAGGGATCAAGTGTACAGTGATAGATGGAAATAAAACTTTTGGAGGTAAGCACCTTGAAGTAGTAATATAATGCTGTACACATGAAATGTATATCTTATAAATCCAGTTACCTACATAAAAATATTTTTTAAGTTTTTCTCAAAAGTTTTTCATAATTCCAAGTATAATTGTTAATTGAAGCTGAAGCTCATATAGTGAGTGTAATTCACACTAGTAAAATTTGGCCCCAGTCCTTCTACTCAAGTCTTAGAGCTCATACAGATCCCTTTCTTCTCTGCCTGTGTCTACACTCCTTCTGTGGCCCATCCTAAACTGACCCTATGACTTCATACACTTACCTGGTCATTCTGACTTCATGACTTGATATGTGCATATTACTCTGCCCCCAAGTGAAATTCCATCTCAGTTCATGATCATACTACATATGAGACAGAACCCTCAATCATACTCTTCTTAATCTGACAAGTTAATGAAAGCAAGTAAAATGGTACTGTTCTAGGTGAACATGAGTAGGAACACAGTATCTGAGGGATGGGATTTATAGTTTTACCATTTTTTTCTATTTAATCTGTTTGAAAGAGACAGTATATAGTAAGTAGCTTTCCCTAACCCCACACAAGCTTTATCTCCCATCTCCTTTTCCTAGTAGTAAAATTTTCTCCAAGTAAGTGTCCTTATTTTCACAGTGAGAATAAACTTGCATTCAGATAAAAAATTTCAAATTTGTTTGAAAAAGTACACTGTGATGATCAAAAACTGAAAATGAAGCTACAAACATTTATCCTTAGGACAAAATATTTTTGAAATAGAAAATTGGAGCAATGACTGTCCTTTGAATTTATAACACATTCTGTCCCTCTGAATATATGTGGCTTTATCAATTTAGGCATGAATATTATCTAAACGGTATAACAAATTTATTAGGAAATTCCTTTTACGGACATACTTTAGTGACATTATCTCTGCAGGTTTATTTTCAAACATGCAGTTAGTTCATAATGGAGAGTCCCTTCAAACATTGGAAAGAGATGACTGACAGATGGCATTGTTTCATGCTCTCTTTGATGCAGGTGGTGTGAAACTTGGAGTTTAAAGAGCCCTTTGTAAGTAAAAGGTTGGATAGTGTGAAAGGCCATCTATACAGCCTCTAAGGGGGATTGTTCCTGCTCTTTAAACCTGCCCTTTTGACAAACTAAAATGATTTCAAAAGAAAATGATTACCAACATGGTACATTTCACTACGGATGAATAGGGAGCTCTACATTGAGATAAAGGTCAACTGTAGTTATTGGTGAAATCCACAGGAGCCAGCAAATCATAAAGCTTTCACTGCTGAGGGAAATGCTTGTCTCATCAAATCCTTAGCCATCCTCTAATAAGAGGGAATCTAGCACAAATATGTTGAATAAAAATTACTAATAATGTTATACTAGTTGTACTGATATTGACAAAGTGGAAGAGTTAGACTGGTACCATTCTTTGCCTCCAGGGAATTCTTTTGTAACTTACCCCAAAGAGATGTCCTTTCTAGAGTGAATTTTAGAAGTAATTCATAATCAAAGCTTAGGACTGTCATTTTATGGAGGACTGTCCTTTAACATTTTCATTTCAGAACTGGATAAATATCCTATAACCAACTTATTTCAGAACCTTGAAACAGAATTTCCAAATTTGTTTTAATATTTCTTTAATAGAGTCTTCAATTTTCTATGGAAATAAGGTATTTTCTATACCTGGAGTAGGGTTTGGCTCTCAATTGTAAATATTCCAATTCATTGGAAAGACTGATGCTGAACCTGAAACTCCAATACTTTGGCCACCTGATGCAAAGAACTGACTCATTTGAAAAGACCCTGATGCTGGGAAAGATTGAAGGCAGGAGGAAAAGGGGACAAAAGAGGATGAAATGGTTGGACGGCATCACCGACTCAATGGACAGGAGTTTGAGTAAACTCCAGGAGTTGACGATGAACAGGGAGGCCTGGCGTACTGCAGTCCATGGGGTCGCAGAGTCGAACACGACTGAGTGACTGAACTGAATTGCACATATATAAATCAGTGATCAAAATATCCAATGTCTCTGAAGGTTTAGAAATCTGACACACTCATAGATTGTTGGGAGTGTAAACTGCTAATTTTTTTTTTAAATGCTCTTATATTACATATGTAAAGATTCTTAATAGGCTGACTCAGCAATTCTATGTGAGGAAGGAATTGAGGAAAGAAAAAAAAAATTAGCTTCATCTACAGCACAGTTTCTGAGACCAAAATTTTGAACCAATCCAACAATGTAAGAATAGTTAAGTAAAAATTGGAAAACATTACTGGAATCACCTTAATATCTTTTGCTCAGAAAAGCTTGCCTTTACTACCTTATCTAAATTTATTGTTCACCTTTCCTAATATTGTGTGTTTTTTATACCTCTGCTAGAGCTGTGTTTCTTTTTCCTCAGTAACAGTCCTGTCCTTTTGCTCTGTGCTGTTATCTCAGGATGAACCGACATTTCAGCTGGCATCTGGCAGTATTAGGTCAATGGAAAGCAAGTGTGGGAAGTTGTGGAATATGAGGAAGGGGGGCATCCATGGATTTCTCTGTTCTTCTTAGCCTTTGATTGCATCTCTAGCAGTATTAATAACTGGGAAACTTCTGTGGTTGTAGGTTGTCTCTGGTGGGTACTCTATAATAAAAATACCACCGTCGGGTGGCTTAAATAACATTGATCTCTCTTAGTTCTGAAGCCTGGGAATTCCAAGATCAAAGCATCAGCAAATTCAGTATTTGGTGAGAGCCCACTTTCTGATTCATGCATGACTGTCTTCTCCCTGTGTTCACACACGGCTTAAAGGGTAAGGGTGGTCTCTGGGATTCTTTTGTGAAGACACTAATCCCATTTGGGAGGGCTCTATTCTCATGACCTAATGATCTTTCAAAGGCCCCTATCTCCAATTGGGCTTCCCAGGTGTGCTAGCAGGAAAGAACCCACCTGCCAATGCAGGAGACATAAGAGATATGGGTTCAAAGGGCACAGCAACCCACTCCAGTGTTTTTGCCTGGAGAACCTCCATGGACAGAGGAGCCTGGCGTGCTATATTCCATGGGGTTGCAAAGAGCTGGACATGACTGAAGCAACTTAGCATGCATGCACAAATACTACTGAATTGGAGACTAGGATTCAACATATGAATCTGGGTTTTCATATGAACTTCAATATAAGAACTTAGTCTACAGAATAATTCCTTCCAGATAGGTTTATCATGACTTCAGCTTCTGCAAATGACTGTGGCTTCTGGGCTCTTGTAACACTCCATCTTCTATCAGTCCCTCCGTCTTAAGAATTGAAGAAGTATCCTGACTTCTGTGTCTGAATTGCTTCACAAACACTGACTCACCTTCTTAAGCTACCACATCCGTAATTCTCTGCATTAATTTCCCTTTGTTATTAATAAATACTCAGAAAGGTTTCTTTCTGACTGGACTCTGAAAAATTAGTATTTATCTAAAATTACCTTACTAATATCCTTTATAATTTATTTTTATGGAAACATTTACAATTATTTCATAGGAACATTACCATTAAACCCCATGGTGTTTGTAAGTTCTCATTACAATAATAAAAAAAATTTTCTTTTGAAAGTTTTTGTTCCTTCCTAAGCCTTCCTCAGTGACTCAATGGTTAAAGAATCCACCTGCAATGCAGGAGACACAGAAGATTCAGGTTTAATCCCTGCAAGATCTTTCACTAATGTTGACTAAATCATGTTATAGCTGAGGTAGTACTTTTAAGCACTTCTGAGAAACTGCATTAACTACCCTATGAAAAAATATTGTCTCAAAAAGTTGGGGTTTTTCTTATTAAAAAATCTCAGTACATTTTGGTTTTATTACATCTATTTTGACTTTATACAACTCAGATTAATCTCAAATAATCAAACGTTTTTAACAGCAAGTTATTTGAATGGCAAGAATTTTATTTTCATTTTCCAGCATGTAAGTGGGTCACATAAATGACTCATTATGTATCAGTTTTACCAAATAGCATGGGAAGCAATTCAGTAAAATCACTCATGGGATTTTAACCTTTTCTTCCCTCTATTTTGAATTTTTGCTCAGCCCTGTGAATTTCTTCTAACATTCTCCTTTTTCTGTTTTATTTAAATCACATTTGAAATAGTTTCCTTTCACAAATGTACTTAGTTTATCTTTGGAAAGCAGTCCAAAATTATCTTAGACCTCAAAATTTAGCTAGTTTTGCATTAATTTGTCATGATTGGATATAATGGCAGAGGTAAATGGGAATCAACACCTTACCTAGTTTTTTGTTTTACTTTTTTTCAGTCTATAGTTACTCCAGTTTTTCAGTTTTAATATTATAGTGTATGTATTCATTATTTCTTCTAATTCAAAGTTTTATATTTCAAGTAAAGTTATCAACAATCATAGGGATACTGTATTTGGCACTTTAAATTTATTTACTTTAAATCAGTAGACCGAACTGATATTTATCTAAAGTATTTTCTCTGAAAATAATTTATAATCATAGAATTAAGACAAATCCATTTATAAATATTTGAAATAATCCTAATTTTATTGTTATAAAGAAAAGCCAATTAATAATCCCCAGATATTTATATATAGTGAGCCATCAGACCATAATAAGGCAATTTACTGGTGATAAGTCATAAATTTTCTTCAACTAGGGTGATAAATAGCAACAATAATAGAGTCAAATAGTGCTGTTTATAAATGTACTGGATACCTGAAATGTAATAGGAGGACATACCAGTAACCAATTAATGCAATTTGTTAATGATTATTTTAAATCAACATGTATATTATCATATGTGAAACAGAACACCATCCCATGTTCGATGCATGAGACAAATGCTCAGGGCTGGGGCAATGGGATGACCCAGAGGGATGGGATGGGGAGGGAGGTGGGAGGGGGGTTCAGGATGGGGAACACATGTAAACCCATGGCTGATTCATGTCAATGTATGGCAAAAACCACTACAATATTGTAAAGTAACTAGCCCCCAACTAAAATAAATAAATTAAAAAAAAAAAAAATGGTAGCCCAGAAAAAGATAACAGAAATAAATGCTATGTTAGAAGCAAGGGTCATAAAAATAAATGCAATCCAAAGTCGCATAGTGATTATAAGTGATTACCCCATAACAGAAAATAAAAAAATAATTGAAATATAAAATGAAAAATAAATAAAATTATTTTTACTTGAAAAAAATAAATAAAAATAAATAAAAATATTCTGGGCAATTGGAATATAATAAAAATAAATATAAATATTCCTAAAGGGACTACTTTGAAAACTACAGAACACATTTGGATGTATAAGTTCTAGTATGTCTTTAAAATAAATAATAAATTAACAGTTTGCTATTAAAAAAGTGAAATAAAAAAACTTGAACTTAAAATAAATAAATAAATAAATCTATGCAAAATAAACCAGAGACTTGTAATATGCATTGTTAACCTTAATTTAAAACAGTTTATATTCACTCTGAAATCTGCCTTAAAGTATGTTTGTTTCACAACTTGAAGGTATTTCACTGTCATGTATATAAAACATGATGGTCAATCTGTGTCTTGTTTTATACATGCACCATTTTGTTCTGTTTGAGAAAAAAAAGTGTCATTGCTGTAAGTAGCCAATTTATGTCTGAAGCATCCAGAGACAGTGATTCCACAAATCAAGCTTAAGCAGTTTTGGCTCAGACTACTGCTCTCCTCCAACCCATTCCAACTGATGCACACCACCTGTGGCACTTCTAATTCACAGCAGCAGGCAATAATTTCCCTAGGATACTCATTACCAGTAATTATTCCCAAGATAGGCTATTAGATATGGCTTGTGAACCTCTCAGCATTAAACTTGAAAAAAATTAATTCTAATATTTCCTTTGAGATTCATTTGTACCTTGGTGACAACATGAATTAATGGAATTCTCTTTTGAAAAATATACATGCTTACTTTTAAAAAGTAATAAAATTATTTAAAATAATATTTTTGATAGTTTTTTAGGGTTCTTACATAATTATTTTAAAATACAGAAACACTTGTAAATCCTGCAGATAAGGTAGATGAAGTAGTTGGTAGTTAACTGTTTTTATCATACCAAAGCTATTTGCAGATATTTGGCTTTGAATAGATAACAATTATATGTGGTTTAGCAAAAACATCACTGCTTAAAAAGAATAAAACATAAAACATTATATTTTATACTCAGATTGCCTTGGAAAATCCTCCATTAACTGTCTTTAAAAATATAATGTCAAATTCATAAGAATTTAGAGTAGCTGCTTTGAATAGTCTTTCATAAAATTATAAATTTACTTGTAAAACTGCAATATGTAATTGCATATAAGAGCACCATCTGTTTGCAAACTTTGTAATGTTAAAAAATGATGCACTTTTTATCTCTTATAGATTACATTTATTTGGGTTGGTGCATGTCCTTATTCATTTTTGTTCCTTACAGTAATTGTAATATAGGTGACATATGTGTCTATAAAAATGTGTGAATTGTATATTCATAAGCTTTCCAGTCTGCTATAAAATGCTGATGTATGACAGTCCACAATTATCCATTTCTAAGTTTTCTTGTGAAAGAAGATACTGTGGTTATAAGTTATATATAATATATATGAATAGAAGTATTAGTAGAATAAAGGAACAGCTTTGTATGCAAAGAACATGGTGGGCTTTTTTGTTTTTTTGTCAAGGGGAAAAAAAAAAAAAACAGCACGGAGTAGTTTTGCCCTAAAGAGAAATGACTGGTTGTCCCAGAGTCAGAAAAAAGTGTAGAACAATCCTAAGTAGATATATAAAGTTGTATAAGATTCATGGAAATGGATTTTTATTTTTCTAGGTCAAAGATGTCTAAGATTTGATGAGTTTATAGAATTTTCAAAAAGAACTTTAGTATTAAATATTATTAGATATTCTTGCCATCAATTTTTTCTTAAAAAGTCTCAGATTATTGATATTATTTTAATAAAAGCTTATAAATGGTTTTTCTTTACCTTTGGAATAATCTGCATAAAAGGCAATAATCTTTTGACTTAGTTTAATTTCCTGTGTTTTATGTTGACTTTATCATATTATTTGAGAAAGCAGACTTCTCACTTTTGAATGAGCTTCATTTCTTTACAATCATGTTGCCTCCTATATTTACTTTTAATATCTTTTGTTGTCATTTTCATTGAATAGGTAGCTAAGAATTGCTTTTTAATAAACTAGGCTCTTATTGAATCAAATATTTGAATTTCCTGACAAATTTTAATAGTTTGCCTTTTCAAATTCATATTCTAAATAGTATCTTTTGGACCAAAACTGTTTTTCAGAATTCCAGCTCCTGGGGCAATAGAAAATATTTTTTACTTTTAAAAAAGACAGATGATAGAAATAGGCTTATTTGATATGTTACTATTGATATTGATAAGTTTTCTTCCTGGGATAATCCCATGGACCGAGGAGCCTGGAGGGCTACAGTTCATGAGGTTGTGAAGTGTTAGCCATGATTGAGCATGCATGTTGCATTTGGGATTATTTGCTATTATTATTATTGATAAGTTTCTTGAGAGTGTTCATTAATTCAGATGTGATGCTCAGCCTTTCTTAAGTTAAATGTGATTGGTAAAATAAGTATTTCAGAATTTTATGCTGCATGGGAAGTCACTGGGCTTCCCTGATAGCTCAGTTGGTAAGAATCTGGAAAGTTACTAGAGTTATGTCAGTTTCTACATTTTCAATATGTTTCCATTTATCAAAGTGTTGATGCTGCTTCTTGCATTACATAGCAACATTTTAGTGTCATCAATTATAAATTTAATTATTTTTTAAAACATTAACTTGATCATCACTTTATTTTTTTGAATGCAGTATACTCTAGGCCATTAGTTTTTAAGTGTGAATTTACATCACTAAACTATGAATAAATGAAACTTCATTAATACACCAACAAATGTATTTATGTGTCTGTGTGTATGACCCACTCTATCTTACTGAATTTCCTTATTTGATGATATATTCTTGGTATATTCTAGCAATGTTGCTGTTGTTTAGTCGCTCAGTTGTGTCTGACTTTTTGAAACTCCAGGGGCTGCAGCTTGCCAGTTTCTTCTGTTTGTGGAATTTCCCAGGCAAGAATACTGGTGTGGGTTTTGAGTTCTTACTCCAGGGCATCTTCCTGACATAGGAATTGAACCCACATCTTCTGGAAGTCTCATGCATTGCAGCTGGATATTTTTTTTTACTTCTGAGCCACTGAGGAAGCCCATATATTTATATATGCTATGTATTTAATATATTAATGATATACTGTGTCTCACAGTTACTATATTTTACATTTAAGAATTTTTCTTTGTAAGTATTATGCTTATCCATTTTTATAAATTTGATATATTCACTTTTTGAAAATATAGTTAATCATACTTATAAATATTTTGTCTAAAACTTTTAGACTGACATGTCATAGAAAACAATTTCCCTTGTCAACTGCATTATTCTTGTAATGAGTTCTCAACAGATCTTTTGCTTTTGATAACCATCAACCATAATTTAAGTATAGCACTTTAAGTCTTGTTGTCTACTTTCAGGTAGATGTTTGTTTTGTTTTTACAGGGGTGCTTCCATGAAAATGCTTGTTAATCAGCTGCTTGCCAGAAGGCATCTTCAACAAAGAAGGACTGTCACACAGTCCTGTTGGAAACAGAGTGTGCCAGGTTCTTTGGTATAGCTTCTTAGGACATCACTTAAGTATTTTTAAGACCATACCATTAGTCTGAATCAGAATATCCAGAACATCAACTGAGAAGGGACCATGAGATTAATAATCCAAGACCCAATGGAACAAAAATTAATTACAAAGAAATAAATGAACCAATAGGGGATGCCTGCAGCTTTTTTTTTTTCCAAACATTGTTGATGTCTTAACATTTTCTTTTCTGGATACAAGGGGCACCTTTCTCTGAAACTGTCCATAACTCACAGCAATAGTAGACCATGCTATTATAAATAGAAATGAACCATTTATCTTTTTTTTCCTACCCGACTCCTCCAGAATTTGGAATCACTTGTTGAGAGTTTGTATTTCCATGGCAACCAGGTTATTTGCACAGGTTTAATAAGAATCTGTCCTTTTTTAAAATAGTTTATAGTTGCAATAACTTATTATGCAATCAAAGCCATGCCTCAGGTGTCATATTTGAAATGAAGCTTATTTAATCAGCTGTGATCAGGCATTTTTAAGGCAGTTAAGGCACAACAACTGCTAGCACTTGAGACTTAACACTCAGGCTTCTACGTTCTTTGGGGCCTCCAGTATGTATCAAGGAGGCACATCTACTGATCTTGTCTTTATTGATGTAGCTACATTATCATCAAGTGTCTGCCTTTTAATCATTCATACTATTTTTAATGAATGAATTACTGAAATTAGTTTAGAATTGGTTTCATAATTTTCAAATATATATTTTTATTTTCCATACACAATTCATGACTTTTGGCTTGGAAATGTGTATTTTCACATTGCTGATTTCTATGAATGTTTTTCAGTCAAAATCTTTCATTTAATTAAAATGTTTTCAGTTGATACTTTTATATTTGTTTATTTCTTTCTAACTGTGTGAGTTGTGTTGAAAGACAGGAGATTTTTCAAATTGCAACATACTTTATTGTTACCTTTTAGGTTAAGACTTTAAAGAGATATTTATAAAAATATCTAAATAAATCATGCATTATGGTGTGATAAAATTTCCTGTCCCAAATAATACCTATTGGCTCAAATATTGTTTTTTCCAACTTATTTATTTTTTCTTTATTAAGCTACTATGAGCGTATTTCTATCCTTCGTATATATGTGTTCCTCACTGTTATCATTTGAAAACAACATATTATACTTTTGAAAAATGAATGTAGTATTCTCCATTCTCTGATGTTATTAGTCCACTTTTTTAAAAGATATGACTTTTTATACACCTATTGTTAGCTCCCCTCTGCCTTCCTCTGTTTTAATGGGGTATTTTATATAATTCCCTATTGTCTACTGTCTTAGCAAGTCGATTTTACTTCATTTCTTGTGTTTTATTTTTTAAGTTTCTTTATAATTTTCAGTATACATTTTAAACTAATCAATGTCTAACTTCAAATAACATGATTCATGTGTAGTGCAGAAGCATTAATTTAGCCTATTTCCACTTCATCCCTCCTACTCTTATTACATTATCACCATTCATTTCACTTAGTCATACCCTAAAAACACGCAGTACACTGGTATTATTGTCATTAGGCAGGCTTTTTTTTTTTATCTCAAGAATAAGAACAATGAAATATTCTATTTTACCTTCTTTTTTCCTTCTCCAAAATTCTTGCTTTCTTTATGGACGCTCAGTGTTTTTTTTTTTTTTTTAAACCTGTAAATAAATAAATCATTTATTTCTTCCTAAAGAACTTCTTTTAACATTTTTTGAAAGGCAGGTTTGTTAATGATTAATTTCCTGTTTCTCTTTGTCTGAGAGAGTTTTTATTTTTGTTTTACACTGAACTATGTTTTCTTTTTTCTGAATATATAGTTCAATATTTGTGTTTGATTCCTTGCCTACCTCTAACCATTATTTCTAAATTCTACATCCTTCAATGAAACTATATCATCTTCATGTGCTTACTGCTGACTTTTCTTAGATACAGATTTATCTACTTTAATAGTAATTAATCAAGATCCATTCATTTTATGGTAAGAGGATTCCCAGTACATTTGCTCTGACATATTGCCTAAAGTAAATCTTTAATTACTGCTATTTCAATATTATATAACACATATTTAAGATTTTATCGCATTTTTTTACTGAATATTTTAATGACCACATAGAGTTCTTACAGTAAATTTAGGAATATATTCAATTGTCCATTTTCTTTATAGGAATGGACTCTGAGATAACTTGTGAAGTAGCAATGAGTCTCTTCATTTTATTCTATTAGATAGCTGTTATTGAAAATAAAATACATATACATTTTTAAATTGTTTGAACTATGCTTTGCATCTCTTAAAATTATGTATGCAATAATTTAACCTTAAGAAATATTTTTTTATCAAGAGAGTTTCAATATGTGTATGAGCTTTTCTCAACTTAAATATTTAGTATTTAGATTTGTACTATTTTTTAATTTTACTATACTACTGTGATAAATTTACCTGACTTGCTGTGCAGAACTATTTTCCACCCTTTTCTGACTTCTCTATACTCTGGATTAACCTTTAGATCCTTTGACCATCAGTTATATTTTTGGCCAAAGCGTAGGTGGAAAGAGACAGTTGAAAGTGAAAGTGAAAGTCACTCAGTCATGTCCGACTCTTTGTGACCCCATGGACTATACAGTCCTTGGAATTCTCTAAGCCAGAATACTGGAGTGGGTAGCCTTTCCCTTCTCCAGGCAATTTTCCCAACCCAGGGATCAAACCCAGGACTCCCACATTGCAGGCAGATTATTTACCAGCTGAGCCACAAGGAAGCCCAAGAATACTGGAGTGGGTAGCCTATCCCTTCTCCAGCGGATCTTCCTGACCTAGGAATCCAACTGGGGTCTCCTGCATTGCAGATGGATTCTTTACCAACTGAGCTATCAGGGAAGCCCTGCTCTGTTAATCCTGGGCCATGTCTGGTCAATGGCTGCATTCTCTATGGTCACAGTGATATTCAGGTGACTGCACATCCATGGCTGTAATGCTAAGCTCTAATGAAAGTACTCTCTCCCCCATAAAGCTAGGTATGGTCATAGATTCTAGTTACTGAAGGTCCGTTGGAGTCTTACCATTCATTTCAGTTCTACTCAACTATGCATCCTGAAGAAGCTGAAGTTGAATGGTTCTATGAAGACCTTCAAGAACTTCTATAACTACCACCAAAAAAAGATGTCCTTTTCATCATAGGGGATTGGAATGCAATAGTAGGAAGAGATACCTGAAGTAACAAGCAAGTTGGGCCTTGGAGTACAAAATGAAGCAGGGCAAAGGCTACCAGAGTTTTGCCAAGAGAACACACTGGTCATAGCAAACACCCTCATCCAACAACACAAGTGGGGAAAACCACTAGGCCATTCAGGTATGACCTAAATTAAATCCCTTATGATTATACAGTGGAAATTACAAATAGATTCAAAGGATCAGATCTGATAGAGTGCCTGAAGAATTATGGACAGAGGTTTTGTAACATTGTACAGGAGGTGGTAATCAAAACCATCCCTAAGAAAAAGAAATGCAAAAAAGGCAAAATGGTTGTCTGAGGAGCCCTTACAAATAGCTCAGAAAAGAAGAAAAGGAAAGACCTATCTATCTAAATGCAGAGTTCCAAAGAATAACAAGGCGAGCTAAGAAAGCCTACCTGAGGGTTCAATGCAAAGAAATAGAGGAAAACAATACAATGGGAAAGACTAGAGATCTCTTCAAGAAAATTAGAGCTACTAAGGGAATATTTCATGCAAAGATGAGTACAGTAAAGGACAGAAATGTTATATATACCTAATAGAAGCAGAAGATATCAAGAAGAGGTGGCAAGAATACACAGAATTATACAAAAGAGATCTTAATGACCCAGATAACCACGATGGTGTGATCACTCACCTAGAGCCAGACATCCTGGAGTGCGAAGTCAAGTGGGCTTAGTAAGTATGACCATGACAAAGCTAGTGGAGGTGATGGAATTACAGCTGAGCTATTTCAAATCCAGAAAGATGATGCTGTGAACGTGCTGCACTCAATATGCCAGCAAATGTGGAAAACTCAGCAGTGGACACAGGACTGGAAAATATCAGTTTTCATTCCAATCCCAAAGAAAGGCAATACCAAAGAATGTTCAAACTACCACACAGTTGCACCCATCTCACATGCTAGCAATGTAATACTCAAAATTCTCCAAGCTAGGCTTCAACAGTTCATGAACCAAAAACAGCCAGATATGCAAGCTGGATTTAGAAAAGGCAGAAGAAGCAGCGATCAAATTGTAAACATCCACTGGATAATGAAATAAGCAAGATAATCCAGAGAAACATCTACTTCTGCTTCATTGACTATGCTAAAACCTTTGACTGTGTGGATCACAACAAACTGTGGAAAATTATTCAAAAGATGGTAATACCAGACCAGCTTACCTGCCTCCAGAGAATGCAGATCAAGAAGCTACAGTTATAATTGGACATGAAACAATGAACTGGTTCCAAATTGGGAAAGGAGTACATCAAGGCTCTATATTGTCACCCTGGTTATTTAACTTATGTGCAGAGTACATCATGTAAATTGCTGGGCTGCATGAAGCAGAAGCTGGAATCAAGATTGCTAGGAGAAATATCAATAACCTCAGATATGTAGATGACCGTACCCTTGTGGGAGAAAGCAAAGAGGTACTAAATAGGCTCTTGGTTAAAGTGAAAGAGGAGAGTGAAAAAACTGGCTTAAAACTCAACATTCAAAAACTAAGATTATAGCATCCAATTCCATCACTCCATGGCAGATAGACGGGGAAACAATAGAAACAGTGACAAACTTTATTTTCTTGGGCTCCAAAATCACTGCAGATGGTGACTGCAACCATGAAATTAAAAGATGCTTGCTCCTTGGAAGAAAAGCTATGACCAACCTGGACAGCGTATTAAAAGGCAGACACACTATTTTGCCAACAAAGGTCCATCTAGTCAAAGCTATGGTTTTTCCAGTAGTCACGTATGGATGTAAGAGTTGGACTATAAAGAAAGCTGAGTATGAAGAATTGATGCTTTTGAACTGATATTGGAGAAGACTCTTGAGAGTCCCTTGGACTGCAAGGAGATCAAACCAGTCAATCCTAAAGGAAATCAGTCCTGAATATTCATTGGAAGGACTCATGCTGAAGCTGAAACTCCAATACTTTGGTCACCTGATCCAAGGAGCTGACTCATTAGAAAATACCCTCATGTTGGGAAAGATTGAAGGCAGGAGGAGAAGAGTGTGACAGAGGATGACAGTTGGATAGCATCACTGACTAGATGCACATGAGTTTGAGCAAGCTCTGGGAAATGGTGAAGGAAAGGGAGGCCTGGCGTGCTGCAGTCCATGGGATGGCAAAGAGTCATACATGACTGAGAAACTGAACAACAACAACTCTGCATCTACTGCTGGAAACAGCATTTCATTAAATTATCTTTAAACAACTTTTTGATTGTGCCTTTTCTTTCCTGTCAGACCTGGTAAGATTAATAAAAAGCCTAACTGATTTTTTAGCAGGATAAATCAGACTTATGTAACATTTTATTAATTATATGTTGCTAAGTAATAGAAAGCAGTTGAGAAAATTGTTGATAGAGTTTTCTGCCTAAAATATTAGAAGGAAACATGCATGAGACCTGTCTTATTCACATCCCTGCTTTTTCCTTCTAAACTATTTCAATGTTAAAAAGCTAAAATTTTTAGCTTTTTAAGGAGGAGACACAAATGTTCTGAGTTGAGAAACTGGTATGGTATGCTATAATTGGCTTTACATTAATCATATTAAATGGAATTATAAACAAATACACTTCTTAGACCCTGTGCTAATTAAGATACATGGAATTCTGCACAACTGAGAAACTGCTCAGAAGGGGCTCTTAAACAACTATTTTTATCATAATCACATCTCTCCTGTGAAAGAGGATTCCTGATATGCAACAGTCTTCCATTCCAAGGGTATGTGTCAAGAAGTAGAAAACCAATACAATTTTCTTTTCCTTTTAAAATCCCAGTTTATTACAAAGTACTAAATTCCACTGTTCAATGAGTCAAGGCTAAAGAAAGTTTAAATAGGCTGTATAAATGAAGTTATCTGGCAAATGCTTCTGAAGCCAAATTGATAGAAGTGGTAATGATTCAATTCCCTTCTACATTAATAGGAATGAGATATTTGAATTACATGCATATTTTCTTCACATTGAACAATTATTTAAGACTGCAGTAACAAAATTAGCTTTTGTTGATTCCTAGTGCTTTATTTCACCTCAGACATCTAAACAATACCCTCTCTGACATAAATCAATATAAATAAATTACTGATTGTCCCCACCCAGTAATGTATGAATCTAATGGAATGTAAAATAACTTGACAAATCAGAGAAGGTAAAGTGTAATGAAAGTTTAAAGAATTAATTACCAAAATTATAAACCCATAAACTATATACAGTGTGTCACTCTTCACTTAAGGTGAATAAAATAGAAATAAAATATAATTTCCTATAGGGCCTATTTTCAGGCTTATAATACATTTGTGTTTTTAAATATTCTCAATATAACCTGAGCCAATTTTCTCTTTATTCCTGTGATGGTGATGGCATTTGTTAATATGCTCTTTACTTTTATATTTAGTAGGTTAAATGTCATAGTCACAGATGTGTGTTGTCACTTTCTCTAAACAAAATTCAGCAGCAGCAGTAATTTCCAAATGATATTGACCTAATGCCAGAATTTCATGAAAGAGGAGAGAGAAAGGTAATAACAGGAGCAATGGGACAAGGGGAATTGATAAGGGAGGGTGTCATACATATCTCATGATGTTTGATAAATGTAATAGCCACACTGGACCTCTGTCCACAAGCAAATTGAATTTTCTTTACTTAGCAAAACTTTCAATCTTCCCATTTATCTCTTTCACTCTCTTTTGAAGTGTTTTTTACACCTTTAAAAAAATTCTTTCCCTTTAACTAACAAATTGTTTTCAAAGGTTTCAGCTCACTCCTCCAAAAAAGCTCCTGCCTCCTTAAGAGACGCTGCTTGGATACCTATGTTCAATGTCCTTCTCGATGTTTCTGTTCCTCTTCCATTTTTGAAACCCTGTTCAACTCCCATGGTCCTCAAGCACTTTATACACTTACTAACTCTCTTTCTTAGAAATTGATTTTTCTCCAGCATTCTTGAACATCCTCATTATACCCTTTCTCTTAGATTTCTTCTGTATGACATCACTGAACAATTGTATCTGTTTTAAATTAAAGTAGACATTTTTCATGAATTGAGAACCAGAATAAATAAGATAAGCATACCAAAAATTTTAAATGAAGACATTTGGAAGATACTATATTCTTTAGTTCACTGTTCAATATCCCATTTAGACTTTAGCATTCCTCTTTGAGACCCCAGGGTATTTATATCATGTCAGAAAACTGGATCTAGAAAAAGAGATTTTAGGCTATTCAAAGTATTGATATTTAATTGGGTTATCTATAAACTACTAAAAACTCATTCAATGTTGTTTTGCTTAAATGAGCAAATTCCGAAAGTGGAATATTAGAATGTATTTCACTGGAGAAAGGAACGGCAAACCACAACAGCATTCTTGCCTTGAGAACCCGATGAACAGTATGAAAAGGCAAAAAAATGTAACACTGAAAGATGAGCCCCCCAGGTCAGTAGGTGTCCAAAATGCTAGTGGAAAAGAGTGAATAAATAGCTCCAGAAGGAATGAAGAGACTGAGCCATAGTGGAAACAATGCTCAGATTAAACCAGTCAATCCTAAAGGAAATCAACCCTGAATGTTCATTGGAAGGACTGATGCTGAAGCTCCAATACTTGGGCCACCTGATGTGAAGAGCCAACTCACTGGAAAAGACCATTATGCTGAGAAGATTGAGGGCAGGAGGAGAAGGGAGTGACAGAGGATGAGATGGTTGGATGGCATCATCAACTCAACGGACATGACTTTAAGCAAACTCTGAGAGATAGTGAAGGACAGGGAAGCATGTCGTGCTGTAGCCCATGGGGTTGCAAAGAGTCAGACATGACTGAGTAACTGAACAGCAAAGAATGTATTTTAAAAGACCCAGCTATATTGTAAAAGTTAATTTCTACTTATATTCTTATGAATATGCATAAAATTTTATGTAACCATCAAGTAAATTCTACAAATCCCCATGTCTCGTGGATTAGTAATAAATGTCCATAATTAGCAGTGTTAAGTAACACCCTTCCCACATTTAGAAAGGTAAAAATTAAAGAAGACATAATGTAAGATTTTAGCTATTCTATCTGACAGATTATTATTTTTTTTTTTGATAAGAAAACTTTTTTTGCATAAAAAATGCAAGTCCCTGGACATGCGCTTATAATTCTTCTTTGGTTCTGAAAAATGCCTCTTTGAAGAGCCACACTGATTTGGGATTTCGGTATTGTGTGTCAGTCACAGTGAGGTTGGGTGGCTTAATTTCCCAGCATCAGAATTTAAGTTTACACAAAATGCCTATCATATGTTTCAAAATGTCCATCATATGTTTCCACGTAGGAGAGTTTAGAACTAAAGAGAGAAAGGAAGGGATGAAGTCAAGAGAAACAATGGTAAACTCATTCTGCATTCCCTAATGGTGCACCTCTTGTAGGCCTCATTTGTTTAGTATCCTGTCTGCCACACAAGGGCCAACCCTAAGTGTTACAACAAATCCATTAATTGTGTGTGTACAACCAATTTCTTAGACTTAGTTTAACACCAGACCCAAAATAAGTTCAGCAGTTACCATGGAGTTAAGGTTATATGTGTACCTCTATCAACACTATCAGTTCTGATGATATTTATCTTCTAAAAATTCCTTCATTTAATTATTAGTGTAATGTCTTGTAGGGCTTCCCAGGTCATGCCAGTGGTTTAAAAGAAAAGAAAAAGGGGTGATTATGGAATCAGAGAGTTCATTCTCAAGTAGGTTGATAAGAAGTCTGGGGTCCGCCAGGGGGAAAAGGGGTCTGGAGCTCTTGAGGAGAAGAAAAAGACACACTCTTTTTTTTCCTACATTCCTTTGTTTTAGTCACACAATTTTTTTTTTTTTTTAAGCCCAGAGCTAATGATTACACAACAAAACAACTCATCTTGCTCAAGGGTATGTTTTTCCTTAAAGGGTATACATTAGAGAGTGAAGTCACTCAGTTGTGTCCTGCTCTTTGTGACCCCATGGACTGTAGCCTACCATGCTCCTCCATCCATGGGATTTTCCAAGCAACAGTACTGGAGTTGGTTGCCATTTCCTTCTCGAGAGGATCTTCCTGAGCCAGGGATGGAACCCAGGTCTCCCACATTGTAGGCAGACACTTTACCATCTGAGCCACGAGGGAAGTCCTATATGTATTAAAGTTTATATATTGACTCTACTTGTATTTAGAAAGAGTTAAAGAGTCCACAATTCATGAAAATGTTGCTTCATTAGCTTCATTACATAGTGTATCAGCTCCTTAAAATTTCCACTAAGTTTATAAAAATTTACTGGAATTAAAGAACCTCCTGCCAGTGAAGGAGACATAAAGAGACATGGATTTGATCCCTGATTCAGGAAGATGCCCTGGAGGAGGGAATGGCAACCCACTCTAGTGTTCTTACCTGGAGAAGCCTAGAGAGGTAAGGTCTATGGAGTCGCAAAGAGTCAGATACAACTGAAGCGCCTCAACACACAGGCATGTAATGCCTTTTAATTATTATGTTCTTCCCAATATCACTTGCCCCCAAATTCAATGACCACATGGAGAGAGAGAGGGAATTGGTGGAAGGAAGAAAGGTTTACACAGAATAAAATCATGATATATACATATCAAAGTTTATATATTGACTATACTTGTATTTAGGAAGAGATAAAGACTCCACATTTCATGCAGATGTTGCTTCATTACATAGTGTATCAGCTCCTTAAAATAATTTCCACTAAGGTTGTAAAAAATTATTGGAATAACTTGGATAATCTGTGATAACTTAAGATATGGATGGATAACAAGAGTTTTCACATCTTTACTTTAATGCATGTTTCTACGTTAGATATTGGCAAATATTTCCTAATTCAGCTGTGGTGATCAATATTTCATTCTAATATTAAATGTCTTCATATTATTTTTTCTTTCATATGGATTAAAAGAAGTATATACAAATTTTGTTATAATAAAGTCCCCAATTTTTGAAAACTTTTTTTTTTTAATGGATTCAGTGCTCACCAGCAATGTTCTTTTGACAGTAGGGTAATTGCATCATGAGGATATTTAATTCAGAGAGGCACCTGAACGATGATGTGGAAGAACGAATATTATTGAAAGATTTTTCTTACTGAAATTTCCTAAGTGGAGGGTACACACCATGGCATGGAGAGGGCTCACTATGGCATGCAGAGACACATGGGTTTGGTCAGGAAGCAGAAAGGAGAAACAAAGGATAGCCCAGGCCAGAGTCTTTGCAAGAATGGCAGGATAGGGCATAAGAAATGGCTTACAATTTGATAATTTGAATAATGTAGGTGGGCTCTGAGCTATAGGGGTGGTCTTCAATTTGTCTCAGAGCTGGATCTGGGTGACTTAGGACAGGGGAAATAATGGCTTGGTATGCGAGAATGAAATAAAAGAATGGTTATGATTATGGACCCTGGAAGGCACAAGGAATGTAAATAATTTTTACTATCAGTTTGGCGCTGTAATTAATGAATGCCAAGCAGTGGCTGTAACGGCACAGGAGCAGCCGAGAGAAGATACCCACGTCCAAGGTCAGGGGTGGCAGCCGAGACGAGCTACCCCACGTCCAAGGTAAGGAACAACGGCTGCGCTTTGCTGGACCGGCCATGAAGAGATACCCCACATCCAAGGAAGAGAAACCCAAGTTAGAGAGTAGGCGCTGAGAGAGGGCATCAGAGGGCAGACACACTAAACACAATCACAGACAACTAGCCAACCTGATCACATGGACCACAGCCTTGTCTAACTCAATGAAACTAAGCCATGCCATGTGGGGCCACCCAAGACAGACAGGTCATGCTGGAGAGGTCTGACAGAATGTGGTCCACTGGAGAAGGGCATGGCAAACCACTTCAGTATTCTTGCCTTGAGAACACCATGAACATTATGAAAAGGTAAAAAGATAGGACACCAAAAGATTAACTCCCCAGGTCAGTAGGTACACAAATGCTACTGGAGATCAGTGGAGAAATAACTCCAGAAAGAATGAAGGGATGGAGCCAGAGCAAAAACAACACCCAGTTGTGGATGGGACTGGTGATAGAAGCAAGGTCCGATGCTGTAAAGAGCACTATTGCATAGGAACCTGGAATGTTAGCTTAAGGTTAGGTCAATGAATCAAGGCAAATTGGAAGTGGTCAAACAGGAGATGACAAGACTGAGCATCAACATTCTAGGAATCAGTGAACTAAGATGGACTGGAATGGGTGAATTTAACCCAGATGACCATTATATCTACTACTGTGGAGAGGAATCCCTTAGAAGAAATGGAGTAGCCATCATAGTCAACAAAAGAGTCCAAAATGCAGTACTTGGATGCAATCTCAAAAACGACAGAATGATCTCTGTTTGTTTCCAAGGGAAACCATTCAATATCACAGTAATCCAAGTCTATGCCCCGACCAGTAATACTGAAGTAGCTGAAGTAGAATGGTTCTATGAAGACCTACAAGACCTTCTAGAACTAACACGCAAAAAAAATGTCCTTTTCATTATAGGGGACTGGAATGCAAAAGTAGGAAGTCAAGAAACACCTAGAGTAACAGCCAAATTTGCCCTTGGGGTACAGAATGAAGCAGGGCAAAGGCTAATAGAGTTCTCTCAAGAGAACACACTGGTCATAGCAAACACTCTGTTCCAACAACACAAGAGAAGACTCTACACAAGGACATCACCAGATGGTCAACACCGAAATCAGATTGATTATATTCTTTGCAGCCAAAGATAGAGAAGCTCTATACAATCAGCAAAAGCAAGACCAGGAGCTGAATGTGCCTCAGATCATGAACTCCTTATTGCCAAATTCAGACTGAAATTGCAGAAAGTGGGGAAAACCACTAGGCCATTCAGGTATGAGCTAAATCAAATCCCTTATGACTATACAATGAAAGTGAGAAACTGCTTTAAGGACCTAGATCTGATAGACAGAGTGCCTGATGAACTATGGACAGAGGCTCATGACATTGTACAGGAGACAGGAATCAAGACCATCCCCAAGAAAAAGAAATGCAAAGAAGCAAAATGGCTGTCTGAGGAGGCCTTACAAATAGCTGGGAAAAGAAGAGAAGCTAAAAGGAAAGGAGGAAAGGAAAGACTTATCCATTTGAATGCAGAGTTCCAAAGAATAGCAAGAAGAGATAAGAAAGCCTTCCTCAGCAATAAATGCAAATAAATAGAGGAAAACAATAGAACGGGAAAGACTAGAGATCTCTTCAAGAAAATTAGAGATACCAAGGGAACATTATATGCAAAGATGGGCTCAATAAAGGACAGAAATGGTATGGACCTAACAGAAGCAGAAGATATTAAGAAGAGGCCTCAAGAATACACAGAAAAACTACAAAAAAGATCTTCACAACACAGATAATCACGATGGTGTGATCACTCACAATAACCTAAAGCCAGACATCCTGGAATGTGAAGTCAAGTGGGTCTTAGGAAGCATCACTATGAATAAAGCTAGTGGAGGTGATGGAATTCCAGTTGAGCTATTTTAAATCCTAAAAGATGATGCTGTGAAAGTGCTGTACTCAATATGCCAGCAAATTTGGAAAACTCAGCAGTGGCCACAGGACTGGAAAAGGTCAGTTTACATTCCAATCCCAAAGAAAGGCAATGCCAAACAATGTGCAAACTACTGCACAATTGCACTCATCTCACATGCTAGTAAAGTAATGCTCAAAAATCTCCAAGCCAGGCTTCAGCAATACGTAAACCAAAAACTTCCAGATGTTCAAGCTGGTTTTAGAAAAGGCAGAGGAACCAGAGATCAAATTGCTAACATCCGCTGGATCATCGAAAAAGCAAGAGAGTTCCAGAAAACATCTATTTCTGCTTTACTGACTATGCCAAAGCCTTTGACTGTGTGGATCACAATAAACTGTGGAAAATTCTGAAGGAGATGGGAATACCAGACCACCTGACCTGCCTCTTGAGAAATCTGTATGCAGGTCAGGAAGCAACACTTAGAACTGGACATGGAACAACAGACTGGTTCCAAATTGGGAAAGGAGTACAGCAAGGCTGTATATTTTCACCCTGCTTATTTATCTTTAGACTCAACTATTTTTTGTCTCTGTAATACTTTTTATTCATATTTTCAACAAAGGCTTGGGTATGAAAGGCTCCATGACTTGAGTATAACTCAAGTTATATACGTATAACTGGAAATGCATAGTTATGTTTGTTTGTTTCTTTCTTTCTTTATTTTAGTCTTTAGAAGTCAGGTGAAAGTCTAAGGCAGAGTAACAACTAATTATGATGGATCAGATAAAGGACTGTAAACTTTCCATCAGAGAAACTTACTGCAGTGACCATTTGGAATAAAAGATCAAGAAACCAGAAAGACAAATAGGTGAGTAGAAAATAACAGACAGTAGAAGGAGCTAGAAATTAGATACACAGTTATCTGATGCCAGGGAAAGATGTAATCTAAACTGACAAGAAACGGGAACCCTGGGAAGTTAAGCAATCTGCCCCAAAGACACGCCATTCCCCTCATTCCCCAGTGCTCAGAACTTAGATGTATGAAGTCTTCAACTCACACAGGTCAAATTTAAAACTAGATTGAATCCAGACAAGTTGATCTTTTTCTAATAAGGATTTTTAATAAGATTCTTAAATACCCTCTTTTAAACCAGGATGCCAAGTGAAAATAAATATTCAAGGTTAGCAAGATTCTGGAGGCTTATTGTAAGTATAGGTGAGGAAGGAATATATGTAATGTAAGGTTAAATAGGAGAGAAGACTGTGCCTCAGTCCCATTTTTTTCCTCTCATATCACAGAACATGGCAGCCAGATTTTATACAATAGGCTAAGATTAGGATTCCCTACTTGGAAAAAAACCTATGGGAAAAGACATTGACCAGTATGTCTATGAGGATGATTAAAAAGCTGTATAACAAAGCTGCTGACAACACACAAAATTTTCATTCATCTTTATAGTGTTTTGTTGTATATAAACATGGAGCATAAAGCATTATTAAGTTTCAGGGAATTATATCTAACATTAAAGAGAAAAAGTAGTTCTGCTTAAGCCTTAATATAAAGCAATAGTAAAAGGAAATACAAAACAAGAGAAAATTCATGGAATGAAGGGCTAAATAAAATCCTACAGAGAAGTAAAATAATAGAGATAAGTAGTGTTCCAGAAATCGTTTCCACTGAGGCATTTGTCAATTTACAGATGATGACATTAGAAGCCAAAAGCTCAGAGCTTTTCATAGTCAGAGAGAGTCATAAAGCAGAAAAGTTTGGGCTACCTGAGAACACCTAGTACAAAATATCTTAGAGATGGTGACACGTGGGTCTTCCCAGGTGGCACAATGCTGAAGAATCCTCCTGCCATGGTAGTAGACACAGGAACCACAGGTTTGACCCCTGGGTCAGAAAGATCTCCTGGAGTAGGAAACGGCAGTCTGCTCCAGCATTCTTGTCTATATAATCCCATGGCTGGAGGAGCCTGGTTGGCTACATACAGTCTATGGGGTCTCAAAAGAGTCAGACACTACTAAGCACACAGCACAGTGACATTTAGAATCCAGTCCAAAAAGCTAGAGAAGTATATTAAAATTTTTAGATTAAATACTTAAAGGTTTTTATATATATATACATATATATATGTGTATATATATATATATATACACACACACACACACATACACACATATATATATATACACACACACACATATATGTATACACAAATCTAACAAAAACACAGAGAGGAAACCTGCAATTAAAAAAAAATGTACTAGATTATTAAAATGCTAAATATCTTAACATTAAGATATGTTATCCATTCCAAAACCAATATTTTCATAAAATTATATAATAGCTTTTTCCTCTAAATTATTCTCAGTGGGACAAATGTCATGATAACAAAATAGAATGTATGTGAGATGGATGATATTACTGTGGCCATCTTTTGAAAATGCAATATGGCATATGTGTGTGCTGAGTGTGTGCTAAGTCACTTCAGTTGTGTCCGACTGTGTGTGACCCTATGGACTGCAGCCTGCCAGGCTCCTCTAGGTAAGAATACTGGAGTGGGTTGCCATGCCCTCCTCCAGGGGACCTTCCTGACCCAGGGATCAAACCCATGTCTCCTGTGTCTCCTGCACTGGCAGGAGGGTCCTTTACCACTTGCACCACCATATAGAGTAAAGTTAATCAATCAGTCATATCTGACTCTTTGCAACCCCATGAACTTGTAGCTCGCCAGGCTCCTCCAACCATGGAATTCCTCAAGCAAGAATACTGGTGTGGGTTGCAATTCTCTTCTCCAGAGTATCTTGCAGACCCAGGAATTAAAACAAGGTCTCCTGGGTTGCAGGGACAACAGAGGATCAGATGGTTGGATGGCATGACTGACTCAACAGACATGAGTTTGAGCAAGCTTTGGGAAATGGTGAAGGACAGAAAAGCCTGGCATGCTGCAATCCAGGGGGCTGCAAAGAGTTGGACACAGCTGAGCGACTGAACAACAACTCCTGCATTACAGGCAAATTCTTTACCATCTGAGTCTCCAGGGAAACCCAGAGAGAGCAAAGCCACACTATAATAGGCAATACAGGCAATATTTTTTGAGATGTCTCTCAAAAAATATTTTAAACAGCAGTCGACTATGAGTTTCCAGATGGCAATTGATTGAAACTAGGTATAGTAAACAGTAGTTTCTAACTAGTCATAACATAAAATCAGGCTTGTCAACAGAAATCCATCAAGTGAGATTCCTGCCTTTAGAAAAAGGTTTGAATACTTTTACAATGAAAGAATCATTTGTATCAGCAGAAGACCCACATTCTGTGATGGTTTATGTGTAGACTTTGCTTAGCTATGGCATTCAGTTGTTTAATTGAGTACTAATCTCAGTTTTGTGGTGGAGGCCTTTTGTATGTGTGTTTACCCCTTACAATCAGTTGACTTTGAATAGGATTACCTTAGATAATGTGGGTGGGCCTCACTCAATTGGCTGAAAAGCCTTAGGAGCAAAAACTGATCTTCTTGGAGAAAAGAATTAAGAAATGGACTCAAGTGATTGTTGGGACTGGTAAATTTGAAATCTTCTATACCCGGCTGGCAGGTACAGAGCTTGGGTAGCCTCGAGGTTGCAGAATTTCTTTTCCAGAAAATTCAATTTTTGCTTTCAAAGCTTTTCTTTTGACTGATTAGATTGGTTATATTTCTTCGGAGAATCCAAACTTATACACATTCCTACTGTCCCAACTTTTGCAGTTCCTGCATTAAACAATGAGGAAGAAATGGTTAGACAGCTGTTGATTTTCTCCTTTTACTATGGGATCACTTTTGGAATAAAAAGAAGGTAGCTTAA
This sequence comes from Okapia johnstoni, assembly GCA_024291935.2. Taxonomy (NCBI): domain Eukaryota; kingdom Metazoa; phylum Chordata; class Mammalia; order Artiodactyla; family Giraffidae; genus Okapia; species Okapia johnstoni. Next base: position 21,469,689 of record CM044321.1, on the reverse strand, counting down.
TTAATCTCCTTGTATACATACAAACAACAGAATTCCAGGCAAACAAGCAAATATCATTTCCTCAAGGAAGGATCCTAATCTATGGAATAAAAGTTCTCAGCAGATTGAATCTCACTTGCCTAGGTTTACTTATATTAAAGAAATTTAGAAAGAAATAATTTATGGGATATATCTCCATGAAAAAATCTTTTTTAAGCTATTGTTGCTTTGTTGCTAAATCATGTCAGACTCCTTAATGACTTCATGGCTGTAACCTGCCAGACTCTTCCTTCCATGGGATTTCCCAGGCAAGAATACTGGACTGGGTTGCCATTTCCTAGTCCAGGGAATTTTCCTGACCCAGGGATGAATCCCTGTCTCCTGCTTCACCTGCATTGTCATGGGGATTCTTTGCCACTGAGCCACTTGGAAGCCCCATTTAAGCTATCAGTCAGTTCAGCCACTCAGTCATGTCCTACTCTTTGTGACCCAATGGATTACAACACTCCGTGGCTCTCTGTCTATCGGCAACTCCCAGAGTTTACTCAAATTCATGTCCATTGAGTCACTGATGCCATCCAACCATTTCATCCTCTGTCGTCTCCTTCTCCATCTGACTTCAATCTTTCCCAGCAACAGGGTCTTTTCAAATGAGTCAGTTTTTCCCATCAGGGGCCAAAGGACTAGAGTTTTCAGTTTCAGCATCAGTCCTTACAATGAATATTCAGGACTGATTTCCTTTAGGATGAACTGGTTGGATCTCCATGCAGTGCAAGAGACTCTCAAGAGTCTTCAACACCACAGCTCAAAAGCATCAATTCTTCAGCGCTCAGCTTTATAATTCAACTCTCACATTATGACTACTGGAAAAACCATAGCTTTGACTAGATGGACCTTTGTTGGCAAAGCAATGTGTCTGTTTTTCAATATGCTGTCTAGGTTGGTCACAAATTTTCTTCCAAGAAGCAAGTGTCTTTTAATTTCATGGCTGCAATCACCATCTGCAGTGATTTTGGAGCCCCCCAAAATAAATTCTGCCACTGTTTCCACTGTTTCCCCATCTATATGCCATGAAGTGATGGGACCAGATGCCATGATCTTAGTTTTGTGAATGTTGAGTTTTAAGCCAAATTTTTCACTGTCCTCTTTCACTTTCATCAAGAGGCTCTTTAGTTCTTCTTCACTTTCTGCCATAAGGGTGGTGTCATCTGCATATCTGAGGTTATTGATATTTCTTCCAGCACCCTGATTCAAGCTTGTGCTTCATCCAGCCCAGCATTTCTCATGATGTAGTCTGCATACAAGTTAAATAAGCAGGGTGACAATATACAGCCTTGATGTACTCCTTTCCCAATTTGGAACCAGTCTGTTGTTCCATGTCCAGTTCTAACTGTTGCTTCTTGACCTGCATACAGGTTTCTCAAGAGGCAGGTCAGGTGGTCGGGTATCCCCATCTCCCTCAGAATGTTCCAGAGTTTATTGTCGTCCACATAATCAAAGGCTTTGGCATAGTCAATAAAGCAGAAATAGATGTTTTCTGGAACTCTCTTGCTTTTTCGATGATCCAAGGATGTTGGCCATTTGATTTGTGGTTCTTCTGCCTTTTCTAAAACCAGCTTGAACATCTGGAAGTTCACAGTTCACGTACTGCTGAGGCCTGGCTTGGAGAATTTTGAGCATTACTTTATTAGTGTGTGAGATGAGTGCAACTGTGCAGTAGTTCGAGCATTCTTTGGCATTGCCTTTCTTTTGGATAGGAATGAAAACTGACCTTTTCCAGTCCTGCAGGCACTGCTGACTTTTCCAAATTTGCTGGCATATTGAGTGCAGCACTTTCACAGCATCATCTTTCAGGATTTGAAATAGCTCAACTGGAATTCCATCACCTCCACTAGCTTTGTTTGTAGTGATGCTTCCTAAGATCCACTTGACTTCACATTCCAGGATGTCCGGCTCTAGGTGAGTGATCACACCATTGTGATTATCTGGGTCATGAAGATCTTTTTTGTACAGTTCTTCTGTGTATTCTCGCCACCTCTTCTTAATATCTTCTGCTTCTGTTAGGTCCATACCATTTCTGTCCTTTATTGAGCCCATCTTTGCATAAAATGTTCCCTTGGTATCTCTAATTTTCTTGACGAGATCTCTAGATTTTCCCATTCTATTGTTTTCCTCTATTTCTTTGCATTGATCACTGAGGAAGGCTTTCTTATCTCTCCTTGCTATTCTTCGGAACTCTGCATTCAAATGGGCATATCTTTCCTTTTCTCCTTTGCTTTTAGCTTCTCTTCTTTTCCCAGCTATTTGTAAGGCCTCCTCAGACAGCCATTTTGCTTCTTTGCATTTCTTTGTCTTGGAGGTGGTCTTGATTCCTGTCTCCTGTACAATGTCACGAACCTCTGTCCATAGTTCATCAGGCACTCTGTCTATCAGATCTAGTCCCTTGAATCTATTTATCACTTCCAGTGTGTAATCATAAGGGATTTGATTTAGGGCATACCTGAATGGTGTACTAATTTTCCCCATTTTCTTCAATTTCAGTGTGAATTTGGCAATAAGGAGTTCGTGATCTGAGCCACAGTCAGCTCCCAATCTTGTTTTTGCTGACTGTATAGAGCTTCTCCATCTTTGGCTGCAAAGAATATAATCAGTCTGATTTCAGTGTTGACCATCGGGTGATGTCCATGTGTAGAGTCTTCTCTTGTGTTGTTGGAAGAGAGTGTTTGCTATGACCAGTGCATTTTCTTGGCTAAACTCTATTAGCCTTTGCCCTGCTTCATTCTGTACTAAAAGGCTAAATTTGCCTGTTACTCCAGGTATTTCTTGACTCCCTACTTTTGCATATGACCAAGCTAAACAGCATATTAAATTACAGAGACATTACTTTACCAACAAAGGTCCATCTAGTCAAAACTATGGTTTTCACAGTAATTATGTATGGATATGAGAGTTGGACTATAAGGAAATCTGAGTACCGAAGTTGATGCTTTTGAACTGTGGTGTTGGTGAAGACTCTTGAATGTCCCTTGGGCTGCAAGGAGATCCAACCAGTCCATCCTAAAGGAAATCAGTCCTGAATATTCATTGGAAGGACTGATGTTGAAGCTGAAACTCCAATACTTTGGCCACCTGATGTGAAGAGCTGACTCACTTGAAAAGACCCTGTTTCTGGGAAAGATTGAACCATGAGAAGAAGCAGATGACAGAGAACGAGATTGTTGGATGACATCACCAACTCAATGAACATGAGTTTGAGTAAACTCTGGGAGTTGGTTATGACAGGAGGCTTGGCGTGCTGTAGTCCATGGGGTCGCAAAGAGTTGGACATGACTGAGTGACTGAAATGAACTGAATGACAGAAAGCTTAGAGGAGCTAAGGAACCTCTTGATGAGGGTGAGAAAGGAGAATTAAAAAGCTCAAAAACTAAGATCATGGCATCTGGTCCCATCACTTCATAGCAAATAGATGGGGAAACAATGGGAACAGTGGCAGATTTTATTTTCTTGGGCTCCAAAATCATTGTGGACAGTGACTGTAGCCATGAAATTAAATAATGCTTGCTGCTTAGAAGAAATGCTATGACAAGCCTATGCAGGGTATTAAAAAGCATAGACATTACTTTGCCACAAATGTCTGTGTAGTCAAAGGTATGATTTTTCCAGTAGTCAGGTAACGATGTGAGATTTGGACCATAAAGAAGTCTGGGTGCTTAAGAATTGATGCTTTCAAAGTGTGGTGCTGGAGAAGACTCTTGAGAGTTCCATGGACAACAATGAGATCAAACCAGTCAATCATCAAAAAATCAACCCTGATAATTCATTGGAAGGACTGATACTGATCTGAAGCTCTAATATTTTGGCCACCTGATGCAAAAAGTCAATACTGATGTTGAGAAAGATTGAGGGCAAGAGGAAAAGGAAGGCAACAGAGGGTGAGACAGTTGGAAAGCATCAATGACTCAATGAACACTAGTTTGAGCAAATTCTGGGAGAGAGTGAAGAATAGGGAAGCCTGGCATGCCGCAGTCCATGGGGGTCACAAAGTGTGGGATACAGTTTAGTGACTAAACAACAACAACAAATACAAAGTGACATAATTAAGATATCAGTGAATCATAGTTATGTTTTCATTTACTTATAGTTATCTACCAAGTCTTTTTAAGAAAACTATTCACTATCAAATATATTGTCATAGTATACTGAGTAACAGTATATTTTCTCATTTTTTTAAAGAGTTGGGTTGTAAGCACATGTTCAGCCATGCTTTAGCTTTGGGAACACTGTGTCAGGCTAATTGATGAATTTAGTGAGACACTGACTTTTCTTCCAAATGCTTATTTGTAGGTATACTAATATGTTGGAAAGTTTTTATTATGTCAAGGTCAGAGCTTCCTAAACCACAGAAGTATTTTAAACCTGAAGTATTTTAAAACTTATCAGTCATAAAACAAATTGGTTAGAAAGGAAGAATAATCCTGTCTTTATATATGATAGCATTCCAGTATACATAGAAAGTTCCAAAGAATCTACAAAAATAAACAAAACCTACTAGAACTAATTATTGAGTTTAATAAGGAGAAAGAATAAAAGGCAAAAAACACACACAAAAAAGCATGTTTCTATTTACTAGCAATCCAAAATATGTTCATTGAAATGAAATTCAAGAGCTAACTCAGACAGTTGGTCACCTTAGTAGACATATATAGGTAAATGGAACAAATTGAGTGCCCAGATCCAGAAATAGAACCATACATTTTTTGCACAATGGATAACTCAATACAATATAACTGAGTATGTGTTCCTCTAACATGTCACTTAGTCACCACTAGTAGCAAGTATGCTGTTCTTTAGTATAATTCTAATTTGTAGTTTAGGGAAGTGAAGCACAGAGGGGTTGTTTCTTGCTCAATGTCATAAAGCTACTAAATTGCATACTAGGATGTAAGCATAAGATTATGGTTCTGCAGTATATGCTTTAAAAATATTAGAAGAATTAGAATAAAAATTAGTATGCAATATTTGTGTCTCTGGGAGAGAAAAATATTAACAGGACATAAAAAGCAATAGTCATAAAGTAAACTTTGATAAACTTGGTTATATCAAAATTAAAATTCTGATTCACCATAAATATTGTTAATAGACAAGCAGAAACTGAAAGGAAACATATGCCACATGTTTACCATACACAGTATTGAGATCCAGGATATATAAACATTTCCTATAAAGCAAAGAAAGAAAATAAAACCCACTCATTTAAATAATTGGGAAGCAATTATGAAATGGAGCCAAAAAAGGGAATAAAAATGGTCCATAAAAGGGTACATTATCTCATTAATAATAAAAAGGAATGAAGATTACAACATTATTAGCATATTTTAGCCATCAGGTTTTAATAATGCCAACTGTTGTTGAGAGTAGAAATTGAATTGCTCTATTGAAAGCAGTTTGAAAAAAACTATTGCATTAGAAATGTGCATATCTTATATTACAGCAATTGCTTTACCTCTTTTTATTCTCTAAAGATTTGCCTTATGTAAGATTAATAATGTGTGTAAACTAATGCCTGGGGAAACATTTTCTAATAGTGAAAATGTAAAAAAAACATCAATACACACTGTTAGAAACTGATTAAGTAAACCTAGGGTATGCCCATATCATGAAATACAATACAGCAATCTGTCATTATTGAAATAATTTAAATATACACATATTTGAAATATTTAAATTATTACACTTAACATATACACATATAATGAAATCAATACACAGATATCTAGAGTGGGCTTGGCTCCACTCCTTATCTTGGAGCCAAAGCCAGCTGAGTCCAACCTGGATAAGCTTTACATCAGCCAACTTACAGAAATATACATGAAAAATAAATGATATTGTTTTATGTCACTAAAATGTTGTTTATCATACAACAAAAGCAGACTGAAATAGAGTTGATAAAAATTAATTAGACATAGTAATTTTCTTAATATTATCTACATTACTAGGGAGAGATCAACTTTCATTTGTCTTGTATAAACTTAAAGGTTTTCTTTTTATTAGTAATCATATTTATGTAGGGTCCATCAAGTCACTAGTGAATATAATGTATGAGAATTATTATAAAGATACATTGAATTGTTTTCATTAGGGTAGATGCATATGTATCTACAAAAATATATAAGCACATGTTCTAATTTTGAGAGCCTAGGAGAGATGAGTGTGTTTGGGGTTTTATAAAAATTAACAATTAACTATTAACAATTGCTTATCATTTCAATTTGATACATACTCAATAACTGATGTCTCAACTGTCATTGAAGAGACTATTGTTTTCTGTTTTCAATTCATATTAAGTCACTATCACCATGATCAGTTTGTCTACACTAAAAGAATTTTGTCAACATTTCCCAATTACTTATCTTCATGAGAAAACTAAAAGAAATTCCCTGTTTTGGACTTCATAACATGGGAACTGCCTAGCAGTATTTTTCATATACTATACAAAATGAAAATTTGGAAGTGAAGGCTATCTTAGCAGAAATTTATACTGTCTTGTCCATTCAATAAACCATTTATAAACTCTGTTACACCTTATCGTACCACCAAGAAAAAAACAGCTTAAATTTATAACTATGAAAGTAAATAAAATGATAGAAAACAAGTAGTAAGAAAGATAGATACCATCATAGATGATTTTAATTCTCTGTTCATTAAAATATTTAGGAACTATCATATTACTCAGATGACCAAATGCACAAATGCTTAGGCTTACAACACCACCCAGAAGGCAATTAGACTCACAGTAGCCAAGGTTTGGCTTCCCTGGTAGCTCAGACAGTAAAGTGTCTGCCTACAATGTGGAAGATCCAGGTTCAATCCCTGGGTCAGGAAGATCCCCTAGAGAAGGAAATGGCAACCCACTCCAGTATTCATGCCTGGAAAATCCCATGGACTGAGGAGCCTGGTGGACTACAGTCCCTGGCATGGGGTCGTAAAGAGTCGGACAAGACTAAGCAACTTCACTGTCTTTACTTTTTTTAGCCAAGATTGGGCTAAATGACTTTCACACATTACACATATAATACTTAAAATGTAGGGTGAAAGTAAAAGTGAAGTCGCTCAGTCTTGTCTGACTCTTTGCAACCCCACAGACTGTAGCCTACCAGGTTTCTCCATCCATGGGATTTTCCAGGCAAGAATACTGGAGTGGGTTGCCATTTCCTTCTCCAGGGGATCTTCCTGACCCAGGGATTGAACCCGGGTCTCCCACATTGTAGGCAGACACTTTACCATCTGAGCCACCAGGATGACATAGTCTAATTATCATTTTTGAAGTGAGGTGATCAGTTGCAGTAAATTTAAATTACTCAACTTCCCAAATTTAAAACCGACAGCATTTAAATGTGAACCTAGATGTATCTAATTCCCTAGCCCATCCATTTAACTACTATGCAATACCAGTAATCGTGTTCTGTAGGAAAAAATACTAAAGCAGAACTCGTAACTTTGTCAGACTTTATTAGTACAGAGTTAAGGGAAAAGAAAATGAGTTTTAAATGGTGTAAGTTAATGTAGCAATGAAGGGTAGTCTACAGTGCAGGAGTATAAAAAGCACATTATAACTGTGATCAATAAACTACCAGGGCATTACATTTGCAGGAGCAATTACATTAAGACAAATAATTTGAAAGTTATTTTGGGAAATTTCAGCCTCTCTTCCAGATCACATGTGAGTGTTAAAGGAAATCATAGAATCTCATTATATGAGATGAATATTATCAAGAAATGAAGAGAGAAAGTGTCAATAATCACTTTTAATTTATCCAGTTTATCTATGGGATGTAGGTGATTAAAAATACTTATGATAAATATAAAATTAATATTTGTGGAATCTCTGAAGCATATGAAAGTAGGTAAAAATAAATCCAAGTTAACTGACTATTCAGTTTCACACTAAACATTATAAATGCTTAGTCCAGGAGGGTTCTGCTTACCCAAGAAAGAGAATTCGACTTAAACCACTGAATTGGAGAATATTATTGAACTTAATGTTCTTTGCAAGTATCTCCTTCAGGTTTCAGCATGATGGTTCTCATTTGATATATAAAATAATTATCATTTCCTTTTTCCTTTCTATTAGATGTTAAATCATGCAGAAATTCTGTTGCATCTTTTTGACACGTTTTGTTGCTTCACAAAGATAGCATATTGCTTTATTTGCCAAAACTTGCCTAACAAGTGAAAAGATTTGTTAAAGTAGGTAAAAAAGTTAAGGGTTTTTTCTGTGGTTGCTTTTATTTATTTTTTTTAGTAATCTGATAGAAGGTACAGATATGATTGAAAATAAAAAATAAAGGCTAGTTTGATCACCAGTAATGGTCTCTAATGGGCTTCCCTGGTGGCTCAGACGTAAAGAATCCACCTGCCAATGAAGAAGATTCAGATTCAATTCCTGATCTGGAAAGATCCTCTGGAAAAGGAAATTCTTGCCTGGGAAATCCCATGGTGAGAGGAGCCCAGCGGGGTACAGGCTAACGAGTCAGAAAAGACTTAGGTACTGAACAACGACATCAATGATATCTAATAGAATAATTCGGATAGACCTATATAGGACTAACTGAGCAGATGGAAGCAAAAAGGACCAAAAAACTGACCCAGATAGATAAAACTGCATGAATAAAATAACATCACAGAAAAATATCAAATATCCAGAAAGTTATTTGATGCTTTTGTTGAAATTTATTATAACCTAAGGGAGTATGAAAAATGAAAGTGTTAGTCGTTCAGTTGTGTCTGACTTTTTGTAACCCTTTGGACTGTAGCCCACCAGGCTCCTCTGTCCATGGAATTCTCCAGGAAAGAATACTGGAATGGGTAGCTGTTCCCTTCTCCAGGAGATCTTACTGACCCAGGGTTCCAACCCAGATCTCCTGCATTGAGGTGGATTCTTTACTGTCTGAGCCACCAGGGAATAAAGAGGGAATGTGGGTATTTTGGGCATACCGACCATGATTTTCAGCGCCTCTGCCAATGTCAATTTGCTCTCAATCAGAACTAGATGTCACACATCTAGATTCCCTGTGGCATATTAGCATTAATTGCCCTCTCTATTGTAATACTTTTTAACTGCACTATTAAGGACCAATCTAGAATTCTAATTTATGAGATTAATCAGTTTATGCACTCAAAAATGTATACTTACTCATTTGCTTTGCAGATGAGTAAGTATATATGTTAATACAATTAGCTATTACTAGGTTCCATGAAAAAGGATGGCTATGTTTATTTTTGTTTTTAATCTTTTAATTTGTATACTCTGTAAACACAAGTAATCATTCTCTAAATGTACAAAAAGAATTTTCCTCAAAGACGAATGGGTTTTTAATCCTTAGCTCTTCTCTCCTAGCACTCAAGCAGGTCATTTCAAATGAGGGAACACTTCCTATTTATAAAGAATATAGAGGAGAAGTGCCTTAGGTGCCCCCAAGATACCACAAAGTATTTTAGTCTCCAAAATCAGGATACTGATTCCTCCCTTGAATCAAATTATAGCTCATGGCATGATCTCCACATTTACTATGTGATTCAAATTCTTTGCTAAAGAATCCTTGGGAAATGACATTATTTTGTGGCATAAATATTGGTTTCTTATATCAAAACAAGGGTAAATACAGGTCAGTATTATACGGATGTATGACAAAAAAAAAAATAAGGATTTACCTGAACTATCCCCTCTAACTGTTCCACCATCAAAGACAGTGCTCTTTTGATCACTTATCTCCCATCCTCCCCCCTCTTTCTTTTTACTACTTTACAGCCATTTCTAATTTTTGTTTGTCTCTTTCTCTCTTTTTCAATTTTTTCCCCATACAATGAAGGGTAATGAAAAGGCTGAAATTACTTAATCCTTAGGTAAGATTCAGTAGCTGTTTCTGTACTCTCATTGAATGGGATACTTTTCAGGATCATTTATTTTTCATTGAAAAATATTTGCTGTCTGAATGTATTTCATTAGAGACAGGTGATCTGATTACCCTGTGAAAAAAAGTGAAAATGAAAGTTGTTTAGTTGTGTCCAATTCTTTGTTTTCCCATGGACTGTGGCCTGCCAGGCTCCTCTGTCCATGGGATTCTCCAGGCAAGAATACTCAAATGGGTTTTCATTTCATTCTCCATGGGATCTTCCCAGCCCAGGAATTGAACCCAGGTCTTCCACATTGCAGGCAGATCTTTTACCCTCTGAGCCACAGTGGCTTCCATATATAGTAACTGATTTTCACTACTCTATTAAAATGGTCCCTGTCAATATTCATCCTTTAGCTTGTGAAAATGATTAAAAAGACTGAGGAGTTCAGAACAGGTCTAAAATACAGAACTTCTGTCTTGGATTACTTGAGATTATCTTATTTCCCATTTCTGAGTATTAGCCACAATCAGAAGAAATATTAAGGTTCTGTTTCAAGTGTAAGCATACATATTTTCTTATTTTAATTGATATATACTTGATATGTAACATCATACTAATTTCAGTTCTACAAAATAACGGTGCAGTATTTGTACATATTATGAAATGATCACCACAGTAAGTCTAGTTAACATACATCACCACATGTTTATACATATATGCTTTTGTTTCTTATGACAGGAGCTTTTAGGATCTACTCTCTCATAAATATATATGTTTTAATTTGGATCTCACAACTCTATTCTATGCTCCTATATCTCATTCATCTTCTTCTCTTTTATTCATTTACTCACAAAATCAAAATTTGTTGGTCTTGGTTCCTCAATATGGGCTGCCCACTATGCTTATTCATTTGCTTGACAAAATGAACACTGTTAGAATATGGATCACAGAAGAAAGAGAATTTTTCTTTCATTTTGGAAACATACATCTTAGAATTAAATTTTAAGGGTTTTTATCCCAGATTCAATTTCTCAGGAAAGAATGGAGAGAAGACAATAATAAGTTACCCTATTAATTTATCTTTGACTCATTCAGTCACTGTACAAACTTTGAGGCTCTTAGTACCTTACAGAATATGTGCATCTATTTGCAGAGTAAAATGAGAAACAAGTATTCCAAATATGTGACATAACCTCTCAACAGAAGTACTTACAGGGATTTCTGAAGGATTATGGAGATTTTGACCATTTATTGTCCAGATTTTAGGACTCAAATAAGGTGAACAGAAGATGTGAAATCAAAGCTATTAACCAAAGGGGAAGTTTCAGCTTTAAAGTAACATAAAGAGTTAGAAATATCATAAGAAGAAGTGCAGATGTGCCAGTTAGGAGACAACTGAAGAAATGAAACATGGATTACAAACCAGAGAACAAAGGATGGAGCATAAAGTGGAAAAAACAAAGGAGGCATTCTGTCACAAAATTGTAGGATGCTACACTGTAAGTAGACTAATATTTACTTTGAGACAAGAAACAATTACGGGAATATTCAAGCATAGGATTTATGTAAAAATACATCTTTAGAAGTTTTTCTCTGGTTGCAATACCATAGGATTTGAGGATGCAGACAGTTTGGGAATTTAGAAAAGTATGGCAATAACTGACCCAAAAAAGTAAAACAGACCGAGGAGGTGATATCAAGGAAGAGAAATTGGAGGATAGTTTAAATCATTTTGGGTATCATATAGAGACAAGCCGCTGTGTTTCAAGGACAAAATTAATTGAGAAAAATGACAGTATTATTGTTGATGTTATTGTGGTTTTATTTCTTCATACTTGCATGATTCATATCCAAGATAGTGCACATACTATCTTAGGAGACATCAGGGGTGCAAAACAAGAGATCAAATATACATATTTATAAGAAACAATTCAATAACAAAGGCTTTAAGATACAATTAACTGGAAAACATTTCATCAGTTTTTACTATTTGACATTTGATATATATCCAATGAAAATAAGGCTGTCTTCCTTTTAGTAAAACAATTATTTTATTAAAATAATGTGGGATTGTGTTAATCTAATTTGGAGTTATATATTTAATTTTTATTTCATATTTTAAATTGAGATTCAGAAGAAATAGCTAGCTCAAAATATCAAAGGCTCTCATGTCACACCTGGAATTAAAATGCAAATGATTGCTACTATATACCATGTTTAAACTTCAACTGCCTTATTAAATTCATCATTATGTTTTCCACTGAGGATTTTAAAGGAATTTTAGAATCAGTAGCAATAATTAAAGAAGACAGGCAAAAAATTATAGAAAGAAAAGAGTGCATTTGCCAGTGATCATTTTAAACTTTAAAAAACTACTATATACACATTATATGTATATATACATTGTAAGTAACAATATTAATAGAGACACTTTTAGATATGAGTGCTGAGAAGATCAAGGTGAGCATTAGAATCTATAACAATAGAAGCACAATAACTTTGCACAAAACAGCCTTGAAAATGCAGGGCCTGGTTTATCAGAAAAATAATCTTTCTTTTAAATATGTATGAAGCTGTAAGCAGATAATTTTCTATAATTTATCTCCCTACTGCATGCTATCATTACATCTTCCTGGATAGAGAGATCATAATGAATTATGTAAATTCTTGATTATGTTATCAAGCACTCTTGTACCTTGATAATCATTGCTTGATTCTTTGGAATTTGGAAATAATGACCTTCAGGATGATCACTATCTATTTGTAATCCATTCAAAGAATCAATACAAAGATTGGTTTATATGATTAATGAGTATCCTCTAATTAAAAGCATGACAACAATATGTTGAGAAGCAGAAATCACTGTGTTTTTGTACAAATTACTTCCTGAAAGAATGGACATTTTTTTTTTAAATAAACTTGAATATAACAAACTGCCTAAAATTATCTGAATTAGCAATAGAATTATTTTTATTGACCTTGATAAGGCTCAAATATTCTTTTAATACTTTTTATACACTATGAAATCATAGAACTTATGCTCCAGTTCTACAGATTAAAAATCAATCTATATAGAACATATAACATTGAAGCACTATAGGTGAAACAACTTCATAAATTACACAAACTAACTGAAATTGTAAGCTTTTGTTTATGTTTTTGTATTTCTATTATAGTTAGAATTTGGCATATTTTACTCTTTATTTTGCTTTTTATAAACAATAAATATATCACCAAATTTATTAATATTCTGCCCATATTTCTTTAGATATTATATTTCTGAAAACCTATAATGACTGTATTAAGTGCTACCACCACATTGCACTTGCAGTCATTCTTTTGATAAATTCTCACTTTAATATAACAAAATAAGCTCCCAATGTTTCAATTGTATATAAGACTGCAAAGTAGCACCTGTCATTGTACACTAATATAATGAAAGTATTGCTGTCTAACAATTCTTGACAGTATACGGTAGTTTTTCCATATAATCAAGTAAAACACTATGAAATGTATAGAGAATACATTAACATTAAACTCCTGCAATTAAATTTCTCAAATTGTTATGTAAATATAAATAAAATGAAACCTGATCTAAAAGTAAGTTGAAACCTGTTTTTAAATTGAAGGCTGTGACCCTTTGTAATTTGCAAATAATTTAATCTGTACAAGAATAAGTTTTAAAAAGCCCTTGCAGTTGAAATGTCTGAGATAATTTGTAATAAAAGATCAAAAATTTAACTCATTCATTCACTTGAACTCTCTTTGCTCAACTTAATTTCCATTTTAAAAGTCACAAAAAGGTATATTAATAATATCAATATGAAGAATATGTGAAAATAGAAAAATGAGAGAGATAAAGAAAAGGAGGGAGGCAGTAAGAGTGTGGAAGGGAGAGAGAAAATGAGAGGTTAACTGAAAGACAGAAGACACAGGCATTGGGAAAAAGGATTCAGAGAGGACATGCAGTAGCATAGCATCTACTTTGTAAGCAGGAGCATGCATAAACAAAAGTGTAAGCTGGATTTGATACATCACAATCAATACAAAAATGTTCTTGTCTATCACATTTGTTAAACTCAAGTTCTAGTAGCTTTTCTGTAGACTTAATACAATTTTCTGCATAGAACATAAGAACACTTTTACTCTTTTCCCAGATGACTTTAATTATTTTTCTTGTCTCATCCCACTGGCTACAACACACTAGATGTAGTGAAAGTCAACATCCTTGGTTGGTTCCTTATCTTAGGAGAAAAAATAATTATCTTCTACTATTAAAGATGATGTTAGCTGTAGGTTTTATGAAAATAGCTTTTATGAGATAAAAGGATTACCTTTTACTCATAAGTTGCCAACAGTTTGTCACAAGAATGTAGTTTTGAAATGTGTCCAATGTTTTTTCTGCATCTAGTGAAATAGTCATGTTTTTGTTCATTTAGTAATGTGAGTTGTATTTATTAATATTCAAATGTTAAACCAACTCCACATTTCTGTGATAAACACACTTGGTCGGGGTGAAAAAAAAAAAGTGTGTCAGGGTGGAAAAAAAAAGTGTTAGTCGCTCAGTCATGTCTGACTCTTTCAGACCCCATGGAATGTTGCCTGCCAGGCTCCTCTGTCCAGGGAATTCTCCAAGTGAGAAGATTGTAGTGGGTAGCCAGTCCCTTCTCCAGGGGATCTTCCCAACCAGGAATGAACATGGGTCTCGCACATTGCAGGCAGATTCTTTACCATCTGAGCCTCCCTTTTTATATACTGTTGAATTTGATTTGCTACATTTAAAAAATAGTAACATTTTATTTCAGAATAGTCTTAGATTTATTTAAAAAAGTTAGAAAGAGTACAGACTTCCTGTAAACATTTACCGTTTTACCCTCTTGGCTCAAATAAATACCTCAGTCAAAAGGAATTTATACATATATCTTCTGCTACCAGTTCCAACACCAGTAACAGTCACATAGTTCCATCCTACCAGATGAAGGCAAGCAAGTAAGACAATCTTATCATACACCGGAATGCAGAGAGCCAGAAACTACACCATGTCTTTGAATCATGGGGCTGCAAATTGGCAGTCAGGAGAGCCTGAATTTTCTTCAAGAAATGTTTTATTTAAATAGTACCATATTATAAACGTTTTAACAGACAGTGCAGTGTATGTGTTTTTTCATTTGCTAAAATTATCATCATTAGCTGCTGTACACTTAGTACATTCACATAATAATGTGATACTACCTGTGGTGTGTTACACCAGTGCAACAACGGATGTATTTTTGTATAGTACAATGCTAAAAATGCCATCCACTAGACTTCTTTATTCAGTTTTAACTTTCTTTCTTAATATTGTATCAAAAATAACTGAATAGTCTGCTACTCAAGGAGTATTCTAATAAAGCTTCTACAGACTATCCTTACAACACTGACCTCAGACTCTCCAAAAACTCTTCCACTATTCATTTGAAGATTTTCACATGGACTTCACATATACAATATTATACACATTACAAATCTCTTTCATTAGACAAAAGTTCCTTTTCACAGGAAAAACTTCAGGTTTTAAGCTGTTGCACCCAATCTCATTTAAGATAGGACTTAATATTTAAAAGAGAATAGTGAAAATTTCCTCATATTTGTATATGATTTCTATTTTCAAAATATTTTATGCATATTGGCCTTTCTCAAGCAATTAGAATATTAAGCACTTGATAAAAGAGCAAGCAGTGTAACTGATTTCCTGCATTTGGTATTTTTGTGTATATTATTTTGTAAGTTCTGAACGTCTTTCCAGTTGATACTCAATACTTTCACTATGTATCTATGAAATGGTTTATTTGTGTCCATCTCAGTTGCAAATTATAACTGGAAATGCTTTCATAGTTCATTGCTTTATACTAAGGAATAAATTTGACTTTAAGAAGCATCATTAGCTTATACTAGATTAAGTTGAAGCCATGTTTTCAGGCGAAAATGCTTATTTTTATTATTTGAATTGAAATTTTAATTTTCTTCACATTACATTCATCAGTCTATTTAGCATACATATTTCCAAGAATTAGTACTATGACATAACTTCCCATTTATATCAGAAAAAAAGTAATTGTATATATGTGTTTATGTACACATAGGCTTATGCATACACACATACTCGTATTTGTATGTATGTTAGAATTTAGTGATTGCAAAATTGTGAAATATCTATTTAATTATAGTTAAAGCAGACATATTTGAAAATATTATAAAGGCATTACTATCTTTCAAACTGTGTTCTTCAGTTTTTAGGTGTCTTTAGCTGAAATAATCCCTGGGTGTAAGGACTAGCTTCATTTCTGTCACTTTAATAAAACTTGATATATTTTAATAATTTAATAATAATTGAGTAAAATGTATGAACTACTTGTGTCTGGCTCTTTTTACTCGGCATTTACTTCTAAAGTCATTTACCATGCTAGGTGCAACAATACTTTGTTCTTTTGAGTGATGTATGGGTACTCCGTTTTAGGCTTCACCCCTTGTTGTTTATGTAATCTCTCATTGGTTGTTTGGGTTGTTTCCAGTTTATGGCTATTAGAATCAAGCTACTACAAAAGTATGTGTCTATGTCTTTGTATGGAAATAAGTTTTTATTACTTCTGGTCATATACCTAGAACTGGAATATATATGGTAAATATATTTTTAACACTTTAAGAAACTGCCAATATCTGATCCAAAACGTTTACATCCATTTCGATTCCCATCAGCAGTGCTAAGAGTCCCAGCTATTTCACAAGATACTCTTGTTAACAGTTGGTATGTTCAGTCTTTAATTTTTTTTTCTTTAATTTTTGTTACTCTATTAGTGATAGGGTGATGTTTTGCTGTTCTTTTAATTTGCATTTCTTTAAATAATACTATTTTCATGTATCTTTTATGAGTATGTATTTCACATATCTATCTCTAGGTCTATTTGTTCAAATTAAATTTTAATTGTGATTATCACATTTGTCAGGTATGTCTTTTTTTCTTTTTACAAATTTTCATTGCAAGTAGTTTGCTAGATATTTTTAAAAAATGTTGTCTCCTAATCTGTGATTGTGTGTTTGTGTGTGTGTGTGCACGTGCTCAGTTGCTCAGTTGTGTCTGCGTCTTTGTGACCCTATTGACTATAGTTCATGGAATTTTCCAGGCAAGAATATTCGAGTGGGTTACCATTTCATCCTCCAGGAGATCTTCCCTACCCAGAGATCCAAACTGTGTCTTCTGTGTCTCCTTGCATTGACAGGCTGATTCTTTACCACTGAGCCACTGGAGAAACCCAGTCTATAATTGGGTCTTCTTTTCCATTTTGGGCTTCCCCTTAGGTTCAGCTGGTAAAGAATCCACCTGCAATGCGAGAGACTTGGGTTCGATCCCTGGGTTGGGAACATCCCCTGGAGAGGGAAAGGCTACCCACTCCAGTCTTCTGGCCTGGAGAATTCCATAGACTGTACAGTCCATGGGGTCGCAAAGAGTTGGACAGGTCTGAGCGACTTTCACTTTCACTTTCATTTTCTTAACAGTGAATATTGAAGATCAAACCTTTTTGTATGTTTCATAAAGTAAAGTGGCTTTTTTCTTCTTTCATTGTACTGCTTGTCATCCTATTACAATCGTGTTGCCTAACATAAGGTAAATATTTGTTCTTATTTTTTTTTTTTCTAAAAGTTTAATAACTGACTTTCTTACATCTAGACTACTGGTTGCCAACATTAGCACTATTAATATTCGACTGAACAATGCTTTGTCCTGTACTCCGTCTTATCCATTGTATGCTTAGTAACTCTCCTTCTACTGCTACAAGCTATTAGCATCGCCTAGCTTTAAAAACCAAATATATGATTTTAATTCATTGAGTGCTTCAGTAATTTCATTTTAAAGCTTTGTAATATTCTATTATATGACAGTACTACAGTATGTTATTTTAAGCATTCCAAAATTCATGTTTTCAGGGTTAAGTATATAAAATGAAACTGTATTTTTCATATTCTGATAGTTATCTCAAAATGACACCAACACTTTTGGTACTCATTGAAAATGTCACAGAATAAGAAATTTTCCTCATTATTAGCAGAAAAATTATTCCACATTAATACACACTAATATTGAATGATAACATATTTGTTCTTTCATTCATTTTACAAAGGTTTATTTATATACTCAATATATGTAAATATATAAAATATGTATTTTCCCCCAAACAGTAGATAAGCTATGTTAAGTATATGATGAATATGCATAGAGTTTGCATAGAAGTGGGAAATATGTGTTTATATAGAAATAAATTTTCACATGTTTTACCGTTTGGTTATTGTCAAAAGAGCAAATTTTTCACTAACTAAAATATTGAATTATTTGATGCCAAAGTATTTGTATCTTAGATTTTTCTATTCTTACCAACTAAAAAAGGAAAGCGAAACAACCTAGCAGTTACAAAAACAATAACAATTACAGAAGCAACACTGGAAGAACCACATAGCAGAGCTGACAAAAAACAGTTTTCAGATGAATTCAGATATGAAATCCTTCTCTAGCTTGTCAATATGTATAAAATATCTTCACATATCAAATTTTACCCCAGGAAAAAAGGAACCCTCATAACCTATTGGTGGGAATGTAAACTGTACAACCACTATGGAGAACAGTATGGAGATTTCTTTAAAAACTAGTAATAAAACTACCATATGATCAAGCAATCCCACTTGTGGGCACATATATTGAGAAAAACATAATTCAAAAAGACACATGGACCCCAATGTTCATGCAAGACTGTTTAGAATAGCCAAATATGGAAACAACTTAAATGTCCATCAAGGAATGGATATAGAAGATGTGGTATATTACTCAGCCATAAAAAAAAATGAAATAATGTCAGCTGCAGCAACCTGGTTGGACTAGAGATTAAGTCAGAGAAAGACAAATTATTACATGATATCACAAATATGGAGTCAAAAAGATGGTACAAATGAACTAATTTAGAAAACAGAAATAGAGTCACAGATTTAGAAAACAAATTTATTAAAGTCAAAAGGGAGAGGAGGAATAAATTAGGAGATTGGGATTAACATATACACACTACTCTATATAAAACAGATAACTAATAAGGACCTACTGAATAACACAGGGGACTCTACCCAGTGCTCTGTGGTGACCTATATGGGAAAGTGAAAGTGAAAGTCACTCAGTCATGTCCAACTCTTTGTGGCCCCATGGACTGTGGCCTGCCAGGGCATTGCAGGTGGATTCTTCCCAAGAATACTAGAGTGGGTAGACTATCCCTTCTCCAGGGGATCTTCCCAACCAAGGACTAGAACCAGGGTCTCCTGCACTGTAGGTGGATTCTTTGCCAGCTGAGCTACCAGGGAAGCCCTATATGGGAAAATAATCTAAAAAACAATGAATACATGTATATATATAACAGATTCATTTCATTGTATACCTGAAACTAACACAACATTGCAAATCGACTATATTCCAATAAATCAGATGAAATAAAAAATAAGTTTTCACAGAGAACAAGATGGCGGAGTAGGTGGACATGGAGTACATCTCTTAGCATGGATACATCAGGAATACATCTTCAGACACAAAAGTGCATGCAGAACACCAGCTGAGAGTGGACAGGTGTACCTGATTAGAGGAAAAGAATATACAGAACAATGCAAAACTTGAGATTAAGCCCTGAGACTTTAGAGTGGGAGCGCTGACTCCAAGACCCTAGACTACCAGAGAACTAACTCTAGGGAATATCAAATAGTGAGAACTCACACAAAGGAAACCACTTCAATACAAGACTTGGCACCACAGAACTACCAGTAGCACCCTGTATAGGACACCTCATCTAAACAACAAACAAAATGAAAATACAAACCCAATCATCAGCAGACTGGATTACCACCTCACTCAGCCTTGACCATAAGAGGAAAAACAAACAAACAAAAGCTCAGCACAAATCTCACCCTATGTGAAGCTTACACAAACCACTGGACCAACTTTAGGAGGGCAGAAACCAAAAGGAAGAAAGAATTCAACCTTGAAGCCTGGGAAAGGGAGACCTCAGACACAATAAATTAAAAAAAATAATGAAAAGGCAGAGAAATACTACACAAAGGAAGAAACAAACTAGAAACACAGAAGTCCAAATAAATGAAGAGGACATAGCCAAACTACCTGAAAAAGAATTCAGAATAATGATAGTAAAGATGATCAAAAGCCTTGAAAACAAAATGGAGAAAAATGCAGGAATCAATTAACAAAGACTTAGAAGAATTAAAGAATAAACATTCAGAGAAAAACAACACAATTACTGAAATTAAAAATACTCTAGACAGAATCAATAGCAGACTATCTGAAGCACAAGGAATCAGCGACCTGGAAAATAAAATTGTGGCAATAACTTCTGAAGAGCAGAATAAAGTAAAAAATAATGAATGTAGAACTGAGGATAGTCTCAGAGACCTCTGGGACAACATCGAAGCCACCAACATTTGAATTACAGGGGTCCCAGAAGAAGAAGAGAAAAAGAAAGGGTATGAGAAAATTTTTGAAGAGATTATAGTTGAAAATTTCTCCAACATGGGAAAGGAAATAGTCAATCAAGTCCAAAAGGCACAAAGAGTCCCATACAGGATAAACCCAAGGAGAAACATGCCAAGACACATACTAATCAAACTAACAAAGAGTAAACACAAAGAAAGAGCATGAAAAGAAGCAAGGGAGAAGCAACAAGTAACATACAAGGGAAACCCCATATGCTTAACAGCTAATCTTTCAGCAGAATCTCTGCAGGCCAGAAGGGAATGGCAGGATATATTTAAAGTACTGAAAAGGAAAAATGTACAACCAAGATTACAGTACACAGCAAGGATTTCATTCAAAACTGATGGAGAACTAAAAATCTTTTCAGACAAGCAAAAGTTAAGAGAATTCAGTGTCACCAAACCAGCTTTACAACAAATGTTAAAGGGACTTACATAGTCAAGAAATACAAGAGAAGAAAAAATATCTACAAAATCAACCCCAAACAATTAAGAAAATGGCAATAGGAACATATATATTAACAATTACTTTAAATGTAAATAGATTAAATACTCTAAACAAAAGACACAGACTGGCTGAATGGATACAAAAAAAAGACCCATATGTATGCTTTCTACAAGAAACATACTTCAGACCTAAAGACACATATAGACTGAAAGTGAGAAGATGGAAAAATATATTCCGTGCAAACGGGAAGCAAAAGAAAGCTGGAATAGCAATCCTCATAGCAGGAAAAATAGACCTTAAAATAAAGATTACAAGAGATAAGGAAGGACACTACATAATGATCAAGGGATCAATCCAAGAGGAAGACATAACAATTTCAAATATCTATGCACTCAACATAGGAGCACCTCAATACATTAGATAAACACTAACAGACATAAAAGGAGAAATTGACAGTAACACAATAATAATAGGAGACTTTAACACCCCACTCACACCAATAGACAGACCATCAAAACAAAATTAATAAGGAAACAGAAGTCTCAAATGATACATTAGATGAGATGGATCTCATTGATATTTTCAGGACATTCCATCCAAATACAAAGGAATACACCTTTTTCTCAAGTGCACATGGAACATTCTCCAGGATAGACCACATCTTGGTGATTGCAGCCATGAAATTAAAAGATGCTTACTCCTTGGAACGAAAGTTATGACCAACCTAGACAGCGTATTAAAAAGCAGAGACATTACTTTGTCAAAAAAGGTCCGTCTAGTCAAGACTATGGTTTTTCCAGTGGTCATGTATGGATGTGAGAGTTGGAGTACAAAGAAAACTGAGTGCCGAAGAATTGATGCTTTTGAACTGTGGTGTTGGAGAAGACTCTTGAGAGTCCGTTGGACTGCAAGGAGATCCAATCAGTCCATCCTAAAGGAGATCATTCCTGGGTATTCATTGGAAGGACTGATGTTGAAGCTGAAACTCCAATACTTTGGCCCCTTGACTCAAAGAGCTGACTCATTTGAAAAGACCCTGATGCTGGGAAAGATTGAAGGCAGGAGGAGAAGGGGACGACAGAGGATGAGATGGTTGGATGGCATCGCCAACTCAATGGACATGGGTTTGTGTGGACTCCGGGAGTTGGTGATGGACAGGGAGGCCTGGTGTGCTGCAGTTCATGGGATTGCAAAGAGTCGGACATGACTGAGCGACTGAACTGAACTGAATACCATACACAAATATAAACTCAAAATGGATTAAAGACCTAAATGTAAGACCAGAAACTATAAAACTCTTAGAGGAAAACAGAGGCAGAACACTCGATGACATCAATCAAAGCAAGATCCTCTAAGACCCACCTCCTAGACTAATGGAAATAAAAACAAAAGTAAACAAGTGAGACCTGTTTAGTATATGTGCTGCTGAAGCGAGCACAGAGACCTGTTTAAACTTAAAAGCTTTTGCACAGCAAAGGAAACTATAAGTAAGGTGAAAAGACAACCCTCAGAATGGGAGAAAATTACAGCAAATGAAACAACTGACAAAGGATTAATTTCCAAAGTATACAAGCAGCTCATCAAACTCAATGCCAGAAAAACAAACAACCCAATCAAAAAGATGGAAAAAGACCTAAATAGACATCTCTCCAAAGAAGACATACAGATGGCTAACAAACACATGAAAAGATGCTCAACATCGCTCATTATTGGAGAAATGCAAATCAAAACCATAATGAGATATCACCTCACATCAGTCAGAATGGCCGTCACCTAAATGTCTGCAAACAATAAATGCTGGAGAGGGTGTGCACTGTTGTGGGGATGTAAATTGATTCAGCCACTATGGAAGATGGTATGGAGATTCCTTAAAAACCTAGGAATAAAACCACCATATGACCCAGCAATCCCACTCCTAAGCATATTCCCTGAGGAAACCAGGTTGAAAATGATACATGTATCCCATTGTTCACTGCAGCACTATTTACAATAGCTAAAACATGGAAGCTACCTAGATGTCCATCAACAAATGAATGAATAAAGAAGTTGTGATACATATACACAGTGGAATATTACTCAGCCATAAAAAGGAATGCATTTGAGTCAGTTCTGATGAGGTGGATGAACCTAGAACCTACTATACAGAGTGAAATGAGTCAGAAAGAGAAAGGTAAATATTGTATTCTACTGCATATATATGGAATCTAGAAAAATGGTACTGAAGAAATTATTTACAGGGCAGCAATGGAGAAACAGACATAGAGAATACACTTACGGACATGGGAGAGGGGAGGAGATTGTGAGATGTATAGAAAGGGTAAAGTGGAAACTTACATTACCGTATGTAAAATAGATAGCAATGGGAATCTGCTGTATGGCTCAGGAAACTCAAACAGGGGCCCTGTATCAATCTAGAGGGGTTGATGGGGCGGGAGATGCGAGTGAGGTTCAAAAGGGAGGGGATATATGTATACCTATGGCTAATTCATGTTGAGGTTTGACAGAAAACAGCAAAATTCTGTAAAGCAATTATCCTTCAAAAAAAATTAATTAAAAAAATATATTTTCCTTCCACGATGGTTAGAAAAAGCCAACACCAACGTTCCACATTTCAATATTATAAAAGCACTAATCAAATGATTATTTAGTATATTCCAAATGAATAAAGATGTTTTAATTTTTAATTATTAAGGATAATTTAAGACCTGGAGGAAAAATGATAATTTTGTAGTTTGTGACTTTATTAAGATAGAACAAACAAAATGCTGCCACGCTGTGTAAACTGTTATATTTAACTGGCAAAAATTTTATAATTTTAAAAATTAGTCTTTAAAATTTTATAGATTTTTGAAACAAATATTAGTAAACTGTATGGTTCTAGACATTGTAGATAAATTTCCAATAAGTATGTGCTTAACAAAGATATTTTCATTAGATAAATGTAGATAAAGGTGTTTTTGATATGTTACCATAATCTACAAGTTATACTCTGTCCCCCAAAAAGTTTTAACTGTTTGAAATACAGAATACCAATGTTTTTTAGTTAATAATGTGGAATATGTCATGAAAAGTAAAAACCTAAGATCCACAAAATGTATTATTTTCTCATTGATAAATTATTTTTCTGGTGAAACCCCAATACTGTAAACATGAGCATATTTGATACTTAAATGAAGTAGAATTACATTTAAATTTATCAATCAGTGTATCCACATTTCAAGTGCTCAATCACTGAATATGACCAGTGACTATCATATTGGACAGCATGGTGGAATTTTTTCATCATTGCTCAAGAAATATTAAGCAATGCTGTGGGAGAGATTATTTTTCAAAGTATCTGCTGAGACTCCAAAGAGGCTACATTAACATATTGTCTCTTCAGTTACTACCATGTAACATAGGACAATCAGAATTCTCTGCTCCAGTTTCCTCCTCGAGAAAATAACCCTACTAAGATTTCCTGTCTCCCAGGGTTCACATAAGGGTTAAATTTGTAATGCAGGTAAAGTGCCAAGTGTACTTACATGGTATATGTAAGTGCTACTGAGGAAATAAATAGTTACCCTTATTCTATGAAGAACCATGGAACACTTTGTTTCTTAACTGTCACAGTTTAAAAATCCCTCCTACTTCCCAGGTACATTGTCACATTGATGAAAATTTTCTTCTTTCAGCCTGCCTCCAAGCCAAACTACTATGCCAACCAGTTTGCTTTCCCTAGACACAACACACACAGACACCCACAGTGGGAGCAAGGCCAGTGTCCAGCTTCTGTCAGTTCATCCTTTTGCCATTTTACTACAAGTCATTGTGTCCACATGAGCCACGATAAGCCACAAAACAAGGTTGAGCCTATAATTTGTCTTCAAAATGAGGTTAAAGTGAGCATAAATATTGTTTTAGAGTACAACCTTGAAATGGAAATTATCCGAAGCAATGTAGTAACTTAGGGTTATTCTGAGTAATCCTTTTAGCCCCAGAAGAAGCAGAATAGAACCTGAAGTCTTTGACCTATAGCTTTCTCTGTTGTGCCCTAAATGAAAATCCCCAACTTACCATTTGATCCTACATCCCTGGACACTGACACTCCTATTTCATAGATGACACACCTGACATTTACTCAAAAGCAGGGTGAAGGTAGAGTAGGTTTAATAGGGTGAAGTTGCTATTCATTTTCTCTCTAGCTTTTTCTCATCACTTTAGTTTTTTTTTTCCTTCTCTTTTCTTGCTTCAAATTTCCTCAGTACTATAATGAAATGAAAAATGTACAGCCATTGACACTTTAATCATTATCAAAATATACAGAAGGATTAAGTGACTTACTGTATATTATCCTCTAATCACTGTTTATTCTATGATTCTCAAGGGCCCAGAAAGTGCCCCACAGGCTGTATGTAGAAATATCTTCTTGATTTGCCTTGATTTAAAGGAATGCGACCTTAGTGTTTTCTGCATAAGCGGGGATGAAACAGCATCTCTCGACACTAGTTCCGCATCTCTAGACAATGGACACCATTTCCTGCTTGCCAAGATTTCCACGTATTGTATAAAACACATATTCACCCCTTCTTGCAGCATCTTCTACTACACTCTAGCCTCTGGGTGTTTGTACATTTCATCAGTTCTTTGTGCTGTGATAGTCACATACCAGTACTATTTTCTGTGGTTTTCTATTGACTTAGCTGCATGCAGTTTTCTTAACTGTCACCATCACTTCCCATTATTTCTCTTTATATTTCTCCACAAATAAATATTTGTTAATGTACACACTATACACCTTTATATCCAGAAATGAGAAGTGAAATGTTTAACCTTATCATGATTTACCTTCCAACTAGAGAGCTGTTAATAGTGTCAGATTACATAAAACCCTGTTAACATAATGTGATCGGGCATTAATCTTTATCAAAGCAATCTTTTTATAATAATTTCCCAAATAACTGATTGTTGTGTGCACAGATCTTCCCTGGGTACATAAAATAGACTTTCAAATATATCTTGACCACTCATTACCTCCTCCAGTGATGAAAACTCATCATATTAAAGACGAGTATCATGTTATGCAATTTTATTAAAAGGTAGTATGTTTTTCACTACTTTATTCTTATATGTCTTCATACAAATTATCATGTATTAGTAATATGACAGATTTTAAGGAGGCAGCATTTCATTTTAATTAATGTCACCATTACCACAGTGACACCTGCATAAAAATATACAAATGATCTAGAATCAGTTATTTTTTTAACAAAGTAATTATTGAATACTTACTATGTGTTCCACACTATGCTATGTTTAAGCTTTGCATATTTGTTTAGCATATGTAATAGAAGTTAGTGAGTCTTCATTCTTCATAGTTGGGTTACACAGATAACTAACTTTTAGAATATTTTATTTTCATAATGATGAATGTACCCTGCTAGGTCATGCCTGTGTTACTTCTGACTGCTAATATTTAAGCTGCATTAAATCTACTTTGATTGAACATGTTGAGTGTAAATCCTATATGCTCATAAAAAGGAACTGTAATCTATATCAGATAATGATCACTTTAGAGGTGCAATTGTAAATGATCTGAAAATTTTCGTGTCTTGCTTGCAGAATGGGCTTCATTATTCGACTTATTGTCCTTTTCCAGGGAATAAGCTGGAATTTTAGGCATAAATTCCATGATATTATAAAAAAGCTATTGGGGAAGATCAAGAGCTTGTGTTCAAAGCAGCAACATTTGGCTTGGATGAATTGGATGAAATATTTTATTTTTGTAGGTTTAATAATTTACACACTAATTTCCAAAGTCCCTCATAGTTTGTCACTCAAAGGCTTCAGTTCAGTTCAGTTCAGTCACTCAGTCATGTCTGACTTTTGCGACCCCATGGACTGTAACATGCCAGGCTTCCCTGTCCATCACCAACTCCCAGAGTTTACTCAAACTCATCTCCATTGAGTCAGTGATGCCATCCAACAATCTCATCCTCTGTTGTCCCCTTCTCCTCCTGCCTTCAATCTTACCCAGGATCAGGGTCTTTTCAAATGAGTCAGTTGTTCGCATCAGGTGGCCAAAATATTGGAGTTTCTTCAGCTTCAGCATCAGTCCTTCCAATGAATATTCAGGACTGATTTACTTTAGGATGGACCGGTTAGTTCTCTTTGCTGTCCAAGGGACTCTCAAGAGTCTTCTCCAGCACCACAGTTCAAAACCATCAATTCTTCAGGGCTCAGCTTTCTTTACAGTACAACTCTCACATCCATCCATGGCTCCAGGAAAAACAATAGCTTTGACTAGACAGACCTTTGTTGGTAAAGTAATGTCTCTGCTTTTTAATATGCTGTCTATGTTGGTCATAGCTTTTCTTCCAAGGAGCAACTGACTTTTAATTTCATGGCTGCAGTCACCATCTGCAGTGATTTTGGAGCCCAAAAAAATAGCCTGCTACTGTTTCCACTGTTTCCCCATCTATTTGCCATGAAGTGATGGGACCAGATGCCATGATCTTAGTTTTTTGAATGGCTTAGCAGGCATCTTTACTCACTGAGCAACCTGGGAAGTCCTGTATATGTATGTTGTGTATATTTGGATTTTTTTTTTTTAATGTTGAATTTTTTCCTGGATACATCATTATGTATGCCAAAATTCATTAGAATTATTTGGTAATTTGCTAGTGTTTCTCCATTTAAAAATATGTAATTTTCTTAGATTGACTTTAACTTTTAATGTAACATTTTATTTGTCTTTGTTGTTTTTTTCCTATTCTGGTTCCTTTCTTATTCTTTGTTGTTTCTCTGAAAATAAAACTAATAAATATAAGCCATATAGGTTCTCATATATTTATACTTAAATTTTTCATCATTTGTATTATACAAATGATTCTTTTAGATACGTCTGTTCTACAGGAATGAACAAAGAATACACCTTTTTAAAAATATTCACGAACTCATTGTTTCTTAGGTTACCGTTCTTTCATAGAAGTTACTTTGTCATTAGTTATGCAAAAGATTCCCTGAAAACTTTCAGAAGCTCATATTTTTCGAAGTTCTGTGCCTCAAACTATCTTTGTTTATGTTTTTTCTCTTTTATTTGTTCTCAATTTTCTTATATCTACAACAGATGATAAAATGATAAATTATATTATAGACAGAACATGAATTTTTAAGTTTTTTAATAAAGACTGATCAACAATTTAAACTTCTGAAAAATATGACCACGTTCTTCAACATCTGAAGAAAGTGTCAGGAAATTCAAAGTTTGTAAACACTTTTCTACATGGCATATTCAAAAATTCACAAGCACATATGATCATTACTTTTCTACATATTAAATAACATTAACAGTAAAAAGTAAAAAAAATTGGTAGCTATTGAAATTTATATAGAGGTTCCCAGGTGGTGCCATGGTAAAGAATCTACCCACCAATACAAGAGACATAAGACATGGGTTCAATCCCTGGGTTTGGGAAGATCCCCTAGAGTAGGAAATGGCAAACCACTCTGGTATTCTTGCCTGGAAAATTCCATGGACAGAAGAACCTTGCAGCCTACAGTGCAGGGGGTCACAGTTGCGAAGGATCACAGTCTCAAAGAGACATGACTAAGTGAGCACAAGCACAAACAAGCACAATGAAGTCTATAACAAGTACCAGGCTAGGTAGATAAGGAATAGATTTTGCCCTGAATTTGTTTTGTTCAACAGTATGATTTGATTTCTGAACAACTGACTGAAATATTGTGTGTATATATATATATATATTAAAGATTAGCCATACACTGTCTCAAAATTTATCCTGTTCCAGAAAAGCTTCCCTTCAGGAGAGCCTTACTTTATGCCACCAAACCCTGTTTTGCCCAATGTTTTTGTTGCATCATTTATCTACTTAAATCCGGTTTTCCTTAAAAGCCAGTTTTTGTTTTCTGTTTAAGATGCTTCGCAAACTTAACCCATTTGCTAAATGATTTTAAATGAAGGAAATTATTTTAAAATTATGTAATATTTTAATATTCTGCTATTGCTTCAAAAAACCACTGTTTTCACATGCTATTATACTTTATTTCTTTATATAGACAAATAAAAGCTTAAAGGCAGGCCCAGTCTTAGCACCAGCAAGAAGGTTGGGTATAAATGGCAGCCCACAAACCATATGTTCAGATACTTAAAAGTTAAAATCCAGTTAACATATTGTGAAATAAAGTATATTCTATCCTTCTGCCTTGACAAATATATCTTCATAAAGTCCTGGAAAGCCAGGGTTGAATTTGGAAATATTGGACTTCTTATAGTTCCAGAATAAAGCTTGATATTATGTAGACAGCCAGCCTGCCTGCAGTCCACATTCTGTTCCCATCCATGGCTCCCTTCTGCACTGTGAGAAGCTCAGAACATATGCAGGTGGCCCAGTTGCCCGTAAGACCAAGTTTTGTTCATATATCCTGAAGACAAATTGGGTTGGCCGCTATGTCTGTGGATAGACCTGGGGTAAATGTCCATGCAAACTCTGGTATTGGTCTTAGAACCATTTGAATCTAGAATTTCACTCTCAAGTACCCCATGTATGACCTCCAAAAGTAGAGGCATGGGCTCTAAGTGGAAACTTTCCCTTGGCCGATGGGGAGTGGTATGTGTAGAAATGGAATCTAGTAGGCTGCAAAACATGGGACTGATGCAGATGACCTTTCTCCATGCTGAAAAGACAGTGGTGCATTGACGAAATTCTTGTCTCCAAGTGCACTAGTGAAATATCCCAGAGGCAATGAAACAGAAACGCTCACAGACTGATTTAAGGTGATTAGAACATATTACTTCTCAAACTAAACTGAAGTTCACAAAGAGAAGCAAGAAGAAAGATACTAGGAAGATAAACACACTTAGGGAAAGGTACTTATTGGTGGAAGAATCATACTATCTGAATCCTGAGATGTGCAATGGTTATATTCCTTCTCAGTCTCTCTCTCTTCCCCTCTTTCTTTTGGCCTCTCCTTTACTCTTGCCTCCTCAACAGCTTTGCCTAACATGGCTTGGGTATAAGAATGAAAATCAAAATTTGAACAAATGGATTCCAACAGATGGAACCATGGCTGGGCCAGTGACACACACATATTTTACTACAATGATGCACAAAAAAAGGTAAAATGTGCTTTACCAACATCTGTAGCTTGCCAATTTTTTGAGCTGAGCTGGTGGCCAAAATAGAACTGTACTAGGTATAATCAAACTCATGTCCATTGAGACAGTGACGCCATCCAACCATCTCATCCTCTGTCATCCCCTTCTCCTCCCACCTTCAATCTGTCCCAGCATCAGGGTCTTTTCCAAGGAGTCAGTTCTTTGCATCAGGTGGCCAAAGTACTGGAGTTTTAGCTTCAGCATCAGTCCTTCCAATGAATATTCAGGATTGATTTCCTTTCAGATGGACTGGTTCGATCTCCTTGCACTCCAAGAGACTCTCAAGAGTCCTCTCCAACACAACAGTTCAAATGCATCAATACTTCAGCACTCAGCTTTCTTTATAGTCCAACTCTCACATCCATACATGACTACTGGAAAAACCATAGCTTTTAGATGGACCTTTGCTGGCAAAGTAATGTCTCTGCTTTTTAATAAGCTGTCTAGGTTGGTCATAACTTTTCTTCCAAGGAGCAAGTATTTTTTTAAATTCATGGCTGCAGCCACCATCTGCAGTGATTTTGGAGCCCCCCAAAATAAAGTCTGTCACTGTTTCCATTGTTTGCCCATCTATTTGCCATAAGTGATGGGACCCAATGCCATGAGCTTGGTTTTCTGAATGTTGAGTTTTAAGTGAAATGTTTCACTCTCCTCTTTCACTTTCCTCAAGAGGCTCTTTAGTTCTTCTTCACTTTCTGCCATAAGGGTGGTGTCATCTGCGTATCTGAGTTTATTGATATTTCTCCTGGCAATCTTGAATCTTGGAGGATGAAAATGCCCATCATTCTCCTATTGCCCCCCCACCAGTTGAAATCCCTGATAATTTTATAATGCCACCAAACAAGCACCACATGAGCCATATGCTATCAAAGCAACACATCATGATGCCAGCAACTCCTCTGCAATATGTATAATCAGCCACACAAGGATATTTGTGCTCCTCCAGCAGTACTGTTCCACCTCTACCTTGCTCAGTCAGGAAACCTTTCCTAATTGAACAAGGATTTGATATTCAACAAAATTCAACAGCAACTTAATAACTCTCCTGATTCAGGATGACTCAAATTGAGGTGCTAAAGAACTACCACCTCCTGCCCTAGCATCTGCTCACCATCATCCTGAGTATCAGGGTCAACCAATGGTCTCACACCCTTCTCATATTATGCCTCCACAGCAACAGTAAGTACTACCCTGACCTCCTCCACCACCAATAAACCATTCAGTGCCACAGCCTCCCCAGGCCACAGGTACTCTTCACTTGATGTATAGCTGAGTTCCACCTCTACCAATGACCTCCGCTCCACCACCAATTACCCCTCCCCTGGGCATATCATTGCCCAGATGCCATCTTATATGAATCATCCTCCAGGACCTCCCCCGCCTCAACATGGAGGTCCTCCTATAACTGTGTCTCCTCCTCACCGTGATAACCCTCACTCTTCGCCCCAGTTCACTGAAGATCAAGGAACTCTGAGCCTTCCATTTATACAACTAAGGGGAATGAGCCCTGGTCTGTGGCCTGCACCAAGAGGGCCACCTCCTCCTCCACAAATGCAGGGTCCTCCTTCTCAAACCCCACTTTCTGAACTATATCATCCCTATCAGACAAGATATAGACCATGTTACCAATAATAATAGTATTCTGAACTGAAGATATGATGAGGAAACAAAACGTATGTATAGTTAATCTTTTAATTAAGCCTTGACTGGGGAAGGAGAATACCTCTTACTGAGGAGGCTAAAAACATTTAGGGTCTTGTCTCTTGAAATGGTTTTAAATCTTGACTTAGGGTTGATATCAGGTACTATACTGCAGTGTGGATAAGTAGCTCAGTTCAGCACAGCTGTATTTTAACATCGTTGTTCCCCTGTTGTGGTAAATTGACCCACAGGCGATCATTTGTAAAAATTCTGAAAAAAAAAAAAATCCATTTTTCTACTTTCAAAGGTAAACTCAATGTTTAATTTTTCTTTTGAAACATTTTTAATTTGTGTAAAAAGATTAAATTTCAGTATGGCTCTAAAAGGCTATTTTTATGTGAATTTAAGTGCAGTCATACTATTTTTTAAACCATGTGTTTTACCACTAATTTCTCAGAGATACAATAAAACCCTAAAAGTAAAAATAAAAAAAGAAAACAAACAAAATAAATCATCCTGTGAGTGCATCTATATATTGTGGGCAAATAGATTACTTATTAATTCTGTTTAATTTTTCTTAATTTTTCTTATTACTCTTGTCAGTTTTTATGTTGTTTCTATCAAAAATGAGCATTTCCAAATAGTACACAATCTCACATCATGTCTTAGGGTTTCCACCTCATTTTTAAAGTAAAAACTGTTTTTCAATTGGTTTTAATGATAAAATCCTTCATTTTTTCATATGACATTTTAAAATGTTTTATATCACGCATCACAAATTATGATGGAATAGAACCAAAAATGCTACAAAACTATAAGATTGTTTTCCCTTACTTTTCATCTGCCAATCCCTTGCTTTACTATCCCTCTCTGTCTTTTTGATCTGAAAGTCTACTGTCTTAACAAAACACAAATTACACTAAGGCAGACAATGAAACACAGATATTCATCAACATACCTGACTTTTTTTTTTTCTTCAGTTATTTGAAATGCTCCATTGGGGAAGTATAAATTAAAAAAACAAAGTAGAGGAAGATATCAAGCTTAGCTCTGTCACTATGCATTAGCAAAGGTCAAATTTCCACATATGAGATGTTTTAAAGCAAAGAATCAAGGTATATTTTTAATGAAATATGTTTAATATTCCTTTTACCAATCAAAAGGAATGAAGAGAATTTTATCTTTAGTTCATCAGTGATAAGCACTTCCACGTACTTCCACAGTTGTAATATAATTCACGACATGCTTTTATCCTAAATACTTGTCAGAGTCTATTAAACATTATTTCTTTCAACTTTACCTTTCAGCTAGAAGTGAACAAATAACTTTTGAATATTTAGCAGTTTCTATTTTCCAAAAGATCCTCATTAATCCACGTTTAGCTAATGCTCTTCATGCAATGAATGTCTGTTATTCAGAACTGTATGTCCAGCAACAGAATGCTCCATTAACTTCTTGTATTTTTTTCTTCAATAAGCAAATTTTAGCAAAGTTCATAGAGTTCTGAAATTCTTTACAACAAAATCTTAAACAATTAATTGTTCACAATAATTTACATGAGTTATTTTTCACTTACTTTCTTATTTGTATTAATTTATACCTAGATACAGGCTATCCTGGTGGCTCAGTTGCTTAGAATGTGCCTGCAATGCAGGAGATCCAGGTTTGATCTCTGGGTTGGGAAGATCCCCTGGAGAAGGAAATTGCACCCCACTCCAGTATTCTGGCCTGGAAAATCCTATGGATGGAGGAGCCTGGTAGGCTGCAGTCCATGGGGTCGCGAAGAGTCAGGCACGACTGAGCGATTTCACTTTCACTTTTCACTTTCATGCATTGGAGAAGGAACTGGCAACCCACTGCAGTGTTCTTTCCTGGAGAATCCCAGGGACGGGGGAGCCTGGTGGGCTGCTGTCTATGGAGTCGCACAGTCGGACACGACTGAAACAACTTAGCAGCAGCAGCAGCAGCAGCAGATACACTCACATGCAAATAAGATATTATTTATTTTTCAGTATGGTAGAAAATGGAAATATCAAAATCATTAGTATAATTAGAATCAGTTCAATACCAGATGTCATTACACTCTATTTTGTTTCTTTTCTTTGGATATTTTTGAAGTAGACAAACTAAATCTACCCCACATTTCATAGTACATCATTGTCTTTGGTCTGTGAAAGCCTAATCTTTGCTTTGTTGGAGGAGTATATGTCAGTGGTACTGGGGATAGTGTTGGGAAAAAAACCCTCATATTCTCTGGCCACACTCTAATGGTGGAGGCAGAAGAATGAAGATAGGTTTTTAATCTATGTCAGTAATAAGTACTACAGAGAAAAATAAACAAGAGAGGTGATAAAAAATGCTGGGACAGGGCAAAAGTGGACTGTTGTCTGAAAATGATTCCCTGATAAGTTAATACATGTAAGAAGAGTGGACAACTCATGAGGATATGAGCATTAAAAATAAGTAATAATATTAATATCAATAGTTTTAAAAAGGAGAAACTGATGCCTAGGAATGATTCCAGTGCAGCTGATGCATCAAAGATAGAGTGTTAAAAGATGAAACCACAGAAATGTGGGTGGAAAAATCATATTGAAATATTAGACCAATTAAGCACTTTGGCTTTCACTCTCTTTGAAATGGGAAAGTTTGCATGGATTCAGGCAGAGAAGAGACATGATATGACCTTAGTCTTTCAGTAGATCATTGTGGTTGCATTGCAAAAAACAGACTAAAGGGAGGGAAGGACAGAAACAAGGACACCATTTGGATACATTTACTAAATTCCAGGTGTTGTATTGTGAAATCTGAACCAGGATTATAGGAATAGAGGAGGAGTTTGGGAGTTATTAAATACATGGATCCTGGCCTCAGAGGACCTGGGTTCTAAATCCAATTTATAAACACAGTGAGTGTTAAGATATTGTAAAAGTTACATAGTCTCTCCTAGTTTCAGGATCCTCATCTATAAATGAAGTTTATATATGTAAAAATAAGTAATAGATGTAGTGTAATACTCAGTAGATTTAAGTTAAATAATGTATTACATTTCTTTTTAATATTCAGTATGGATAGGAGACAGGATGGAATGAATGAGAAAATGAACTATGGTGGATATACTCAAAACCACTTATTTGTACACTTTTAAATGAATGAATTTTATAGCATGTAAATTATGGCTTGATAATAAAATAATAGAAAATAAATGAGGATAATGGTTTTATGAATATATATATATTTATATATACAGATCTTTTAGAACCATATTCATGTTTCACATACTGAAAAAAAAAATCAAAAAGGGAAAGAAAACTCAAAATTGAACTCAAATAGAAGTAAATGAATCATTCAATTATAAGTAAATAACACAACCATAACACATATAAACAAAGGAGGGACAAATTAGATAAGTATGGAATATATCATTCTGATCATCTATGTGAAGCTGAAGCCAAAAAGAACAGAATGCAACTATTGTTCTTCCATTAGTACACTTGTTACTCATAACTTGATTTAAGAATTGAAATTATGTATATTCTAGGGTTTAGCAAATAAGTAAATATATTGTGTCTAAATATTTATCAAATATATTAGAGATATCAGCATGAAGTCTTGTTTATACAGCTTTATATATAAAGACAGACAGCCCATGGGGTCACAGAGTTGGACACAACTTAGCCACTGAACAACAACAGAGTGAAAGAGAGGTAGATTTTCAGATGTATGTTAAGAAGATTTTTAAATTAAGTAATAATATTATTTTATATATACCATTATAAAAAAATAAAGTATAATGAGATTATACTCACTAGAGGGGTAGCTCAAATGGTACAGAATCTGCCTGCAATGCAGGAGACCTGGGTTCAATCCCTGGGTTGGGAATATCCCCTGGAGAAGGATATGGCAACCACTCCAGTATTCTTGCCTGGAGAATTCCATGGATAGAGAAGCCTGGTGGGCTCCAGTCCATGGGGATGCAATGAATCAGACACAACTAAGCAACTAACATTCTCGCACTTTCACAGCAAATATGAAGTAGATGTTATCTTTATATACAATTTGCAACATCAAGAAAAGATGATTTTGATGGCCAACAAACATGAAAAAATGTTCAACTTCGCTCATTATTAGAGAAATACATATCAAAACTACAGTGAGGCAGTAGTCAGAATGGCCATCAAAAATCTACAAACAATAAATACTGGAGATCATGTGGAGAAAAGGGAACAGTTTTACACAGTTACTGGAAATGTTAATTGATACAACCGCTATGGAATACAATATGGAGATTTCTTCAAACGCTAGGAATAAAACTACCATATGACCCAGCAATTCCACTACTGGGCATATACCCTGCATGCGTGAGTGTTAAGTCACTTCAGTCATGTCCAACTCTGTGTGACACTATGGACTGTAGACCACCAGGCTTCTCTGTGCTTGGGATTCTCCAGGCAAGAATCCTGGAGTGGATTGCTGTGCCCTCTTCAAGGGTATCTTGCTGACCCAGGGATCAAACACAAGTCTCTTGTATCTCCTGCATTGGCAAGCAGGTTCTTTATCACCAGCGCCACCTGGGAAGGCCCATATGCCCTGAGAAAACCATAATTCAAAAAGACACATATACCCCAATGTTTATGGCATCACTATTTACAATAGGTAGGACATAGAAGCAACCTAGATGTTCACTGACAGATGAATGGATAAAGAAGTGTGGTACATTTATACAATGGAATATTACTCAGCCATAAAAAGGAATGAATTGGGGTCAGTTCTACTGAGGTGGATGAACCTAGAGCCTGTTATACAGAGTGAAGTAAGTCACAAGAGAAAAAAAAATATTGTATAATAACACACACACATATATATGGAATCTAGAAAAATACTGATGAGTCTATCTGCAGGGCAGAAATAGAGAAACAGACACAGAGAACAGACTTGTGGACACAGTGGGAGGAGAGGGTGGAGTAGAGTGAACTGAGAGAGCAGCACTGAAAAATATCCACTTCCATATGTAAATCAGATAGCTCTTGGGAAGTTGCTGTGCTCAACCCAATACTTTGTAACAACCTAGAGAGATGGGGGGATGGGAGGGGTGGAAGGGAGATTGGAGAGGGAGGAAGCATATGTATACTTACAGCTGATTCACACTGTTGTATGGCAGAAACCAACACAACCTTGTAAAGCAATTTTTCTCCAATTAAAAAAAATTATGACCTAATGAAAAGCCATAGTTCAGTTCAGTTCAGTCGCTCAGTCATGTCCGACTCTTTGCAACCCCATGAATCGCAGCAAGCCAGGTCTCCCTGTCCATCACCAACTCCCAGAGTTGACCCAAACCCATGTCCACTGAGTCAGTGATGCCATCCAACCATCTCATCTTCTGTCATCCCCTTCTCCTCCTGCCCCCAATCCTTCCCAGCATTAGGGTCTTTTCCAATGAGTCAACTCTTCGCATGAGGTGGCCAAAGTATTGGAGTTTCAGCTTCAACATCAGTCCTTCCAATGAACACCCAGGACTGATCTCCTTTAGGATGGACTGGTTGGATCTCCTTGCAGTCCAAGGGACTCTCAAGAGTCTTCTCCAACACCACAGTTCAAAAGCATCAATTCTTTGGTGCTCAGCTTTCTTCACTGTCCAACTCTCACATCCATACATGACCACTGGAAAAACCATAGCCTTGACTAGACGGACCTTTGTTGGCAAAGTAATGTCTCTGCTTTTAAATATGCTATCTAGGTTGATCATAACCTTCCTTCCAAGGAGTATCTTTTAATTTCATGGCTGCAATCACCATCTGCAGTGATTTTGGAGCCCAGAAAAATAAAGTCAGCCACTGTTTCCAGTGTTTCCCCATCTATTTCCCATGAAGTGATAGGACCAGATGCCATGATCTTAGTTTTCTGAATGTTGAGCTTTAAGCCATCTTTTTCACTCTTCTCTTTCACTTTCATCAAGAGGCTTTTTAGTTCCTCTTCACTTTCTGCCATAAGGGTGGTGTCATCTGTTTGCAAAGTATTGTCTATAGAATAGCATTTATTTTTAATGATTTATGGAGACGCAACCAGTCCATTCTAAAGGAAATCAGTCCTGAATATTCATTGGATGGACTGATGCTAATGCTGAAACTCCAATATTTTGGCCACCTGGTGCGGAGAACTGACTCATTAGAAAAGACCCTGATTCTGGGAAAGATTGAAGGCAGGAGGAGAAGGGGACGACAGAGGATGAGATGGTTGGATGGCATCACAGACTCAATGGACACGAGTCTGAGTAAACTCCGGGAGTTGGCGATGGACAGGGAAGCGTGGTGTGCTGCAGTCCGTGGGGTCGCAAAGAGTTTAACACGACTGAGCGACTGAACTGAACTGATTGGAAGAAAAGTGAAAGTGAAAATCACTCAGTCTTGTCCAACTCTTTGCAACCCCATGTACTATACAGTCCATGGAATTCTCCAGGCCAGAATACTGGAGTGGGTAGCCTTTTCCTTCTCCAGGGGATCTTCCCAACCCAGGAATAGAACCCAGGTCTCCTGCATTGCAGGTGGATTCTTTACCAGCTGAGCCACAAGGGCAGCCCATGAATACTGGAGTGGGTCGCCTATCCCTTCTCCAGTGGATCTTTCCGACCCAGGAGTCAAATCGGGGTCTCCTGCATTGCAAGTGGATTCTTTACCAACTGAGCTATTAGCGAAGCCCCTATATTGACATTGGTTGAAAATATGTTCTTGCCAGTTATTATTTAACTTTTATTACTTTTAAAAATTATGTAGTAAAATTTATAATTTTTATTTTTCCCCACTGACTTTAGTTTTAAAGAATCTTCATACATAGAACTTAAAGAAAATTTTGCTTGTTAGTTTCCCTCTAGGACTTGTATAGTTTCATTTTTATATTGTATACTGGGATCTTATTACATTATTATTAATAATTCAGGCCTCACTCCATTGGTGATGTGATATTAAATAAATGGAAGAAAGCAGCACAAGGAGAGAAACTGTTAATATCTGAGATCTATAATCGAGAGCTAAAGGTGTTTTGAAAATGGATGAAGAAAAGTCAATGGATAATGTGAGAAGAATTGATATTATTTATTAATCTGAAGCAGGATAGTATCTGCCTAGAAAATTTTTTCTTTTACTACCATCTCAATACTTTAGCCACCTCATGCGAAGAGTTGACTCATTGGAAAAAACCCTAATGGTGGGAAAGATTGAGGGCAGGAGGAGAAGGGGACGACAGAGGATAAGATGGCTGGGTGGCATCACCAACTCGATGGACATGGATTTGGGTAGACTCCGGGAGTTGGTGATGGACAGGGAGGCCTGGCGTGCTGCGATTCATGGGGTCGCAAAGAGTCGGACATGACTGAGCGACTGAACTGAACTGAACTGATTGAAAGTTATTTTAATCACTTATTTTCTCCAAATTTTTCTTCATTCAGTCTATTCATGCCCACTTGATAGCTGATTTTTCTCTAGAATTTTGAACCATTTGGAGGATAAAAACAACTTACTCATTTGTTAAACAACTACTTTCTGTACGTAAAAGTTTAATAGAAAGCAAACTTGTATTATAAGAAAGATGTTTTAAATACTTTGCAATTAGCTATCATATAATCATGGGGAAAAAAGACTATTACTCAAGCTATGACTGAACTGTCTACAGTTTCATCAAACTATGGCCATTGTGCCAATATTTGCGGTTCTCTTTGAATATATGCATTTACTGGTTTGTTTGATCTTTTTTTTTTTTTTTCAGAGGAGGCTTGTCTTGTTCCTTTAGTCACTGGTTTCCAAAGTCCCTTACTAAAATCCAATTACTCCACAAGAGGTCTAGTGTTACCAGTGCTAATAACAGAATACAACAAAATAATTATGTAATATGTTCTAAGAAGAATAAACTATATTTTATGTATTATGTATTTTACGCTGACCACTGTGCTTCTAATAATTTAGACTAGGAACACATGAGCTATTTGGTGCTCGCATCAAAATATTAAGTCATTTGATTTTTGTGTCAACTAAAATCCCTACGAATTTTTGATACAATCTGCTTCGTTGGCCATATGATACTTTGAAATTAATTTCATGGTTTTCATTTGTAGTTATTAAATGTCATTTGTCAATGTGGTCTATTGTTCTAGTCTGTCAAAATCATTTTTGTATCACAGCTTTGCAGTGTTTCATATTAACAACAGCAAAAGGTTACAGTATCTAATATGCTATTAGTATGCTAAATCTAAGCCAATGATTAAAATATTCAGTATACTAAGATCAAGTTTAAAAGTCTGATCAATTTTGACTGCCTTTACAGTTTGAAAATGATCCTCATACTTCTTTTTGATTGCATTACTGCAGACAAAACACCAGGATCACCAGGATGAATTAGGCAACATATCATTGATTTCTCATAAAGTTAAATACTCATTGAGAAAAAATATATATATACATATACTTATACTTTTATGTATAAGTGCTGTTCTATTATCATTTATTGAAATAGTTTTCTGTATTGCCCAAATATGTTCACAAAACATTACTGGTTTTATTCCATTATTTTCATAGTGGTTGTGATGGTTTAGGTTGCTAAATTGTGTCTGACTCTTAAGACCTTGTGGACTGTAGCCTGCCAGACTTCTCTGTACATGGGATTTCCCAGGCAAGAATACTGGAGTGGGTTGCCATTTCCTTTTCCAGGGGATCTTGCTGACTCAAGGATTGAACACAAGACCCTTGCATCGCAGGTGGATTCTTTACCAACTGAGCCACCAGGGAAGACACACTATAATTACAGTAACTCAAAACCTCATGAAGGTGACTAAAAAGACAGAAAAATTCTACCTAACTAAAATTAAAACCAATACACAAACCAACCAGGAAAGAGAAAGAAATAACCTATGAAAGATAAACTGATATTGAAGATCTTAGATATCCAAATATGTCCATCAGAAATCATAACAGGTAGCAATGTAAAGCTGGGCACCCTTTCTACATTATATATAATGTATCATTTCATGGATGTTGAAAGCATAACTTGAAAAAAATAATTAGCACAATCAACTCAAAAATATATATTTTGTTGATTCTTTTAATTCATAAATAATACTTTATGCTCAGTCACATCCAACTCTTTGTCACCCTATGGACAGTAGCCCGCTAGGCTCCTCTGTACATGGGATTTTCCCGGCAAGAACACTGGAGTGGGTTACCATGCCCTCCTCCAGGGGATCTTTCCTACCCAGGGATTGAACTCGAGTCTCATGTGTTGCAGGCAGAATCTTTACCACTGAACCACTGGGGAAGCCCAAAATACTTTATCTATCAGTTCTTTAAAATAACAGTAAAATCAGAAGATGATACATACAACGTAAGTCACACTGTGACCAATTTGTATGTATACAATTTGATATGCTGAATCATATAACACTGTTAGAACCAACTCAGAGAACTAAGATGAAGCATAATAGTTAATAATAAGATAAAATAATAAACCACCAAAAACAGACAAAAATTTCTATGGTGAAACTATAAAATCCAAATACATAGTGTACTTTTATTTTGTGGAAAATAATATTGTTTTATTTTTATTTGTGGAAAAATCAATAAAGTAGTAATTTCAGTATTAATATGAACAAAAAGATAATTCAAAGAAGAAGATTTAAATGGAATTATGAGAGTTATAGTGAAGGGCAAAATTTACAATGAATATATGAATTCTAAGCTTTTGTAAATTTGAACAGATGGATCAAAATATATTCAATAAAATATAAATTCTAGGAAAAAAGTAAATAAAACAAAACACTAAATCTTTCCTAGATCATTTTAAAAACAGAACATGATAAAGTTTGAAGAAAATACTTTAAAACATTGGTTTCATGTATATTATGTGAAGTTACATATTTATACATGAACTATATAAAAATGTATATGTGTAGGGGGGTTGGCATTTTAAAGTACTTTTGTATTTGGCTCAACAGGTAGAAATATTGCATTATCGAATTACAATGCAATACTATTAACTAATAACAAAAAATCAAAATCATCCCCCTAAAATAATATAACTGTACAAGCATTACCTTAAATAACTCTTGTATCAATCAAGAGCTATAGATCCAAAAAAGCAAACAGAATGTTCACAAAGCAGTACTCAGAGGAAAGTGTTTCTCATAAATTATTATTATTAAATAGAAAGTAAATTTAAATAAGTCACTGAACTATTGAAATTGAAACAGTGTAATATTAGTTCTTTAGGAAGCAGATATTATATATATAAAGAATAAATTAAGTAAAAATCAGGATGAACAAAGTAAAATTTAAAATCTAAGAAGTAATTCTTTTAAAATACTTTTATTTTCTTTTTAATTGAAATATAGGTGTTTTCCAACATTATATTTGCTTCAGGCATACAATGTAGTGAGGAAAAAAAATACTTCTGAAAAGACTGAGCAACAGAAACTAGGGAAATGACAATACTATCAATATTAGGGATGGAAAATCAGTATAGTTACAAATATAAAGTATATTCAAAGAGCAAAATACTGTGTACATCAATATGTCATTACATGTAGAACCCATGTAGCCAGACATACTTTGTAAATAAATAAATATGTAAGATAAATAAATAAATCTGCACCAGAGAGATTTAAAACAACTCAAATTATCACCTCTTGAAATACCATCCTCTTTTTATTACTTGTTATTACCCCACTACTACATTATACACCTGAAAGTTAATATTGCCCTCGGAGTTTTACTTGCTTCTGCTTTTCTTAGTCTTTCTCTTTTTCTCATTTTATGTCACAGCCTATACAAATGTTAAGCGTCCTGTTTATTATTATCAATCCTCTTAGAGTTAGGGATATTCTTTCTGAATCTTTTGTCATATATGATACATTTTATTAATACCTATTTCTATAATGCCTGACAGGTTGCATCCATACTTAATGCATTTTGTAGGTTCCATTTATATTTGAAATCTGATGGAATATTCATCGTATATAGCAGCACATCTTATGAATTTCATCTATTTGAAAGACTATTTTATCTTCTTCTATAGTATAATTAAACATACTCAAATAACTGAAGTCCACATTACAATGATGGTGAATAAAATGAGTCATGTTATATAAGATAGGTACAAATATATTTAATAATGTAGATTTGATAAATAATATAGTTCTTATAAAATCACTATTCAAAATTGGTGGCTGACTATAGACTTTTTTTGTTGGGGGGTGGGGAAGTCATCATTTCTAACTAGTGTTTCACGGGAAAATTTTTCATGTATTAAAGATCAGGTTATATATAAAGGAATAAAAATCACCAAGCACATATGACTTTGTTATATTGTGGTTGGAAAAATTAAATCATTCTTTCTTTTCATTTAAAAAATGCTTTGCTAAGACAATTTGATGACTGTTAAGTAAAATATGAGATTTCTGTTTATAAACTAATGTTAGTTTATTGCATTTATCATACTGTTTACAATTCTACTCAAGATATTGAAAAATGTTTGACTAATATGCACTGTAAAACATGACCTCAGCTAAAGTCAGTCATCCAATTGAGACATTTTTTTCTTGAAATATATACGTACTATTTTATGATCATTACACAAGCAAGCTGGCTGTTTTATCTTCTATTACAGCTTCATTTTGCCCTAGGGAATCCAGCTGCCAGAAAATGTGTTATCATTACACGCATGTCAAAAAAGATAGTACACACTTCACTAAAATACACTCATTCAACACATTCATTTGGCAACCTCCAGCTGCTACATATTTAACACAAACTTGAAATTATCTGCTACACTGGGAATTGATAGAAAGATTTACTTCAGTGGAAATACAAAACTAATTGGATAACATAGTTTGTAGCTTATTCCTTTACACTCCTGTAAAAGCAACCCAATTTTCACTGGCTAAATTTTTTTAAATGAATTTATGGTACCCAATCAGAATGCTGTACTATAACTATAGTGATTTAAAGGCATGTGTAATTGGATTAGGAATAATACAAAAAATATTGATCCTTTCATTTATACTTTAGGCATGGATTTAGGGGACCTTTTTACATGTAGAACCAATTTCCTTTTTATTGGTTCTGCTGGCTTTCGTAATTCACTCATTTTGACAAAATACTTCTTTGTGAACCTGCTCTAGAAAGCTTTTCCTTTTGTCAAGACATATTCAATTAGTTCTGGGAATTATCCTCTAGCCATTAAAATTTCAAATCCAGTATATCAAAAATAAAATTATAGCAACAATAAAATTATATCAACATACTTCTAAGTTCTTCCTGCTGGTCTTAACATCAAAATAACACTACACATGCCTAAAAATCTACCTGAATGACTGCTTTGTCATGAAATGGACCCTTTACAAATATGAGTGCTTTTTTAATAAAGACTTTACATATATAATATGAACATATACATGCATAAAAATCATCTTTTATTTTAAAGCTGTTCAAACTATATATATATATATATATATAAAATGTTATAATATTTTTCTAAAAAGATAGTTTTAAAAGATTTTAACTTCAAAAGATAATTTTCAATATTGTTTGATCTAGAAATCATCTGAACTTTATTCATTCAAACTCTATAAATACCTCTAATATCCAAAAACAATATATGGTTTTAGACCCTGTAGCATGCATGCTCAGTTGCTCAGCTGTTTCCATTTCTTTTCAACCCCATGGACTGTAGCCTGCCAGGCGTCTCTGTCCATGGGATTCTCCAGGCAAGAATACTGGAGTGGGTTGACATTTCCTCCTCCAGGAGATCTTCCTGACCCAGGAACTGAACCCAAATCTGTGTCTCCTTGCACTGGCAGGTGGATTAATTACCACTGAGCCATCTTAGAATGTACAAAAAACTTCCATCTTTTTAGGATTTTAACTTTCACAAATATTAGTTACTAGAAACCAAACAAAAACTTGGGCTTGCCAGTGGTGCAGTGGTAAAGAATCCTCTTGCCAATACAGGAAACACAAGAGACACAGGTTCCCCTGGGAGTCTATGCATCTGAGCACACAAACAAAAACTTAAAAACACTCAAGAAGGAGAAATTATTTTTCTCCAAAAGTGTAACTCCCTGAAAATTAAACAAAATAGAGAAATAACATATAATCTGGATTTTTATTTTCACAATCAATATGTAC
This sequence comes from Okapia johnstoni, assembly GCA_024291935.2. Lineage (NCBI taxonomy): Eukaryota > Metazoa > Chordata > Mammalia > Artiodactyla > Giraffidae > Okapia > Okapia johnstoni. Next base: position 21,424,853 of record CM044321.1, on the reverse strand, counting down.
ATGATACTACAAACTGCAAATGATCTTGATGTTTTGGTTCAGGCACTCTGGGAGTCACTTTGTCAAATCAGTCTTTATATTCAGAGCACATCATAATATTTGTTAAATAATCTATGTGAACAGATAAGATTATGTATACTCAAAGGCTTTACACCATTTATATACTGCTTTCATGTATTTAAAGGCATTAATTCCTGTCCTTTGTTAAGTATATATATTCACTTATGGTACATCTAAAAATGGGAATTGGACTAAGGAGATAAACTTAATTTGCAATATTTCTAGGTAAACTCAGAAAGGAACACTCTGTATGTTCCTTAGCAATTCTGCTTCCTGGCCCAGCTGATAAAATCCCTCCAGACTACTCTGCAGTGGATGGCTAAGGCTGAAATACCTTTATAGCACCAAACACTGGAAAGGCAGAGGTAAATCTTCATTATGGTAGAACTGAAAACTGAAACAATTTTGGAAAGTCCTTTTTCTGTAGGACAGGATGATGATGTAGAGGATCATCACATATGAAGGGTCTCCCCAACATGTTGATGTTCTGAGAAACTTCCTAATTGACATTAGTCTCCCTGAGGCAGGAGGTAGACGCCCCACCCAACCCGCGGGGGAATATGATTGGAGATTCATTTCCTATGGACCAAAACTTCAATAGGAGACTAGCAGGACAGTTGAAGAAGGAGGCTGGGCCCTGACCAAACCATGTATTTCTTATTCTCAAAGTCATGAGATCGCTCTAAGCACATATACACAGAAAAACTCCTTGGAGGTCAAAGGGGAGTGATGCTAACTAATGCCAGGCTACCCACAGACCTCTTCAGTAAAATCCATCTTGGCTAAGAGAGATGTTTGCACACATGGGAGGATCCTGAGATACATCAAATATGGACCATGAACCAGGCAAATGATTGGCTGAAGGAAACACAGAAGTGTCCCATAAAAGTAATTCAAATTGCCTTGAGGGAGAGACTCAGCTACTCTGAGTCTGCCTGTGTTTCTATCCACAGGTGCATGCTCAGTCACTTTAGTCATGTCCAACTCTTTGTGACCCTATGGACTCTAGCCCACCAGGCTCCTCTGTCCATGGAATTTTCCCAGCAGGAATACTGAAGTGGGTTGCCAATTCCTACTACAGGGGATCTTCCCCACCCAGGGATCCAAGCCGCATCTACTGTGTCTTCTGCATTGCAGGCAGATTCTCTTTATACTCTTAATAAATACTTTATTTGCTTCACTACTTTGCATGCTCATGGAAGTTTTTTTCTGCAAAGCTGAAGGGCCAGGGCCGTTGTCACTGACCACTGGCCTAATGACTAGGATTTGGTGCTTTAACCACCACAACCTGGCCTTAATCTCTGGCTGGGAACCCAAGACACACTTCCAGCAATTGCAGGCCAAGTCCACGTGAGATGATCCCAGGCATCATTATCCAGCTGTGTGTAAAAACAATGGCAAGATTCACTTGTCAAAAAAGATATACATGGAACATGTATTTAAAGTGAAAAGAAGAAATATGGAAAATGTAAATTATATTATTTAGATATGTTGATAGTACAAAACTTGTGACTCCTCAGTCAACAGGAAATATTTTCAAGCAAAGTATAAATGAAGTTATATGTTCTTTATTTAATCTATGATTGCAATGACTAGATATCTTGCTACTACTAAAATAATATGGTAATTTATAATACAGTGGTGCAATTTGAACTGATGACATTTTTAACATCCTGGAATCACAAATATATTCTACTCACTGAACACTGATAAATGATGTTGGACATTATTGTGTGTAAATTAAAATCATCCTCACTACACATTGCTCAAACTTCATTACTGCTACATAAAAGTGGTAATATGGTATATTCATTTTTTTCTGATTTTTAAGCTTTCTACTATCCATGGAATTTAGATAACACAATAAAATCCAAAACACTATAATGTATGTTAATATTTTCTATTATTTACAACTCACTTAAAATGTCAGTATTGTATATGCAATTTTCTAATAAATGACAGGATAAAGTCTTTGTTGTGCTGGTGCTCAGTCGTGTATGACTCTGTGACCCTATGGACTATACCCCACCAGGCTCCTCTGTATATGGGATTCTCCAGGCCAGATACTGGAGTGGGTTGTTGCTATTTCCTCCTCCAGAGGATCTTCCCAACCAGGAGATCAAACTCATGTTTCCTGCATTGGCAGGCAGATTCTTTACCACTAGTGCCTAAAGTCTTACTACAAGTTTCTTAAGTGCTTTCAGTACTGATAAATAAAAAAATATCACTGGGAAATACACTGAATTTATATATTTTTAAAAAATATATAGTGTAAAAGTGAACTTTATGATTTTAAACAGTTTAACTTAAATTTAGAAAAGGTAACAATTGCAAAAAGTTTATTAAATCCAGTTTTAAATGATGATTTGTCACGCTGAAAAAAATGCACAGCCTAAAAGTTGAGATTTACCTTTCATTTGGCAGATAAAAGTGAGGACTTAAGCTGGGACACAACCTCCCAGTTAGCTCTGAGAGACTGGTCTGAAGGGAGAAGCCAGGATAGATAGGAGCTTTTGCAACAAAGACCAGGTAGTTGAAACTTCAAAAGATTACTGTTAAAGAAAATCAGATTTGTCAAGTTAACGAATTTAGCATTTTTGTATATATGGGAGGATGCAAAAGTCTGGGCTCATTGACATCATTCCTTTGATGTGCACCTTCACCGTCTAGGGCCGGTGTCCCTTCTCATCCTGAGTTCCCTCTGGATGCACAGTCTGGGGTGGCTGCTGTGGCTGAGGGCTTGGCTGAGGGCAGCTCTTTTGTCTCCACCCTGAATTCCCTCAGGGCTCACCATGGGGAGTTGGGGAGGGCTGTAGTGACTTGATGGCTGCAACATCCTTTTTGTTTACTGACAGGGCGCGCAACATTTTTCATTCACAGTAACCTATGACACTAACTAGAACATAATCATTTTTGCATTAAAATTTCTTCATGTTATAAAATGTTCTTCACTAAACAATGAAACATATAATTAAGATTTATCTACATAGAAAGAATAATTTTAAATTGAACTAGTAATAATTAAGACACTCAAGGACATTTTTCTTTTCTTTTTTCAAAAAGGTAAATTTTGCTCTTCTCTCCCTATCCAGATGTAACTGCATCCTCAGGCAGTTATGTTCCTGTATACTAATTAGTTGCCCCAAGGTCTCGGGGAGACTTTTGACTCTATCTGCAGAGCTGTCAGACAAATTAACAACTGGGATTGCATTTTACATATAAAGGACTGTAACCTACTTTTTAAAACTTAAGCATTCTGGTATTAATGCTGATGAACTACTTTTAAAATAACTTGTAGAAGTATCATCTACTGAAGAAACTTTTAGTTAGCTACTATTTAAAGATTTAAACACACTGGTCTGCATTTTGTTGTTATAAGGACAGTGCAAGCATTTGGTGAATATGTACATTTATTCTGTACAATCTTCTTTAAACATGCCTGAGATTATTGTGTTTTATATTGATGAATTAGCAGATAGAGATGTTTTAAGGAATCAGTTTCCTGGAACAGCATTATGAAGTGGCATAACTGGATGAAATCATCTATATGGATCTTTTCCTTGTCCCAGAATGTTATTAATCCATACTTTGTAGAGGACTCAAATATATTATGCGTAACATTACATAATCCAGGCATTGTAACATACCTTCAGTGTGTGTCCATAATATCTGTAACAAAATATTATTGTGGAACTTTAAAAATTTAACGATTTAGGATTTCCTATACTTTAAAATGTACATTAAATAATTTGAAAAGGCATAATTTGGCTCAGAGGGGAGAACTGGTAATTCTTTATAGAAGGAAATATCTGTATTATAAACAAAAGTAGTATGATGAAAAAGCAGATGTGCACTGCGTATTAGACACTATATAAACCTTTTTAATGAAAAATTATTTTAGCAGAAATAGTGTTGGAGGTAAAAAAATAGGGCAATAAAAATCAAATTGGATAAACCACATGATATTGAATTAGAGTTGGATTCATTACTATATTTAGTTATATTTGCTATAAATAAACTATAAATAGTTATATATTTGTTTTCCCCCACTGTCCCAAAAATCTGTGCTTTGCCTATTTATTCCTCCTTCTCCTCTAACTCCTGAAAACTAATAATCTTTTTACTGTCTCCATAATTGTGCCTATTTTAGAATAATATAAAGCTGGAATCATATACTGTCTGGCATCAATTTGGGAAGGTTCTCTATCTTTACTGCTTCCATTTTTTTTTTTTTTCTGTTTCTCTTTTCCTCCCTGTTGTCTAGTTTCCCATTTTGTGGATGTTACACCTTAGTTGGGCTTCCCTGATAGTTCGGTTGGTAAAGAATATGCCTGCAATGCAGGAGACCCCGTTTTGATTCCTGGGTTGGGAAGACCCGTTGGAGAAGAGATAGGCTACCCACTCCAGTAGTCTTGGGCTTCCCTTGTGGCCCAGCTGGTAGAGAATCCACCTGCAACGCAGGAGACCTGGGTTGGATCCCTGGAGAAGGAAAAGGCTACCCACTCCAGTATTGTGGCCTGGAGAATTCCATGGACTATACAGTACGTGGGGTTGCAAAGAATTGGATAGGACTGAGCGAATTTCAGTTTCACTTTACACCTTATTTAGGTTTCTCATAGTTCTTTGTTATTCTGGATTTTTTCCAGTCATTTTTTCTCTTTGCCTTTCATTTGGAAAGTTTCTTTTGCCGTATCTTCAAGTCCGTTACGGAGAAGGCAATGGCATCCCACTCCAGTACTCTTGCCTGGAGAATCCCATGGATGGAGGAGCCTGGTGGGCTGCAGTCCATGGGGTCACTAGGAGTGGGAGACGACTGAGCGACTTCACTTTCACTTTTCACTTTCATGCATTGGAGAAGGAAATGGCAACCCTCTCCAGTGTTCTTGCCTGGAGAATCCCAGGGACGGCGGAGCCTGGTGGGCTGCTGTCTATGGGGTCGCACAGAGTCAGACACGACTGAAGCGACTTAGTAGTAGTAGTAGTAGCAAGTCCGTTATTCTTTCTTCAGTCTTGTGGAGTCCACTAATGAGCCCGTCAGAGGTATTATTCTGGAGAGTCCCTGGTGTTTCAGTGGTTGAGAAACAGGGACACTGGTTTGATCCCTGGTCTGGGAAGATCTCACATGCCTTGGAGCAACTAACCCCATGCTCTACAGCTAAAGAGCCAATGCTCTAGAGCCCACAAGCTCCAACTACTTAGCCTACATACTGCACTACTGAAGTCTGTACACCCTAGAGCCCACGCTCTGCAACAAGAGAAGCAATCAAAATGAGAAGCCCAGGCACCACAGCTAGAGAGTAGCCCCACAGACAGCAATTAGAAAAAGCACATAGGCAGCAACAAAACTCAGTGCAGCTAAAAATAAATGAATGAATTTATTACTTATAAATAAGTAATTATAAATATTACTTATAAATAAGTAAGTCTTTTTTTAAAAAGTATTATTCATATCTCTTGCAGAGCTTTTGATTTCAGACATTTATTTTTGATTCTTCTGAAAAAATTTAATTGGTCTTTTCACACTGATCATTTGTTCTTACATGCTGTCTGTTTTATCTATTTAACCTGTTACCATATTAATCATATATATTTTAAATTCTGAATCTCTCTTCAAACTGTGTGTTATTGCTTTTTAGTGTTGTTGTTCAGTCATTAAGTCATGTCTGACTCTTTGCAACACCATGGGCTATAACAGGATAGGCTTTCCTGTCCTTCACTATCTCCCAGGGTTTGCTCAAACTCATGTCCATTGAATCAGTGATGCCATCCAACTGTCTTATCCTCTGCCACCCCCTTTTCCTCCTGCCTTCAATCTTTCCCAGCATCAGGGTCTTTTCCAATGAGTTGGCTCTTCACATCAGGTGGCCAAAGTATTGGAGCTTCAGCTTCAGCATCAGTCCTTCCAGTGAATATTCAGGGTTGATTTTCTTGAGAATTGACTGGTTTGATCACCAAGCTGTCCAAGGGACTCTCAAGAGTCTTCTCCAGCATGACATTTCAAAGTCGTTAATTCTTGGGCGCTCAGATCTCCTTATGCTCCAACTATCACATTCGTAGTTGACTACTGAAAAAACCATGGTTTTGACTATACAGACCTTGTGGGCAAAGTGATGTCTCTGCTGTTTGATATGCTATCTTGGTTTGTCACAGCTTTCCTTTCTAGGTACAAGTGTCTTTTGTAATTTCGTGGCTTCAGTCACTGTCTTCAGTGATTTTGGGGTTCAAGAAAATAAAATACACCATTGTTTCCACTTTCCCCCATCTATTTGCCATGAATTGATGGGTCAGGATGCCATGATCTTAGTTTTTGATACTGAATTTTAAGCCAGCTTTTTCACTCTTCTCTTTCACCCTCATCAAGAGGCTCTTTAGTTCCTCTTCACTTGTTATCTGGAGTGGTATCAACTGCATATCTGAGGTTGTTGATTTTTCTCCCAGCAATCTTGATTCCAGCTTGTGATTTATTCAGCCCAGAATTTCACATGATGTACTCTGCATATAAGTTAAATAAGCAAGGTGACAATATATAGCCTTGACATACTTCTTTCCCAATTTTGAACCAGTCTGTTGTTCCATGTCCAGTTCTAATTGTTGCTTCTTGACCTACATACAAGTTTCTGAGGAGGCAGGTAAGGTGTTCTGGTAATCCCATCTTGAAATATTTTCCCCAGTATGTTGTGATCCACACAGTCAAAGGCTTTAACGTAGTCAATGAAGTAGATGTTGTTTTGGAATTTCCTTGCTTTTGCTATGATCCAGTGGATATTGGTAGTTTGATCTGTGGCTCCTCTGCCTCTTCTAAATCCAGCTTGTACATCTATTAGTTGTCTGTTCACATATTGTTAAAGGAGTAGCTTGAAGGACTGAGCACTACCTAGCTAGCATGTGATATGAGCACAATTGTATGTTTGAACATTCTTTGGCATTGCCTTTCTTTGGGATTGGGATGAACATTATGTTTTCCAATCCTGTAGCCATTGCTGAGGTTTCCAAATTTTCTGTCATATTGAGCACAGCACTTTAACAGCATCATCTTTTAGGTTTTGAAATAGGTCAGCTGGAATTCCATCACCTCCACTAGCTTTATTCATAGTAATGCTTTCCAAGGCCCACTTGACTTCACTTTACACTCCAGCATGTCTGCTCAGGTGAGAGACAGGCCATCGTGATTATCCAAGTCATTAAGACCTTTTCTGTACAGTTCTTCCGTGTATTCTTGCACTTCTTCTTAATCTCTTCTGTTTCTGTTAGGACCTTGTGGTTTTTTTTACTTTATTGTGCCCATATTTGCATGAAATGTTCCCTTGATATCTCCACTGTTTTTGAAGAGATCTCTAGTCTTTCCCAATCTATTGTTTTACTCTATTTCTTTGTATTTTTCACTTAAGGCCTTCTTATCTCTCCTTGCTATTCTCTGGAACTCTGATTCAGTTGGGTAAAACTTTCCCTTTCTCCTTTGTCTTTTTTTCTCCTCTTTTCTCAGCTACTTGTAAGGCCTCTGCAGAAAACTGCTTTGCCTTCTTGCACTTATTTTTCTTTGGGATAGTTTTTGTCCCTGTCTTCTGTACAATGTTACAAACCTCTGTCCACTGTTCTTCAGGTATCTGCCTATCAGATCTAATCCTTTGAATCTATTTGTCACTTCCACTGTATAATCATAAGTGACTTGCTTCTGGTCATACCTGAATGGCCTAGTGGTTTTCCTACTATCTTCAATACCAGAATTGATTTTGCAATAAGGAGTTAATGACCTGAGTCACATCCAGCTCCAGATCTTGTTTTTACTGACTGTACAGAGCTTCTCCATCTTTGGCTGAAAAAAATATAATCAATCTGATTTTGGTATTGACCAGCTGGTGTCCATGTATAAAGTTGTCTCTTGTGTTGTTGGAAGAGGGTATTTGCTATGACCAGTGTGTTCTCTTGGCAAAACTCTGTGAGCCTTTGTCCCACTTCATTTTGTACTCTAAGGCCAAACTCACCTCTTACTCCAGACATCTTCTGACTTCCTACTTTTGATTTCCAATCTCCTATGATGAAAATGACATCATTTTTTGGTATTCTAGAAGGTCTTGCAGGTCTTCATAAAACTGACTTCAGCTTCTTCAGCATTAGTGGTGGGGCACAGACCTGGATTACTGTAATGTCAAATAGTTTGCCTTGGAAATGAACCAAGATCCTTCTATCATTTTTGATGTTGTACCCAAATACTTATTTTGGACTCTTGTTCACTATAAGGGGTACTTCACTTCTTCTAAAGGATTCTTGCCCATGATAGTAGATATGACGATCATCTGAATTGAATTCACCCATTCATGTCCATTTTAGTTCATTGATTTCTAAGATGTTGATGTTCACTCTTGCCATCTCCTGCTTGACCACATCCAATTTACTTTGATTCATGGACCTAACATTCCAGGTTCCTTTTCAATATTGTTCTTTACAGCACTGGACTTTACTTTCACCACCAAACACATCAACACCTTAGCATCATTTCTGCTTTGGCCCATCCTCTTCATTCTTTCTGGAGTTATTTCTCCACTCTTCCCCGTATCATATTGAACACCTATCAACCTTTTGGTGTCATCTGCCGGTACCATACCTTTTTGCCTTTTCATACTGTTCATAGGGTTTTGAGGCAAAAATAATGGAGTGGTTTGCCGTTCCCTTCTTCAGTGGACCACGTTTTGTCAGAACTTTCCACCTTGACCATCTATCTTTGGTGGCCCTGCACGGCATGGCTCATAGTCTCATTGAATTACACAAAGCTGTTATCCATGTGATCACTTTGGTTAACTTTCTATGATTGTGGTTTTCATTCTGGAGGTTGTGGTATTGTAGTTCTTACTTCTTCTGTCTGCTCTCTGAGGAATAAGAATAAGAGGCTTGTGCAAGCTTCCTGATGGGAGAGACTAGCTGTGGGGAAAACTGGGTGTTGCTCTGGTGGGCAGGGCCATGATCAGTAAATCTTTAATCCAATTGTCTGCTAATAGGTGGGGCTGTGCTCCCTTTCTATTAGTCGTTTGGCCTGAGGCAGCCCACTCAGGAAGTCTACAGGCTTTATGGCAGGGCTAAAAGGCAACCTCCAAGAGGATGTATGCCAACATGCACCTCCCAGGATTGCTGTCACCAATGCCCTTCTTCCTGCAGCAGGCCATTGCTGCCCATGCCTCCACAGGAGACCCTATAATACTCACAAGCAGGTCTGACTCAGTCTTTTGTGAGGTCACTGCTCCTTTGCCCTTGGACCCAGTGCACACAAGGTTTTATCTGTGCCCTCCACTAGTCTATTTCCCCTAGTCCTGTGGAAGCTCTACAATCAAATCCCACTGAATTTCAAAGTCCGATTCCCTGGGGATTCCCAGTTCTTTTGCAGGATCCCCAAGTTGGGAAGTCTGATGTGGGGCCTAGAACCTTTGCAAAAATGTGGGACCTTCTTTGGTATTATTGTTCTCCAGTTTTTCAGTTACATACCTGGCCAGTATGGCATTTTATCTTAACATGATTGCACCGCTCCAGTATTCTTGCCTGGAGAATCCCCATGGACAGAGATGCCTGGCAGGCTATAGCCCATGCGGTCAGAAAAGAGTTGGACATGACTGAGTGGCTAAGTGCACACACACACCCCTCCTACTGTTTCCTTGTGGCTTCTCCTTTGTCCTTGGATGTGGGATATCTTTGTTTTTATTTTTTTCTGGTATTTTCCAACATCTTCCTGTCTATGGTTGTTCAGCAGCTAGGTGCGATTTTGGTGTTGTAGCAGGAGAAGATGAGCACACGTCCTTCTACTCCACCATCCTGATTTCACCTATAACTGTTCCTCTTTCAATTTGGAAACCCTGCAAAGTTGACTCAACTACTTTTAAAATACTGCCAAAATCTTTTCATAGTATTCAACTTTAGTCTAACATTATTTTAAAAGCTCTCAGAAAAAACTGTTTGGAATAATTGTAATATATTATAAAAGAGCAATTTCCAATTTTAAGATATGCCATTATTTTAGTATTATAGTATTATACTTTTAATTATAAACTTTAATGTGTAGAAATCATGCACCTCTCACAAAAGCTATTTATCTACATAACTCACATAATTGTGATGTCTTTATTGCCACCATCTCTGTAAAATTTTGAGGTGACTTTGAGTGAATATTTGTAGTTGTACCATCTAAACACATAGCAGTGGAAAATGATTATACAACTAATCTTGGCTTTTGTTGCTAAATGTTTAAGCACCTCATTAAATCCTAAGCTCAAATGAGTCATGGACAAAATAAAAATGTGCTAAAATGTATGCGTATCATTAATATGATAGCATTATTTTATCAAGAGATTAATCCCATTTATCTGAGAATTATATATGTATGTGTGTTTCACACATTCTATAACAAAAAAGTTAAATACAATTGACTGAGTTTTACAACTGGATAGTATAAAATATACTGAAGCATTCAACTTAAGAGTATTTCATAGATCCTTGAGAAAAAGGCAAAGACATTTTATGAAAAAAAATCGTCACTCCTTAGGTACCTATACTGACAATTGGGAATATTATCTTCATAGGAAAAAAAGATAGTAATGGTAAAAGAAATTAGTGGTTAATAATTTGCAGCATGGCTATGTCTACAGTTATTTATAAGATTTTATTTTAAACACTACACATTTATTTTATGATGACAGCATTAAATGTGGCAGCAGAATGTTGGAGCCTACTTTTCATTCCACTTGAACATTGATCTGTGAAAAAGCTGTAGCAGCAATATTAATCAATGCATAAAGCTAGGACTACCATTCCATAATTCACCAGGATAGAGACAAGAAATGGTGGACCCAGCGTTAATATGTGGCTGCACTCATCCAGATTGCAGTCAGTTTAATTTAAGCAGAAGCTGAGTAGATCATTTATCAGGATTGAATGTATTACTGTAATTCATTGCTGTGATTGTAGGGAAACAGCAGTAGTATAGATGTGTGCCTGTAACTCACTGTGACACAATCTGGCTGGTTGCTTTCCATAGTTCTATTTTCAGCTAGAGCAGTCTTTCTCTTAAAATTTTCAGTGTACCATTGACTTATTCAAAAAATAAGGTCAGATAAACAAATCAGCATCTTTCAGAACATATTGAGAAAGAATGAAAGTCTGTCAATTCCGATGGAAACAAAAAAATCACTTATGAAGTAAATATGCTGATCACTGATCACCCTCTTTCTTCATAAACCATTGCATTTTCATTTTAGGATAAAAAATACAAAACAAACTCTGCCCTCATGCATTCTTTGATATTCCATAGCTTCATGAAAAATTTAAACACTAATCCAGGTGTGCCCATGATATTTAATACTGAAATCCTGAACTCTAAGAGTTACTTTTCTTACATCACACTGAGTTCCTTCCATCAGTTAAGTGGAAGTGGTTCAAAATTACAAATGTATATTTTCCTCCTATGCTTACTTGCTTAAATAGAATTAAAACAATGATATGATTTTGAATTATGGGAGCTAATTTCAGAAACTCGTTATTACTGAATTCATACTTAAATACCCCCTTAAGGGCATTATCTTTTAAATCACCTTGGTAACCGTATAAATAATAAATATAGGTACTTTGCTGGTTTAACTTGCTTTGTATGTTTTTAATATTCTGACTCATATATTCATAAGAGGGCTTATTAAGTTTCTCTTTGCAATCATAATTTTTAACTTGTATTTTAACACAAAACATAAAAATTATAATCGTAATCATTTTAAGTGTCCAGTTCAGTATCACTAGTGCATTCACAGTCTTGTGTAATGGGATGCACATCTGAAAAGATTAAAATCATCTTCAAATCCATTCCATCTTTCTCAGACATTTTAACCATTATGTTCTAAATATGAACCCAAACTTTCTATCTCACTGGTCCAGATCCCTAATCACTGTTAATTTGGATATTTATAATAGATTTATTACAGTTTCCTCTGACTATAGCTTCATTACTCTTTAGTTCTTCCTGTCAACAGAATATTTTTTTAAAAGAAAATCCAAGCATATACCAATTCTATTTTAAGTTCTCCATCGATAGTTTCACTCTCCACAACCTATAACATCTGAATTTCACCATGCTGTCTACCTTTAGAATTGTGAATGATTTTGCAGTTTCATTTCCAACCCTCTCCCATTCACATTTCACTTTCACCCTCACTGGCCTACCTGAGTTAGTGTGCCTTACTGTTTACAATAGTTGTCTTTAAATTTGCACAAGACTTTCACTCTGCTGGAATAGTTACTTACCCTCATTAAAACTATAGTGGTTTTCCTTTTTTTTTTTTTAACACTTGACAAATCCTCCTCTCACTTAAGTACAATTTTAAGTTCTACAAACACATACTAGTGTATGTGCCATGTAAAATATTTGCAATTATGTCTTGGTATGACTTTGGATAGACAATTTTTTTCTCTCATTCATTGGAAAAATACTTATTAGAAACCAGGTACTGAGAATTCAGTTGTGTACGCATTCTACTCATGCAGAGAGTTACTAAATAAACAATGACAAGGCAATGACAAATATTCTAATAGAACTTTAGGAGAAACCCTATAAAGATATTGAGGAAGGAAGTAGGTCTGTATGAGACATGTTAAATAATTTCACAGGAAAAACAATTATATGAGTTATAAAGATAAGTAAAAACTATGTTTCTGGAAAGAAAGGGTGAAAGGAAAAATGTGAGTACATTTATAGAAGGGTAAAACATATGGGCTTATTTGGGCATATGTGTAAATCTATAGAATGCCTGTTAATTTTGTACTCTACCCTACAAGACGGATTTTTCCATGCATACTCTTCAGAGAAAACCAGAAGTACAAGGACCATGTGAAGCTCCAGGCTCTTTTTAAGTTCAAGCTTATTATTTCTTTGGACTATTACTACTACCCGAAAACTTTAGTAAGCTTCTTACTTCTTACCTGTCATTTTTGTCTCCTTGAATTGTTTCCGTGATGAGACAAAAAGAACCTGAGTGAGCTTCATTAAATCTTGAGACCAGGTGTGTGATCTCAATTAACAGTGGGTTCAAGTCCCAATCTGGGTTCTGGCTGGGTTTAAGTCCTGGCCCACGGGAAGTCCCATCTGAGTGTGCAGTTTCAAGATCTGTTATATATTGTTCTTTTGCCTCTTTTGAAAATATTTTTCAAATGAATATACATATATTCATTTGAAATGAATATATACATATCGTATATATATATATGGGATATATGCATATCCTCTCTCTCTCTCTCTCTCTCTCTCTATATATATATATATATATATATATATATATAGGATATGTATCATGGTTCTAATTCTAGATAACCCTAACTCATATGGACTAGCTTTACAAAAGGAATTAAATAAATTAGAATTTTTACAGTAGCTGCTTCATCTAAAGAAAAAAGTAATTTTCAAAGTATATAACCTTAATCTTTTAATAGCTGAAATGTAACCGCTGATTCACATATAGATTCAAAAACTGTAATAAATTATATCAAGTGAAATAATCTAACAGAGACCCAAGATACAGATCCTATTCTGTTTGTCAGCCTCTCATGTACTAAATAATACTGAAATTTCAGATAGTGCAGGGAAATTCTATAAATGTGGATATACAGTCAATTTAAATGGAAAGATAAAATGAATTATTTGGTGAGACTGAGGGCTTATAGAAGTGTGTGGTAGTCACTCAGTCATGTCTGACTCTTTGTGACCCCATGGACTGTAGCCCACCAGGCTCCTCAGTCTACAGAATTCTCCAGGCAAGAATACTGGAGTCGGTTGCCATTTCCTTCTCCAGGGGAACTTCCCGACCCAGGGATCAAACCTGGGTCTCCCACACTGCAGGAAGATTCTTTACCACCTGAGCCACCAGGCACTATAAATAATACTGAATGAAAAGATACATAAAAAAAAAAATAACAAAGTGAATGGTAAGAACCAATGATAAATGAAATGCATAAATTCTTCTCTCAGACATTAATGCTGGAGGATCAGCATTAATGCTGAGTCCTTGTTTACTAAAGAAAACAAAGCATTGAAAAGGTCTATTTTGTAATGCCTACTATGTGCCTAAAATGTATGACTTGGAAGAAAGTACTGTAATATATTTGCATGAAACTAAAAAATAATAGCATCTTGAAAGAAGATTCTAAAAGATTCTGTAAAACGTGTTTATGATATTTTGCCTCTAAATGAAATCATGAATGGAGCAAAAATGAAAGAAACTCTATATCTGCCACTTTAAATTTATCACTCCAAAATCTGATCATATACAAATTAATGTTTCTAATTACTTCCAAGCCCAGTTGAATTTGAAATATGCTTTTAACAAATTTATTAATCTGCTGAGACCAACTAAAATTCTTTATTGCCTTTATTTCTTAGACAAATTTATTTCTTTGCTGTGAAATTAATAAATAGCCTACAGCAAGAAGAGTTTTACACTGATACCCTTGTTATATAAATTAATAATAATGAATCATCACACTAGAGTTGCTTTTTTTTTTTTTAACACCTGAAGCTAAAGTGTTAACAAATGGAAGAGAACTGATAAACTTGGTGGGGAAAAGGCCCAACAAGTAGGTGAAGGCTTCAGATATTTTCAAATCACCAAGAATACAGCTGACATCAAAAGGAAATCCAATGGTTACTAAATCCTCTTACCAAGTTTTAAAAAAATGCAGAAAAAGATGAAATGTTCCAAGTAAAAATTTGCAGAAAATTATCCTGACCTAACACTCTAAGAAGAAATGGAAGAATCTAGTTGTATGTAAACTAAAACTCTTGGAAATTTTTAAGTATTCACATTACTATTTCAGTATTTCATGCAGCAGATCCAATAATCTAGAACCAAAATATAAAACAGAATATATATATTTAAGCCTTTTAGAATAAAAACAAATGTGTAAAATGGTATATCAGGAAGAAATCTCCTTTCATCAGGGATGTCACTTTGGCTTCTCCAGTAGAACAATTCTAGATGCAATACTAATATCCCTGGGCTATAGTAAATGAATTATCCTTAACAACATCAGATAGTATAACTTATTTAATCTGTCTTATTCCATTTGATAGCCATTCAGCCTAAATTAATCTTCATGCTAAAGAGACCTTCTGGGATGGCAGGTTTTGCTCCCCTACAGAACCACCCATCTTCTGTCTTCCATCTAGATTCATGCAGCATTTCGTTAGAGAAATGTTCAAAGTTGCTGATCCTCAAGCAAACATAATGCTGCTGTAATATGGAGAAAAAGTCAACCAGAAGATTGCAGCCTGCCTTCTCACTTTTTCCCATGCTAAGTATAAAAAAATGGATATTTTAGAATGTCACAGAATGAAGAAATTTTGCAAATAATTCCCTCCCCAGGAAGTCTTCCTGCTTGGCAAAGGACAGAGAAGAGATTATACGTGGCAGGAGGTGATTAGACCTAGAAAAGGCAGAGCAGAAACATGTAATAGAAATGAGCAATGTGATAGTCACAGGGTAATAAAAATTGTGTTCTATGCACCCCATGGGTTTTCCATGACTCAAATCATGGTAGTCATAAGTCAGAGAAATAGTCATAGTTAACAGGCAACAAATTAATTAACACTGTCTAGTCATGTAACGAGACCTTATGTTTTTTCTCATCTCTTCTCTTAGTACCGCTATTTTAAGATTCAATTTCTAAGAGAACTGCTATCAAGAGGTGAAGTAAACACGTGCATTACAACAACAATCTTTGAAAAAGTTAGTTTTTTTTTCTTGTGTACTTTATACATCTCAACAATGTCTCAATTTAAATAATACATACGTGTGTGTTCAGTCACGTCTGATTGTTTGCGGTCCCATGGACTGTGTGGCTCACCAGCCTCCTCTGTCCATGGAATTTTCCTGGCAAGAATACTGGAGTGGGTTGCCATTCCCTACTCCAGGGGATCTTCCTAACCCTGGGATGGAACTCGGATTCATGCATCTCCCGCATTGGCCGGGAATTCTTTACCACTAGCACCACCAAATGCCTGTGTGTGTGTGTGTGTGTGTGTGTGTGTGTGTGTGCCGCGCGCGCAAGCATGTGTGCACGCACATGCACTTAGTCATTAAGTCATTTCTGACTCTTTCTGTGTGTGTGTGTGTGTGTGTGTGTGTGTGTGTGTGCGCGCCGCGCGCGCAAGCATGTGTGCACGCACATGCACTTAGTCATTAAGTCATTTCTGACTCTTTCTGTGTGTGTGTGTGTGTGTGTGTGTGTGTGTGTGTGTGCGCGCCGCGCGCGCAAGCATGTGTGCACGCACATGCACTTAGTCATTAAGTCATTTCTGACTCTTTCCCAACCCCATGGACTGTAGCACAGCCATGCTCCTCTGTCCATGGGATTTTTCAGTCAAGAATATATGTATATACTATCAGTACTGGGAAAACTCTTCCAGAAGTTTTGTTATGCTATACATACTGGTTTAAGGAGCTACTGGGCTTGACTTTTCACTATCCGAAAGAGAATGGAAATTGTAAATAAAACATAGCCACTAATTTGTACAACATTATTTTTGTGGCAAACATAAAAGTTTTATTTGTAAAACCTCTAATTATTCAGGTGAATAATACAAATCAGTAAACCTTTTACTAACTTGCAGCACTATTCTTAAAGCACAGAGATAATGTGGTTGGGGCAGGATATTTACTTTGTATGCACTGTTTCAGCCTTTTCAAATTCACCAAAACTGCATGCATCTCACAGTTTCATTTTGAATCATCTGGCAAATGTTTCTGAACCTCCCATGTAATTGAATGATTCAGAAAATTCTCAGAGATTCTTAGCATGATTCATTATTCCACTTTTAACTTTCTTGGATTTAATATGGAGCTTAAGATAGACATTTCTATTTGCTTTCCACATTTATTACCATAATAACCAGTGAAGAGGCAAGTATATGCTTTGCCATCTATTCTGTCTATAGCAATAACTTACAAAAACATGAAAATGGTTTCTCTCATGATACTCATTCTTGCTTAAATAATATGTTGGATAAAGGATAAGCGTCAAATTAATGACCAGCTGTGTCTTTGTTCACCTCTTTTCAGTATTTTGGATAGTATAGAGTTTAGAGCGATTCCAAACAGGGATTTTAACCTGATTTTAAAATGAGAAATTATGGAGTCTTAAAGTGATATATGAAATAACAATCAACATTTTAATGAAGTATTTTGCTTTTAATTTCTCTTCTGAGATACTAGAATTGAACATGCCATGAATTTATATCAAACAGTGTAGTGCTGAAATATGCTAGTTAGCTCTTCCTAGATAATTTGTAATTTTCACTTATACAAAGAATATAAGCAAGGATGAAGCACAACCTGGAATCAAGATTGCCAGGAGAAATATCAATAACCTCAGATACACACATGACACCAGCCTTATGGTAGAAAGTGAAGAAGAACTGAAGAACCTCTTGATGAAAGCGAAAGAGTAGAGTAAAAAGTTGGCTTAAAATTCAACATTCAAAAAACTAAGATCATCACATCCAGTCCCAACACTTCATGGTAAATAGGTGCGAAAACAATGGAAACAATGACAGACTATTTTCTTGGGTTCCAAAATCACTCCAAATGGTGACTGCAGCCATGAAATTAAAAGACGCTTGCTCTTTGGAAGAAAAGTTATGACCAGCATATTAAGAAGCAGAGACATTACTTTGAGTAATTGGTGGGCCTAATATATCACCTTGCTTGAGCAGTTTATTCAGTTTGAAGGATTGCTAAGTACATTATTCTTAACTTTTTCAGCCAATGGAAATAGAAGATATAATTGGGTACCATTCATTATTGTAAACATAGTGCCTATAGATGAGACATACAAACCATGTAGTCTTACTCTTTTTATTCTCCTTTCTCGCATAATCAGTATTCTGTACATGCAAATAAGAACCAGAAGCATATACTTTAACTCCAAGATCTGAGCTGCAGTGACAGCTGCAAGATTGTTCTTCTTATAGAAATATGTCCTAAATAGATTTAAAAGCAGATTGAACCTTAACATAGGCATATGACTAATTAAATGAAAATACATAATTCCCTCTCCTTTGAAAACTTAAATTAATTAGGAAAGAACTGCAAGATATTAAAAGAAAAACTCCAAATCACCTAAAATATAAACAAGGAATCCTTATAGTATTAAGACTTAAAATTATTTACACAATTGTATTGATTTGAAATCAATAATGATGTGAGTTCCACTCTAACAACTGAGAAAATTCCTTGGTTGCATCACTTGTTAAATAAGATAGAAAGAAATTCAAAATGAAGATAAGTCTTTTCAGTGGTGCATGATGTACAAAGTTATGAGGTTTTATTTTAGGAAATATTTGCTGAGAGTGAATCAAGATATGTTAATATTCACTTTTCAACCAAGTAATTCAAATTATTCATATTCATAAATATCTGTATTTACTGATTTTTTTCCTTTTTGACTGATGCTTGCTTTTGTGGCTCAAACTTTTAAAACCTGTTTCAATATTATTCATGATAAATAGCTCAAAATTGTTTATACTTTTAACTCTTTGTAATCATTATAGTAAATAAATAATACATTTGTGTTTTGAAGTGAGTCTAATACTGACATAGTTTTGTGTTTATTATAAATAAAACTGAGAATCTAAATATCTAATAAATCATTAAGGAAATGTGAAGTAAATAATCTTAGTACTGTTGTTGTTCAATCACTAAACCCTGTCAGACTCTTTGTGACCCTATGGACTACAGCACACCAGGCTCCTCTGTCCTCCACTATCACTGGGAGTTTGCTTAAATTCATGTCCATTGAGTCAGTGATGCTCTCTAACCATCTTATCCTCTTGTCGCCCCCTTCTTCTTTTGCTTTCAGTCTTTCCCAGCATCAAGGTCTTTTCCAATGAGTCAGCTCGTTGCATCAGGTGGCCAGAGTATTGGAGCCTCAGCATCAGTCCTCCCCATGAATATTCAGGGTTGATTTCCCTTAGGATTGACTGATTTGATCTCCTTGCAGTATAAGGGACTCAAAGTATATATAGTATTAATTTTTTTACCTAATATTTTGAAATACTTCAATTATATGTAGTGAATAACTTTCCTAAAATGCTGATTTTTATGTAAACTTAAGGATAATTTTTTGTAAATGCAAGAAAAATGTTGTTGAAACAAACTGAAATACGACAAGAGTATAAAGTTAAATATTCTTGTAAACTCAATGGTTTTTCTTCTTTGGAATTTCTTTTTCTTGTAATTCAAATTGTTTCTGTCTTCAGACATGCTAAAAAGCATCTAAAGAATTAATACATCACCTAACAATTTACTGGACACCTACAGTATTGATTTTGTTTTGTCTCTATAACGAATTGTCAGAATCTTAGTGGCTCAAAGCAGTCACTAAAACAGATTTATTATCTAAAGATTTTGGAAGGGAAGTGCCTGAAAATGGATTTCACTATGCTTAAATCATGAGTGGGCATGCTGTGTTTCTTTCTGGAGCATCTTGGAGAGAAACACTCCTTCCTTCCCTTTGCTTCTAGAGGATGGTCCCCTTCCAGCAACAGCAAATGATCCGTGCTTCCATCGTCAAATCTTTTTGACTGATGATCTGCTTCCCTTAAAAGGACCCTTGTGATTACACTGGGCTCAGCCACATATTCCCAAATAATTGTTTCAGCTAAAGAGCCTAAATTTAGTCAATTTTTCCCATATTAAAAATTCCTGAAGATTAGGATATAGATATCTTTGGAGAGTCATTATTCTACCCACCTACTGTAAAAATACTTGATGCATAAGTGAAAACAAAAGTGAAGTAGTCCATAGAACTTTAATGCCAGAGAATACTGTATTGAAAACGGAATATTAGTAATGAGAGTAAGACATATGGGTTATATTTCCAAATATATTCAGAATTCAGGTCTTGATGCTACTTTTAAATCATTTTTAAATATTTTATCTTCAGAGCTCTTTGTGATCTTAAGAGAGAACCCCAAGATTTGTGAATATTGCCCTCATCGTAATGTGGAGAATGGGGTGAAGACATGGCAAAGCTAATACTGTTACAGCTATAGATGGTTGATTTAGTACATGCAAGTGTTCACTATAAAATGAACAAGCTTGCTAATTTTTTAGAGAAAAAAAATTCAAGAAATGTTAAAAATGGAAGCATTATGTAACATACATTTTAGGGTGTGGGAAACTAAATAGCACAAATATCTGAAGAGAGTTGCCAGATATTATTAAGGGCCAGAGAGTAGTCAATAAACATTACCTTGTATCATCACTTGTTATACAGCTTTCTTTAATATTATCTATCAGCTTGGGTTTAAGACAGGGTCAGGCATTGTCATACAGCTATTTTAAAAATAATCTTGCAAGGAAACTTATAATGTATACATAAAAATGGTTGAAGTAAATAGACTCTGCAAGCTTAGCTGAGTGCAAGGAAGCAAAGACAGATAGGTTCCTATGGATACAAAAAACGAAAAAGTAGAGAAGGAAGAGCATCAGTTTCAGTGAGACTCTAGATATTTGCATTAGGAGTAATCACCAAGTAATTTGAGTTAGTAGGAGGCTGTCCTTACAGAATATAGTTTTCAACTAATATTCTGAATGGCATATGATTGTCAATTTAAGCATTCTATTATGAGGCCAAAGAATGGAATAGAAAAGAGAGTGTAAAGATCAAATAAATACATTAAACTAAGAAACTGGATGCTTAAAGTTTCAATATCTAGTGGAGAAATATGTTGCCATTTATATCTCCCTCAGTAGTTCTAGGCATAATACAATAAATACAGCTTTTTTTTTTATTACATCATCTTTTCTGGATTATCCTTCTTTCATTCTCATTTTGAATGCTCACTCAATCCCTTTCCCTGCCCACACTGAAAAATCTACTTTATAATTTGAAATATTTGCATTCATATTTATTTTTATATCTAAGATTTAAAAAATGCTTGTACTCATAGTTAGATGCCTCCTTTTCCCCCAAGTAGCTAATTTAAGATATCTCTATTAAAGCATGTTCAAGGAAGTAGTTGACCTTTTAGCAATAAGTCTAAAACACAATTCAGCCCGTAGGTTCCCCTGCTTTTCTTTGATCTTTCACCCACAGATTTTCTGACTTATCCCCTTTTATTAGGAAAAATGGAAGACAGAAATAATAGGTGGATAAGTAGAAACTGTTCAAAAAATGTCAGCAAATCTCCTAGTTTTTTTACCGACCAGGAACACAGAGGAGGAGTAAGTTTCCTGTAGAGGATAAGGTTATTGGATAAGGGAACAGATTCATGGAGGTCAGTTAAGAATAGGCAGTAAATCCAAACAGATAGAGTTAAGGAGGTTTCATCAATCAGTATGTATAAAGTAAATGGCAGATGATTTGTTAGCACAATAAAGACTAGTATGTCAGAGGAAGATTTGTTACTTGAGTCACAAAAATGTCACAGAGAAAATAGGACCTGAGTGCTATATGGAAGGAAAGCTCCACTGAGTGGGTTTCGTGTGTGGGGAATGACATGTACCATGATTACACCTTGGTATATGCTGCGTTATTTTTGACTTTCACTGATTAATACATTATGGAAGGTGAAAGATTAAAAACTTCTCCATCATAGTATATGAATCTACATTTTGAAATTGTTCATATATTTCAGCATTTTGTAGCTAGTATCTTCTCAAGTTATTATATTATTTTTACATGAATTTTGCTTACTTTGTCCCAGAATATGATCTTCCTTACCAAAACCTACCTTACTTTTATATTTTATAAAAATCACTTATTTAAAAATATATTTGGAAAATTTACAGATATTATTTTGGTTTTATGCCTTTATTTTCATGTAGGTCAGGTAATCGATGATTAATCATAATAAAATAAGATTAGGAAAGTATTATGTTGATAATGAATTTATCTGATGTTTCCTAGGTAGGTAAAGCAAGAATAAGTTCTAAAATCCTAGATTATTTGAAATTAATGTGTACATCTTCAGGATTAGAGTCATTTTTTTCCTACAAGGAATTCATTTTTTT
Source organism: Okapia johnstoni (assembly GCA_024291935.2). NCBI lineage: Eukaryota > Metazoa > Chordata > Mammalia > Artiodactyla > Giraffidae > Okapia > Okapia johnstoni. The sequence goes on along the minus strand of CM044321.1, from coordinate 21,402,762 downwards.
TTTAAAGAGCTACTCCTCACTATTGGAAGTATATCTGAGCCCCAAGCCGCAAAGACTTTAGCTCAAGTTCTAGAGCTGTCATTTAGTAGTTTTCTAAGGTTAAATTTGTTATTTTCTCAGAGGCACATTTTCTTTATTTATAAAAAATAAACAGTGATGATTTTTATAACAGTGATGATACTTATAAAAAATCAACACCAGCCATGATGGAAGTGAAAAGCACAACCATCATACTTCACAATATATTAAAATAAGATATAAAACATCTAAGAAAATTAATATTCATATCTACACAAAATGCATGCTTTCTCTGGAGGCAAATAACTGGTAACCTATACTGTGATCATAGGACTTTTTAGTGAGCAAAACATAACAAAATTGAAAGCTGGTTATAGAATTTTCTCTGTGTAACATATTTGTCTACAATAAATAGAATCATTTACCATTTTGACCAGATACATTATTTTATTCAATTTATTTCTTCAGGTATGGCAGATAATTGATAAAAAAACAAATCCATTGTTTGGATGGACTTAAATAATCTGTCTCTCTCTCTCTCTCTCTCTCTCTCTCTCTCTCTCTCTCTCTCTCTCTCTATATATATATATATATATATATATATATATACACACATAAATATGTGTAAATATATATTTTTTCATTTCCACAATTACCTGAGGACTTGACAGTAATACGTGACACTTTCATATAAAAAAAATGTGGGTATTTTTAAAATAGGAAATGCCTAGTTAAATTAATGTAGAGCCATAAAAAATTAACAAAGTACACTTGAAAGAAAGCTCCAACCATGAAGTGCTAAATTTAGTACCTGGAAAGGGTTATAAAATGTTAGAAATTTCAATATAAATATTTAAACATAAGACCACACTTAGGAACCAGATTCAGAGATCACCTAGTTCATAAATTCCAATTATAGAACCTAGATAATAGCTTCTAGAGCATTATAGTACATTTCAGAACATCTTGATTTCTGAAGGCATACTATTAATGTGTTTTGAGGAAAGAGGAAATAAAAGGAAAAAAAGTACAAAGTAGTCTTTAGTTGCAAATAAGACAATAATATGAATGCCTAGCTTGACATTCATAACAAGAACTAGATATCATTCAAGTTTGAAATTTGGGTCTACTGAAAAATGCCCCAAGGTATGGTCTTTCCCTTATCCAGCCAATATTTCTATGTACACTCAGCATATGTTCATAAGTTGCTTATAAATGGTGACCATAAGATATAGTTAGTATATTCTAAACTGTCAGAGAATGAGGAGCTTCCAAGAGCATGGGAAAAAATCTGTCTGTGAAAACTGAAGCATCTCTGCTGCTGCTAAGTCGCTTCAGTCATGTCCGACTCTGCGACCCCACAGACGGCAGCCCACAAGGCTCCTCTGTCCACAGTATTCTCTAGGCAAGAATACTGGAGTGGGTTGCCATTTCCTTCTCCAGTGCACACATGCATGCTAAGGAAGCGATCTCTAACCTGATAGAATTGTTACTCTTTCAGCCATCAATTAACATACAGAGTAATAAATCCACATGGGTAATCGGCAAACCACAGATTCATAAAATTGTCATTATTTTCTATCTCCCCTGTCCTAGCAAACTAGGCTTCTTCTGACTATATCTCTTGGCATCTTTCTGTCAAAACATCATTGTTACATCTGTGAAAATCAATGTGAGAATTAGAAATGAAACAAAATGTAATGAGCAAACAGATTTGCAGAGACATAGCAAAAAATTAAAATAAATAGTAGTACCAGAATATAAGAAGACAGAAAAATGTTTTTTATTGGGCCTTCAGAATTTGGTGTTTGGTGATGGAGAAAAGAAATTTTTTCACTGGAGCGTTTTTCACTCTGATTTGAGTCACTAATTCCTGATACTAAGCTATATGATGTACTGTGAATTATGCAAACTTCGTTTCTCTGGTTATTTTTGTTGGTTCTATGAAAATAACAAGGATACTTACAGTCTTCCAGAAGAAAAAGGAACAGAAAAATTAATATATTATTTCAAAAAAATTGACTTTTGGAACATATTCTGCTTGACAATTACGAGTTAAAAATTACAAAGATGCTAGTTATTAGTTTTATTATGATTTGTGGCACAATTAACTGGCTCTTGGAAATTTGTATCACTGGAATCCTGTGCTACATGGCATCTGTCTTAAGGCTTTGTAAAAATTGGAATTTCACACCAAATGTTCTGTGGCAAAAGATATAAAATGACAGAAGTCCTCATGTGTCTATCTAATATGTTCTGTGACCAACCTATCCTAGCTCTTAGCTCAAGAGTGTTAAAACCAGGTGGCAAGTGCTCTCACAGCTTTTTAAGTTCTTGATCTGTGTCCATCAAATGTGCAGTTTTGGTTTCCAAGATTCCCTTTAGCAATAGATTGATAATTCCCTCCACAGATTTCCTTATAATGTGGATGCCCTAATGGCTTTTCATAGTCTGACTTGTGTCTACTTAAGTTTTTATTTTGATGATTCAATATATTTACATTTTTCATCTTAATTTCACCGGGTACCCCATCAGTTTATGCAGTAGACTTATTTTAAGGACTTGTGAGTCCCCTAGCTGCTGTCCCTTGTTGTGGGCATTGGAATTCCTTCTTGCATCCCTAAATGGCTGCCACTCACTGCAGAGTCCCATTACGACTACTTTGAAAATTTCCTGGGGACCTAGCATCTTTCTGGAAACAATTTCTTCTAAACAACATTTGCTTGGATCAGTGAGCTGCACACAAAGGAGTGAAACTCAAATCCCACAGTGACTTACCCAGAGGAGAGTGAACTGAAAGGGTTCAGAAGGCACCTTGGCTGTGAGCATGCTCCTGCAGGCCAATAGCAGTTGTCTTTGAATCCCATCTTTTTGACCAAAAGCTGTTAAGGAATAATTAATAAAGACAATTTAGTTAATGAAAACTTTATTAAATACTTCCTAAATAGCACTGCAAGTTAAGGCAGAAGACTTCCCATAGAATAAAGTGTATAGAAAAAGGAAGAGAAAAATAGAAAATATCTGATAGGTTAGGACTACATAATCAACCTTGTTTAAGGTAAGAAATAAGGTTTCTTGGTGTTTGGAGGTTGACTGACTGAATATACTGTGTTTCTGGTCAAGCAGAGCATTTATTGAAACAGAGAAGTTTGGTTTGCTGATATAGGATCCTGGGCAAGAGAAATTTATTTTGACACTAGTAAGTACATTTCATTTGAGAAAAAGTTTTCCATAGGGTATTTACTCTTTGTGGAATCAAGCAGGTTATTCCTATGATGTATCCTAGAATTCCAGCCAGGGCTTTGACACAATGTCAGCTCAATCCCTGCTCCCAAAGCTACTTACTTGATTAAAATGCTGGAAAAGTGAGCCTGGGATTGTAGTGTTTATGCACATATGGCTCAGTATATACTGGCTGACATGGAATAACACTGGTTCCAAATCAGGAAAGGAGCATGTCAAGACTGCATACTGTAACCTTGCTTATTTAACTTATATGCAGAGCACATCACATGAAATGCAGGGCTGGATGAAGCACAAGCTGGAATCAAAATTGCGGGGGAAAAATATCCATAACCTCAGATATGCAGATGACAAGACCCTTATGGCACAAAGCAAAGAAGAACTAAACAGCCTTTTGATGAAAGTACAACACACCAGGCCTCCCTACCCATCACCAACTTCTGGAGTTTACTCTAACTCATTTCCATTGTGTCGATGATACCATTCAACCATCTCATTCTCTGTCGTCGCCTTCTCCTCCTGCCTTCATCTTTACCAGCATCAAGGTCTTTTCAAATGAGTCAGGTCTTCGCATCAGGTGGCTAAAGTACTGGAGTTTCAGCTTCAGCATAAGTCCTTCCAATGAATATACAGGACCAATTTCCTTTAGGATGGACTGGCTGGATCTCCTTGCAGTCCAAGGGATTCTCAAGAGTCTTCTCCGACATCATAGTTCAAAAGCATCAATTCTTCAGTGCTCAGTTTTCTTTATAGTTTGACCCCAGGTAAGTAACAGGGTGAGAACACAGCTCCACCCATCAACAAAAAATTGGATTTAAGATTTACTGAGCATGACCCCAGCCATCATGACGCAGTGCCCCCTCAGTCAGTCACTCCCATCAGGAAGCTTCCATAAACCTCTTATCCTTCTCCATCAAGGTCAGACAGACTGAAAACCACAATCACAAAAAACTAACAAGTCTGGTCACATGGACCACAGCCTTGTCTAACTCAGTGAAACTATGAGCCATGCCGTGTAGGGCCACCCAAGATGGACGGGTCACGATGGAGAGTTCTGACAAAACGTGGTCCACTGGAGAAGGGAATGGCAAACCACTTCAGTATTCTTTCCTTGAGAACCCCATGAAAAGTATGAGAAGGCAAAAAGATAGGACACTGAAAGATGAACTCCCCAGGTTGGTAGGTGCTCAATATGCTACTGGAGATCAGTGGAGAAATAACTCCAGAAAGAATGAAGAGATGGAGACAAAGCAACAACAACACCCAGTTGTGGATGTGACTGGTGATGGAAGTAAAGTCCGATGCTGTAAAGAGCAATATTGCATAGGAACCTGGAATGTTAGGTCCATGAATCAAGGCAAATTGGAAGTGGTCAAACAGGAGATGGCAAGAGTGAATACCAATATTTTAGGAATCAGCAAACTAAAATGGACTGGAATGGGTGAATTTAACTCAGATGACCGTTATATCTACTATTGTGGGCAAGAATCCCTTAGAAGAAATGGAGTAGCCATCCATAGTCAACAAAAGAGTCTGAAATGCAGTACTTGGATGCAACCTCAAAAACAACAGAATGATCTCTGTTCATTTCCAAGGCAAATCATTAGATAGTACAGTAATCCAAGTCTATGCCCTGACCATTAATGCTGAAGAAGCTGAAGTTGAACAGTTCTATGAAGACCTACAAGAGCTTCTAGAACTAACACCCCAAAAGATGTCCTTTTCATTATAGCAGATAGAATGCAAAAGTAGGAAGTCAAGAAATACCTGGAGCAACAGGAAAATTTGGCCTTGGAGTACAGAATGAAGCAGGGCAAAGGCTAATAGAGTTTTGTCAAGAGAATGCACTGGTCATAGCAAACACACTATTCCAACAACACAAGAGAAGACTCTACACATGGACATCATCAGACGGTCAATACTGAAATCATATTGATTATATTCTGTGCAGTCAAAGATGGAGAAGCTCTATATAGTCAGCAAAAACAAGACTAGGAGCTGACTGTGTGTGGCTAAGATCATGAACTCCTTATTGAACTCCTTAGATTGAAGAAAGTAGGGAAAACCACTAGACCATTCAGGTATGACCTAAATCAAATCCCTTATCATTATACAGTGGAAGTGACAAATAGATTAAAAGGATTAGAGTGCATGAAGAACTATGGATAGAGGTTCATGACATTTTATAAGAGGAAGGGATCAAGACCATCCTCAAGGAAAAGAAATGCAAAAAGGCAAAATTTTGTCTGAGGAGGCCTTACAAATAGCTGTGAAAAGAAGAGAAATGAAAGGCAAAGGAGAAAAGGAAAGATATACCCATTTGAATGCAGAGTTCCAAAGATTAGCAAGGAGAGATAAGAAAGCCTTCCTAAGCCTTCCTCAGTGATCAATGCAAAGAAACAGAGGAAAACAGAATGGGAAATATGAGAGATCTCTTCAAGAAAATCAGAGATACCAAGGGAACATTTCATGCAAAGATGGGCATAATAAAGGGCAGAAATGGGATGACCTAACAGAAGCAGAAGATATTAAGAAGAGGTGGCAAGAATACACAGAAGAACCATACAAAAAAGGTCGTCATGACCCAGATAACCACAATGGTGTGATCACTCACCTAGAGCCAGACATCCTGCAATGTGAAGTCAAGTGGGCCTTAGGAAGCATCACTATGAACAAAGCTAGTGGAGATTATGGAATTTCAGTTGAGCTATTTCAACTCCTAAAAGATGGTGCTGTGAAAGTGCCGCACTCAATATGCCAGCAAATCTGGGAAACTCAGCAGTGGCCACAGGACTGGAAAAGGTCAGTTTTCATTCAAATCCCAAAGGAAGGCAATGCCAAAGAATGCTCAAACTATCACACAATTGCACTCATCTAACACTCTAGCAAAGTAATGCTCAAAATTCCCCAAGCCATGCTTCAACAGTATGTGAACTGTGAACTTCAGATGTTCATGCTGGTTTTAGAAAAGGCAGAGGAACCAGCGATCAAATGGCCAACATCGTTGGATCATTGAAAAAGCAAGAGCATTCCAGAAAAGCATCTATTCCTGCTTCACTGACTACGCCAAAGCCTTCTGACCGTGTGGATCACAAAAAAGTGTGGAAAATTCTTAAAGAGATGGGAATACCAGACCACCTTACTTGCCTCCTGATAAATCTGCATGCAAGTCAAGAAGCAACAGTTAGAACCAGACATGGAACAACAGACTGGTTCCAAATCAGGAAAGGAGTACATCAAGGCTGTATATTGTCACTCTGCTTATTTAACTTATGCAGAGTCATCACGTGAAATGTGGGGCTGATGAAGCACAAGCAAGAATCAAGATTGCCGGGAGAAATATTAGTAACCTTAGATATGCAGATTATACCACCGTTACGGCAGAAAGTGAAGAACTAAACAACCTCGTGATGAAAGTGATACAGGAAAGTGAAAAAGTTAACTTAAAACTCAATATTCAGAAAACGAAGATCATGGCGTCTGATCCCATCACTTCATGGCAAATAGATGGGGAAACAACGGAAACAGTGAGATACTTTATTTTTTGGGGCTCCAAAATTACTGCAGATGGTGACTGCAGCCATGAAATTAAAAGACGCTTGCTCCTTGGAAGAAAAGCTGTGACCAACCTAGACAGCATATTAAAAAGCAGAGGCATTACCAACAAAGGTCAGTCTGGTCAAAGTTATGGTTTTCCCAGTAGTCATGCATGGATGTGAGAGTTGGACTGTATGGAAAGATGAGTGCTGAAGAATTAATGCTTTTTAACTGTGGTGCTGTGGAAGACTCTTGAGATTCCCTTGGACTGCAAGCAGATCCAACCAGTCCATCCTAAAGGAAATCAGTCCTAAATATTCATTGGAAGGACTGATGTTGAAGCTGAAACTCCAATACTTTGGCCACCTGATGCGAAGAACTGACTCATTTGAAAAGACCTTGATGCTGTGAAAAAGTGAATGTGGGAGGAGAAGGGGCAACAGAGGATGAGATGGTTGGATGGCATTACTGACGCGTTGGACATGAGTTTGAATAGGCTCTGCAAGTTGGTGATGGACAGGGAAGCCTGTCATGGTGCAGTCCATGGGGTCGCAAAGAGTCGGACATGACTGAGTGACTGAACTGACTGACTGATTCTGGCTGGAATTGCTTTTCCTAGTACTGCACAATTGTTACTGACACAGTCAATACTTTGAGAGCATTCCAGAAATCGAAGTATCATTATTAGATAAGAGAAAATTCCAACTATGATAAGTCAATTTATAAAATGAAGATTTTAGAGTTTTGCGTAATACTCTGGTCAGATATATTAATTTATACATGATTAGTTACAGTGGTGATAGCTTTCCACAAACCTAAAGTAATATGCACAACTGTTTCTATATTCCAGAAACACTGTGGGAGTTCCAGAAAACTATGGGAGTTTAACCCTTGTATTAACTTTCTAGTCATTTATTTCAAAACAAAATTCAAGGACTAAGTGTAATAAGTGGTATTAAATATAATTAGCTTAGAGCAGTGAATTATTTTCCAACACTGAAGAAGTCCTCAGATTGCCAAGCTTTCTAAAACTTCACCTAATAGCATTTGTGTGCTTGCATTACACTGGTAGGAATAAAGCCGAATGAGCCTAACAGTTGAGGCATAATGAATGCAGGAAATCTAACGTCTACACTCATGTGAGATGATATTTGTGGATTTTATGAGACAAACTTATTTTTGACCAAATTTCTTATGTAGTCGACTCATGCAGTATTTGGGAAACTGAAATTAAGACAATGGTTTTTGTGCAGAAATCATTACATCAAGAGAAAAAAAAATCTAACCAGAAAATAAGAATAAGAAAAAAATGATCATATGGGCATATAACAAGTATAAACACTTATAAATCTGCTTGAATCATATATACTTATATATATATATATATATACATGTGTACATATATATGTGTGCATATGTGTATATATATATGTCAGGAGTTTGTAATATCTATAAGATATTCTGCAAAAGAAAGTAACTATAAAATTATCATTTGGTCATATATTATTTCATTTATTTCTAATCTCCTTTCTTTTTTGCCCATCCCATCTACATTATTACAAAGATGTTAAGTTAAAAGATGGTTTGCATTTCCATATTACTTGGGGAGTGATTTCATTGCATATTTTATTGGATTTAAAAAGTTGAAAAACATTTAGTCACTTATAAGTACTAAAGATTACGTTCGAATTGACCCCAAAATAACTAGGTCCTTTCCTAAGTGAGCCATCTTCCTTTGTGATTACTCCTCATAATGATTTTGTCTAAATTATTCAAGCTTACCCTGTTTCTTCAACTATGTTTTTATTTATATGGCTGCATCATGACCAGACAAAACAGAGACTAGTCCTCTGGGTTATTGGTTAGTTTAGATAACTTGATGTGGTATGATGGATTTTCTGAAAATCTAATGGTTTGGCATTTGACTCTGGTATAGATCAGAAGAATCTGGTGAGTCCTTACATCATCAAGAAAAGTCTCTATTTCTTAAAATTACCTCTGCTGTACTGTAATCTGAATAAAGTTATTGGACAGCATGGCAGAGATTGTTGGTTGTGTCTGAGAATGGTTTATAGACTGAACTGTATGAGTTTAGCTCATAAAAGTGCAAATCCTAAGGAACAACTCACATGAACTTTGCAGGAACATGAAATGTTGCCATAAGAGACATGCACTGCTAACTATTTGGCTTGATAGATAGGATGAGAGTAATCTCATGGTCCTTCCCATTGCAACATTGTAAGTATTATAGGATTATTTATTTATTTATTAGTTTATTTCTGTTTGAAGTCATTATGCACTCAATTTACAATATAAGAAAAATGTTTTAAGCTATTTAAGGTTTGCCTTGGTCAAAAGAGTTTTACTACTATTTCTAATACTTTAGTAGTTTGATGAACATGGGGACAGTGTATGTGCTTTCTCTCTGGAAGATCAACAACATGTTTTACAAATTTTTTAGTAAAATATGTCAAACTAGAATTTTATATAAAATAATAATATTTTCAAAAGTCGTGAGCTACTCTTTCAAGAGTAGATAGACTTGTGTGTCAAACGATGACGAAGTCCCAAACCACAAAATATTATAACTGAAAATATCCACTAGTAAACTGATACCTCTTGATCAGATATAGAGTGTATAAACACTTTTGTCAAATCTGAATTGTGTATCATTGGTTAAAATACCAAGATCTAGACAAATTCAGAAGAGAAAGGACATGAAGAAAATGAAATCTACTTTGTATAGATTTACTTGCTCTAGTAACTAACAAAAGCTCAATTTTGTGACTGCATTGGACAGAAACGAATCATTTGGATTTAGAGATACAACTAAAGATAAATCTTATTCCAATAAACTTTCTAGTGCATTTCCCACAAGATCATTGCTCGATTTTGTAAAGGATATTTTATGAAAATTTCAAAATGCTAAAGATTTCCAGAGTCCTTCCTGATGAAAGTAATGATATATTTTGAAACAATCTGAAAACTGGTTATCATTTTATCAGTTTGATTTGTTTTGCTTCTTTGTTGGATAGTCTCCAATGTCCTCAGGTGTATGATGCTCTGGTTAATTATTTGAGACAGAATGTTGAATTTGAAAGGCCATTAACTTTGATTTTCTCTCTTTCTATTTTGACATAGTGTTTTTCACAGCATGTAGTTATACTTTAGGGTTGATCAGGCAAAATTTCCTAAATAAGTAAAACTTTTAAAATGTTTGAAATTGGAGAGAAACACAGCAGTTGAAACACAGAGCCTAGAATAAGACACTCAACTAACATTTGCTTTGATCATCAACATCTTAGAATTGTTTTGTGGTGAGCAGGATAACAGTGATCCTCTTACACTTTTAGTACCATAAGATGTAAAATCATGATATTTAAGGGATGACACAAAATATTCCTTCCTTCCCAAAGCTTAAGACACCACAGGCCAGTGGAAACCTAAAACTATCTTTTAAAATTAAGCTTCCAAAATTATTTCTGTTTCTATAAACCTAAAGTTATTTAATCGTTAAGTTTAAAAGGTCTTTGATGAGTGTTTAGTCTCATTTAAATATTGAGTTAAATATCTTAAAATATTTAAAAATATATTCACTGACTCAATTCCATTTTAAATGTTTTAGCTTTGTGACTTAATAACAACATCTCCTGAGTACTAAATACTGCTATAAATAACCTTACAAGTAAGAAAACCATTAAGCCTCTTCACATATTTCAATATGTTGAGAATAAACACGAAGATTTCAGGTTCAAATGATTTTACAACTATGAATCTACTATAAATTACAAATTACTTGTAATGCTTTTCACTCTAAGCAAGTCTAACTTCATAAACATATTTTAAGTACATAATATACAAAATATGCACAAGCACTTTCCCACAGACATTACTAATTTTTTTTATTATTTAAAAAGCTTCTATGTCTTTAAGCCTCTCAAGTTTTCTGTTTTTGGATATTCTACTACCAAAATTTTGACTGAGACATGGAGCTTTACATAGTCAGAGTCATTCTTCTGAACATAAAGAAAGGAGTGTATTAATTATGATATTTCTAGTAACTTGGTAGATTTCCCTGCTGAGTTAGTGATAAGAATCTGCCTGCCAATGCAGGAGACGTGGGTTTGAAACCTAGGTCGGGAAGATGCCCTGGAGAAGGAAAAGGCAATCCACTTCCATATACTTGCCTGGGAAGTCCCTTGGACTGAGGAGCCTGGTAGGCTATAGTCCACAGGGTTGCAAAAGAGTCAGACATGACTTAGGAACTAAACAATAACAATAGTAATTTGGCATTGCCCTCTCCGCTCTCTGCAGGCAAAGGATACCCAACCGGATACCTACTTCAATCAAGCTCCTGCCAAATAGTTTAGTCCAGGCTGTTGATTATATACCAACTAATGTTGCTATTTTGAAGTTTATAGCTTGCTAATACATGTCATTTCTCAATGCTTAGAATGTGCCAGTTCTCAGTGTCGGGTCTGTCTTGGTGGCAACATTCAGTGACAAATGGATGGCACTTTCTGACACTCTATTGGAGGCTAGGAAAAAGCTCTAGCAAGTCACTCACCAAACACTATGTATAAGTTTAATTTTTCCTGCACTTACCATCTATAGTAATGTAATGAATAATTATATGTGTTAAGATTTATACTAAAATAGAGGCTCAGATGGTAAAGAATCTCCTGCAATGCAAGAGACACAGCTGGATCCTTGGTTAGGGAAGATATTCTGGAAAAAGTAATGGCAACCCACTCCAGTGTTCTTGCCTGGGAAATCCCAAGGACAGAGGAGACTGGTGGCCTAAAGTCCATGGGGTTGCAAAGGGTCATACGCTACTGAGTGACTAACACTAACACTTGTATTACACAAACCAGCCCTGTATTTCATTTATTAGTACTCAAACTTTTTTATCTATCCAAATTATTTTAACTTTATTAAATCTTATCTTCCATTGGATTTAGTTTTCTTTTTTTTTCCCCCAATTTTCCTAAGGTGGAAGTTTTGGTTACTGACTTAAGACCTGTTTTCTTTTTTAACAGAGGCATTTTCAGCTATAATTGTCCCTCTGAGTACTGATTTTTCTGCATCCTATAAATTTTGGTTTATCTTTTTTAATTAATTATAAATTATTGTCTAATTTCTATCATGATTTTGTATTAAATTTTAGTTTGAGTTGAATCTTTGACATGTATTGCTGCAGTAGTAGGAAAGGCTCGTTTTTCTGGCTAGTGTATAAAATCACAGCCTATTACAGCTAACAGTATATCTCAGTCTTTTTTATGCTTCCTTTTGTTCTCTACCTAGTGATATTATGCTCACAGAGCAAAATAATAAAATTTAATTTCAAAATGGCATTCCATTAAACTCTGTTTCCTTCATGTGTAATAGGTCCTTGACTTTAACTATAAATGTCTGTTGGTTGTTTGGTTTTGTTTATAAAGGCAAATGTAATCATTACCATCACACTTAAGAGCAGGAGGAAATATATCTCCCAATAACAACAGCTATATGAACCTTTAGTCTGAATTTTTCTGATCAAGCAAAAATGTCTAATTAAAATTTCATTAGTATATCTTCTAATTTGCCCTTACTAATAGACCAAAAAAAATAAATGACATATCTCAATGAAATTTGTATTTTTATGTTAATTCAAGATAATGTTTCAAAAGAAATAACTTCTGATTTTAGATTTCCAGATGAAGTCTCTTCTTTCATATTATAATAAAAGCAGCCCTTCCAGAAATGTGTCCAGACAAAACCTGAAGCATTGTAAACATGATTATAGACTCCAGTGTGTTGTTTAAGGCTTGATTCAATTAGACTCTCAATATAATTTTTAAATGAGTGACTGAATTCCCTTAAATTATCCTATGTCTAGTATAGTTTTATAATTTTACTTTTATTTGTCTCTTTTTCCATGCATTATAGGAATAATCCCTTAGAGGGTAGGATCTAATTAATTAGAATCTTCAGAGAGTAATACGAACATTCCATTTAAATTCTGCTTACTTAAAGACTAATTAGAAAGACCTTTTTTTGTTTCCATGCTCTGGGGGAAAAAAATAACAAAACAATAAGAGAATACTTTAATGGCTACAGAAAATATAATTTATAAATTATGTATAATAATTGATTAAGTTATATTTTCTTTCTGTGATCATTCTTAATATTACTTTTACAGAATGAATAAGCTTAAAATTCATATATATGAATGCATATAGTCAGTTTATTAATAATTAACAAATCCAATGTGATTGAATAGCATTTTCACACTAAAATAATAGTTGAAGCAAGAGCTGAGTTAGTGAATATTTTCACTTACATAAATATTTAATTTGAATTTTTAACTTTTCAAAAGTAATTGGTTTAATGCCTACTATATTTTCAGATATATAACTGGTACTCTGTGAAAAGTTAGCTTTCAAATTTTAATTTTAATAGGTCTAGGGATCTTATGATCTAACATTTCAAATGGAGGTATGTGAAAATGCCAAAACATTTCAATCCCACTGCCATAAGTTTGAAGCAAGGTGTTACTTCAGTCAGTATGGACCTATGGTTGTAAATAAATGGGTCAAGTTATAAAATCTATACACAAGAAAATAATTATACTTATTAAAAACATAGTGAATGACAGGGTGCTGTGATTATATGTATAGAAAATCATTAATCAATGTCATAAATATTTAGAAGCTTAATTATCTGCTTCCATGTGTCTATGTAAATTTTGTATCATCACATATTATTAAATTATCAGCAGTTTTTAATGCATTTAGTTTGTGTAAACCTTTAGCCTATAAATAAAAGAGCCATTTAAGTAACTGTTTTTAGTTTATCTGATTAGTTGTAAGTAGTTAACTCCATATTGACTTATCAAGATGCAGTTCTCAGTGATAACAACCATATTCTCTAAAAATGACATATTTTTCTTAAACTTAATACATTTTTCAGCTGTTAAGTTACATTACAATTGTCAGGGGTGTGTGTAATTTCCCCGGTTCTGTCTCATCACAGCAAAAATTTGAAGTGACGGATGTTAAAGCCCTCAGAGAGAATGTGTCTCAGCTCTCAGACAGACCGTGTTACAGCTCTCAGCTCTTGGACAGACCATGTTATAGCTCTTGGACAGATCAATGTTACAGCTCCATGTTACAGCTCAGTTTTATTGAGAAAATAAAAGGAAAATACATCCTTGAGGCATGCCAAGGGCATGCAAACCCAAAAGACTCGAAGAGAAGAGAGAGAGCCCCAGCCATTTGGCTTCTCTTTTTTATATATTTTTTCCTCCCACTGGGCCTGACCTGTGTAAACTGGGCTAGCCAGGAGTGCTAGTGTTCTGCCTGAGGTCCTACTCCAGTCCTCGGACCTTCCTTTGTTCTATTGTTGTGGGCTTTTCCCTTCCTTGTCTTTTAGCCACCGCCATTCTAGACTCCTTTTTCCTATTCTAACTACCTAACACAATGATATCCCTGGATGTGTAATCAGAGATAAAATTTTAAAGAACTAAGTCAAAAACTAAATAGCAGGGGCAGGATAATTAATGAGCAGGAGTCTAAGGAACAGAATTTTTCTGTTTGTGCAGCTGACAGAAGGATCTATCGGGTTGCCCTCCAAACTTAAGACTACAGTTAGGTATCTTTGTCTTGAATTGGACTTGGGCTTCTTGTTTAAGAAATTATGGTACTTGTTTGATTTTCAGTAAGATTTTTTGTGTAATTTACTACATAACTATTACACTCTGTTGTTGCTTATGACACAAGTATAATTTGAGGGTAAACATATATTACTTTTAAATCTTCCCATATTCTATGAATTTGTTATGCTTAATTCTGAATGAAATTACCAGGTAAGTGAAACTGCAAGGTTTTTTAACAGGTGAATATAAATAAAAACACTTGAGACATCTTCTATCTTTTGTGTTAAAAGTAAAGGGATTATAGTTGTGACAGCACTGTATTGAAAACAAACGATTAAATTCTCCATTTTATTCTCCAGACAGAGTTTAAAGAAATACTATTAGTATGATATCAAAAAGTATAGGATCATTTCAGACAGTAAGAAAGAAGTCTTATGACATGTATATAGAAATTATGCCATAGAAATGATTCTTTAGCTTTGGCCTCTCTATTAAGAAGGAATTTATTGTCAGTTTTTGACATTCAACTGTATAAAATGGAACTGTGAGCAAGGTGCTGGTGTTGATCATTGGTCTGCAAAATGCTTAAATGTGGAAAAATAAGGAAGACAGAGAACTTAGCTGAGAGAGAAAGTCCTAGTGAAGTTGCTTGTACTGTAGATGTTTGGCTGATGAGCAATACATAATTTTCCTGAGAGTCAAATGAACATGAATGTAGGTTTACTAGTTTTCAGTGATCTTGCTTAAGAGGGTCACATACCAGGTAAGGAGAGCCTGAATTCCAAATGGAATGAAAGTGACCATGCATGTCTGTAAGTATTGTAGCTAAGCTCTGGACACACTTCCTACATTAGTACCTGTTGAAGTCGCTCAGTCGTGCCCGACTCTTTGCAACCCCATGGAGTGTAGCCTACCAGGCTCCTCCATCCATGGAATTCTCCAGGCAAGAGTACTGGAGTTGGTTGCCATTGCCTTCTCCAGGGGATCCGCCTGACCCAGAGACCGAACCCAGGTCTCCCACACTGCAGGCAGACACTTTTCCATCTAAGCCACCAGGGAAGCCCAAAAGTCATCAGTGAATCCTTATGAGAGAGCTAGATTTTGTATGCCTGTCATACAAGGAACACAAATCCCTGGCCAGTGTTACATTAATACAAAGAAGCAAAGAAGCAGCAAATCAATAGATGATTATAGGTAGCTGTGTTAGGAAAACAAACAACAATAAACACTTGTTTTTCCTCCAGAACAACTGAGGATGAGAGGACCAAGGAACAATGATACAGCATCATATGCTTCTTTTATCACACTCAGAGCTTTTGGGACCATGTATATCAGTTCTTTATGGGAAGAATAATAGAGATTAAGATATTATGTTGACATTTTACAAAACTGGTCAATCATGTGTAAAAGAATGAAACCAGAACACTTTGCAACACTATACACAAAAACAAACTCAAAATGGATTAAAGATCTAAATGTAAGACCAGAAACTATGAAACTCATAGGGGAACATAGGCAGAACACTCTTGAACATAAATCACAGCAAGATCTTCTATGACCCACCTCCCAGAGTAATGGAAATAAAAACAAAAATAAACAAGTGGGACCTAATTAAACTTAAAAGCTTTTACACAATGAAGGAAACTATAAGCAAGGTGAAAAGACAGCTCTCATAATGGGAGAAAATAATATACCTATACCATATATATATATATACACACACACACATATATATACACGAACATATACTATACATAGGCAGATAAATTTGCTTCAATAACCTCAGATGTGCAGATGACACCACCCTTATGTCAGACAGCAAAGGGGAACTAAAGAGCCTTTTAGTGAAAGTGAAAGAGAAGAGTGAAAAATTTGGCTTAAAACTCAACATTCAAGAAACTAAAGTCATGGCATCCAGTCCCATCAGTTCATGGTAAATAGATGGGGAAACAATGGAAACAGTGACGGACTTTATTTTGGGGGGCTCCAAAATCCCTGAAAATAATGACTGCAGCCATGAAATTAAAAGATGTTTGCTCCTTTGAAGAAAAGCTAGGACCAACCTAGACAGAATATTAAAAAGCAGAAATATTACTCTACCAACAAAGGTCCATATACTCAAAGCTTTGGTTTTTCCAGTAGTCATGTGTGGATATGAGAGTTGGACCATAAAGAAAGCTGAACACCAAAGAATTGATGCTTTTGAACTGTGGTGTTGGATAAGACTCTTGAGAGTCCCTTGGACATTAAGGAGATCAAACCAGTCTATCTTAAAGGAAATCAATCCTGAATATTCATTGGAAGGACTGATGCTGAAGCTCCAACACTTTGGGCACCTGATGTGAAGAGCTGACTCACTAGAAAGACCCTGATGCTGGGAAAGACTGAAGGTAGGAGACGGGGACGACAGAAGGTGAGATGGTTAGATGGCATCACCAACTTGAAGGATATGAGTTTGAGCAAGCTCCAGGAGTTGGTAATGAACAGGGAAGCCTGGTATGCTGCAGTCCGTGGAGTCGCAGAGTTGGACATAACTGAGCGGCTGAACCGATATACATATATGCATATATTCATACATATATTAATATATACATACACCTATATATATATGTATGAATTAACCATTTTTCTACCTGTCTACTCCTTAAAAGTTTGCTATAGATATTAGACTATATACAACATTCTAATTGACTTAATACACATAAAATTAATGAATTTATAAACTTTTACCAGTATAAACTGTATAATATAAATCTACTATATTAAGATTTACATGATAAAATAGTCATAAGAATTTAAATTGTGCTATCATTTCATTGTTACTTGGATGAGAACAGCAGAGGCAATGTTCTCTAATGTAGGACGTATTTAATCTTCATTCAAACCACAAGCAGCTTTGTCATGGAGACATGCAGCCAGACCAAGGGTATAAAACTCTAAAAGCTTTAAATCCTTGTAGATTCTGTCTGGTTTATCATCATCTTCAAGGTCATAATTATTCAGAAACTTGAGATATATATTACCTAAGGGATTGATAGAAATCATATAGTCTACTCGCTTTAATACTAAAAGGTTTACTTCCTTATGAAATTAGAAACTTTCACAAAGACTAAAACCAACAGAAGAGATGTATTCAAGCAAAGTTAATAAAAATGCCCTACAGCTATGATCTGTAAGATTGGATTCCGATGGGAATTGAATGTGTCACTTTATACTCTATTGTGGTACTCACATCTTTTGAATTTTTAAAGTTAAAATAAAGCCTAGCCTAAAACTTTACATTTGAATGTCAGTAGAAGACATTTTAAATATTTTATAACAATGTGTAATTTCAGATTTATATCTAAAATGAGAGCTTTTAAATAAAATAATTTTCAGATACTTAATTACAATATTGTTTTAACCATAATTATGAAGAATGATACACTACTGTCTTACATTAAATTATAATTAGTCCTTAAAAAAATCTCCACCATGAATTTTCCCAATTATGGTAACATCGGAAAAAATAGTAACACAAATGTGTGATTTAGAAGTTTTTTCTTGTTGGTTCACTTATTCAATCTACAAATATTTTCTGTCTGTCCACTACTTGTAGGATTGCTTAAAGTGTTATGAATGTGGCAACAGAAAAATAAATATTTCTTTGGTCTCACAAGTGGAGATAAATTGATAATAAATAAATAACATAAATAACACACCGTATGCCACTAGGGGATGCGAATCAGACTAAAATAAGAGGCTAAAAAAAAAAAAAAATTGGGAAGAGGTGAGGGCACAGTCAGTTTCATGGCCATTTAACCTGTGTGGTTACCAGGGCCAGGCATTCAGAAGGACTCTGTGTTTGGCTTAATGCTCTGCTTTTACTGTCTTGAAATTCTTAACCATTTTAAACAAGGGGCCACATATTACATTTTTGCTCAGAGCTCCACAAATCATGCAGCCAGTTCTAGGTGAGATTATTTTAGGCAGAGTGGTCCAGGAAAGCATATCTGAGTAGACACTTAATAATACTGAAGTGTTTCATACAACAGTAACTTCCTTAACACCTATGAGAACATTCCAGAGGGAGTAACAAGTGAAGCATGTTGTGGAAGTTGGAGGAATAACAGAAAGGATAGTATGGGTGAAGGAGGGAGAACAGTGTGGGAGGGTCTTGGGAGCAGGGAGCGGGGACAGATCATGTAAGGTCTTCTGGTTCAGTGTAAGCATTTTGTGTTTTCCTGTGACTGAAATAAAAGACTTTGAAGCATCTGGAGAATAACAGGATCCATAACACTTTGGGCAAGGAT
Organism: Okapia johnstoni; assembly: GCA_024291935.2. Classification (NCBI taxonomy): domain Eukaryota; kingdom Metazoa; phylum Chordata; class Mammalia; order Artiodactyla; family Giraffidae; genus Okapia; species Okapia johnstoni. The sequence continues at coordinate 21,384,036 of CM044321.1, read as the reverse complement.
TGGATTAGATGTGTAAGGAGAGTATTGCACGAATCTAGACAGGAGTTGATATGTAGAGATAAACTAACGGGATGAATGTGGAATCAGAAATATGAGAGACTAACTTCAACCCTAAGGAACATAAAAAGATAGAACAGGGGACAACTCAAAGCAGTTTGTGCAGTCAGTCTATGGAAAGTTCTAAAACTGCCCACAACACATCTGTATTTATGACTGTTTTAGCTGTGCTTGGGATGGAATGAAAGATAAAAGATAGTTGAAATAACCCACAAGGCATCTCATATACTGTCCTCAGGATAGGCCATTTTCTCGCCTTCTTTGCCCAATGCCACTTACCTAGGTCATTATTTTGACTAAACCTTAGTTTGTTTCCCTGACTTCCCCCTCCCCCAAAAAGGTTTTTGTTTGTTTGTTTGTTTTCTTTTTTTAATGAGTATTCCTGGAAAGTAAAAATGTAAATCTGGGAGCCTTAACTTGGATCTACATATCTAAAATCTTCGGGAGGTAGGTTGCAGATATTCACATATTTATATAAAACATTTCTAGTGCTTTTCTTCATGCAATTACTTCCATGACTCTTTGAAAACCAATAGACCACAGAAGTCAGTCTCTTTTTATACTCCATTCCATTGATACATGTCTATTCTTATGCCCATACCACCTGCCTTGATTATTGTAGCTTTATAATATTTCATGAAATCAATATGCATAAGTCCTCTAAATTTGATCTTCATTTAAACAATTTTTGACTCTTCTAGATCATTTACTAATTTAGATAAATCTTAATCTTTTTAATTTATTCAAAAAAAGGCCTATTAGGATATTGATGATATTGTAATATATCTATAGAAAAATTTTCAGAGGATTGTCATCATACCACTACTTGACTTGACTTCATTGTCTGTGTCACCATGGAAGCCCATACTATGATATATTATATATTCATATATAAATGAATTAAAATATGTGATATAAATTATGATTCCAAATATTTTGATTATTTAATAGTCAATTTTTTTAATCAATCACAGAAGATTTTTATATGCTGCTAAACAATGGAAATAGTGACAGACTTTATTTTGGGGGGCTCCAAAATCACTGATATGGTGACTGCAGCCAAGAAATTAAAAGATGCTTACTCCTTGGAAGCAAAGTTATGACCAACCTAGACAGCATATTAAAAAGCAGAGACATTACTTTGCCAACAAAGGTCCATCTAGTCAAGGCTGTGGCTTTTCCAGTAGTCATGTATGGATGTAAGAGTTGAACTATAAAGAAAGCTGAGCACCCCAAAATTGATGCTTTTGAACTGTGGTGTTGGAGAAGACTTTTGAAAGTCCCTTGGACTGCAAGGAGATCCAACCAGTCCATCCTAAAGGAGATCAGTCCTGAGTGTTCACTGGAAAGACTGATGTTGAAGCTGGAACTCCAATACTTTGGCCACCTGATGCAAAGAACTGATTCATTTGAAAAGACGCTGATGCTGGGAAGGATTGAAGGCAGGAGGAGAAGGGGATAACAGAGGATGAGATGGTTGGATGGCATCACCGACTCAATGGACATGAGTTTGGGTAAACTCTGGGAGTTGGTGATGGACAGGGAGGCCTGGCATGCTGTGGTCCATGAGGTCGCAAATAGTTGAACACAACTGAGCAACTGAACTGAACTGAACTGAAACTAAATTTACTAAAAAGAAACAGCTGAACTTAAGAAGAGCTTAGTACCTATCCTCACTGAAGCAAATGATCAAAAAAACTGGGTTCCACGCTATAAAGATGCAACTTTGAGGAGATCACCATGAATGGGGAATAATAAAACATCTGTACACTCAAAAGTGTGGAGGGAACACAAACACAATGACAACAGACTCTAAAATAACTCTGAACACCCATCCCATACTCTGGCTTTTATGCTTGTTCACAGGATGAATGTATACTTTACCAGTTAATCTTCTTCAATACAAGCATCCCCCCCTACCCCCCCACCCCCAGTTATCCAGAGGAACCAAGCAATGGTTTTAAAGAACTGCATTCCACCATTTGTATGGCTTGCCACATACAATGGGAGCAAATACTTAAATATCTTGCCTTGTATATGAGGGGTTGCTTAGACTGGTTATTCCTCTTTGTCCTCTGAATTCCTGGATGTATCATTCTGATTAAAAAAAAAAAACCTTAGTTCTTATGACTGCATAAGAGATTTTGAAGGTTTTTTTTTTCTTTTATCAGAAAATTACTTTCCACAAGCCACTTATCAATAGAAAATTACACTGAGAACGTCTAAGCTATGATATCTCTAATATAAAGCCCCGTGTTGCAACCCTGAGAACACAAACCAAAATACCCAGGCTTAAGTTTGGATGCTCTGCTGTGATTAGATCTTGAATAGGAGGTACAGGCTTATCCTTTGTGGCTGATCTCATTCTGACTTTACAGTCTCTGACATCTTACCAAATTTTTCTTCACTACAGTCTGTCCAAACTTCAGTTGATCCACAAAGCTCTGTAAAAGCTGTGCATAATGCAACCTCAAGTCCTGTCCTTCTCTGGAAGTTCACAGTATGGCCTCCTGAGGTGAAAACGAGCTGGAGTAAGATAGGGCTAAGAAGATATTTTAATCCTGCTGGGAGAAGCTGAGAACGGATGCTCATACTTTAGTTTGAAAAAGAATTTTCCACACAGTGCAAACTATCCACTTATTGAACATTTTGTCTCAAAATTATATAAATACATATGAAGGGGTTCACATTATGGGCCAGAAAGAGATACATGGTACAAAGTCAGTCTACCTGCATGCTGCTTCAATGAGGGAATTACACAAGTGACCTACAGCTTTTTTAATCAAGTTATTCTGCTGGTTTAAAATGTTAAAACCAATGAGCAGTATGGAAAATAAAATAATTTACTCAAATTAATTTCCTGATCGCCTATTCACTGCTCATAAGTCTTGGAAAAAAATAATTGATAATATACTTAGTTTTCCAGGTCATCTTGAGAGATCAAATGTACAATCGTAGTTATCCTTAAATTCTTCTTCTCTTTCATTTACCATGTTTAATTGATTCCAAGTTGACCATCCTCTTACTAAATATCTTTTGCATCAATTCTTTCCCTCCATGATTTTCCCAAATTATTCCAAGTTTCTGGCAAGCCTCATAAATAAATCCTCCACAGGGCTAAAATATCCAATACACAGATTGTTCATAGGAGCCTTCTACTTAAAATTGTGAAAGACATCTCCTTGACTACATGATAGTATTATTTCTGCTTTACTGACTATGCCAAAGCCTTTGACTGTGTGGATCACAATAAAGTGTGGAAAATTCTGAAAGAGATGGGAATACCAGACCACCTCACCTGCCTCTTGAGAAATCTGTATGCAGGTTCAGGAAGCAACAGTTAGAACTGGACATGGAACAACAGACTGGTTCCAAATAGGAAAAGGAGTACATCAAGGCTGTATATTGTCACCCTACTTGTTTAACTTATATGGAGAGTACATCATGAGAAACGCTGGGCTGGAGGAAGCACAAGCTGGAATCGAGATTGCCGGGAGAAATACCAATAACCTCAGATATGCAGATGACACCACCCTTATGGCAGAAAGTGAAGAAGAACTAAAGAGCCTCTTGATGAAAGTGAAAGAGGAGAGTGAAAAAGTTGGCTTAAAGCTCAATATTCAGAAAACTAAGATCATGGTATCCAGTCCCATCACTTCATAGCAGATAGATGGGGAAACAGTGGAAATAGTGGCTAACTTTATTTTCCTGGGCTCTAAAATCACTGCAGATAGTGACTGCAGCCATGAAATTAAAAGACACTTACTCCTTGGAAGGAAAGTTATGATCAATCTAGATAGCATATTAAAGAGCAGAGACATCATTTTGCCAACAAAGGTCCATCCAGTCAAAGCTATGGTTTTTCCAGTGGTCATGGATGGATGTGATAGTTGGACTATAAAGAAAGCTGAGCACCAAAGAATTGATGCTTTAGAACTGTGGTGTTGGAGAAGACTCTTGAGAGTCCCTTGGACTGCAAGGAGATCCAACCAGTCCATCCTAAAGGAGATCAGTCCTCGGTGTTCATTGGAAGGACTGATGTTGAAGCTGAAACTCCAATACTTTGGCCACCTGATGCGAAGAGCTGATTCATTGGAAAAGACCCTGAGGCTGGGAAGGATTGGGGGCAGGAGAAGAAGGGGAAACAGAGGATGAGATGGTTGGATGGCATCACCCGCTCAATGGACAGGTTTCGGTGGACTTCGGGAGTTGGTGATGGACAGGGAGGCCTGGTGTGCTGTGGTTCATGGGGTCGCAAAGAGTCCGACATGACTGAGCGACTGAACTGAATTGAACTGAATTATAAGGCAGTAACACTTTTGGTTTCAAGATGTTGCTTGACTATTAGGAGGCTGAAAGATACAACATAAGGTATAATACAGTGTGATGTTAGAAACCATTAGTATATATAATGTGCCATCAAAGTACTGAGGAAAAGAGTTAACTTGGTTTATTGGGGGATTCAAGAAGGATTTGGTGTTGCTGAACTGGATTTTGAAGGATGATTAGTACTTAGTCCAGAGGAATAAAAGGTAAACCAATCTAGGTAGAAAGAAAAATACTACCATTTGTCAAATGAAAGGATAAACTTCTTTAAATACTGACATTTGATTATTTTATAAATATGTGTCCCACTTATACAATAAAGAAACATAAGTTTCTCCAATATTTAAATTTATTTGAAAACTTAAAATTTTTTAAAGAGTTCATTGAAATTATGTCTAAGATGGTTGGTCCACTAAATGTCCTAAATCTATTAGACACGAAACCTACATGCAATGTTACAATGAATACGAACTAGTAAACCTGCAATATTATTAACTGAATGTAATAATTATTGATTCTAATTCAATAAATATACCAATCTTTGACTTAAATTTTTTTACCTTTTAGTTTTGCTGTTGTATACGTAGTTCTAGATTCCCACAAGTCAAAAATAAAGTAAAACAAAACAAAAATAGCAGACAATGCAGAATCTGATGTATTCCTCGTAAGATCTTGCTCTAATCACAGGTACTTGCTTATCAGTTCAAGGACATCCTGAGGGCTATGTATCTTTTGTCACAAAATTTTGTAACATAATGCTATACTTTAATCCTATTATTATCCTACCTAGCTATAAAATTTTTTAAGATATACATATTCTTTGTTAATAATTTATTGTAATTTGTAGAGCTATTAGAAAATTTCAACTCATTAAATAAGGGGTTCAGTGTGCAAAGCTGTCTTTCTTTCAGGATATTTTAAGGTCCTGTCAGGATCTTAAAACTGACTGGCTTACTCACACATCTTATGTAATTATTTTTACTTATGTAATATGGTGATTGCAGCCATGAAAGTAAAAGACGCTTACTCCTTGGAAGATAGTTATGACCAACCTAGATAGCATATTGAAAAGCAGAGACATTACTTTGCCAACAAAGATCTGTCTAGTCAAGGCTATGGTTTTTCCAGTGGTCATGTATGGATGTGAGAGTTGGACGGTGAAGAAAGCTGAGCGCCACAGAATTGATGCTTTTGAACTGTGGTGTTGGAGAAGACTCTTGAGAGTCCCTTGGACTGCAAGAAGGTCCAACCATTCCATCCTAAAGGAGATCAGTCCTGGGTGTTCATTGGAAGGACTGATGTTGAAGCTGAAACTCCAATACTTTGGCCACGTCATGCGAAGAGTTGACTCACTGGAAAAGACCCTAATGCTGGGAAGGATTGGGGGCAGGAGGAGAAAGGGAAACAGAGGATGAGATGCCTGGATGGCATCACCGACTCGATGGACACAGTGAGTAGACTGTGGGTACTCCTGGAGTGGGTAGACTCCAGGAGTTGTTGATGGACAGGGAGGCCTGGCGTGCTGCAATTCATGGGGTCTCAAAGAATCGGACACGACTGAGCAACTGAACTGAACTGAATAAAGGAAGAACTTATTGAAGCATAACCTACCATACAGTTTACAAAGGAAACAAAAATACCTATAGCATTTCACTATCTAATCAAATAAAAAGTACAGACATATAATTATAATCAGACTGCATTATCACTGCCTTACGTCTATATTTTGACAATTTTCTGTAGAATATCTTTGTGAAACCATGAAGTTCTTCCAAGTTACTTTACTTGTCCTAATTGACTTTATTTTCATTATTCTTGTTTGATGCTCCATTATTACATCTTACTGAAAGAATCGCTTTAGCATTCTACTTGATCTTACAATTGCCTAGTATTTTCTTCAAAACATCTCTAGTTCTAATGATAACATCACATTTCTGATCCATCTTGATTTTTCTTGCTCTAAGACATAAAATCAACAACTGTCCAAGGATTTCTGGTTTCCTTAGTGGCTAAAAATTTTAGGAATCATAATTGGGAAAACCAATGGTGTTCCTGAGTTTGATGGTGGGCAAAAAGCTTTTGGCAGTTGCCATTTGTTCCCCTTAACATTAATAGAATGAGAGAGTACATATTTTAAGGTAATGTGTTAACAATGAATTTTGAATAAGCAACTTTGTATCAGCCCTTAAGATTGCTTCTATTTTCACATCAAGAGTCTCTGAGGCCTATTAAAGCTGAGATGTGCATAGTAATAGGAAAAAAAGGGGGGGTTCTAAAACAATAGTCCCTTTGAGAAGGAAATGGCAACCTACCCCAGTATTCTTCCTAGGGAAACTCCATGGACAGAGGAGCCTAGCAGGCTACAGTCCATGGGGTCACAAAAGAGTTGGACAGGACTTAGCAGGTAAACAACAACAATAAAGTACATAAAAGTAATATGGTTGTTTCAGGGGGAAAAAAAAAAACTGCATGAGGTTTTTAGAAAGGGATAACGTGTGACTTTTTTGTTCACCTCAAAACATTTGATTTTTGTTTACACACATGCATGTACACATTGGTGTGTTAGTGTACTATATTTGAAGTTTTGTTTTACTTTTGTTTTTGTTCTTGTACTTTTTTTCCAGGTTCAGTGGAAACTGTTTGATGGGAGGATGGCAAAAACAGATATTATTTTAAAATTTTGCTTTAGTTACTGAGATTAGCAGACATGAGATTAACTAGGCAAGGAATGAAGCATTAGCACTAGCTAATGAAGCACTAGCCCAGGTAAGGAGATGTGTTGTTAGACCAGAGTGATGGTAAGGTTAACTGAGAAGCAAATTGATACAAGGGGTATTTAGAGGGAGAATCTAAAGTAATTTTTCATTTAATTGGATAAGTAGTCAGAAAGAAAAAAGGAAAAGTAAGGTAAAAAGTACTCTTCAAGTCTGAAGGGTAAATACCACATCTAAACCTTGTTGTACTGGGTTGATTATGGTACATTTACTGAAATAGAAAACATTGGAAGAGGTGAAAGATGTTTGTTTTGTCTTTTTAACATTAATAAACTTGAGATACATTTAAATTAGAATTGCCATTTTTAAATGTTCACATTAAGATATACTATAATTTAACTTAGGAGGACTTCTTGAAGAAACTGAATCTTTGAAGGATATCAAACACATAGGTTATCAGAAATGATAGTTTTGACATTTTAAATGAAGAAAAAAGATTGTGAGTACAGTTCTGGATATGTTAGTTTGAGGTAGCAGTGAGATATTCATTTGAAGGTATCTAAAAGGCTCTTTATTATACAGTTCTGAATCAGAGACAAAGTTATATATTTAGAATTATTGGATTAGAGGTGATAATTAACATCTTAGGAGCAAATCAGATCACCTACCCAGTCATTCAGAGAGCAAAGAGGGCATTTACTGAAATTGGTTTTATTTCCTTTACCAAGAGGAAAGGTGATGAAAGGATGTGCTGTAGACAAAGGCAATGTCAAGAAAAGACAGATGATCACCACCTAGAAAACAAGTGGACATTTTCTTGTTGACTTTTGTCTCTTCTGTCAGAAAAATTCCACTGAGGTTTCAGACTTTCAAAATATTCAACACAATATTTTCAAAATGGCTAACACTGATACAGAACATAGTTTAAAATATGAACTGTTTTCAAGTTCCCAGTTTCTATATCTCACTATTAACTTTGTTCACTCAAAATACAAAGATGATTGCCTGACTTGAATATTCTTCTGAATTATCGTTTTGCTTTAAAAATCAAACATGTTCCTCCAATTAAAACATAAATTAAAATAGGAAAAAAATAAAGTTATTTGACCAAGGAACATCAATGTGTGATAAGCATAGCAGATGCAAGTGCGGTAAGAAACAGTATATTACATACTCTCCAAATACCTCCACTCAAATATTTAGTAATTACAAAGAAAAAGGAAATTTATGGTGGAGAATCCTAGCAGGCACCATCTTACTCAAAAGATCAATGTTATCATCTGTAATTTGACTAATAAACATCACATGCTACCCAGCAGGAGACCATCCATAAAAAGAGCACATCACTAATGTGATATCCTGAATGTGTACATCCCAAATCTGCCCATGAGGAAGAATGGGCAAACCTAAACTAAGGCACATTCAACAAAATGACTGCCCTGTTTTCTTGATCTTCTTCAGGAAAGTTAAGGGCATCAAACTCAAGCAAAGACTTAGTAGCTGCTCTATGTCAAAGTGGGGAGAAAGCTATGGCAAGTGGGTACAATTTATGATCCCAAATGAGGTCCTTTTGTCACAAAGAACATGTCTGGGGCATTTGGCAAAGTGGTATGGGATATCTGGGGGAAGGGTATGTAGGGATTCTTGCTACATTTCTGTAAGTTAAATAAAATCTTTTTTTTTTTTAAGAAGGAAAAAATAGTCAAACATATACCTTTCATTTAGTTCTCTGACAACATAAGTCAAAGATCTTGTTTCAAGATAAGATACATTAATTTTTTTCTGTTGTATGAAATATTTTGGATTTTTAAATTTATCTAATGATTAGTTTATCTCAAAAAATGAAAATATTTTTTAAAAACTGGTTGATTGTCTAATAAAGGTCTTTGCTACATTGGTTTCTGTAAAAACAATCAATTCTATTTAAGATATGTTTTGATATTTCTTATTTTTGATATTTTCTTGTTAAATGTTTCTATGATTATTTTGGAGGCAAATATTTGCCAGTTAATCTCTAATTTAAAAAAAGTTTTTTACATGATAAATAGGTGAAAATTTTTTATTAAATTTTAATTAATCAGATTAATGAAAACAAATTCAGCTTAATATTAGGGTACAGAATTATAATTTGCTTAACTTGTAGCCTGTCCTTAGAATACTTAAATGTAACCTTGAAAATAAATGTCAAAGACTTGTGCACAAGTCAACTAATTTTAACATCAACTTTTCTTTTCTTTTTTTTTGGCAGCACTACATGACACATGGGATCTTAGTTCTCCAACCAGAGATAGAACCCATGTCCCCTGCATTGGAAGCATGAAGTCTTAACCACTGCACCACCAGGTAAGTCCCTAGCACCTACTTTTTAAAATTTTAAAGCATTTACCACTCTAAAGCACCATCCATATACCACTTATCTTCTGCATTTATTGTCTAACAATTAGTGAAAGATTTGTCTTTCCTACCAATTCATGAGCTCTTGATCTTCAAATGGGTTCAAATAGAAAAATTTTTATCCAAGGAGGTATAGTTAGCAGGAGAAAAGTCATTTCTGGGCTAACGTTTATTTAAAATCATTCAAAATTAATGTATTACATCTAAAGGATCTGGACAACATTGTTAACTAGAATAAAACATTTTAATTAGTATTTTGAATCACCAAAGGAGTACAGATTGAGAAAATGTATGAGTGTTTTACAACTAAGGTGTTTTTGGGTTTAAAAAAATGAGTTTGCTAGATTAAAAGGATAAAGTATAAAAATAGTGGTATCTAGTTATAGATCAACATGTAAAGGCAAGTTATGGGTGACTGAATTCCTTGACTTAAATAATTTAGGGGCAATGGAAATTTAGTGTAATTTTACTTTGGCTATATTTGTTTTGCAATATTATATTGGTTTCATTTGTACAAGAATTACTGGAATCAGAAAAACAGGTGGTAATAATGCAAGCATGATATGTTGAGGTTCCAAGTCGTCGTGAATATATAAAGGTTCCAAAGGTTTGATAACCTTGAACTGAGCAGGGGAATTTTAACAAAGGAAAATATTGCATGGACAGCCAAATGTGTTAAAGGTATTAATACAAAGAAAATCCAAGAATGGTGGTGTCATTATATTACGGAAGAACAAATGGGATCTTTGCTGACTAGAAACTAGGGAAATGATATATTTTTGGATGAAAGGAAACTAAATAATCACTATCTGCTTAACAACTGACAAGCATTTAATGAGTATCTTCTTAAAATTATAACACTGTGTTGGCTCTATGGAGGACAAACTATATAAAAGGCACTCTTTTTAGAGTTAGGATAAGCAGGAAAATTAAAATAGATTTAATTATTCAGTGAATACTTATTGAGAGCCTATTTTATGTCACACTATTGGCAAGGATCTGAACATTACTGAATATGTTCATTTCCATAAAGTGCATCAAGTTGAGTAAAGGATATAAAGTAAGAATAAGTATATATAAGAGGCACAAGGACTATATTAGACAAGGTAAGAAGGGCTCTAATGGACAACATCAGGGCAGAAGTAGGGTATCAAAGTTATTTCACAATTGCTATCAGGAAGAAGCTAATTCATTCATTCAAAAATGTTTGCCTATTATCTATCAGACATTGCATTAGAATAATATTTAACTTTCTAGTTGTCTCAGACTTTATAGAGAGTTTTCACTGCATTAGTTGCTCCACATTCTTGTCAACATTTGGTGCTGTTAGTGTTTTGGAATTTGGTTATTCCAATAGGTGTATTGTGGTATCACCTTATAGTTTTAATTTGTAATCTCTAATGACTCATGTGATGCTGAACATGTTTCTGTATGCTTATTTGCCATCTGTGTATCTTTGGTGAGTTGTTCGGCCACAACTCTTCACCTCTGCTGTTATGCCAAAAAAATAGCTATAGATAATATATAAGTTTATAAGTGTGCTTGCGTTCCAATAAAACTTTACCTATAAACACTGAAATTTGAATTTCATAAAAGTTCTATGTGTCACTCAGTATGATCCTTCTTTCGATTTTTTTTCCCATCATTTAAAAAAAAAATGTAAAGACTATTCTCAGCTTTCAAATGGAACAAAAGGAGAATTGACCTCCGAGTCTTAGTGTGCTGAATTCTGGCCTTAATCATTTATCTAGACAACAACTGGAGGCAGAAAAACAAGAATTAAAAGATAGTAGAAAAGACAGTTACTCCAAGTGGTTGAAGTAAGTAGAAAATTAAGAATATTTAAGAACTATAACCAGCTATAACTCTTATTATTCTAATTTTAAGATATTTTTTACGATGCTATATCATATGATAGGTCCATTACACACTTGATCGAGAAGTCTTAATAGAATAAGCAGGGTCTGTAATAGGTTTGGATATATAAAAGAATAAGCTGGAAAGAGAAAGCAAGAAAAAATACAAAGGATCTTTGGAAAATTTAAAAAACAATCAAGTGTTAATTTAGATGGTATTATTTGTAAGATCCTAGGATATATTATTGAAAAAATAAGTGGAGAGGAAGAATATACATAAGAAATACAATAGGAAGTCTCAATATTTCATGATTTATGGGATTGTAAAGGATGGTGGAATTTTGTTATGCAGTAATAGAGAAAATACTGTAGATAAAGACAATTCCATGAATAACCATGAGAGACTATTAATGTGCGTGTATGTATGTGAATGTGAGTTAATCTTATTCTTCTGTTACATTACATTTTACAGTCATAGCCCTTATTTATAATTAAGGATACGGGCTCCCTGAATGGTTGAGCATAAATTATGTTTATATTCAGTACCATGACCAGGCGTAATCCAGTAAATTATTGAGACTTAAGTAAATTCAATTATTTTAATACATTTTTGTGAAGACCCTATTATAAGGCTGGTATGTTTCTCATTATTAAGTTACAGATAGAAGTTAAGTACACAGTCTTGATTTTGGAAAGTTTGCAAACTATTTATCAGAAGTCAGAAGACCTTAAAGTACAATGTGATCGATATTAAACCAAGAACATGAATAAAATGCAATATGGCCAGCGAAGAAGGAAAGAACAGTTCTGCTCTAAACTGGGCAGGGGAAGGAGGTAGAAAAGTGAACCGGTTGGGCTAATGATGATACAATGTCTGGAAGTGATTTAATATCAAAAGTAAATCTGGACTTCCCTGGTGGTCCAGTGGTTAAGAATCCCCCTTCCAGTGAAGCAGACACAGGTTTTAGCCCTGGTCCAGGAAGATTCCACATGGCCCAGAACAACTGAGCTCGTGTGTCACAACTATTGAGGTCTGTATGCTCTAGAGCCTTCAAGCTTCAACTGCTGAAGCCCATGAATCCTAGAACACTTGCTCTGCAACAAGAGAAGCCACCACAATGAGAAGACCATGCACCACAACTGGAGAAAGCCCCCAGGCAACAACGAAGACCCAGCACAGCCACAAGTAAGATAAATAAGCAAGCCACTAGATTTTCCAAGGCATTTTGTCTCAGCTCTATTCTGTAATTATGTTCATTACCTAGAGTGGAAAGACATTTTATGTTTAGGTCAATTAAATGGCATTAAAACTTTAATTTGATACCTCTACCTACAGGATATGAGATGAGTTTCTCCTGATTCTTTAACCCTTAAGTTATCATTTTACTGAAGAAAAATTATTGCCTTTGTGGCAATTCTCTTTCTGTTCATTACATGGGGTAAAAATGTGATGTTCCACGTAATTGTGCCAACACATTCTTCAAAGCTTATACTATATTTCAGTTCTATCGCTTGTATAATTGCTTCCAATTTTAAATTGCTTAAGACCAATTAAATGAAAGATTATTACAATTTTATTTTTTCAATTAACCTTTTGTAAACTTTCAAATATCTAAATTTTTCTTTATAATACCTGATGATAGTAGGCCAATGTGAGCTAATTCTAACTTAAGTTTTGGGGAGGGTTTAAAAAAGGTATTTGTGGAATAATGTATACACACACACACACACACACACACACACACACACACACACACACACACACACACACACCCCTAGTTCAATGATAACTAGGATTAAAATGCTATCATATTGTATTTCATAGATGTTTGTTTTGTCTTTTTTACAAAAATATATATCTTTTCTTGCTATGGTAATGCAAGTAGGCAATTCAAACCTAAATGAAAATATGCATTTGCAGTTAAAGAAAATGAAGTCCATCCAAATTCTACTGCAGTGTGAAGTAGGTGAATGAGCTGCAAGCTATTTAAACTTTTAACATTCTTTCCAATTACTTTCTCTGTGTGTGTGTGTGTGTGTGTGTGTGTGTGTGTGTGTGTGTGTGTGTGTGTGTAGAGGGTGGATACTGTTTCCTTAGTGTGTGGTTAAGACTGAAACTGTATATATCAAAATCATAATCATTTGCTTCTTTAAAAAATTTAAGCCCTGATATTTGGCTCCTGTCTTGTGAATGTGTTGATAGGAACAAATGCTATACCTTTCGCAGACTTCATAATACCTTCTGCCTTATAACTGCATCCGGCTTATATAGTTTTAAATATCTATATGAAGTATATATATATATACACATATATATATAATACAATGAGTATATTTATACATACATATATATATATAATATCTCTTTTAAAGTTCTAAACATTTCAACAGAGAAGGGAGTTAAAATATATATCCACACACACATATATAACACACATACATCCCTAAATTGAATGATATTTGAATTTTGACATGTTATATTTGCTTCCTCTCATTTATCCCAAATCACAATCCTAAAAAAACAAATTATGACCATTTCAATTCTTATTAAAAATGCATTTTTATACTTTTTTCCTGTGAAAAATAAGTTTCTAATGATTAGATACACTTCCCACTAAATAATGGTCAAAAATATAATCTTACACTTTGATTTTTCTCATAATTCATGTTTATAGTCTAAGGTTTAGTGCACAGCTTTCAAAGTAATCAGAAAGATGTAGCTAGATATTTGGATAAATCTCAGACATAGTGATTTGTTCTCTACCAGAATCTGAGTATTGGAAATGTGAAAATTAAAAACATACTTTTGAACAGAATTGTTGAATAATAAACTCTAAAAATACATAAACTGTACAAGCAGTATATAAATTAGAATTTAAAAATATGCAAGATTGCAAACTGTAGCAGTTATGTAGTGGCATCACAATAGAAACATCAAAATATATGTGCCTGAAAGTACAAGATAACAGAGTAAATGCAGAGCTACAGAGTTACTTCTGAGAAAAATTAAGAGGAACAAACCAAAGGTTAGCCAAAAAAAAAAAAAAGGATAAAAAGCAGCAGAAAAAATAGACTCATCAAATGCAGATAGCTAGCAAATATTTACTAGAATAATGGAGGCTTTCTGCTTTAGTCAAAATGTCAACAAATTTGGAAAACTCAGCAGTGGTCACAGGACTGGAAAAGGTCAGTTTACATTCCAATCCCAAAGAAAGGCAATGCCAAAGAATTCTCAAACTACTGCACAATTGCACTCATCTCACACGCTAGTAAAGTAATTCTCAAAATTCTCCAAGCCAGGCTTCAGCAATACGTGAACCGTGAACTTCCAGATGTTCAAGCTGGTTTTAGAAAAGGCAGAGAAACCAGAGATCAAATTGCCAACATCTGCTGGATCATCGAAAAAGAAAGAGAGTTCCAGAAAATCATCTATTTCTGCTTTATTGACTATGCCAAAGCCTTTGACTGTGTGGATCACAATAAACTGTGGACAATTCTGAAAGAGATGGGAATACCAGACCACCTGACCTGCCTCTTGAGAAATCTGTATGCAGGTTCAGGAAGCAACAGTTAGAACTAGACATGGAACAACAGACTGGTTTCAAATAGGAAAAGGAGTATGTCAAGGCTGTATATTGTCACCTTGCTTATTTAACTCATATGCAAAGTACATCATGAGAAACGCTGGGCTGGAGGAAACACAAGCTGGAATCAAGATTGCTGGGAGAAATATCAATAATCTCAGATATGCAGATGACAGTATCCTTATGGCAGAAAGTGAAGAAAAACTAAAGGGCCTCGATGAAAGTGAAAGAGGAGAGTGAAGAAGTTGGCTTAAAGCTCAACGTTCAGAAAACTAAGATCATGGCATCCAGTCCCATCACTTCATGGCAAATAGATGGGGAAACAGTGGAAACAGTGTCAGACTTTACTCTTCTGGGTTCCAAAATCACTGCAGATGGCGATTACAGCCATGAAATTAAAAGACGCTTACTCCTTGGAAGCAAAGTTATTACCAACCTAGATAGCATATTAAAAAGCAGAGACATCACTTTGTCAACAAAGGTCCATCTAGTCAAGGCTATGGTTTTTCCAGTGGTCATGTATGGATGTGAGAGTTGGATGATAAAGGAAGATGAACGCCAAAGAATTGATGCTTTTGAATTGTGGTGTTGGAGAAGACTCTTGAGAGTCCCTTGGACTGCAAGGAGATCCAACCAGTCCATCCTCAAGGAGATCAGTCCTGGGTGTTCATTGGAAAGACTGATGTTGAAGCTGAAACTCCAATACTTTGGCCACCTGGTGTGAAGAGCCGACTTATTTGAAAAGACCCTGATGCTGGGAAAGATTGAGGGCAGGAGGAAAAGGGGACGACAGAGGATGAGATGGTTGGATGGCATCACCAACTCAATGGACATGGGTTTGGGTGGACTCTGGGAGTTGGTGATGGACAGGGAGGCCTGGCTTGCTGTGGTTCATGGGGTCACAAAGAGTCAGACACAACTGAGTGACTGAAGTGAACTGTGCTTTAGTGATGCAGCTCCAGATTCTGTAGTTTATAGAAACATAGGACTTCCCTGGTAGGTCCGTTGGTAAAGAATCCACCTGCAGTTCAGGAAACCCTGGTTTGATTCCTGAGTTGGGAAGATCCCCTGGAGTAGGGAAAGGCTACCCAATCCAGTATTCTGGCCTAGAGAATTCCATGGACTGCATAGTCCATGGGGTCGCAGAGTCAGACACGACTGAGCAACTTTCACTTTCAAAGGAAGTTCACTTAACAGACTATACGTTGAAAACTTAGTAACACTATCTCAAAATTAAGGAGAATGAGGAAGAGCATCAAAGGGAGGAGAGGAACTGATCTAAGAGAAAACCTACTCTAATTACTTCTTGTGCCAACCCAGATTAGAAGATCAATATTCTGTGTTTGCCAGCGTGATAAAACATATAGAATAATGACAGAAGGATCATAAAAGCTCCAATTTAATTAGATTATTCAAAGACAGCATTTTACTAAAGTGCCAAACATAGATAGATGGAATATAGGTAGATAGATAGGTAAAGGAATGCTGCTGTACACCCTATAAGGTTTAGGACAGCCCCTTCTCAACAAAGATTTATCTGTTCCAGTATATTAACAGTGCTGAGATTGAGAAATCAATCTATAATCTATTTTATGTTTTTAGTCGTTAGGTATAATACACATCTTTATTAGTTTGCTGTATAACAAAGAGTCATAGTTTAGAGTCTTCTAAAGTGTGTGTGTGTGTATATACATATATATATATATGTATATACACACATACATACACATACACATTTATTATCCTGTCATTTCTGCAAGTAATGAGTTGTCCGCTTAGGGTCTCAATAGGAGGAAATCAAGTTGTCAGGTAGATTACATTCCCATCTTGAGCTTCCAAGCTTGTTCACATTACTGGAAAAATTCAGTTCCAAGAGGCTATAGAACTGAGGTATTTTCTTGCCAGCAGTCATTCCGGGTTTCTCTCAACTACCAAAAGCTGCCTTCACTACACAGCCAGATGGCCCTATCACAAGGAAGCTTATTTCTTGTAGGCCAGCAGGAGACTCCCATTTCAGTTTGTTATGAAGATGTCATATAACATCATTTAATCATGGGAACAACTATCTCATCACCTTTGCTACACAAGTTAAAGGAATGAAGTGAGCCACAGTCCCGTCATATTCATAGGTCCTGCTCATCCTCAAGAGAAGGAGATTAAACAAGGTATATACATTAGGAGCTAGAAATCTTGATATAGGTAGTTGATACAAGTTCTCACCTTGTGGAATTCTGTGAACCTGATAAACAAGTTATCACTTGAAGCTGTCTGAATACATGTAGAAAATGGCTTTTTCTTAGTTAGGTTTTAAAGCCTGGAAATAATGTTTCATTAGCTCTCTCGTTGTCTTTACTTGCAAAAAGTAAAGTCAGAATGTGTTTCCAAAAACTGGAATGTCTGACAGGCTTTTGCATTTTATATTCTGTCTACTCTGAAGTTTTGAACTAATGTTATATAGTGGCATAAAAAGCATAATAACAAACTCAGTTTTTTTTTTCCTCTCTGCCCCTTTTAGTACCATTTCTGCCTTAAAACATCATCTGGGGGGTTGGGACTTTTCAAAATTACCCAGTCTTGGTTCTATTTTATTTAAAGGTTATTCCATCTGTTTATTTCTCTACTCTCACATTTTATTATAAGGAGCAGAAATAAATCATGCATCTTTAACACTTAACTTGAAAACTCTCTCAACTAATTATCTAAGTCCATTTTATATAAGTTCTGCTTTCCACATAATTGCAGGACATATTTTCACTAGGGTCGCCATCACTACATCAAAAGGATCCTATCTTCCTCAAGTATCTAATAATGGATTGCTTATTTTCTTCTCATCCCTAACCAACAGCATCTTTAAAGTTCATATTTCTACCAACAGTATACACAAGGCAATTTAGATTTAGTCTATTCTGCTTCTCAAATTTTTTTCAGTCTATGTACCTTCTGCCTGCTTCCAGTTCCACTTAAGATATTGCTAGGTAATCGTTACGGAGAAGGCAATGGCACCCCACTCCAATACTCTTGCCTGGAAAATCCCATGGACGGAGGAGCCTGGTAGGCTGCCGTCTATGGGGTTGAACAGAGTCAGACACGACTGAAATAACTTAGCAGCAGCAGCAGGTAATCGTTATGGCAGCTTCCTACTTCTATATACCACAAACTTCACTGCCTAAAATAACATCAGTGTATTATCTTGCACTTTCTGGAGGCTAGAAATCTGGGTGTGGTATAAACCGGGTTCTCTTCTTAGGGTCTCAGACAGTGTTAGCCAGACTGAATTCTCCTCTGGAGCTTAGGTCCTCTTCAAACTTATTTAATGTTTCATTAGCTCTTGACTCTCTCTTCTACGTTGTCTTTCCTTGCAAAAGTAAAGTTAGAACGTGTTTCCAATAAACTGGAGTGTCTGACAAACTCAGTTCCAATTTGGCTCTAAAGCTCTACTTTCTTGCTAGCTTGAGGTTTCTGCCAGCATCTGGGTACCACACTTTGGTCCTAACCACAATCCTTCTTACAACATGGCAGCTTTCTTCTTCAGAGTCAAGAGAATCTTATTCCTGTTTACTCAGAGGAGTTATATAGTATAATGCAATCATGGGCATGGCTACACATTAACCAATTCCACATATGTAGCCCATTCAAGAGAAGACTATCCATCATATCAATAGGTCCTGCCTATACTCGGAAAGAAGGAATTTTATGGAGCACATACAAT
Source organism: Okapia johnstoni (assembly GCA_024291935.2). Lineage (NCBI taxonomy): Eukaryota > Metazoa > Chordata > Mammalia > Artiodactyla > Giraffidae > Okapia > Okapia johnstoni. The sequence goes on along the minus strand of CM044321.1, from coordinate 21,365,396 downwards.
GAAGGGTAGGAAACCTGGATGCCATCTTGGAATTTTGTCTACCACAACATCTTAAACTTTTTAGCTTACCTTCAACTAATTGTACTACTTAAACTCTAGAGAAAGAGACGTGCACTAGTAATTTGTGTTATTGTATCATTGGTGTATGCATTTCAGTATTGAATATATTATAAATTCCACAGTGCACTGCATTACTTTTGCTTAACTGTCAATTGTATTTTAAAGATATTTGAACAGTAAGAACCGTAAATAGTTGATATGTTTCCACTTATTTCTGACCTTTGCTGTGCTTCACTTCTTTATCTACATCAGATATCTCTCTGGTATCATTTCTCTTCCTAACCTTCCTTGCTGTGCAGGTGTTCCCTTGACTGATTCTGTCAAGACGTATGTGCTAAAGAAGGCTTTCCTATTACCTTTGTATTTGAAAGATACTATCTCCGGGTGCAGGATACAAGTAGCCCATTTTTTGTTTTCTATCAACATTTTAAATGTGTTTTCTGCCTTGCACTGTTTCTAAGGAGAGTTCTGCTTTGATCCTCATCTTTGTTCCCTTGGATCTAATTTGTCTTTATTTTCTGGCTACTTTTAACATATTATCTTCATCATTCATTTAATCAATTTGATTTTGAATTACCTTGATAATAGTTTTCTTCAACATTTTTGTGTTTGAGTTTCATTAATATTCTTGGTTCTATACATTTATAGTTCTTACCCATTTGGAAAATTCTTAGACAATGTTATTTCAATATTTTTTATTGTTATCTTTCTTTCTCATTGCAATCCTTCAGGGACTCCAATTATGTCTGAAATATTTAACTACATTTAAGTATTTCAGTCTACTTAAAATTTCCCAGAGTTCACTAGAACATTTTTTTCAATTCTATTTTTTTATTCCAAGTTCCAAACTTGATAATTTATTTTGTCTTCACATTAACTAACTGGACTTCATTCCTACAATGTCTAATCTGCTGCCAATAAATTTCTGTGCATTTATCATCTTAGAAACTATATTGTTCATCCATAGAATTTCAATTTGGTTATTCTGAAAATATCTCACTACTTCATGTAAATATTTCTCTGCCATTTTGAACATATTTAAAATGGTTATATTAACTTTTAATTTCCTTATTTACCAATTCTATTATCTGTGTTAATTCTGGATCTATTGCTATTAATTTTTTAATCCTCATTATGGGTTATATTTTCAAGTTTGTTTGCATGCATGTAATATTTTATCAGATGCAAAAAACTGTATTTTCTCTTGTAGGGTTTTGAATATTTTTATATTCCTATAAATTTTCTTTAGTTTGTTCTGGGACTCAATTAAATTACTTGGAAACAGTTTGAAACTTTGAAGTCATATTCTTAATGATGCTAGGCAGAACCAGAATAGACTTTAATTCAGAGCATGCAGTGAACAGGAAAATGAAACTTAGGTATGTCCATTGATTCACAGGAGCTCTTTGATGCAGGATGTTACTTATCTCCTAGACTCTGTCACTCAACTGTCTGTGTATTTGTGTGTGAGTGAGGGGATGTATACCATCTGTTTTCCTACTTCCAAATTCAAGCTGGTCTTCAGAAAGGGATGGTATATGTCGCATTATAGAAGCTGATATCACCCTCTTCTTATCTACTTTTGATTGTTTTTATATATAGAAAAATGAATTGCAAAATTATGCTTCTTCAAGTGTATATACATTACATATACATTATTTTAAATTTCCAAAGTCTATAGATACAGAGATAAACATGTAATAAATAAAATGTAAATTTTTATATTAATCACATTCTAAATTGTCAGATAACAGACCATATTCAGTTCAGTTCAGTCGCTCAGTTGTGTCCAACTCTTTGTGACCCCATGGACTGCAACACACCAGGCTTCCCTGTCCATCACCAACTCCCAGAGACTACTCAAACTGATGTCCATCAAGTAGGTGATGTCATCCAACCATATTATAGACCATATTATCATCACAAAATTGTTTCAGTATAAGGCATTAACACAAGAAAAACAGGGGTAAACTGTGCAATTATTCATCAGATTAGTAAAATATTCATATCTAGATTTTTAATAAGTTAATTAGGTTAGTATGATATTTCAACATTATCATCATTTCTTAGTGGAAATATGAGGCCTAAAATAAAATTTTGAAAAGCTACTTAATATATCCAAAAGGTTAAAACCATTAGTGTGATGTTAGACACTGCTTAGTTTGCCTGTCAGTCTTTTTATTAATTTTTACATTTCAAGTAAATTCTCCATTGTTCCTTAGTACCTGTATCAATAGTCTTGAATTATAAAGTTTCTACACATTACTTTGATTTCCAGTTACTAACTGGGACATGTGAAGGAACTTACTATTAAAGAGTCCTACTGCTATTAGTGGCTTTCCAGGTGGTGCTAGTTGTAAAGAACTTGCCTGACAATGTATGAGACACAAAAGATGAGGGTTTGATCCCTGAGTCTGGAAGATCCTCTGGAAAAGGAAATGGCAACCCAATCCAGTACTCTTGTCTGGAGAACCCCATGGACAGAGGAACCCGGCAGGCTACAGTTCATGGGGTTGCAAAGAGCTGGACAAGACTGAAGTGACTTAGCATGCAGGCACTGTTATTAATAAATTTTCAGTCTCTGATAATAGAGTTAAATGAAACAATGTTCTTGATTTTAGGCATAGCATGTTTTTATCTATGATTTAGACTCAAAATAAAGTGTTTGATTATTTATCAATGTATATTTACTAAGAAAAGTACTAATAAACATTTTTTAAGATGCTAAACTTTAGACTCTGATTGAAAAGATATTCATATTTGAAAGCATCTGATTTTCCTTTTATGTAATAATTAATGTTTCAAACTCCAGAGAAGAAAATAGTGTCCAGTGAATAATAAAATATTCCAGCTTTCAAACAAAGTAGTATGACAGTGTACTTTCATAGAAACAACTAAATATATTCAAAATTAATTACTCCCATGAAAATAAAATGTTTCAACAGCGCCAACTATTTTAAGACATTATATAATGTGGATTTTTTTCCATTAAGTTTGACTGCAGGAGATTATGCCTAGTTTATTACCCTTTTATACAGTCAATATCTGTGGTGCTCAGTTCATACACACAGATCTCATATTTTATTCACATTTCTACTCCAAGTTCAACTATATATACTTTTTAATATGTCAATATATGTTTATGTTTGTCCATATTTAATAAGATACTATGCAAACAGCTGAAAGTGCATGCATTTTAATTTATCACACTTTGTTATAATCAAGAAAATATATTAATGGGAGATTTCTTTAATAACATTTACAAAATTTGTTCTTACACTGAAAAAATAAAATAAATATGATTATCCATATTTACTTATTAAATGTGTCAAATAAGTAGAATCTAGAATTGTTTTATGTGATACCAAAGTTATTTCAAATTCTATTTAAAAGTGAGATTTTTATCTTTTTCTTTTGAGTTTGATTACCTTCACTTCTTAAGACTCTTAAAAATTCTGATACTGAAAATGAGAGAAAGTGAAAGTGTTAGTTGCTCAGTCATGTCCAACTGTTTGTGATCCCATGGACTGTAGCCCACCAGACCCTCTGTCCATGGAATTCTCCAGGCAGAAATACTGGAGTGGGTTGCCATTCCCTTCTCCAGGGGATCTTTCCCACCCAGGGATCTAACCCAGGTTTTTCTCATTGCAGGCAGATTCTTTAACATCTGAAAGAAATGGTGCTATATATTGTATGATACCAATCAGTTTGCTTTTCAAACAATGTGTATATAAAACACTGACTAAAAATATTTGCTTCTACAGTAGCTAAATATAAAATGTTTCGAATGAATCAATTTACTCTCTGCTTCCCTTGTGGCTCAGCTGGTAAAGAAATCACCTGCAACACAGGAGACCTGGGTTAGATCCCTAGGTTGGGAAGATCCCCTGGAGAAGGGAAAGGCTACCCACTCCAGTATTCTGGCCTGGAGAATTCCATGGACTGTATAGTCTATGGGGTCGCAAAGAGTCAGACACGACTGAGCGACTTTCACTTAAGCTCACTTAAGCTTGTCATTTCCTAAGGACTGAAGATGTTTCTACATAGATCAAAGGAATAATTGTACCTGTTTCACTTGTCTGTGAATTATAACAGTCCTTATAGACAGCTGATATAAACACATTCACTTTCATGCAGTTTAGGTACACGCTAAATTGTAAACTATATTATGATTGGCCATTGTGGAATTTCTAACAATGTAGTTAACTTAAAAAATACCTATTATGATATAAAGGAATATTTTATTTTACTTTTGCTATTAACATAGCCTACCTTAATGCCATATCCAGGTATTTATAGCCTGTATAATATTAGAAATGTAATTCTCATTGTAGAAATTAAATTACTCAACTGGTCATTTCAAATATAAAGTCTACTGTAATTGAAATAAATTTGGTGGTAAATCTCAAGCCCTCCTATTGTGAAATAAATATTCATGCAACATATTTATGATCATAGTCATAAAGTTATGTATTAATGCTTGAAATTATGAATTAGGAGAATGTATAATTATTTAAGAATATATTTCTGACTCTTGTACCACTCAGGAAATCCTGATATCACGGAAATACATGTTTACTTATTTCTTATTGTTGTTTAGTTGCTAAGTCATGTCTGACCCTTTTGTGACCGACCTCTGCTCCCCACCCCCCACCCCGACTGTAGCTCTCCAGCTACCCCTCTCCTAGGGATTTCCCAGGCAAGAATACTGGAGTGGGTTGCCATTTCCTCCTCCAGGGGATCTTCCTGACCCAGAGACTGAACACGCATCTTCTGTACTGGCGGGCAGATTTTTTTTTTTTTTTTTTTTTTTTTACAGCTGAGGCACCTAGGAAACCCTTAAACACAGTGCAAAACACTATATACGCATGTAAATACATATTAATATTACATATTTATTATAACATTATGTAGTAACAATTCATTACCTTTGAACAAAAGTAGTGGGCTTCTTAAGGGAACAAAATTATGAGAGTCTTTCTCCTATTCTTTCAAAATTTTAAACCTCTAGGAAATGTAAATGTTTCCCAGGATACTGTGAAAACCCACCTGTTCTGGCACCCACAAAGCCCCCTGGGGTCCACGGGAAAAACAAGAGAACCTGGGTGATAGGTCTTACCTCTTTTTCTGGGGTTAGTCTTGTTTCATTTGCCTGTCACAGACAGTGAGCAGAGGCCTCACACCTAACACATGGGATTAGTGTTCCCAGCAAAGAACCACTTCGAGCAACAGGGCAATTTGGCCAGCAGCCTGGTGGAGATTCGCTGCCCAGGACACCTCAGCTCAAGATGGCGTTGCCGACTCCACGCCAGCGCTGTGCGCAGGGACTGTGCGCTCCTCACGTCAGCCCGAAACTCCGTGCGCAGCGCACCTGCGTCCTGATCCCTCGACTCGCGAGAACTCTGCCCTGTCCTCGCTGACAGGAACAGTCAAGAGCAGCCAGACCACTGGCCCGTCAGGGAGAGCTGCGCTCTAGAGTGGGAGCCGGTACCTCTCCATTCCTTGATGAAAGAATAGAGCTTCCTTTTGCTTCTGAACTGAACTCCATCACCCACTACTGGCTCAAAAGACATAGGACACAAGGAGGCTTATTTGCGACTGACTCAGGAGGTAAAAGTGAGAGGTATGTTATTTTATAAATGCTTAAAAGAAAACCATCTTGTAGAAACAGAAAATAATTTTTATAATCCTCTCTTGCTAAATTCAGCATTTTATCCACAAACGTTTCCGAATGAAATAGGTTTTCTGTGACAGCCCTGGTTGCTCCTCTGCTTTATGAAATTCAGAGGATACCAAATGAAAAAGACTGTATAATGATTGAAGCTGTGCTGGTCTCTCTGTCATTCCGCAGAGTAAGCCTTCTGGTAAGCGTTTCACTTTAGCTCTTTGGAAAAAGTTGTACTGGAAACAAAGAAACTCATGACGTTACAATAGGCTTCCCTGATAGCTCAGTTGGTAAAGAATCCACCTGAAATGCAGGAGACCCCGGTTTGATTCCTGGGTCGGGAAGATCCCCTGGAGTAAGGGATAGGCGACCCACTCCAGTATTCTTGGGCTTCCCTTGTAGATCAGCTGGTAAAGAATCCGTCCGCAATGAGGGAGACCTGACTTCAATCCATGGGGTCGCAACCAGTTGGACACGACTGAGCAACTTTCACTTTCACTCCTCCGTTATGGAGTAAAACAGTTGAATCCCTAAGAACAGAATGCCAGCTTGCACTGTTTTCTTTCACTTAACATCAACAACCAGTGATTTTATGTTACCTTGATATTTGTACACCTAATGCAGAATCATGGTGGTCAAGGCTATTACAACAAATTCTTTAGGCCTGTCAGTGGTTTAGTTCAAGATAGTAAAGAAACGAGGAAAATGCCTGAATTTCAAAAATTTTCTGCAACTTCAACTCTTAAGGTCACCTTGCCATCTGTGTGTGTGTGTCTGTGTGTTCAATCACTCAGTCCTGTCTGACTCTTTGCAACCTCATGGACTGTGAGACTCCTCTGTCTATGGGATTCTCCAGGCAAGAATACTGGAGAGGGTTGCCATTTCCTCCTCCAGGGGTTCTTTCCAACCAGGAACTACGTCAGCCACTTTCCTATTCCAAACTACCCAAAGGTTTTTCAGTCTTTCCCCCCCCTTACTTTTTTTTTTTTTTTTAAGGAACATTTGTGTTTATTGTTGCTATCACATTGATTGTTTGGATTGTTGTTCTTGGAATCCGTGTTTACCTCTACTTTTATGATTCATCTTTGCTTGTTTAGAACTATGGAGCCAGAAATCTATCCTAATTCTTAATTTTGGCAGATACTCTCTGCAAGTACTACATTGGGTTCTTTAGCATATCTAGTGTGTAATTCTGCTTGAATACCTGACCCAGCAAATCCCTTTTCAGTGTAAATCTCAGTTGTGCATTGACTTTGCCAACTGCCAGCTTAGTTGGCAGCATTTCCTGGGCTGCTAATGCAGTAACTGACCATCTAAGCATTTGCTCTTCAACCTCCAAATTTCTCTCTTCCATTTATTCCCTTTTTGTCCTTTTTGCTTGCTTCCAGGTTCACACCTTTAAAAAATCATTTTAGTGGAGTTTTGGGAGAGTGTGATAAAAATGAGTATAGTATGTTTAATCTTATCCTTTAAAATCAGAAGTCAGCAGTGCATTTTATGCATACTGAGAGAGACAACTATTTTTCAGGTAGTATTATAATGGGGAATTTATTTCACCTTAGAAATGAATGCAAATGCATAACTGAAAGGCAGAATAGAAATCCAGCATGCAATAAATAAGATTTTCAGATTAAAAGCAACAGGAGTGTTTAAAAATACTGGAATATTTACTGAGGTGAGCATGCTTTTTATTGCTCCCTTGAATGTTCTTACTTATTAATAGTTTTATCATGGAATTCTTTGGTTCTCATTTAGTTTGCGTTATAATTGATTTCTCATTCAAGCAATACACAATATTCATTCACACTTTGTTATGAATCTGTCAAATTAACACCTATTAAGTGGAGCACAGATTGCTGGATGGTGAGCCATGGTTCGATAACAGACTGCAAGGAAAACTGAAATGGAGATGCTTATTACAAGTCCTGGAGGAGGTGGTCTCACAGGGCCACACAGGGTAGTCAAGGCAAGGTACAAACAGACAGAGAGTCAGGACCTGGGGAACATGCTTTCATTAGAGTTCTCCTGTGAAGTGCCTTGGAGTTCCCAGGTTAGGGCCAGAATGGAAGATTCAAATCACAGGAGTGGAGTTTGGGTAAGCCTCATGGAGGTCTTATTTAATGACACATAAAGGGAAGGTGTTAGGAGACTGGGGAGCTTATTAATCACAAGGCCTATTGGGGAAGTCCCATCAGGAATTTATAGTTGCTTGTGACTCTGCCACTGGGCTGCTATCTCATGGGCTTGCATGAGAGAGCTAATGTCAGTTTAAGGTCCCCCAGGCAGTTTGGCCAAACAGAATGGATGCCAAGGCAGCAATGCTGGTGAAGCAGCTTAGCTAAATTCTCCATACACCAGCTGGAAGAAAAGGTGACTGCTGTTTTTGTCTAAGGTAGATCCAGGGATTGTCAACCTCTGTGTAAATCCATAGGATCAGTACTGTTTCCCACTAACTCATTTCTCAATCAGAAATATCCAACTTACATATTTCTTAAAGAAGGTTAATCCCAGTTTTGACTGATAGTTTAATGAAATTGCACTATAAGGATTTTTATTTTATCATTATAATTGCATTGTGATTTCATTAGAAGGATTCACATATCTACAAACACAGATATTTGGTTATGTGATTTTAAAAATAATAATAAATGTAAAATAATTTTTAGATAAATTTAAAATAGTTTTAAAGGAGCAATTTTATAAAAGTTTATATAATTCAATTAAACCATGTTTGAAGATTATTTCTAATATTTGAATTTCCTATATTTCCTTCGATTTTTCAAAACATAAGATTTATTCATAGTTGTTTGCGCTTGCAGTATTCTTTCCCTGTGACTTCTTTTCCTCTTAAATTAGGTCAGTGGATGGAAGGAAGAAAGAAGACTTCCATCCCCATCACAAAAATGCAATTATAATGGGGTCATATGGAAAGTTAGTCAGAGATGTCCCAGTTTCTTGACTAAAATAATTGGTCCTTTATACAATAGTACAGTTTTCCTTAGAGGATTCATCAACAAAGAAGGATAGCTCTCCTTTTTGAGACTTTCTATTTAACATTTGTAAGGTCATATTTTCTATCAACCAACAAGAGATCCAATAGTAATTGTTTTGTCACTCAAAAAAAATGAAATTTCTAAAACTATTTGGCAACACATAGCCACAGGGTTATCATAGCAAATTAAAGCCATTTCTGTTCAAGTACAAGTACATCCAAACATTCAATGACAAATCTGCTTTATATCCAAATGGGACTACTCTTTTTAAAAACTTTACTTCATATAATCTTGTTTTCATTACAGTGACTGAGTCATTTTACTCTACCATCAATTTTATTTTTCAAAAATAGTTCATGAAAACTTATATTTATACAAATGAATATTAAAGTATTATTTTGAATAACAATACAATTACTTATTTAACTGATATTAATATAAACACAATTCACTTAAATAATTCCAGTTATAAAATATGCATTCCTAGTAAAATAATGAATGCATTATCCATATAGGTGAAGTTATTAAATTAAGTCTAATTTAATACCAACATTGAGGCTCAAGCTTTCTTAATTGCTTGATAATACACTGTTATTTTTCCTGACAAAACTTTACTTATATGAGTATATAAGGAGCCGTTCAAAGAAAGGGATCATTCTCTCTAGAGAATATCTTTGATAAAATTTGGCCTGATATTTTATCATAGCAAATTTGCAGGAAAATGAGAGAAGATAAATGATTATAACTTAAAATAGCTGAATTTTAAGATAGTTTGCTCTACAAAATTTTTGTGACAATAGCTGACAGACTAGGCACCAGCACATATTTCAACCATAGAATCTCCACTTTAATACCTGTGTTTATTAGAATTCTGAAAATTTTCCTCAAAATAGGGTACTGCTCCTTAAGGAAATATAAAATCACTACTTTATATTATGCTATCCTTAAATTCACTGCTACATCATGAAAATATTAACTGTTTATCATATTTACATATTTTATTTGGATCTATATTTCTCTAAATGATATAGAAGCTATAAAAAAACAATTCATAATCAGTTAATCAAAATGTTGCATAGATATTTTAGTGGTTTGTAGACTTAAATATGCCATATCACTAAACTACAAGAAAAATCGTAGATTTTTATGAGTACAGAGGTAAATGTTGCCTAATTGTGTTTCTAAAACAGTTTATAGGAAATATGTGGAAACTAAAGTATGCACAAAATCATTTTTCATTGATCAAAATGTGTATCATCATTAATACAAATAAGCACCAAAGACCAAAACATAGCCATTTCTAAACTACTTTCCATAAAACTAAGTGAATAAAGAAACTCTGCTCTTAATTTAGTAACAGGAACAGACATTTGAGGGAAAAAGTTATTTACAAACTTTTCTATTCTTATGGCTAAAATATTTATTTTTGTGTGAAACCATAGCATCATAACACTTTAACATTAAATAAACACTTACGTTGAACATGAGGTAAACAACATTAATATTCCCCAAATAACCAATTATTGCTATAATATATTCAATTATCTACTGAAGAAAACTCCAAAAGTAACCTATCATTGTCTTCTGGCAACTAGTTTACAGAAATATGTATTATTTGCTCTAGGATATGTTTGTACCTGAAAAATCTGTCAAAAGTCTTTCATCCTCTTATTTAAATGTATAAATTATCTTCAGAGTAAAAAGAACAAGTTTCTACTTTTTCATGACTTGCCTGATATACTCAAGGTTATGCTTGATTTTAATAATGAATCTCTGAATACTACTAGCATCCACAATTTGTTGAAATACTCATTAAGCAATCTAGCAATCTTCAAATTCAGTTCAGTCGCTCAGTCATGTCAGACTCTTTGCGACCCCATGAACCGCAGCACGCCAGGCCTCCCTGTCCATCACCAACTCCTGGAGTCCACCCAAACCCATGTCCATTGAGTTGGTGATGCCATCCAACCATCTCATCCTCTGTCGTCCGTCCCCTTCTCCTCCTGCCCTCAATCTTTCCCAGCATCGGGGTCTTTTCCAATGAGTCAGCTGTTCGCATCAGGTAGCCAAAGTGTTGGAGTTTCAGCTTCAGCATCAGTCCTTCCAATGAATATTCAGGACTGATTTCCTTTAGGATGGACTGGTTGGATCGCTTTGCAGTCCAAGAGACTCTCAAGAGTCTTCTCCAACACCACAGTTCAAAAGCATCAATTCTGCGGTGCTCAGCTTTCTTTATAGTCCAACTCTCACATTCATACATGACTATTGGAAAAACCATTGCCTTGACTAGACAGACCTTTGTTGACAAAGTAATGTCTCTGCAATTCAATATGTTGTCTAGGTTGGTCATAACTTTCCTTCCAAGCAGTAAGTGTCTTTTAATTTCATTGCTGCAAGCACCATCTGCAGTGATTTTGGAGCCCAGAAAAATAAAGTCAGCCGCCGTTTCCACTGTTTCCCCATCTATTTGCCATGAAGTGATGGGACCGGATGCCATGATCTTAGTTTTCTGAATGTTGAGCTTAAAGCCAACTTTTTCACTCTCCTCTTTCACTTTCATCATGAGGCTCTTTAGTTCTTCTTCTCTTTCTGCTATAAGGGTAGTGTCATCTGCATATCTGAGGTTATTGATATTTCTCCCGGCAATCTTGATTCCAGCTTGTGCTGCCTCCAGCCCATCGTTTCTCATGATGTACTCTACATAAGTTAAATAAATAGGGCGACAATATACAGCCTTGACGTACTCCTTTTCCTATTTGGAACCAGTCTGTTGTTCCATGTCCAGTTCTAACTGTTGCTTCCTGACCTGCATACAGGTTTCTCAAGAGGCAGGTCAGGTGGTCTGGTATTCCCATCTCTTTCAGAATTTTCCACAGTTTATTGTTATCCACACAGTCAAAGGCTTTGGCATAGTCAGTAAAGCAGAAATAGATGTTTGAATTACTGTATATGCTAAGTTAATTTGCATTTTTATGAACAACACTTGTGTGGCCCTTCTTCTGACCCAGGTCTTTTTAACTACTTGCAAATATTGACTTATTTATTTATTTGCTCTTCCCAACAACCCTATGAGTTTTAAGAGTAGAAATAATTCAATGAATTTCTAAAAGCAAACAATATTAAAAAAAACACCAGGAACAATGATAATTTCTGACTCTTACTTGGATCAGTGTCAACTCTTTCAGTAAAATCCATAGAAATAAATATTTCCCTAGTGGCTCAGACAGTAAAGAATCTGCCTGCAATGCAGGAGACCTGGGTTCAATCCCTGGGTTGGGAAGATACCCTGGAGGGCATGGCAACCCACTCCAGTATTCTACTCCAGTAGAATCCCATAAAGAGATGAGCCTGATGGGCTACAGTCCATGGAGTCACAGAGTCGGACACAACTGAGCAACTAAGCACACAGCAAGCCATAAATTCTTTGTAGCAATTACCACATTGCAGACTAAAGCAGCTGTAACAATATGGAAATAGATGGGCATGGCTCCAATAAAACTAATTTTTGGAAATGAAGTAATGGACTGGATTGATCCAGTAGGTAATAGTCCAGCACTCCTAACTTAGATAAGTATTGGATATGATTCAGGTCATATGATTATAAGGGAAACTGCTAACGCTTGGTACTAAACACTCCAAACCTTGTTCCCTTGAGGCATTCTCCTTTTTTGTTGTTGCTCACTCACTAAGTTGTGTCCGGCTCTCAGTGACCCCATGGACTGCAGCACACCAGGTTGCCCTGTCCTTCACTGTCTCCTGGAGGTTGCTCAAACTCATGTCCATTGAGTTGGTAATGCTATCAAACCACCTTATTCTCTGTCACCCTCTTCTGCCCTCAGTCTTTCTCAGCTTCAAGGTCTTTTCCAATGAGTTGGCTCTCCACATCAGGTGCCAAAGTATTGGAGCTACAATTTCAGCATCAATCCTTCCAATGAAAATTTAGGGTTGATTTCTTTTAGGATGGACTGGTTTGATCCCTTTGTAGCCCAAGGGTCTCTCAAGTATCTTCCCAGCACAAATCAAAAGCATCAACTTTTCAGTGCTCAGACTTCTTTATGGTCCAACTCTGCTCCTCTTTGGGGAACTATAAAAGCAATCTGTACTCAGTAAAGAAAAAAAAAATGGAAATGTGTAAAAGAGAAAACAAAATCATATATGGTGCCATAGCAGAATATAATATTTAAGTCATTTTATTTTTGTAATATGTGAATCTAAAACAAACACTATCTATTTGCAATATATGAAAAAAATGAAAGATAAGAAAGCTCATTTTGAGAAGAAGTGTTAGTTATGTTAACAATAAAGCATTTCCACAGATCATACCTCTGATTATACACAATTATTTTGTCAGGATGTTTGCTGTGCTAAGATTAAGTCATTGATAAAAGTAAAAATATCACCACAAATCTTTTTCAAATCTTGAATCTTAAAAGCATGATAACTCAAAATGGTAACAGCAGGGCTGTAACACGGCTTTTACATATAAAAGAGATCACATTGTCTCCTTATTGATGAGTAATTTATGACTTCTGATATATTTGGCTAGCAAAAAGGAACTGAACAGCATGGCCCTGGTAGAAAGAATTAAATGCATCAGTATACTTATTATGCCAAGCAAATGGAGCAATTTACAGATTGGGAGCAGTGCAAAGTGTTGTAATTCTGAGCAAGGGTAACATCTATCATTTCATACAGAAATAGAACACTCTGTTCAGCTTGTTCCAGCCTTGGCTTTCAATTCCCAAGGTAAATCTTAACCCTGAACAAGTCAGTGATAGGATACAGCAGAGAGCATAATAGAGAGCTGACAATGCAGTGATTAGTTAATTAACCTGGTTACTCAGAGACTATTTCATATGAGAGAATGTACAAAGAATAAAAAACCCTGAATATACAGATGCTTCCTATATTTGTAATGATTCAAATTCTGAATATAAAAAGTAACTCTGGTGAGTTACATCAAGAAAAGTAAAAAATTTATACCATCTCTGAATAGGGCATTTTAATTGTGAATACTTTGGGTCAGATTTTTAAAAAGTTACATAATCCAATTTACTTGTGAAAAAATGAAAAAATAATAGATTGTTCATTTGACTCAATAACTTCTAGGTGACCAAGTAACAAATTCCCCTGGGCTTTAATAAAACTTTGTTAACTCAGTTAACAAAGATACCCTTGAATTGGCTTATAATTAATTGTTTACATGCCTTTGTCCCTTGGAAGAACTTGAGCTATTACCTCAACTGAATATAACTTTTTCTTGTTGTTTTGAGGGTGGTACAGCGGAATATACACAAATCATTCTTTTCCTTCCCTTTCTAATTCCAACTTATTTTTAAAAGTTTACCAGTCTTGATCATAAGTCCTTGACATTCAGATATGTAAATTATGAAATTTCAGGGCCAAGAAAAATTGCTACTATCTGCATGATGAATAATATAAAATAAAAATATTTTATTTAGATTTTTCCTCAAGGCAAATGGTGCTTTATTTTAGAACATTTAATTCATCTGAAAAAAATGTATTCTAAAAGTCAGAGAGCAAGTATTATAAGTTTGGGGAAATGGTTCACTGGAATAGATGCATGAACCACAAGATGCATAGATAAACCATTTGTTACAGTAGTATAACATTTTAGAGATCATTTGTGCTGAGTTTAAGGCACATTCTAATAAATAAAGGAGCTAATATATTTCTTGTTAATAGCATAAACAGCACAACTATCTTTTGTTAATTTTAAACACATATAGGATAATGGAGAAAAGTGACTTTTTAATTGACTGATGAGACCTCAGATAATCGTACTTGATGGTGGCATCATTCAAAAAGTACCCCCAGCAGAGAACATGAACAGACATTTTTCCAAGGAAAATATACAAATAGCCAACAGGTACATGAAAAAAATGCTCACCATCACTAATCATCAAGGAAATACAAATCCAAACCAAATGGCCTATCATTTTGTATCACACCCATTAGAATGGCTGTAATCAAAATGAAAAGTTACAGCAAGAACGGGCAAGGATATAGAGCAAGGAAAAAATGTGTGCATTGTTGGTGGGAATGTAAATTGGTGCAACCACCATGAAAAATATTACAGAAGTTCTTCAAAAAAATTATTCAGACATAAAATGAAAGTAATGCTATCATTTGCAGCAACATAGTTAAATCTTGAGGGCATTAGACAGTGTTGTCAGTGAGAAAGAGGAAGTGTATGTGATCTCTGTTTTACAGGGAACCTAAAAATTGCCAGACTCATAGAAACAGAGTCGATGACTGGTTATCAGGGACTGGAAGGTGGAGGAAATGGGGAAATATTGGTCAAAGAATAGAGGTTTCCAGTGATAAGAAAAATGAGATGCGTGGTGATTATAGTTAATAATACTGTATTATGTACTTGAAAGTTGCTGAGAGTAAATCTTAAATATTCCTACCACACACACATAAAATTATGTAATTATGTGAGGTGATGATCTTTAATTAACACTGTTGTGGTAATCATTTCACAATATAAATTTGTATCAAATCACCTTAAACTTATACAATGTTATATGCAATTACATCTCAGCAAAACCGTGGCAGGGGGAGTCACCAGAAACATGGGACACAGAGAAAATGCATAATACCATGAAATAATTTCAGTAAGTTTTCTTTTAGTTTTGTCTGATGGTTATCTAATACCTTTGGTTGGCTCACAATCAAGACAGACAAAGGTATACAAATAAATAAATTATATAAACTCACAATGTGTGCTAGAAAAGCCATTAGCAAAAATCAAAATGAATTTTTTGAATATCAGCAAGCAAAACAATTTTGTGCCCATTTTATGATCTTTTCTGAAAATATTTTCATAGGCAATATGAAGACATGAAATAAGCATAGACCATAAGTAATGAATCAGAGTGCAATTCTGCTTTCTGCTACTTGCTATGTATATAAACTTAAACATATTGTATTATTTAATATCTCTGAGCCTGTGATCCCGAATATGTGAAAAATCAAAATAAAACATTTCCTTTCTTTGTTATGTTGCAATATTTAGGAAATGTATCACAAAACATGTACAAGCTTACTAAAATGTTAGCCACTATTAGTTTTAAAATATTTTACTGATACCTTCATAACCAAAGATAGCAAACAGATATCATCAAAATCAAATGACTTGGTGTTACAATCCAAGTTATGACTCAAAAATTCCTGAAAATCCTCTGGTACTAGAAGTAAATGTAGGTTATTGGGCCATAAAAGCATAAAAATATGTGAGATAAGGTGCTAAAATATAGTGAATATCAGATATGGACGCCTAATTGATAAAGGAAAAAGAGAGTATAAAAATTTTGTGAACCTGAAGTAGAGGACCAGCTGATGGAAATCTAACTCACAGTTACAACAATTAAGGGAAAATGAGGACATAAATGCATAATTACATTTGAGAAATTATGTAAGGGTAGTAGAACTTGTTGGGATCAAGGAATAAGGAATAGGATAACCCCAATATAATGAGCTCCCTGAAAAGGGAATTTTCTTAAGGAAAAAGGGTAAGATGTATGGAAAGCATAAGGCAAATAAATGAGTTATTAAGTGGACTTTTTCAGGGTTGTCTCAGATCCAACATACTTTTATCTGTTTATCTATGTTTCTCTATCTATCTAAAACAATGGATACATTCCTATGCCAAGTTTAGAACTATTCAATAGCATAAAACAATTAAAAAATTAAGTATGTTGAATACCATCTCAAGTTTTCATTTTCCATGCATTAGTTTTCACTACGTTCAATTGATTGTAATCTAACTTGAGACTTTTATTTGCATCAGATAAAATATATGAAGCACATTTTTGTCTGCATCAACTCTGATAGGCTAAAAGCACAAATGTAATAGTTTTGCATCCTCAAAATATGAAGGGTAGATTTTTGTTTTCTGTTACTCCATGTGAAAGAGAAAAGAACTGCTAGCGGCTTTTATACCATAGTTTCAGATGACCATTGAACATCCTCTATCACTTAATTTATTCTCATTGCTTCTGGCCTAGTTCTGTCATTGACTTGAAAGACTCTTCATATAAATGACACTAATGCTCTTTCACACTGAGTGCTGGCAGATCACATAGGAATTTCATCTGAAAAGTTTTTATCAACTTTTGATTTGTTTGTAGAATTGCAAGTGAGTTCACTATGTGCTATCCTTAAAGTCTGAGAGGAATAAGTCAGATCAATCGCAGTTGGAATAAGAATTAATATAGTAATAATTAATATAAATTATTACAAATGATATTAATATAAATAGAATATTAATTAATAATATTAATGAATAATATAAATTATTAAAATAAATAATAAAATTAACATAAAAATTTTCTTGCCTGGAAAATTCCATGAGCAGAGAAGCTTGGTGGGCTCCAGTCCATGGGGCTACAGAGTCAGAGTGATTGAGCACACACACACCCAGAGAAGAATATTCAACATCGCACCTGGAGGACTAGTTGTACATTACAGCAATCTCAGTGAATTCCATCATGCAATTCAACCAGATAAACCTTGCCTTCTATAGAAGTTCCAACCATTCACAATCATCTCCATTCAAAATTCACCCACAAATGGGTTATTTCCATGTAACATCAACCATGTAATTGGATCAGCTGTTCTTTTGCTAACTTCCCTCTTAACTAATGACTATTTCTTCTGTTCACTTCATTAGTTCTTTTATAGTTCCACTATAACTTGTCATCAAATAAATCAAACTATTTTTAACAATATGCTTTGAAATATCTCACTGTTTATATTATTCCTTTTGGGTCACTTTGTCAGCTCTCTTATCGGGTCACTTTTTTCAGGTCACTTTATCAAATTGTACCATTAGATCTAACAAGAATCATAACATATATTTTTATTGATTCCAACACCTTTTTTTTATCAAAATTAATATTATACTGTTTTTTTCTCTATGTCCAGACTAAAATCGGTAACATAACAAGAGTTATTTGGCTGCAAATATATGAATTCACTTGTCTCCCATTTCCTCAGTCACTGAAACTCAGCCTGTAGATAAACTCTATAATTTACTTTGTCTACGTAGTCATTAAAATAAAACATCACAGAAAGCAATCAATATGTTGAAGTTTAAAGTTGTAACTTCAGACTTCAATTTGGGCTTCATGCTTTTTTTTTTTTTTTTTGGCCACACTGTCTTGCATGTGGAACTTCCCCACCAGGGATCAAACCTGTGTCCCCCTGCAGTGGAAGCTGCATGGGAGCAGTTATTTCCCCACACTGGGGCTTGCTATTAAGCTTTGTTAGGCAATACCAGAGAAGAATTTAGTCTAGGCTAATTGTAAATATTCTACTCAATAAGCCTTGAATTATATACCATTCTACTTTGGCTGAGAGGAATAGGTGCTGTTCATAGTCTTTTGCAAATGCATATGATGGTTCTTTAATCATTTTAGATGTTCTTCTCTTGGTTTGGGGTGATTTCTTCTTATGATTGTATGATGCATACTTTGCTGAATTCTGGAGGGCGACCATATATGGATCTCCAGATTTCTCTCTTTGTACAAGTTTCTTATTATTACTCTGCCTTGTGACTTTATACACCTTAGTCACCCCAGACCTTTATCTAATCTTATTTGGTACTTGGCTGGGCTCATCTAAGGTCCCGCCTCCTATTCTATGGTCAGCAAATTCTCTCAGAGCATCAGTGCCTGTACAATCCTAGGGCTCACCTTGTTTGTTTCATTGCTCTTTGTTAACCAGAGACCAATGCCATGAAAAGTGTGTAATCATATATTTTTTTTTGTAATCATATATTTTGTCCAGATTTTTGTTCATATCAGTCAGGAAGATATTAATAAATTTAATCCCTTTTATCACATGCCGGCCTGAAGTGGTACTCTAAGTCCTTTAAATCTATCACTTTAGGGTTGCAACACATATGTTTCACTGTTTTATGTGTTGTTTAAATGACATATATGTGCTGTGCTGTGCTTAGTCCCTCAGTTGTGTCCGACTCTTTACGACCCCATGGACTGTAGCCCACCAGTCTCCTCTGTCCATGGGGATTCCCAGGCAAGAATACTGAAGTGGGTTGCTATGCCCTCCTTTTAAATGCTGTATATTCCTTACTAAATTTTAAACTTAGACAACTTCACTAGATATCTATTGATTGTAATCAATAGTTTACACATATTCGGTACCTGGAAACAATCTCAACCTGAGCGTCTCTTTTGCTTCCAGAATTAAAACAAACTTATGCATGAGAGAAAAATGAGTAAGTATTATTCAAGTTAAAGAATTAAAGAACACAAAATAAAATGATTTCATAAGGACAATTTAAAGTGTAGTTGAAATTATCATTGATGTAACTTTTGGAATTAAGTAGAACTCTGCAGGAGTTGATAAATAATGAGTTCATTTCCATTTCAAAAAGAAACAACTCTTAATACAGCCAAATTGTGAAAAGACAGTCTCATGCTGACAAAGATGTTTTACACAGTGCATCTTTCTTGTCATCAGAATCAAATAAGCCCAGTTGGTGTGTGGTACAGTTATTCTTTAATTTCTGAGTTTCCCAATAGGAATAGTATGCTGAAAGCAAGTGCTCATGGAGTATTCTCTTACCAGTTCAGTTCAGTTGCTCAGTCATGTCCGACACTTTGCGACCCCATGGACTGCAGCACAGCAGACTTCCCTGTCCACCACCAACTCCCAAAGCTTGCTCAAACTGATATCCATCGAGTCGATGATGCCATCCAACCATCTAATCCTTTGCTGTCCTCTTCTCCTCCTGCCTTCAATCTTTCCCAGGATCAGGGTCTTTCCAGTGAGTCAATTCTTCACATCAGGTGGCCAAAGTATTGTAGCTTCAGCTTCAGCATCAGTCCTTTCAATGAATATTCAAGACTGATTTCCTAAATTGGCCATCTTTTTTAAAATCTTGGGGCTTCCCTTGTAACTCAGTCGGTAAAGAATCTGCCTGCAGTGTAGGAGACCAGGGTTTAATCCCTGGGTTGGAAGATCCCTGGAGAAGGAAATGGCAACCCACTCCAGTATCCTTGCCTGGATAATCTCATGGACAGAGGAGCCTGGTGGGCTGCAGACCATGGGGTGCAAAGAGTTGGGCATGACTGAGTGACTAACACTTACTTACTTACTTTTAAATCTTCAAGTCTATCGCCTGAAATGTATTAAATCAATTTCTTAGTTGACTAATCTTCATAAGCTATTTCTCTGAACAGCACTGTTTACTGGGTACATAATGAAGTAGGTACCAAAGATACAGAAGCAGATGATAGCTCCAGCCTTGGGGAGCACATCATACTTTTGTTGATACAGACACATAAATAACTGAGACACTCTATGGTAATGACCATAATAGACATGTGTGCAGTGGGTAATGGGAAAAAGATGAGTGAACAATAAATTCATCCTAGAGTAATGGTACCTGTTTATCAATACCTAAAACTGCCTTAGACAGTTTCATTTCCTAATATACAAGTTGGTTGAGGTTCAGTGAGTTTGCCCTGGCTAATATTCAGTTCCACAGTGAGAAATAGTAATTTCAGCATCTTTCTGAAGTTTACCTTTCTATCAGAGGTGAAGGCTAAATTTATATAGAGATTTGATAAATGTATGGATACAAAGTTATACAAAGTTGTCCATTGATTGCTCTTTTTAGTAGGCTCTTAAAAAGATGTGACTATTAACTTGTGTAATAAATGGGATTGTTTGCTGTAAATATATTTGTAGCATTTATTTTTATTATTGTAATACATTGGAGCAGTTTATGCCATTAAAAAGCAATTATAATTGAAAACATGTTTACATTAGGCCTTCTAAATGAAACTTGCAGCTATTTTATATATGCTAAATTGCTTCAGTTGTGTCTGACACTGTGCAACCCTTTGGACTGTAGCCTGTCAGGCTCCTCTTTCCATGGGATTCTCCAGGGATCAAACCCACATCTCTTACACCTCCTGCATTGGCAAGGAGGTTCTCCACCAGTAGTGCCAAATATTGGGTACTAGGAGAAGGAAAGGGCAACCCACTCCAGTATTCTTGCCTGGAGAATTCCAGGGACAGAGGAGCCTGGTGGGCTGCCATCTATGGGGTTGCACAGAGTCGGACATGACTGAAGTGACTTAGCAGCAGCAGCAGCAGCAGCTAAACCAAGGTACTAAGCTTCTGTCTCTCTCTCCCTCCCTCTCTCCCTGCCTCTCTCTCTCTCACACACACACACACATTATATCCATGCTAATGATGTTAATTTAAGTGACTTAAGCCACTTAAGAGGAGTTAATATGTAAATCAAAGAACCGGTACTTACAAATGAGCAAGTAACTTGTACTTGAACAGCTTGATACTTCTGGTTAATGTTTGAAAATCTAAGAAGTTAATTAACTTGACTAAAAAACAGTAAGTGAGGGAGAGTAGGTGGGTACAGTGTACACAGCATATACTTTATAATACACTCTACATGTCACTGGGAAATAAAGATGCAAATTGGTCAAGCTGCTGACCTGACACCTCTGTTCTACTTCTGCCACTTACCTTGGCTTCTTTCCAAGCCAACCCACATTCTGAAACATTCCTCCTCTCTATTTTTCCTTTTTTTTACTATGCTATGTATGCAAACCTGGGAGCCATAGGCTGCCAGTGAAAGTGATTCCCTCATTATTGTCCTTTCATTCTGTTTATGAGAGTTATCAAGCTTTTCACCTGAAGCAATAACATGTATCAGCTGGAGGTCTCTCTATGCCATGCATTGAATCCAAATAATTTATTCCTTAGATACCCTGCAGGATCGATATTTTTTTTTCTGATTTAAAAGAAATCAAGACAGTGGGGAAAGAGAGAAAAAGGAGTGGAAAGAAACAAAATGAGGTGAAAACAAAGAGCAAAAATAAAAATACAAGACAAAATCAGCTCCAAGTATCTTCTCAATTTGCTTAAACATAAGCTAAACCTTAATACTGATTTTTTTCAGATTTTGATACTATTATCTATGCAGTTACTTTCATTACATATGGGCTACTTTCCTCTCTGCTTGTTGTAAAATAAATCCATGTTTCTTAGAATACAATGGCAATAACTAATAATTAACTGAAAATTTACCTTTATATTGGGAAAAACACCTTATAAACATTGCCTGATTGAAACTTTGGGGGAAAATAGTAAGGAAGAGGTAAATATTATGTTATTGATGGAAAAATTGCAGATAATATATGGGTAAATCATAAAATTAGGCAATGTAGGCCATGGATATAACCCAGTGCTACAGAGTCCAAGTTATTTGAACAACTGTGTTGCTTGGTAAAGAATCCATCTGCCAGTGCAGGAGATGGAACAGACGTGAGTTCAATCCCTGGGTCAGGAAGATTCCCTAAAGTAGGAAATGGCAATCCACTCCAATATTCTTGCCTGAAAAATTCCATGAACACAGGAGCCTACATTTAAACACTATATTCATGTCATCTGCATGATTTCCAATTAATTATCTGTCACATATTAAGAATTTATAAAGGTCACATATATTGTTAAGAATAGTTATTTGTCCCTACTGTATATTATGTGCTTTTGTAACTTTGTAACATCAAAGAAAGACAAAGCAGATGACAAGTTGATCTCAATGAGCATATGGTTTAGCAAGGAAAAAAAAAATCACAAATGCTTTAATTTGTCAAGAGTCAAGTAGTGTCAAGTATAATGACTGTTTATCGGTTTGATATAATCAGTAAAGGGATGCCTGAATTAGTAAAATTTCAAGTGAATTAAATAGGGAGTATAAGTAAATTGGTGAAAAGAAAATTAAAAGCATTTCAAAGTGGGGAAATATGCAGTTATCAGGGCTGCTGCTGCTGCTGCTGCTAAGTCGCTTCAGTCGTGTCCGACTCTGTGCAACCCCAGAGATGGCAGCCCACCAGGCTCCCCCGTCCTTGGGATTCTCCAGGCAAGAACACTGGAGTGGGTTGCCATTTCCTTCTCCAGTTATCAGGGCTGGACAGAGCTTAACATATAAGGAATCAGAGGTCAAACTGAGAAATTATCCTGCCACATGATACTAAGTACACATTCTATTAAAAGGAACTGGTTTTCAGCTTAGTACAGGATACACTGAAAAGTCTTTAAGAAGCAATAAACAATTTTTAAAGGTATTATTTTGAATGCAAAATATTTTACATTTAGGCAATAATATACTTTTTAACCAGATCTCATGGGAAGAGATTCACAGCAAAACAGCAAAGATTCTGCCTAGGTGAAATTAAAAAAAATAACTAAGATGTGTGTGATTTTTTTTCAATAAAATTGCATCATCAGAAGGGAAAACATTGAGTAAATAGAAGTTACCATGCGTATGTGCAAAGTCAGTATAGATAAACATCATTTTGTCATGAACAATGCCACTCTGTCCTGAAGTATTCTGTGAGGTAGAGAGTGATTCAACCATTTTTGCCTGGGTAGGAAAGGGTTGAATTTTAATTTCACACTTGTAGTTTCCTTCTCTGAATGATTCTGGCACCTCATTATAAATACATTTTGTCTCTGAATATCAGAATTCATTTACAGAATATCACAGATCTTTGTCTCCATGAAATTGTGAAACACTAGCCAAAAGTATATTAAAGGAAAAGGGAGACTTCTTCTTAACCACAAGGCTTGTGTTTAAACTGGAGATATATGAACATATAAAACATTTTAACAAAGTTGGTTTTAAGCCATTTACTTAATGGCTAAGTAACTAATTCTAAGCATTAGTTACTTCATTTGTAAAACCAGGTGCTAACAATACCCACTCCATATGTATTCTACAAGAATTAATGATGCTATATGCAAAAGCACATAGGCATGGCTAAATCACATTGCCAGATAGGCAATCCAAATCAGACTTAAAATTTTTCTTAGAAAATGTTATAAAACAATATCAGAAAAATATATTTGAGAAATGAGTATACAATCTTCAGAATTATTTTTAAACTACTTTAGTATGTCATAAATAAAGTTAATAATTGATTTAAGAAAGCTGTTTAGTCGCTAAGTCGGGTACCGTTTTGCAACTCCATAGACTGTAGCCTGCCAGTCTCCTCTGTCCATGGGATTTCCCAGGCAAGAATACTGGAGTGAGTTGCCACTTCCTTCTCCAGGGGATCTTCCTCACCCAGGGATTGAACCCACGTGTGCTGCATTCACAGGTGCGTTCTATACCACTGAGCCATCAGGGAAGCCCAAGAAAGAAATAGATAATTTTATTGGAGCTAACCTGTGGTTTATAGCCCAAACACAGTCTTTCAGAAAGCTCTGAAGACTGTTCCACCCATTAGAGGTAAAAGCACAGTGACATATGTTTTTGAGACAAAGGGTTATCTATCAAGTGACATAATTCCAGTTTACACAATCCAGATCTTCATGTGTAAAATGAGTAGTGGGTAATCATGACCCTTTGTAAGATTGAGAAGGAGTGCTATTCCTATGGAGATCTAGTTAATGCAGGTGCAGAATGCACAGTAAAGGGAGAAAGGAGGCCCAAATGGGTAGAGGAAAATTTAGGTTTATTTTTTTCCTTATTTTGCCGTAAATTATGAATTCTATTTCATCAGTTGAATAGCCATTGACTGTGTATATAGTATATATTATATATAAATATATATATATATTTTTTTTTCATGCAGTGAAATAATGAGCTCTGACTCCACGGAGCTACAGTCAAAGAGAGACAGGGGTGTAGACTCTCTTCGATGAGGTAGAAAGTGATTATAGTCATTTGTCTTTTCCAAGGAGCTAACAGTAGAATTCATGAGACTGCTTCTGGAGTTATGTCAGCATTTCTGATCCGGTACTGATGCAGGACTCCTCTGTTCCGTCTTATTTTTCAAACCCTTACCCACATGCGAGTCATCTTATCTGCTGTGTGTCTGCACTTGGTTTCCAATAAGTCATGTTCTTTATAAAACACATGGAATAAGTGAAGAGGTATTGCCTGTTTTCTGGAGAAGAGTGATTGTTTTTCCAACTGTGATAACATGTGGTTGGTTGGTTGATTTAGTTGCTAAGTTGTGTCCAGTTCTTGTGACCCCATGAACTGTAGCCCACCAGGCTCTTTTGTCCATGGTATTCTCCAGGCAAGAATACTGGAGTGGGTAGCCATGTCCTCCTCCAGGTGATCTTGACCTAGGGATTGAACCTGCATCTCCTGTGACTCCTGCATTAGCAGACAGATTCTTTACATGTAAGCCACCAGGGAAGCTCTACAATACCACCAATCCCCCCAAAAAGAGAAAAATCAATTGGGAAAGAGTTCAGTGTGTTGATGCTGTGTGAATTAAAAAAAAATGCCAAACATGCTGTGAAAAATATGTGTAGACTAGCTTTAGCCATTGCCAAAGGCTTTCTGTGCCTGCCTCCCTCCTAACCTCGCTGAAACACTCTCCTTCTGCTCCTTTTCTCTTTACTTCTAGTTAGCACACTTGCTGTAACTTTTAGGGCCTGCAGTTAAAGGAACACTTCAGCCAATTCTTTCAACTGTTGCCTCACTTCCTCACCTGAAAATAATTGCAGTTGTTTTCATTTTCCTTCAGAAGCAGCTTTATAAACTCAAATTTTTGTTTTTCTGATTCTCAACATGTCATTCATGCTTTTCAAGCTTCTTCATTTTTTTCTCCATCTTCTACTCTCTAGTTTCCCTTGTGCTACAGATAGAGCCTATAATCTACTCCCTTACTTTTTTTTATAAAAAAAAATTGTATCATACCACTGGAAATTAGAATTTATTGTTATTAAAATTTAAGTTTTCATAGCAATTATTTTTATTGATTCATCCAACTTTCCTCATTTGACACCTGAAAGTCTTTTTCAATCAACCTTTTCCTAAAAGCCATCTCAGTTTGAAACACTTGTAACACAAATTCTAAATCGTTCAGCACATAGATTGGCAGTTCTCCTTGCTTCCCAATGCAACTCCCAAGTCTTTACCCTCCTCACTTCTGGTAAATGTCCCTACTGTCTAGAAGTTCAGTTCACCTGCAGTATTAAACTACTCTCCTTCTAGCTTTGTCATCTCCTATACTGGTTACTTCCCACATCCACTGAGGACTATTTGCATCACTCTTTTCTTTACTGTACCAACTGTTGACATTACCAAAAAGCGTCAGTTATTATATTGCACAGAACACACTGGGATTTATCTTTTTTCCAGTAACACCTTTATTAATTAACCCACCTCAATTTAGAAACACAATGGATCTCACCATTACTTACATTAAACATAAACTCTCAAGGGATCATACTCTGTTATTACTTCCTTTTATATATTTATATATTATCCGCTTATAAGTATTTTCTCAAAATTTGGTATTGCCTGCATCTATATAAATATATTTTTAACAGCATTTTTCAAGCTTTAGCATGTTCAGAACTACCTGGAAAACTTCTGAAAACAGACTGATAGGCTTAATCCTCAAGTTTTTAATTGAATGAAAGTATATTGCACGCGTGTGTGCTAAGTCGCTTCAGTCAGTCTGACTCTTCGCGACCTCATGGACTGTACCCCGCCAGGCACTTCTGTCCTTGGGATTCTCCAGGCAAGAATACTGGAGAGGGTTGTCATTTCCTTCTCCAGGATATCTTCCCGACCCAGGGATCGAATGTGGGTGTCTCACGTTGCATGCGTATTCTTTACCCCGAGTCACCAGAAAGCCCTTTAATAGAGTAAGTCCAATCAAATGTCTCTAGGAAAGCTTTCCTCTCTCCTCTTCCTCAGTTCTCATGACCTTCTCAATGTACTGTGTGTTAGCATCCATACCCAACACTGTTGTGAAGGGACTCTCGCTAGCATTAATATTGACTGCATATTGTTGAGTCTAATCATACTTCTTTTCTTGGTTCTCAATTACTTGAAATCTCTTTACCTTTCAAGAAAATTGAGAACATCCACATCATCATGTCATCTTTTTCATTGACCTCAATGACAATATCCTTTTCAGTCGCTTTCATTTTTAAATATAATTTGCAGATATAGTTGACCCTTGAATAACACAGGTTTGTGTGGGTCAACTTACACAAAGGTTTTATTCAATAAATATGTACTATCGTACTACATGATCAACTGTTGGTTGAATCTGTGAATACTGAATCATGGATACGGAAGGCAAACTATAAAGTTGTAATCCAATATTTCACTGCATGGAGTGATGGCACCCCTACCTCCTGTACTGTTCAAGAATCAACTGTACGTGTATGTCAGATGAAGTTTAATTTTGAAATTCCTCTAGCCTGTCACTTGAGTGTTTCTCTTATATGATGACTCTGGGGAAATACCTTCTGTAGGCTATATTCTTATATAAGATAAAAATTTAGAAAATATAGAGAAAGAAACTGGGAATGCTTGTGAAAGTTGAAAGTAAATTATATGCTTTGAGATTATAAAATTTTAAATGGACCTACGACTCTGAAATTGTTCCAACACCAGTTCAAAAGATCAATTCTTCAATGCTCAGCTTTCTTTATAAAAACACCTATAAAGTACTGGAAAAAACATAGCTTTGACCAGACTTTGTTTAATGTCCATTGCTTATGCCTATCTATTTTCTTCCATGAAGTTCATGGGCACTGGATGTCATGATCTTAGATTTCTGAATGTTGAGTTTTGAAGCCAGTTTTTTCACACTCTTCTTTCACTTTCATCAAGAGGCTCTTTAGTTATTCTTCACTTTCTGCCATAAAGGTGGTGTCATCTACATATCTGAGGTTATTGATATTTCTCCCAGCAATCTTGATTCCAGCTTGTGCTTCATCCAGCCCCGAATTTCACATGATGTACTCTGCATAAATTAAACAAGCAGGGTGACAATATACAGCTTTGATGTACTCCTTTCTCCCAATTTGGAACCAGTCTGTTGTTCCACATCCGGTTCTAACTGTTGCTTCCTTACCTGCCTACAGATTTCTCAAGAAGCAGGTCTAGCGGTCTGGTATTCCCATCTCTTTAATAATTTTCCACAGTTTATTGTGATCTGCACAATCAAAGGCTTTGGTTTAGTCAATAAAGCAGAAGTAGATGCTTTTCTGGAACTCTCTTGCTTGTTTGACGATCCAGTAGATGTTGGCAATTTGATCTTTGGTTCCCCTGGAGAAGGAAATGGCAACCCACTCCAGTACTCTTGCCTGGAAAATCCTATGGATGGAGAAATCTGGTAGGCTACAATCCATGGGGTCGCAAAGAGTCAGACACGACTGAGCAACTTCATTTTCTTTCCTCTGCCTTTTCTAAATCTAACTTGAGTGTCTGGAAGTTCATGGTTCACGTACTGTTGAAGCCTGGCTTGGAGAATTTTGAGCATTACTTTGCTAGGGTGTGAAATGTTTGCTATTGTGTGGTAGTTTGAACATTCTTTGGCATTCCCTTTCTTTCAGTTTGGAATGAAAATTTACCTCTTCCAGTCCTGTGGCCACTGCTGAGTTTTCCAAATTTGCTGGCATATTGAGTGCAGCACTTTCACAGCATCATCTTTTAGGATTTGAAATAGCTCAACTGGAATTTCATCACCTCCACTAGCTTTATTTGTAGTGATGCTTCCTAAGGCCCACTTGACTTTGCATTCCAGGATGTCTGGCTCTAGGATAGTGATCACACCATCGTGGTTATCTGGGTCATGAAGATCTATTTTGGATAGTTCTTCTGTGCATTCTTACCACCTCTTCTTAATATCTTCTGCTTCTGTTAGGTCCATACCATACCATTTCCTTGCTATCAAATAAACTTTATTCACACTTAGTCTTATGTTTACAGTCACTTCACTTATTGCTTAATACTGCATAGCATTCATAATCTACATACAGCTTATCTACCCTCCAATGAGGAATTCGTAGGTTGTTTCTGCCCTGGGAGGAGAGTTGTTGTGCTGTAATCTATACTTCTTCAGATGTATCCTAGTTCATTGGTTCCTTCAAGGTAAACCCACCGAGAATTGGGATTGTTGGAACAGAGTGTTTGTTCTCTCACTTTTTCCAGGTATTATCAAATTTCATTTTAAAATAGAATTTGTACTACTTCAAAAAAATAGTGAATCCATATGGTGTTAAATTTTACCTTCAGAAAGCTTTTTTTAATTTCTTGATATATAGTGAGATTGAACACATGTTACTATACTTATTTTACAGACAAGTCTCCATATATGTGAACTACACTTTATTTTGAAAGTATACAGTTAACTGCACGATTTTATACAATTAATTATGGAAGGTTGAACCTCTCCACCCAATGGCAAACCTCCTGACAAAAGCAAACTTTCCTCTTTAGAAATTAAGTCTAGCAACTAAGAGTCAATGTCTCTCTTACTCTCACTGTCTCTCTCCTTATATATGATTATGTACACATATTATTTATTATACAAGTGCAAAATGAACAAATATGAATGAGTTAGATTAAAAATAAAGAGGAAAAATAGGGGTTTGTATGATTTTAAAGATATATAAAAAACAGAGATCAAATATGTTTAATTAAATTGCTAAAAGTGAGCACTGAAATTGAGTCACTAAGTTCATCCTTAAATTGAATCATTAAGTTCAGTTGATCAATTACTCAATTATATAAATGGTGTCACCAAGATGTAGTTTTCTAAATCATATTATAAGTAAGATGTGAAAGATTTTATGTAAAATTCTAAACCAAAACCAAGAAATTTAACACTGTACTACAGATATGTTAATGTTATAGGACAGAAATTTAATTTGAATCAGTAAATGTTGAATTAAACACATGCTTGGCTAGTAAGATATAAAATTCAATCAATAAAAAATATAATACAGCTGCAACAACTACATTTCTACTGTCACTTTATTTATGTAGGAACATATTTTTAACACAACTGAAAAATGTACTCCATATAACATTTGCATAAACATAATATAAATGACATTGTGTGAATATAATTTGTAAACCAAATACATAATAACAAAGTGAATATTATTAGTAGTGATGAATGTATCATTGTAAGTTTGTAATTGTGAAAATGTAGTTGCTTTGGGTACATAATTTAAGCTCTCTAAGAAACAATCTTCTCATATTTCAAAGGATTTACAAGGAGCAACTAACAGGATTTGTGACTTAAATTTAGAAACAGATATAGTAGAGAGAGAAACATTCTTGGGGATAACAATAAAAAAGCCATGTAAGTGTCTTTATACTCAGCATCTATTTATTTAATGGAATTCAAACCATAAGAAAAAATATTTATAAATAAAATGAGTAATCACTGATTACACAGCATCCCACTGATCCAATTTACTTTTTAACTGGTTTACAGTTAATAAAATTCTGATGATTCAATAAAATAACTAAGGTTTAAAATCCATTTTTCTTCCCTGGTAGCTCAGAAGGTAAGAAGTCTGCTCGCAATGTAAGAGACCTGGGTTCGATCCCTGGGTCCGGAAGATCACCTGGAGAATGAAATGGCAACCCACTCCACTATTCTTGCCTGGAAAATCCCATGGACAGAGGAGCCTGGCAAGCTACAGTCCATAGGGTCGCAAAGAGTCAGACATAACTGAGCAACTAACACTAAAATCCATTTGTCTGTGGCTCTATTGGAATAAAAAGAAAGATGTAATATGAGTACTTTTTACTGTATTCACTTTATCTGACCACATTAGCTGGAAATATTTAAGCAAATGTTGACTACTAGTGACAAGAGATAAAAGCAGTTTAGTTCACTTTCTCAGTCCTGTCTGACTCTTTGCAACCCAATGGACTGCAGCACACCAGTCTTCCCTGTCCACCACCAGTTCCTGAAACTTGCTCAAACTCATGTCCATCAAGTCAGTGATGCCATCTCATCCTTGTCATCCCCTTCTCTGCCTGCCTTAAATCTTTCCCAGCATCGGGGTCTTTTCCAGTGAGTCAAGTTCTTTGCATCAGGTAGCCAAAGTATTGGAGTTTCAGCTTCAGCATCAGTCCTTCCAATGAATACTCACAACTGATTTCCTTTAGGATTGACTGGTTTGATATCCTTGCCGCCCAAAGGACTCTAAAGAGTCTTTTCCAACACCACAGTTCAAAAGCATCAATTATTCAGTGCTTAGCTTTCTTTATAATCCAACTCTCATATCCATACAGGACTACTGGAAAAATCATAGCTTTGACTAGACAGACCTTTGCCGGCAGAGTAATGTCTCTGCTCTTTAATATGCTGTCTAGGTTTGTCATAGCTTTTCTTCCAAGGAGCAAGCATCTTTTAATTTCTTGGCTGCAGTTACAATCTCCAGTGATTTTGGAGCCCAAGAAAATAGTCTGTCACTGTTTCCATTGCATCCCCATCTATTTGCCATGAAGTGATGGGGCTGGATGTCATAATCTTAGTATTCTGAATGTTGAGTTTTAAGCCAGCTTTTTCACTCTCAGACTTTCACTTTCATCAGAGGCTCTTTAGTTCTTCACTTTTCTGCCATAAGGTGGTATCATCTGCATATCTGAGTTAATTGATATTTCTTTTGGCAATCTTGATTCCAGCTTATGCTTCATCCAGCTTGGCATTCTGCATGATGTATTCTGCATATAAGTTAAATGAGCAGGGTGACAATATACAGCCTTCATGTACTCCTTTCCAATTTGGAACTGGTCCATTGTTCCATGTCTGGTTCTAATTGTTGATTCTTGACCTGCATACAGATTTCTAAGGAGGCAGGTAAGGTGGTCTGATATTCCCATCTCTTGAAGAATTTTCCACAGTTTTTTGTTACACACACATCAAAGGCTTCGGCTTAGTCAATAAAGCAGAAGTGGATGCTTTTCTAGAACTCTCTTGCTTTTTTGATGATCCAGTAGATGTTGGCAATTTGATCTCTGGTTCCTCTGCCTTTTCTAAATCCAGCTTGAACATCTGGAAGTTCTTGGTTCATGTACTGTTAAAGCCTAGCTTGGAGAATTTTGAGCATTACTTTGCTAGAATGTGAGATGAGTGCAATCGTGCGGTAGTTTGAGCATTCTTTGGCATTGCCTTTCTTTGGGATTGGAATGAAAACTAACCTTTTCCAGTCCTGTGGCCACTGCTGAGTTTTCCAAATTTGCTGGCATATTCAGAGCATCACTTTCACAGCATCATCTTTTAGGATTTGAAATAGTTCAGCTAGAATTCCATCACTTCCACTAGCTTTGTTCCTCGTGTTGATTCCTAAGGCCCATTTGATTTTGCAGTCCAGGATGTCTGGCTCTGGGTGAGTGATCATGCCATCATGTTTATCTGGTCATGAGGATCTTTTTTGTATAGTTCTTTTGTGTATTCTTGCCACCTCTCCTTCATATCTTCTACTTCTGTTAGATCCATACCGTTTCTCTCCTTTATTGTGCTCATTTGTGCTTGAAATATTCCCTTGGTATCTCTAATTTTCTTGAAGAGATCTCTAGTCTTTCCCATTCTATGGTTTTCCTCTATTTCTTTGCATTCATCACTGAGGAAGGCTTTCTTATCTCTCCTTGCTATTCTTTGAACTCTGCATTCAAATGGGTTTATCTTTCCCTTTCCTTTGCCTTTAGCTTCTCTTCTTTTCTCAGCTATTTGTAAGGCCTCCTCAGACAGCCATTTTGCCTTTTTGAATTTCTTTTTCTTGGGGATGGTCTTGATCACTGCCTCCTGTACAATGTCACAAACCTTCATCCATAGTTATCAGAAGATAAAATAAGTCGTGTCAAATGCACTCTTGCTTCATTTACCCACATCCTAAACTTCAGAAGCAAATTATATTTATGGTTATTTTTTATCAGTGAGACAGATATATTCACATTGCTCTCTATCACTCAGATTAGTATTTTTGTTTGTTGCTTAGCTGTGTAGGACTCTTTGCAACCACATGGACTGTAGCCTGCCAGGCTCCTCCAATCATGGGATTTCCCAGGCACTGGAGTGTGTTGCCATTTTCTTCTCCAGGGGATCTTCCTGACCCAGGGATGGAACCCAGGTCTCCCACATTGCAGGCAGGTGCTTTAGCATCTGAGCCACTAGGGAAGCCCTCTGTCACTCAGGGGTGTGAGACAAAACTAGGTTGAAGTGAAAAGTCATGTTTTCATGTTTTCTTCAAATGAGGAGCAAAATAGGATTATTGAAAACTTAACCTCTCCTTATTCATAATGTCTTTGCTTTCTATGTATAAATTAATACCATTTTATAGTAACTTTAAATTTTTATCATTTTGCATTGATCTGTATCCACCAAGAGACCATGAGCTTCATGAAAGAGTATGCATGATTTCTCCGAGATCACTCAGAAAATTACCCTTTATTTCTATAGTAGAATGAGTTAAGGGTTTATTTTGGATTTACATAAAACTTAATGCTTAGCAATTAAAAAAAATGAATAAATTAAGAGTGCAGTATGACCAGATGACTATTTCCTCAGAAAATGTTTAAATATAGATGTATTGAGAGGTCATGTTTTAGATTATTGTTTGTGCTGAGTCTCTCAGTTGTGTCCAACTCTTTGTGACCCCGTGGACTAGAGCCCAGCAGGTCTCTCTGTCCATGGGGATTCTCCAGGCAAGAATACTGGAGTGGGTTTCCGTGCCCTCTTCCAGGGGATCTTCCCAACCCAGGGATCGAACCCAGGTCTTCTGCATTGCATGCGAATTCTTTACTGTTTGAGCCACCTTTATTTAATTATGTTTTAGCTTTATGAAAGCAAGAACTATCTAATGCATCTTTCTTAAATTTAGTTTTTATTTTATATTGAGGTATAGTTGATTTACAATGTTATGTTAATTTAAGGTGTAGAGCAAAGTGATTAAGTTATACATATACCTAATATGTCTTACATTTTGTTTTTGTGTCAAGCAAGTAAATCTAGTGCACTTGTTTAAAATTATTTATTTCTGATATTGCTATTTGCCTAGAATATAATTAGACCAACAGCAATCGTTCAGCTCTCATCTATATGTAACTAAAATATGAAATATTCAAAAAGTATGAAATTATTTAAACGTAATTATGCTATTATCTGGTTTATTTGTAATATTATTATTACACTGTTTTTCTTGGTTTAAGAATGAGGTAATTTTCAAATTTTCTTACATTTTATGTTAGTTTGACAATTATGTCATTCTTAAATAGTAATTTTCTCAAATACAAATATGAAATTAATTGCTTGATTTTATTAATAAGAATAAAAGGAATTTTGTTTTTTTAAAGAATAATATTTCACTTAAATGGTTTATTAATTAACAGCTGTTAATTATTGAAAATAATTGATATTTTGCATGAAAAATGTTTAGATCGTATATAAAATACATTCAAGAGAATGGCCAAAACAGGTCAAAATTTCTGAGGAAAAAATACTTCAATTAATGCAAATCCTATTTATCTCTTTCAATGGAAAACATTTATGATTGCCTTAAAAACAGTTTAGGGATCTAGAATATAATTTCTCTAATAACAGTTCCTTAGCATCTTAACATCAGGGGCTAATAAGCCTGACAACATAGTGAAAAATTAAGCTGCTTTGAAAATTCACAAAAGAGGAGGCTAACAAAATAAAATGTATTTTTAAAGAAAATCACTTATCTGACCAAATCTTCTTGATTGTTTTAAGGCATTTGGATTGAAATTGTAACCTTTTAATCCTTTGTTCTTTATCTTTTTCTTTTAAATCTAACAAAAACTAAAGTGATTGAAACAAACACCTAATTCTGTCTCTTAAAAAGAATTTAATCTAAGTTGCAACAATGATATCTCACTAATTCCTTAAAACTTAAACATTTTAGAGAAAATGTAGCCAGAATGAAACAAAGGCATGACCTAAAACATGTAATGAATTTAGGGAGTATATATTTTTATGTACTGGGAGAATATTTAATTCAATGACTAATCTGGTTGTAGACATGTCATGTATAAAACTTCCACCATCCAATAAAATGCAATACTTAATCATAGGTTTTAGCAATGCCTATAGAATGTTACTCACAGTACTAAATATATTAAGGTGTGATTGATATACTTCAAGTATAATATTTGTTTTAAAGATACTGATTAATGTATTTTGCAAGCAATTTTCTGAATCCCAAATAGTTTCTATTATGCAACAAATAGTGGAGAGGTATCTTTTGACTTCTTCAGTGTTGTTTCTTGCATTCAAGACTGAAGCGCCAACTTACGTTCGATAAACTGAAAAAGAGGCTATGAGGAAGCATGCAAAGCATACATCTAACAAGGACTTTTATTCAGAATATAGAAGGAACACTTCTAACTCAAAAATAAAAAGACAAAAAGGAACCAATTAAAATATGGAAATGCTATGAATAGATAATTTTCCAAAGTAAATATATGAATGGCTGGGAAAGCACATACAAATATACTTAACATCAATGAAATTCATCTCAAAATTGTAATTGAAGAGTTCTTAACATCTATTAGGATTATGGTCATAATAATCATCACCAAATTACAACAACAATAATATAACAAGTGTTGGTGAGAATGCAAGAAAATCAGAATCCTCATGCACTGATGGCAAAATATGTACATTAAAATGCAACCACTTTGTTAAATAGTCTGGTTATTTCTCCAAATGTTAAGGATAGAGTTACTATGCAACCCAGAAGTTTGACTTCTAGGTTATTTACTCAAGGAAAATGAAAACTATATTTACAGAAAAACCTAGTCATGAATGTTCAAAGGTGCATTATCCCTAGCAGCAAAAATATGGAAACAACCCAAATGCTCATCAACTGATGAAGGGATAAATCAAATCTGGCTTATGCATATGATGAAATATTATTCAGCAGTAAAAAAAAAAAAAATCAAATGCAAATATATGCAACTACATGAATGAACCTTGAAAATATTATGCTATTGAAAACATCATTCAAATAAGGCAGCATATTATATAATTCCATTTGCATGAAATGTCAGGATAAGCAAATCAGTGGAAAAGATTGCTCTTTCCTAGAACTGGGGGTGTAGTGGAAATGGGTATGAATTGCTAATGGATAGAGTGTTTCTGTTTGGAGAGATTGAGACATTCTAAGGTTGATTGTATTCATGGTTGCATAACTCCAGAAATACACTAAAGCTCATTGTATTGTACAGTTTAAATAGATGAATTGTATAGAATCTGACTTACATTTCAACAAACAGTATAAATTTTTGAATAATTTAATATACAGTGGTCATATTCAATGCCTAAACTGAAAGCTGTAGAATACAAAATGAAAAGTATAATGTCATATTAGGTAAGATTGTTGACAATAAATAATTAAATTTATTCACTTATAAATACAATATCATTCAGAACAATATATATATATATATATATATATATATATAAAATCCACATATGTGTTTACACACAAAAACACATGTATACCTAAGTTTGCTTTGGGGAAAATTGTTTGCAGTGACCTGCAGAGAAAGTGAATAAACAAGTCTTAAAGTACACATTCTATCCATTTCTAAATGCACAGTTTTGTAGTATATTTAACCAATTAACTCTTCAGAAATGTTTACATAAGCTAATGCAATTTTGATAATTAGTCAATTTTTTCAAGTGAAATTTGTGACTCAGAGTGTATTTAAGTAGTATCTCAAAAGGTACAAAGCTAGTCAGAAGAAAGCTATGATTAAACTTAGTTAAGACTTATTCCTAATCTTATGAGCTTTCTGGTTCTCTTAATTGCACAGATAAATTAATTCAGAAAAAATATTAATAACTAAAAATAATATTTAAATTTATTTAAGCCCCCTTGATGTTAAGGAAGCTTGTATTCCAACTGGGCAAGTCAATCTACAGAGAAGTTTCAGTAGATAATACATGAACCATATTTCAACTAAGAAGAAAGTGAGTGGCATCCAGGCCATATAAAATAGTTTGAAAGAGGCATCTTCTCTAAAGGCTAGAGCCTTCAATAATAGTCATTGAAGATGTATAACTAGAAATGGGAAGTAAATTGCACCAAAATTTAGCATTATTTTAATTCCTGAAAAATTGGCAAAATGGCTGGTCCTCTTGGACCAAGAGGAAAGTGGTGAGAAATAAAGAAAGTGATATTCACTGAGATCATTCAGAGCAGTGTGATGAAGTGGACTTGATAAAAATTGCTTCATATCTAAGGGCAGAATTAAGGGGAAGAACTCATAATAAAATGTGCAAGGGAAACAAATGTAAGGGGATTTATTTTCTTTAACCCAAGTTAAATATATTTTCATTTACTAATATTGAGGATTAAAAAAAGGAGTTTTGAAAGGTATAGGAAACATAGTGAGTCTAAAATCCTTATTAGGAGTATACAGAAAATTATAGTGATGTGGTATTTGAATATTGCTTAGTTTTTATTTAAATTAATGTGTATAATATAGGTAATGAAGGTCATATAAAGTTTCGTAAGATTAATGACACAAAAACCTCTTTTTGAAAATATTTATGGAAAGTAGCAAGAAGAGAAATCAAGGGAAAAGTTATTTGATACATAGGAAATAACTCTAAAATGACTCAATAATGTTTATATTCTAAAAACTTCTAAAATCAGATTACATACAATATATGCAGTACACACACATAGCTAAATGTATATACATACATACATGTACTAAAATTTGTATACAGAAGACACCAAAATGTATGAGATTTTAGGTGTTCGTGTGAAAGTGTTTATGGACATAGAGGGGGAAACAAATAACTCAAAATAGTTCTTAAGGTTAATCTTCAATTAAAAAAATAAAAATACAATGTTCCCAAACAAAATAAATATAGTAAATGAAAAAAAGACAAAGAAAAACAAAGACAGTAAATAAAAAACATAATAATAAGATGCCAAATTCAATCCTAAATTTTTGTGAGTGAATGACTGTGTGAGCCAGCTTAATCACCTAGATCAGAAAGAACACACTACATATTCCAGTTCATCATAATCACATGATATTTTTATCAAAAGCAAGTAATTTGATGTGATTAGCAATGATCAGGTAGACAGAAGTATGGCTAATTATTATAAAGTAGATATATTCTTGGGCTTCGCTAGTGGCTCAGACATTAAAGGATCTGCCTGAAATGCAGGAGACCTGGGTTTGATCCCTGGGTTGAGGATATCCCCTGGAGAAGGGAATGGCTCTTAGGGGTTTCCCAAGTGGTACTAGTGGTAGAGAACCCACCTGCCAATGCAGGACACTCAAGAGACGCTGGTTTGATCCCTGGGTCAGTAAGATCCCCTGGAGGAGGAAATAGCAACCCACTCTAGTATTCTTGCATGGAAATTCCCGTGGATAGAGGAGCCTGGTGGGCTACAGTCCATGGGGCTGCAAAGAGTTGGACATGACTGAGCCTCTGTGCACACCATCCACAAATTATATTCCTAAGGATATGCTGATAAGCAAAGGCATTTGTGTTTTAAAGAGCAAATGTTGAGAAACAAGGTTATTTGGTTTTTAATTCCATAAGTATCATTATGTCTTTGGGGAAAATACAAACATTTCACTTAGGATATTGCACTTATCCATGAATAAGATAATGAGCAAAGTATTTGAGACAGAAGTAAAATATTATATATTGAGGATAATTTAAGGAGCAATCGACACTATGTGCAGTCTGATTAAATGCTGGCAGTATAATGGAAGGGAGATGATTAATTATTCATGTTTCTTCTTTGAACTATATAACAAGACATTAAATAGATTAGAGTTTCCAGAAAACCCCTAAAAATGGGTAAGAGAGGCAATTTCTCATTGCTGAGAAATTAAAATTCAGTTTGGGGCATGTTGTGAAACCAACAAGTATAGATATCCAATATAAATGTAGTATTTATGTCTTGATCTCAGAACAGAGATCCTAGCTTGTGATTCAGATTTGAGAGTTGTCCGTTCAGTTCAGTCGCTCAGTCGTGTCTGACTCTTTGTGACCCCATGAATCGCAGCACACCAGGCCTCCCTGTCCATCACCAACTCCCGGAGCCTACCCAAACCCATGTCCATTGAGTCGGTGGTGCCATCCAGCCATCTCATCCTCTGTCGTCCCCTTCTCCTCCTGCCCCCAATCCTTCCCAGCATTAGGGTCTTTTCCAATGAGTCAACTCTTCGCATGAG
Source organism: Okapia johnstoni (assembly GCA_024291935.2). Lineage (NCBI taxonomy): Eukaryota > Metazoa > Chordata > Mammalia > Artiodactyla > Giraffidae > Okapia > Okapia johnstoni. The sequence continues at coordinate 21,326,635 of CM044321.1, read as the reverse complement.
GTGACCAAAGTATTGGAGTTTCAACTTCAACATCAGTCCTTCCAATGAACACCCAGGACTGATCTCCTTTAGGATGGACTGGTTGGATCTCCTTGCAGTCCAAGGGACTCTCAAGAGTCTTCTCCAACACCACAATTCAAAAGCATCAATTCTTTGGTGCTCAGCTTTCTTCACCGTCCAACTCTCACATCCATACATGACCATTGGAAAAACCATAGCCTTGACTAAATGGACCTTTGTTGGCAAAGTAGTGTCTCTGCTCTTAAGTTGTAGAAGTTAACATTTGTTTGCCCAGATGTTTTTGTTCCTACATCTTTTTAATAGACCTTTATGATGGGAGATGTTCTCTGAATGCACAGATCCACACCTTCACTCCACACATGGATATGACAACTTCCAGACCAGTTTATTTCTGCTGGAAACTAGGGCTTAAGTGCTGTTAAGTCACTCCTTTAACCTCTTGGGAAAATAAAGTTTCTGTTGCTTAAATCTACACACTGCCTTTCCCACAAATCTTATAAAGGTCTGTGGCTAAGGTTTTCCTGTAATTCTACAAACTATTTCCATTTCTTTATGTTATTACTGTTGGTTTCTGAAGCTGAAAAACAGAAAACCCAATAAATTATTGAAATTGGTTCCAAAAAGTGAGGTATAGGTATTATTCCCTGTGGAATGATGTGCTTGGAATTAAACACTGAGCTGCATTTCAGTGAATGGCAATGAGCTTCTGGTTCATATTTTCAAAATGTTAAAAGAACAGCTTATTTTAGGAAGTTGAGAAACAGTTGTTCAAACAACGGTTGTGGTCATATAAGGCCATGAGTTTATTGAAGGAGATGCTCTGAGCCACAAGATAGTTTCTGCCCTAGAATAACTTCAAAATTAGCATATGTACTGAAGCCACACTTTAAGGTAGCTAACTTGACATTACTGAAAAACACATTGAGAAATGTACATATTCACATATCAGATGGAGAGCTTGGCTCCAGGTTAAAAATCTGGAATTTTTCAGGTCTAACTGTAGGCAATGATAAGGACTTCACCTAGAAGTATTATGCCTGCCCCACATCCCGTTTAGTGCACAGCCAGTGCATGGCAAGTGTCTGAGGGGAATTACTGTCAAGAAGGCAAGGCTCCTGGCCAGTCATTTTCTTGGCTTATTTGCATTCCTACCCCAGGCACCTTTATTGCTAGGTTTATTTTTTGTGCAGTCTTAGGGGGAAGTCTTCTTCAAGTACCTCTTCTGAGACCTTCCTATAAGGGAGAAGACAGAGAAAACTTGAACACAAGTTTCCTCATTCTGACCTGGTTCTTTTCCACTCCTAGCCCTTCCCTTCACTCCAGGGTTCATTAACCTTCTGGAACTGTTGGCTCAGGGTCCCCCCAAGAAAAAGAAAATGCCCACCTCAGTACTTCCGCTGATCTATCTCACCCTCAACCCTTGCACTCTTCCATGAGGAAAAATGGAACAGGGATAGTCACCATTTTCTCCAGTTTCAGACTCTTGATTGTAGCATTGCATTAAGTGATTAAAAGTTTAACTCTTTCATTTTTGTCTGCTTGCTTTAGTCATCATCTCCCACATCTGGCACCTTAGCTCAGTCCCTTCAGCTCAACTGAGCTCCTGACTCAAGATGCTCAGCACAAGACACAGAATGTAACCCAATGTTTTTCTGTATTCAAACTGAAAGATTCTATTATTGACCATGACTCTGAAAGTGAGATCATGTATTAGCAATCTAGATGGCTGATTCTATAGGTTGCTACATTATAATGTCAGTTGAATTTACAACCTGCTGTGTCACTCTATATGAACTTGAAAGCATTGGTTGATACTGAATGGGAAAAGAAACATTAGAAGATCGCTATCATGATGGATATGAAAAGCTTGGAGAAATGTCCATACTGTGGAAAACTTGTCTGACAAAGCCATGTTCACTTGCAAAAGAAAACTAATAATGATCAAAGTCATAATTTTAAAAAATTTACCTAAAAACTAGGATAAAAGCTCTATAATCTTTTGGGGTTTGGAGGTTAAAAGCGAGAATAGCAAAGAGAAGGATTTTACTTACAGAAAATCTATAAATTTAGCTTTTTGTAAGAAATCTTGCAAATTCATGGATCTGCTTTGCAAAAATAGATGAAATTATTGATGTGAATTCATTCATTAGGAGATTTACACATACAATTCTAAGTTGCAGTATATATGCCCCTTAAAATATCTTTGCTTGTTTTTGGATTTATATGCTGAGTTCTGAAAAGAAAAGATTTAGAGTAGTAAGAACCTTTGGTGTAATATTAAAAAGACATCCAATGGTTACAGGCCAAGACATTTAGACTGGATCTATTATAGGCATGTGGCCAATGACCTGCTTAATTTGTCTCCCTCAGATTCTGGTCAACTGCTTTTTCCTCCTTCATAATGTTGAAGAAAGTCAGAATTTTTAAAACGTGACAAAATCAGTAGGCCAGAAATGTTACAGGGTGTAGTAAAAATTGAAAACTCAATTGTAGTGAAGATCAGAATAACTCTGGATAACCATGTTCCTATGGATAAACATGATACACAGAACCATACGATGGGAAACATTTAATCAGATATCAAGAAGCAAACAAACAGGTCAGTTATATGTCTTACTATCTATATCTACTTATTTGACTTACACCAAATATAAAAGCCAACAAATAAAACAGCTCCCATCTTACCAGTACTAGTGAAAATAAGCCATGTTGAGCCATCATATTAAAAATTCACAGCCTTTCACTGAATTAGAGATTCATAGTCTTTTGCCAGATCATAATCATAGAGCTGGTGGTAGTAGTAGCACTAACAGTTATAGTAGTAGCAGTAGAAAGAGCAACAATAGAAGTTAAAATATAGTACCCGTGAAGAAGCATGTTATAACATGCTATATGTATTTTAAAGGACATTGCAATGATTACCATTACCATCACCATCAAACACATCAAGGATATGGGTCAATACTAGCACATTATAATTTAACTTGCCATGTTCAAAATAATAAAATGTGTTGATAAAAATTTTGTTGGATACTTGTTCCAGTTATATTTGCTTTTCCAGATGTGGTCTCCCTGTTGGAGAAAATAAATATAATCCTTTATATTTGGAATAAGGCTACAGGTTTTTCAAATGCATTTTCTCAATTCCAAGAAAAAGTGAGAAATTGAAAACTTTAAGATATAAAAATATCTACCATGACTTTTCAATAAGTTTCTAAAAGAAAGGGGAGGCATGACCAGATTGTTTATCACAAGTAAACATGCAGTTACAAAACATACTTCATTTTATAGCCATGCATACAGTGTCAAAAGAATACTCACTGTCTTAAAAACAACAGGAGGAAAAAGTCTTTCTCATCTGGGATCCTTGTGCCATATACACTGGTCTGCTGCATGATTCCCCCATCCTTTTTGGAATGAGACCCTTCTCCCCACAGGTTCTGAAGTTGTGGAGAATGAAGACTCTCAGCTGAGTCTGGGAGTTGAAGAGAGAGAGCTCCCTCACTTGATGCCATCACTTTCCAGAGCTACCAACATCTAGTGACTGAAATGCCAGTATCTAATGACTGAGAAGCAAAAGGAAAGGGAGAAAGGAAAAGATATACACAATTGAATGAATACAGAGTTCCAGAGAATATCAAGGAGAGATAAGGCGGCCTTCTTAAGTAAACAATGCAAAGAAATAGAGGAAAACAACCAAATGGGAAAGACTAGAGATCTCTTCAAGAAGATATCAAGGAAATATTTCATTCAAGGATAGGCATGATAAAGGACAGAAATTGTAAGGACTTAAGAGAAGCAGAAGAGATTGAAGAAGAGGTGGCAAGAATACACAGATGAATTATACAAAAAGGTCTTAATGACCCGATGGTCATTAAAAGGTCTTATTAATCACAATGGTGTAGTCACTCACCTAAAGCCAGACATCCTGGAGGGTGAAGTCAACTGGGCCTTAGAAAGCATTACTTCGAACAAAGCTAGTGGAAGTGATAGAATTCCAGCTGAGCCATTTAAAATCCTAAAAGATTATGCTGTTAAAGTGCTGCACTCAACATGCCAGCAAATATGGAAAACTCAGAAGTGGCCACAGGACTGAAAAAGATCAGTTTTCAGTCCCAAAGAAGGGAAATGCCAAAGAATGTTCAAACTACAGCACAGTTGCACTCATCTCACATGCTAGGAGGTAATGCTCAAAATCATTCAAACTAGGCTTCAAAACAGTATGTGAACCAAGAAATTCCAGATGTACAAGCTGGATTTAGAAAAGGCAGAGGAACCAGAAATCAAATTGCCAACATTTGTTGGAGCATAGAAAAAAGCAAGGAAATTCCAAAAAACATCTACTTCTGCTTCATTGACTATGCTAAAGCCTTTGACTATGTGGATCACAACAAACTGTGGATAATTCAAGAGATGGAAGTACCATACCACCTTACCTGACTCCTAAGAAACCTGTATGCAGGACAAGAAGCAACAATTAGAAACGGACATGGAACGATGGACTGGTTCAAAATTGGGAAGGAAGTACAACAAAGTTGTATATTGTCACTCAGCTTATTTAGCTTACATGGAGAGTTCATCATGCTAATTGCTGGGCTGGATGAACCACAAGCTGGAATCAAGATTTCTGGGAGAGTGATCAGTAATCTCAAATATGCTGATGACACCACCCTAATGGCAGAAGGTGAAGAGGAACTAAAAAGCCTCTTGATGAGGATGAAAGAGGAGAGTAAAAAAGTTGGCTTAAAACTCAACATTCTAAAGACTAAGATCAGGGCATCTGGTCCCATGACTTCATGGCAAATAGATGGGGAAACAATGGAAACAGTGACAGACTTTATTTTGGGGGGCTCCAAAATTGTGCGGATGGTGACTGCAGTCATGAAATTAAAGGCTTCTTACTCCTTGGGAAGAAAGCTATGACCAACATAAACAGTGTATTAAAAAGCAGAGACATCACTTTGCTAAAAAAAACATTCAGTATAGTCAAAGCTATGGTTTTTCCAGCAGTCATGTATGGAAGTGAGAGCTGGACCATAAAGAAGACTGACAGCTGAAGAACTAATGCTTTCAAATTTTGGTGCCATAGAAGACTCTTAAGAGTCCCTTGGACTGCTAGGAAATCAAACCAGTTAATCCTAAAGGAAATCAATCCTGAATACTCACTGGAAAGACAGATGCTAAAAGCTGGAGCTCCAATAATTTGGCCACCTGATGCAAAGAGCTGACTCAATGCAAAAGAACTTGCCCTGGGAAAGATTGAAGGTAAAAGGAAAAGGGGGTAGCAGAGAATGAGATGGTTATATAACATCACTGACTTGGTGGACATGAAATTGAGTAAACTCCTTGAAATAGTGAAGGACAGGGAAGCTTGGTGAGCTGCAGTCCATGGGGTTGCAAAGAATCAGATATGACTTAGTGACTGAACAACAGCAACAACTGGTGGATAGGGTGTTTAATAGACCCAGCCTGGTTGCCACAAGACAGGGCAATTGTTCAGTGTATACTGCTAGATTTTCTGAAGTCTCTGTTGCAACCATATTACAGTTTTCTAGTTCTGCCCAGTTCTACTCCCATCACTGTCAATCATTTTTTTTTAATTGGAGGATAATTACTTTACAATTTTGTGGTGGCCTCTACTGTACATAAATCAGTCATAATTATATGTAATCATTTGTATCGGTAGATAGCAATAGACAACCCAAGAAACTTCCTAGATGCAAATTTTCATCCCAGTCTTCTTTACAGACACATTAACTCAAGATTTTGGTGTGGGAAGTAATCTGAGCAATCACTTCTAAAGAACGGGATTTGGAACCTGACTGGCTAGCATTGAGAGTAGATGAAGCATGAAAAGTCCTTGCATGGTGTAATGGCACAGCTTTTTATTGGGACACAAAAAGGAGGGAATGTACTGACAGGTGCAGTGTTCTAAGCATTTGAGAAGATTTGGCAGAAGTAATAGTTGTAAAAAGCAAGAAATTTTTTGACTGCCCCTGGGGAAAATTCACAAGCTTAAGAAAAACAATGAGATTCAATCCATCAACAATTGAAAGTAAAGTATCAATATAAAAGTTGGACACCTTCCTTGCCTCTTATCTTCTATGATGAGAAGACAGAGCATGAGGTCCAGGATATATTTTAGAGTATCAGAGCTTCAAAATAGGCTGAATTCCCAACCTTGAAGGCTCTGCTATGCCAAAGTCAGAGATTTGATAGGGGATAGTTGGGTTCATGGGACATGGGATATATAAGCAGATAAATAGTGCAGTGTTCTCATTTACAGAGTCACTATTTTATTTGTTTCTTACTTTAATGTAGTAGACATTTAAATATGCTTTTAATAAAATACAGTTAGTACAGCTTCAACATTTTCAAATATAAGAATAAATTTGTATTTGCCTTCAGGCCATATACTCTACATAATGCAATAGTTGTTACAGGAGAATTTATACTTAGTTAGAGCAGGACTCAAATACCACATTCATTAATTCCAAACTAAGGTGCTTTGGACAAAGTTTCATAAAGTTTTCAACCATTTATATCATCATTTCTTTCTTTAATTTCACAATTGAAATAGTTTCATAGTTGAATAAAATGATACTTATCTCTCTAGACTACTTGTAGGATTAATGATTAAAAAAATGTAAGTTATTAGTTGCAGTGTCAGATACATAGTGAACATTAAATTGTACTGGATGCTATTTTAGGTAACTATATGCATGAGTAAAAGTAGTAGGTTGTAACTGTGTTCTCTCAAAATTTCTGACATTGCTGCATTCCGTACTCAATTTTGAATCGAGTATTTGATGAAAATTCAACTTATTTCTGTTTTAGGTTTTTCTTTCCAAATCTGAATAAGGTTATATTTACAGAAATGTAAATATATTTCCGTTTTCACCATTTTCATGATGGTTAGTAGTTTAAATACATGCCTCATTATAGACTGTGATATGTGTATAACAGAAAGTGAATTTGATATACCTAATTTGTATCACAGGTTCCAATATATAAAATGTAATCAATAATATGCTGCCAGTCCACATTTAAAAAAGCAGTGTATGTAGCATTTCTATCAGATATAGATTCCATGACCTGCACACTCCCCTTCCCTCAAATATTTCTATATTAATTTATTTATTGGATTCATATTATATACTATGCAATGTCCAATTCAATCGTCTTTTCACTTTATTTGTAGTCATTTATCTACTCTCCCATTAATTCAATAAGCAAGCATATTTGGAAGTACTTACTATATGCCAATCCTTGTAGTATATGCAATCATTTTCTGGTAGTTGTAGGAGCAGAATCAATAAAAAATAGAGGTTGTCAGGATGAGGATACAATCTGAAATAATCCCAGCACCAGGGCAACAGAAAACACCTTTCTAATTTTTCACTTACTGCAGATGTTAAGTTTCTGTTCTAGAAAAGTGTTTTCAGTTCTATAATTGTTATGGTTACAAATTAATGCTAATGAGAAGAATTTATTCATTGGCATATATCAAAGCATTTTTTGAGGAAAGCCAATGGTCATAAATAGGTTATGTACATTACAGACTATTCGATTCTATGGCAGAAAATGAAGAGGAACTGAAGAACCTCTTGAAGAGGGTGAAGGATGAGGGTGAAAGAGCCAGCTTAAAACCAAATATGAAAAAAACTAAGATCATGGCATCCTTCCCCATTGTGCTGTGCTTAGTCACTCAGTCATGTCTGACTCTTTGTGACCCTATGGACTGTAGCCTGACAGGTTCCTCTGTCTATGGGGATTCTCCAGGCATGGATACTGAAGTAGGTTGCCATGCCCTTCTACAGGGAATCTTCCCAACCCAGGGATCGAACCCAAGCCATCCACATTGTAGGCGGATTCTTTACTGTCTAAGCCACCAGGAAGCCCAAGAATACTGGAGTGGGTAACCTAATCCTTCTTAGGGAATCTTTCTGACCCAGGAATTGAACCAGGGTCTCCTGCATTGGAGGAGGATTCTTTACCAGATGATCTACCAGGGAATCCCTATGCAGCCCCATTACTTCATGGCAAATAATAGGGGAAAAGGTGAAAGTAGTGATAGATTTCCTCTTCTTGGGCTCTAAAATCACTGTGGATGGTGACTGCAGCCATGAAATCAGAAGACAATTGCTTCTTGGGAGGAAAGCTATGACAAACCTAGATAGTTTGCTGGAAAGCAGAGACATTACTCTGCCAACAAAGGTTCATATTGTCAAGGCTATGGTCTTCCCAGTGGTCATGTATGGTTGTGAGAGCTGGACAGTAAAGAAGGCAGAACACCAAAGAATTGATACCTTCAAACTGTGATGCTGGAGAAGACTCCTGAAAGTCCCTTGGACAGCAAGGAGATCAAACCAGTCAATCTTAAGGGAAACCAACCCTGAATACTCTTTGGAGGGACTGATGCTGAAGCTGAAGTTCCAGTATTTTGGTCATCTGATGTGAGCAGTCAACTCATTGGAAAAGTCCCTGATGCTGGAAAGATTGAGGGTAGATGGAGAAGAGGGTGCCAGAGGATGAGATGGCTGTATGGCATCACTGATGCAATGGACATGAACTTGGGCAAACTCTGGGAGATGGTGAGGGACAGAGAGACCTGGTGCACTGCAGTCCGTGGGATCACAAAGAGTGAGACATGACTGGGCAACTGAAAAACAACAACAATTGTGACTTGTAAATTAAAATATAAAGCAAAGATGGAATATAAGTGACATTACCTAAAATCCAATCGTAATTTTATTCATGTAATGCACACATGGCTGAAAATAAGGCAATTGTGTTAAAGATTTTCTTCCTTTCTTTCTTTTTTATAGGTTGTCTGAGATGATCAAGCTCTAACATAACTAAAACAAATATTACTTAAGCAAAAAAAAAAATATATATATATATATGATTTGAATTACCACTCCATTGACTTCAGCCTTTTGACTCTATTCTGTAAAACACAATCATAACAACAAATTACTCCTATCTGATCTATGTTAACTAGTTTTCGCTTGACGCTAACATTATATGATGCTCCTAAATCTTTTGATAAGTATTGACTTGTCTCTGAGTTATGTGTCAACTTCTGGGAGCTTCCAGGGCTGCACATATAATTTTAACCATGGTTTGGCATTAATCTTTATGAGCGATAAAAATGAGTGCCATTGGAAAATAAATTGTTTGACTGCATGCCAATTATTAGGTACTACAGAAAGCACTTAAAGTCTTGTGCCTTGAGATTTGATATTACTATTTTCAACATATATACTTTGCTGTTTTAAGACATTTTTAGTATAGATGGCACTACTGGTAAAGAATTTGCATGCAATGCAGGAGACACAAGATACCTAAGTTTGATCCCTGGGTTGGGAAGATCCCCTGGAGGAGGCAATGACAACCCACCCCAGCATTCTTGCCTGGAGAATTCCATGGACAGAGGAGCTTGGAGGGCTAAAGTCCATGGGGTCTCAAATAGAAGGACATTAAGCACACTGCAACAACAACAACAAACAAACAATGTTAAATGACCATATTAACTTCTTCCCGGGTGACACTAGTGGTAAAGAACCTGCCTGCCAATGCCAGAGACATATGAGTCATGGGTTCAGTCTCTGGGTTGGGAAAATTTCCTTGAGGAGGGAAAGGCAACCACTCCAATATTCTTGCCTAGAGAATCCCATGGACAGAGGAGCCTGGAAGGCTACAGTCCATAGGGTTGCAAAGAGTTGGACAGGACTGAAGTGACTTGGCATGCACAAGTTAACTTCTTAGGTACAAAATTGATACACTTTTTGCAGGAAATAGCATATTTTTTGTGTGAATAAATATTTGACAAAACTTTTTATTGAAACTTTATTTTTAGAAAACATTTTGAATTGAAGCCTACTTATTTTCATTTTCATAGTCTGAAAGGTTTTAAGGAGAAGATTATAGAATTAATGATTATAATTAATTGACCTTATATCCAGGTAAAAATCTTTCAACTGAAGATGAAAGAAAATCATAATCAATAGAAAGAAAAGTTTTTAAGCTTTTTTTTTTCCTTTAAAAATAAGCTGAAAGAAAGTGGTGTATGAAATAGTAATTTTGTGTGTGGGTGGAAACCAAACATGCTCAGTTCCTAAGTCGTGTCTCACTCTTTGTGACACCATGGACTGTAGTCTGCCAGGCTCCTCTGTCCATGGGATTTCCCAGGCAAGAATATGCAAGTGGGTTGTCATGTCCTCCTGCAGTGGATATTCCTGACACAGAGATCAAACCTGCATCTCCTGCATTGGCAGGTGGATTCTTTAGCACTGAGCTACATGGGAAGTCCACATGGAAACCAAAGTTAAGGGTTAAAAAAAAAACAGAGCTGATAGAAATTATTTCTCATCTAAAAAGAAATTCATAGGAATGAAGTCTAGGAAAATTATTGCATTTTTTGATATGCCTTAACACCTTTTTATAAAATATATTTGAGCTCCTAGGACTTGCCAAGTACATATCTATGCAGCATTGTCTTGGCTATAAGAAAAATTTTATAAGAAAAATCCTTGGAATTGATGTTAGCATTCAAATGAAAGAAGAAAATAAATAAGCAAATAAATATGTGAGATGTCAGAAGCTGATAAGTAGCATAAAGAAAAATAATTGAAGGGTAAGGGGATTACTAGTGGAGGTGATGGAATTCCAGTTGAGCTATTTCAAATCCTGAAAGATGATGCTGTGAAAGTGCTGCACTCGATATGCCAGCAAATCTGGAAAACTCAGCAGTGGCCACAGGACTGGAAAAGGTCAGTTTTCATGCCAATCCCAAAGAAAGGCAATGCCAAAGAATGCTCAAACTACCGCACAATTGCACTCATCTCACACACTAGTAAAGTAATGCTCAAAAGTCTCCAAGCCAGGCTTCAGCAATACAGGAACCATGAACTTCCAGATGTTCAAGCTAGTTTTAGAAAAGGCAGAAGAACCAGAGATCAAATTGCCAATATTCGGTGGATCATCAAAAAAGCAAGAGAGTTCCAGAAAAACAGCTATTTCTGCTTTATTGACTATGCCAAAGCCTTTGACTGTGTGGATCACAATAAACTGTGGAAAATTCTGAAAGAGATGGGAATACCAGACCATCTGACCTGTCTCTTGAGAAACCTGTATGCACGTCAGGAAGCAACAGTTAGAACTGGACATGGAAAAACAGACTGGTTCCAAATAGGAAAAGGAGTAGGTCAAGGCTGTATATTGTCACCCTGCTTATTTAACTTATATGCAGAGTACATCATGAGAAACGCTGGGATAGAAGAAACACAAGCTGGAATCAAGATTGCCGGGACAAATATTAATAACCTCAGATATGCAGATGACACCACTCTTATGGCAGAAAGTGAAGAAGAACTAAAGAACCTCTTGATGAAAGTGAAAGAGGAGAGTGAGAAAGTTGGCTTAAAGCTCAACGTTCAGAAAACTAAGATCATGGCATCTGGTTCCATCACTTCATGGGAAATAGATGGGGAAACAGTGGAAACAGTGTCAGAATTTATTGTTTTGGGCTCCAAAATCACTGCAGATGGTGAATGCAGCCATGAAATTAAAAGACGCTTACTCCTTGGAAGGAAGGTTATACCAACCTAGATAGCATATTTAAAAGCAGAGACATTACTTTGCCAACAAAGGTCCGTCTAGTCAAGGCTATGGTTTTTCCAGTGGTCATGTATGGACGTGAGAGTTGGACGGTGAAGAAAGCTAAGTGCCGAAGAATTGATGCTTTTGAACTGTGGTGTTGGAGAAGACTCTTGAGAGTCCCTTGGACTGCAAGGAGATCCAACCAGTCCATCCTAAAGGAGATCAGTCCTGGGTGTTCATTGGAAGGACTGTCATTGAAGCTGAAACTCCAATACTTTGGCCACCTCATGCGAAGAGTTGACTCATTGGAAAAGACCCTAATGCTGGGAAGGATTGGGGGCAGGAGGAGAAGGGGACGACAGAGGATGAAATGGCTGATTGCATCACTGACTCGATGGACATGGGTTTGGGTGAGCTCCAGGAGTTCGTGATGAACAGGGAGGCCTGACGTGCTGTGATTCATGGGGCCGCAAAGAGTGGGACATGACTGAGCGACTGAACTGAACTGAACCGAACTGAAAGGGATTGAAGGACAAACTTCTAGGAGATAGTGAGGGACAGAGAGGCCTAGCCTGCTGAAATCCATTGGGTCACAAAGAATCAGACACACCATAGTGACTGAACAACAACAACAAGGGGATTGTGATAAGAAATTTCTACTTTGTACAGCGGGAACTGACAATTAGTATGTTTGAAAGCTGACGATTAGTGGAAAGCAGAAAAAAAGTGCTGGAGTAAAACAGTAGATATTTGGTGGAGGAGCCTGAGGGCAGAAGAAGAACACATGCAAAGTCTCTGGAATGAGGGGATATTCATGCGCAGCAAAGCTTGTAGATTGGTGAAGGAACAGAAGAAACAGAGAAGGGTTGGAAGGTTTGGTAGGACAAGAGGAAGGAGTTCACACAGCCATAGAAACATCTGGATTTTAATCTGGGTAAATATGAAGTAAATCATGGGATTTGAGCTGACATAATCTGGCTCTTTTTCAGGTCGATTTATGGAAAACAGAGTGAAGGGAATGATTCTGTTTTTATATTTTTTCTTCCATGTTTCTCTGTCCAGTTTTCCGTCCCAATTGGCACATTTCTTTGCTTGTACTCCTTCAGGGGCTGAAAATTAATTAGCAGTATCCTAACTATACTCCAGAGTTTATGTCTTTGGTTGGCTGGAATCCTTAACATTTGATTATGTGTATTGCCGATTTGTATACACCTTATTTGACTTTACCTTGAATATTTGTTTGTATTTACTAGGATGTAATAAACATTAAAATATAATTTGTTTTCACACATATGCACATATACACATTGATACTAACAATAAACACTATTCATAATCTTTATCCTCAATTATGACACAATTTTTTATTCTCTTTTATTTTTTAATTGCCAGATAATTCAAATTCAAATAATCCAAATTCAGATAGATAATTTAAGAATGTATATTAGTGTTACTTCCTATTTTTTTTTATAAAATTCAGTTTGAAACAGCTGTGCTAATTTTCACAGATATGTTTAAAAATTATTTAATATCTCTGCAGATTTTATTGTTTTGTTGCAGGCTTTCTTTTATTCCGTAGTATATCTTTTAGTTTTTTGAAGTGTACATGATCAGTGTTTGCCTTTGCTTACTTTAAACTGCATTGTTAGTTATATGACTGTGAATGAACTGCTAAGTATATCTAATTTTGCTTAAACTACAGTTCCAAATATTTCCATCTCAAATGGAGTTTTTTGTTTTTTTTTTAAACCAGTGGAGACCAAGAACAAATATATCTTGGATACTATGAATGTGAAATGTTTACGAGACCTCTTACAAGAAAAAAGTACAGCATAAATTATATAAACTTGTTGGGCTCATTTCAGTGTAACTAAATTAAACCTTCTATGATCGTGTAATTCCAAAAAAGATTCTTATATCCATCCAAGTTATTTTTCAGCAGTAACACTTTCCAATATACAATTTTTGCTGACAACAACATACTTTTCATTTGATCTCTAATTTCTTAGAGTTGAAAAACATCCTTACCATGTCATTCAAAACAATTGCATACACCCACAGAGAGCAAACTCTGAATGAAATGGCATGACCTACTAGCCTTATCAAAAATCTGGTATCTTAGACTGACATTAGTGGCAGCCACCATTTAACTAGGTCAGTTTCTAAGGGGAAAATAAAGTGGAAACAAAAATTGTCCAATTTTTTACATCAATTGAAATGTTGAGTGTGATTGGCGGAAGAAGCAGATTCAGAGTAGTGATTCAATAAATGGATTTGTCTGACTTGACCCTGAGCACTCACTCTGGGTTACCTGAAAAATGAGCTACCTGGTGCTGGAGGAACAGCCTCACTGCCCCTCCCCCCATCCTCAGAAGGGAACACACTTAAGATAATATCCCCGTTGGATTTTTAGTTAACCCCACACTGGAACATCCGACCTTTGCCACAAATTCTCAAGAATAGAGCAACTGGTGTTGTCCAAAAATCTCTTAGACAATTGACACTCCATAGTTGGACTGTTTGCTGTCCAATTTTAGACTGCTTGGTGTCACACAGTTCAATTTTTATTCCATTTAGCAAAGTTATTTTCACTCCTATGCCGTAATGGGGAGCAATATGGCAGCAGTAGTAGTTCCTGCACTGGGATATAAACCCAAATCGCCTCTGCCTGTGTCACAATAGACACAGACATAGGAACCCATAAGTGATAAGAAATCAACAGCTTCTGGAAATTCATAGATGGAAAAAAGAATTGTTATTTTGACCTGCCCAGATATCCTTGAATCAGAATTTAAAGATTAAAATAAGGATATGCATCTCTCTCTCTTCATCTATTCATCTACATTATATAAAATATACATTTATATGTATATTATTATTTATCATATAAAACCTTTGAAAGTATTATGTGTATATTTTGTATATTTAAAATCATTTTGGATATATATAGATGTCACACACATGTATACACTTATTGGTTTCCCAGGTGGTGCTAGTGGTAAGGAACCCACCTGCCAATGCAAGAGACCTAAGAGATGCAGGTTTGATCCCTGGGTGGGAAAGATCCACTGGAGGAGGTCATGGCAATCCACTCCAGAGAATCCCCATGCTTGGAGAATCCCCATGGACAGAAGAATCTTGTGGGCACAGTCCACAGAGTTGCAAAGAGTTGGACATGACTGAAGCAACTGAGCACCAATATACATTTATATAAAATATTCTCATACTTCAGTAAAACATTAATAAGCAGAAACCTCAAAATTGAGTTGGGAGACCAGAAGAGGGAGCTCTCGTGCCCTACCAAGAAAGCAGAATCCCATAGGAAGAAGAAAGAATTATCTTGCTTCTTGCTCAGGACTCAGCCAGTGAAAGAGCATGGACTCTTTACTTACTATAGATCTCCTTTTCCCTCCCTATAAAATTCCCTTGTCCTGCAGGGACTTGCATGTAGCTCACTGTGGTTATAGGTCCTGAACTCAATTCTCTGTTGATCCTGACTAAGCCCATCTATGCTGGAGAAGTAACTAGCAGTCTATTTATTGTAGATCAACATTTCCATATTATATTGAATTTAATGTTGTGGTTACTTTTAATACATTATTTGCCACTGCTTGTAAAATATAGCAGTTTTAACAGAGTTATATTACAGTAATGTTAGACTTCACCTCAATTTAGATCTGTCTTTTGTATTGTTTCTATCCTAACAGAATCTTTCAATACAAAAGTGTAGATATATATCAAAGGATTTCTAAAATAATTTAAACACTGTTTTTTATAGAGATGTAAATAATAGATAAAAGAAATATTTTAAAATCTTACAAATATTAGTAAAATCAATCATATTAATGTCAATAACTTAATAGTTATCTTTGTTGCATCTGAGCTTAAAATGATGACTTAAAGACGTTTAAAGTATAGATTTCAAATAACATCTGTGATTTACATGTTATATAAAACCAAACAAGGCACTGAAACATGACAGTTAAGTTCTACTTTTGACAATATCCAAAACCTGAAAGTATTTGCTTTATTAACTTTTGATTGAAAAATGCAGTAAAACCTTATATATATTGAATTCAAGATTCCTGACAACCTATCATTTCTCAGAAACATACATAGCATAATAAAATTTGGTGAGACCAGTGTTATTTTATTATATATAAGCTTCATCAGTCTTCAGGCTTTTTAATAAAGATTTCCTGGTTCATTTGGTTAAGAATTCACATTATACGTTTAATCTGAACTGCATGCCTCCAGCAAATGGTCTTGAATATAATGTTTTAAAATGGAAAGTTGAAGTGTTGCTTGAATATCTTATAGTCAATTAGAGTAAATACAATTACCTTTTTAAATTAATAGGATCTAGTAGTACAAGTATCAACTGTATTGTGCTGTTTTAAATATAAATTGGTGTGATGTTAGAGACAGGAGTTAAACCCAGACCTTTCACTTTCCTGAATTTTTTTGCTTTCTAAAATATTAACAAGTGGTATGTCAAAGTATCAGTACCTTCAGTAATTAAATTAACCTAACTACTTGTTCAGATTGTCTTATGTAGTCCTTTAAGTAGTTCATGAAAAGTTATGAGATTGTACATTATCTGAAGTCTTATTCATAGGGTGGGAGAAAAGTTCTTTCCTCCTTTCTACCTCCTAGACAAAGTTGAAGGTTCTTTAAGGTCTTGTCAGACTAAAAGCAAAAACAGAAAAACAAAAAAACCCACAAACACATATATTCCTTGGTAAAATGTTAAATAATTTATATTATTTCAGTACAGAAAAGTGAATTGATGATAATATACTATATTCCTGCTTTCCAGACAGGTGAGGAATTGTCCAGTTTGAGGTTATTTTGCAACTCTAATATGAAAATGCAAAGCCCCAACTGCCATATAAAATTTGGTGTATGGGCCTAGTTGTTTTTAAAATTTTACATTTTAGTTCTTAAGTATAGTATACAAGGGTGATGATGTCAGTGAAAATGGTAGAGCAAGGAATTCTGAAATTCTTTCATAAATAAAATCAATGTGAAAACTTGCAAAATTATCAGAACCAATGTTTTTAAAACCCTAGAAATTACCTAAAGACTCAGGAATCTGGAAGCATTTATTCAAGAAAAAAATTGCTGAACCTTGGTAAGAACTGTGACCTTTGTGGCATTTTAGCTTGCACCATTTACATTCCAATTTCTCTAGCTCTTTTATAAGTCTTAAAAAATAATGCTCTGCAAGCATAGTGAAAACCAGCAGCCTGGCAACCACTGAAATGGGATAAACAAAGTTGGCTCTTCTTCAAAGCTATATTCTCAAAGACAATTATAGCTTATGTATTTGGTGTTTCCTTGGAAAATCCCAATTTCAAGTCTGCCTTTGTTTCCTCTGATTTGGAAGTCACCCAAGACAAAGGGCTTTTTATCCAGAGTCATTTATCAAAAATTGTTAGAGGCAATGGTTCAATGATTTGATGTTCCAGCTTCCTGAAAATGTAGATATCAGTTGGGGCAAATAGTAGGCTAACTAAAAAGAGCAAAAACTGGGAGGCGAGATGATTATATGCACTTTGAAAAATAGTGATGTATTCTTGGAAATCTAGAAGGCCATCGGCAGGTACAGAATTTTGTGTAAGCCCACGGCCCTGGACATGTTTAGGAAACACTTGAAAAAGACCTAAGTGTCACATCTGTTTGGCCTTGAGCCTCCATGCAAGCAGGAAGTGAAAACTAAGGCATAACTGCTATTCATCTGGTTGAGTGTTAAAGACATACCATAAAACATACATAGAACACCTTGGCAAGCACTGGAGAGCTATTGGTTCCACGTGTTTAACAAATTTAGTAGTTAAACGACCACTAAAATTACTTAGTTCACATATGACAAAGACTGTAGATTTTGCAGACTAAATTTAGTAAAGTCACTAAACAAATAAATAATCGACATTGTCAGAGAAATTAAGGAAGACCTAAAAAATGCAAAGACATGTCATGTTGATGGATTAGAAGGTTTGATATTGTTAAGATGGTTAGCCATCTTCCCCTAACTTATGTATAGATTCATTGCAATCCATTTCAAAATCCCAGGAGTCATTTTTATAGAAATTGACAAGTATATCCTAAAATGTATATAGTAAGGCAAAGGACACAAACAGTGAAATCAATCTTAAAAAAAGAGCAAATTTGAAGAACTCATACTTCCCTGGTTTAAAAAGTTACTACAGACTTACCATTATCAACATAGTGTACTTCTGGCATAAGGATAGACATATAGATCAATGGAAGAAGAATTAACATCCAGAATAAATTCTTGATATCTTTGAGAAATTGATTTTAGACAAGGGTGCCAAAAAATTCAATAGGAAAATAGCCCTTTCAACAAATGGTTTTGGGACAATTGGATATCTATCTCCTTACAAAAGAATGAAATGGAACTTCAAGCTCACTCTTTACATAAAAATGAACTCAAAATGCATCAAAGGCCTAAATATATCTCTTATGAGTGCTAAGTCATTTCAGTTGTGTCCAACTTTTTGCGACCCCATGGACTGTAGACCACCATGCTCCTCTGTCCATGGGATTCTTCAGGCAAGAATACTGGAGTGGCTTGCCATTTCCTCCTCCAGCTTCCTGACCCAGGGATCAAACCTGCATTTCCTGTGGCGCTTGCATTACAGGTGTATTCTTTACCACTTAAGCCACCAAGGAAGCCCTCAAAAAGCAACTCATCCCCTTGCGACTGGGGCAGAACTCGAACCTGAAATCTTCTGATATACCTCTTAAAACCAGAGAAATCATAAAAAGCAAGCAAACAAAGAAGTCTATATGACTTTGAATATACAATGAATACGTACATATGATATATAAAGCAAGAGCAAAGGGAAGAAAAACTAGGTAAAGCAGACTTCACCAACATAAAAATCTTGTGGTTTAAAGAACGCTATCAAGTAGTGAAAATACAATTTATTATGATGGTTGAAAAGGTTTACAAATCTTATATTTGACATGAGTCCGGTACCTAGAAGATTAAAAGCCAAGAATGATGAGTAGCCCAGTGAAAATTTGAGCAAAGGTTTTGAATGGCATTTCTTCAAAGAAAACATGCAAATGGCCAAAAATACATGAGAAAACATTAAATATAATTAGCCACTTGGGAAATGCAAATCAAAACCACAGTAAAGACAACCCCTGGGATGGCTATAATAAACATATAAAACACAAGTGCTGAGGAAAATGTAGAGAAATTGAAACCCTCCATATATTGGTTACAATATAATTGGTACAGTTATTTGAAAAACAGGCAGTTCTTAATAGAAATTAATAGTTAAATAGCTACTGCATGATCTAACAATTCTACAACTGGGTACACTCCTTCCAAAATTGAAAATACATGCTCATGTGAAAACTTGGACATGAATATTCATAGCAGCATTATTCACTATAACCAAAAGTTGAAACAGCCCAAATTTTCTCAGTTGCTGAATAGATAAACAAATTGTGGTATTCCTGTGCAATGGATATTTTTTTATCCATAAAAAGGAATGAATTACCAATAAAGGATGCAACACCAATGAACCTTGAAAATATTATACAAAGTTAAAGAATCCAGACACAAAAAGCCACATGTTGTATTACTGCATTTACGTTAAATGTGAAGAATCCATATAGACACAAATTAGATTCATTTTTTCAGGATCTGGGAGTGGTGAGTGAGGTATGATTGAGAATGGATATTCTGTTTCTTTGGGGGATGATAGAAATACTCTGAAATTAGATAGTGATAATGATTATACAGCTGTGACTATGCTAAGAACCACTAAATTTTACACTGTAAAATTCAATTTTGCAATGAAAATTGAATTATGTATTAATTTAACAAAAGTACTGATGCCAGAAAGACTGACTCTGGCATTCAATATGCTGTGATATTGGCTACTATTTATTGTCTTCTGCTAAAATTCTGCATCTGTAACATATCAGAACATTCTTTATAATATTGTTAGGAATATATGAGATAATACACATGCTTTTTACCATACAATGGTTATGAAATATAATAGAATACAATAATTATGGATATTTATTGTAATTTTAATGTGTTCCATCCTTTCCATACCAGCATTACACACATTGAATAATGTTATACTATCATAACTTACTGAGGAAAGTACTATTATTAATCTCATTTAATGGATAATAAAATGAGGGGCAGAGATTTTTAAGGAAATAGCCCAAGGTGACTCAAGTGGGTGGAAGAACTTGGCTGTAAACTTGGGTAACCTAATCCCACTGTAAGGAACTACATTGCCACAATCTTGATTCCATGCACAACGGGCATTGCTTCCACGGAGAGGATAAAGGTTTTTTTCTTTCAGTTCAGTTCAGTTCAGTTGCTTGGTCATGTCCAACTATTTGTGACCCCATGGGCTGCAGCACACCAGGGTTCCTGTCCATCACCAACTCCCAGAGCTTATTCAAACTCATGTCCATCGCATCGGTGATACCATCGAACCATCTTATCCTCTGTCATCCCTTTCTCCTCCCACCTTCAATCTTTCCCAGCATCAGGAGACAGTACTTCTCATCAGGTGGCCAAAGTATTGGAGTTTCAGCTATAGCATCAGTATTTCCAATGAATATTCGGGCTGATTTCCTTTAGGATTGACTGGTTGGATCTCCTTGCATTCCAAGGGACTCTCAAGAGTATTCTCCAACACCACAGGTCAAAAGCATCAGTTCTTCGTGCCCAGCTTGCTTTATAGTCCAACTCTCACATCCATACATGACTACTGTAAAAACCATAGCCTTGACTAGAGGGACTGCTGTTGGCAAAATAATATCTCTGCTTTTTCATATGCTGTCTAGGTTGGTCATAGCTTTTCTTCCAAAGAACAAGCACTTTTTAATTTCATGTTTGCATTCACCGTCTGCTGTGATTTTGGAGCCCCCCCAAAATAAAGTCTCTCACTGTTCCCATTGTTTCCCCATCTATTTGCCATGAAGTAATGGGACCAGATGCCATGATCTTAGCTTTTCTGAATGTTGAGTTTTAAGCCAACTTTTTCACTCTCCTCTTTCACTTTCATCAAAAGGCTCTTTAGTTCTTCTTCACTTTCTGCCATAAGGGTGGTGTCATTTGCATATCTGAGGTTATTGATATTTCTCCCAGCAATCTTGATTTCAGCTTGTGCTTCATACAGCCTGGCATTTCTCATGATGTACTCTGCATATAAGTCAAATAAGCAGGGTGACAATATACAGCCTTCACATACTCCTTTACCAATTTGGAACCAGTCTGTTTTTCCATGTCCAGTTCTGGCTGTTGCTTCTTGACCTGCGTACAGATTTCTCAGGAGGCAGGTAAGATAGTCTGGTATTCCCATCTCTTTAATAATTTTCCACACTTTGTTGTGATTCCCACAGTCTAAGGCATTGGCACAGTCAATAAGGCAGATTTTTTGGAACCCTCTTCCTTTTTTGATGATCCAACGGATGTTGGCAATTTGATATTTGGTTCCTCTGCCTTTTCTAAATCCAGCTTGAACATCTGGAAGTTCACAGTTCATGTACTGTTGAAGCCTGGCTTGGAAAATTTTGAGCATTACTTTGCTAGTGTGTGAGATGAGTGCGATTGTGCAGTAGTTTGAACATTTTTGACATTGCCTTTCCTTGGGATTGGAATGAAAACTGACCTTTTTCTGTCCTCTGGCCACTGCTGGGTTTTCCAAATTTGCTGGCATATTGAGTTCAGCACTTTCACAGCATCATCTTTTAGGATTTGAAATAGTTCAACTGGAATCCATCACCTCCACTAGCTTTGTTTGTAGTGATGTTTCATAAGGCCCACTTGACTTCACATTCCAGGATGTCTGGCTCTAGGTGAGTGATCACACCATCGTGGTTATCTGGGTCATGAAGATCTTTTTTGGATAGTTCTCTGTTTGGTTGCCACCTCTTCCTAATATCATCTGCTTCTGTTCTGTCCATAGCATTTCTGTCCTTTGTATCCATCTTTGCATGAAATGTTCCCTTGCTATCTCTAATTTTCTTGAAGAGATCTTTAGTCTTGTGCATTCTATTGTTTTCCTCTATTTGACTGATGACTGAGGAAGGCTTTCTTATCTCTCCTTGCTATTCTTTGGAACTCTTCATTCAAATGGGTATATCTTTCCTTTTCTCCTTTGCCTTTTGCTTCTCTTCTATTCACAGCTAATTGTAAGGCCTCCTCAGACAACCATTTTGCCTTTTTCCTTGGGGATGGTCTTGATCCCTGCCTCCTGTGGAATGTCAGGAACCTCTGTCCATGTTCTTCAGGCACTCTATCAGATCTAATCCCTTGAATCTATTTATCACTTCCACTGTATAATCATATGGGATTTGATTTAGTTCATACCTGAATGGTCTAGTGGTTTTCCCTACTTTATTCAATTTCAGTCTGAATTTCACAATACGGAGTTCATGATCTGAACCACAGTCAGCTCCCAGTCTTTTTTGCTGACTGTATAGAGCTTCTCCATCTTTGCCTGTACAGAATATAATCAATGTGATTTCAATATTGACCATCTGGTGATGTCCTTGTGTAGAGTCTTCTCATGTGTTGTTGGTAGAGCGTGTTTGCTATGACCAGTGTCTTCTCTTGGCAAAATTCTGTTACCCTTTGCCCTGCTTCATTCTGTACTCTGAGGCAAAACTTGCCTATTACTCTGAATATCTCTTGACTTCCTACTTTTGCATTCCAGTCTCCTATAATGAAAAGAACATCTGTTTTGAGGTTTTAGTTCTAGAAGGTTATGTAGGATGTCATAGAACCATTCAACTTCCACTTCTTCAGCATTACTGCTTGGGGCATAGACTTGGATTACTGTGATATCTAATGATTTGCCTTGGAAATGAACAGAGATCATTCTGTCGCTTTTGAGATTGCATCCAAGTACTGCATTTTGGAATCTTTTGTTGACTATGATGGCTACTCCATTTCTTCTAAGGGATCATTGCCCACAGTTGTTGATACAGTGGTCATCTGAGTTAAATTCGCCCATTCCAGTACATTTTAGTTCACTGATTCCTAAAATATTGATGCACACTGTTGCCATATCCTATTTGACTACTTCCAATTTACCTTGATTCACGAACCTAACATTCCAGGTTCCTATGCAATATTGTCCTTTATAGCATCAGACTTTACTTCCATCACCAGTCACATCCACAACTGTGTGTTGTTTTTACTTTGGTTCCATCTCTTCATTCTCTCTGGAGTTATTTCTTCACTGTTCTCCAGTAGCATATTGGGCACCTACTGACACGGGGATTTCATCTTTTAGTGTCCTATCATTTTGCCTTTTCATACAGTTCATGGGGTTCTCAAGGAATACTAGAATGGGTTGCCATTCCCTTCTCTAGGGCATCTTCCCGACCCAGGGATAGAACACAGGTCTTCTGCATTGCAGGCAGATTTTTTACCATCTGAGCCACCAGGGAGTAGAAAATAAAGTAGAAACTGAATAAAAAAACAATATAAGAATGAAATATTTTGAATGGAAAGAAACTATAAACTTCCAAATTATATTTCAGTTTTCTAAATCACAAATGTGATAATAAATCAAACTGTTGAAGGAAAAATCTTACACAATGGAGTACTGAAACTGTTTGATTTCATTTCCAGGGTTCCTAAGAGCTCTGGTACCACAGTCCTTTATATCTCAGTGCAGAAAGGAATTCAGTGATAGGGAAAGCAATAGATTAAAACTGATGTATTAGAATAGAATGCTTCTAAGGTTTATAAGAAATCAGGTAAGCATTGCCCTGCCTCAATTATTCAGTGCATGTGTGCTGCTATTTTTATGGTCAAAGAATGACATAGGAGAATGAGAAGACCTTTTTTGGCTTTCTTGAGCAGGCATCATGCTTCCATTACTTCCCCAGGTTGGGCAGGGGAATTTTCTTGTCCCTGTATGGTCAGGCCAGGACTGCCATAGCACTTTGGACAAATTCTTTCAAGTCTCAGTGTAATGAGGGTCTTTCATTTTGAAAAGACACCTTGTCCATAAATGTTTTTTTGTGTGCACAGAGCATGTTCTGGGGGTCATTAACTTAATGACACCAATGGGCACGTTGTAGGCCTTATTCTCTACTATTGGTTTATTGTTTGGGAGCATTCTACAAAGAACATGTCTTAGGGGCAAAGGAGCATGTTTTGGAGGTCTTTAACTTACTGAGCTCACTGGGCAGGATGTAGGTCTCATGCCACCATTGTTTTATTGTTTTGGGGCATGTCTCATGCTTCTGTTGGATGGTTTGTTGTTAAGCAAATTAGCTGGATTTTATTGTTAAGCTAGTCAATCTGGCTTTGATACCAAGCAACTTGTTCTGCTTTAGGAATCAAGCAAGCCCACATTATTTAAGGATTTTCCCATTGCTTTCTTGAGTGATCATTAATCTTATTGTAGTCTCCCAAAGCCCCCTAAAGTTCCCTCTCTAGCTACAACTCCCTATTGGGGTTTCTAAGCCAACTATTTGCGTATCCTATTCTATCCCTCTCAGTACCATCTGTTTGAAATTTTGTTTGTTATCATTTCTGAAAAGGTCAATCAATTTACCTCTAGAAACAATATCAGTAATAGTACAGATGTTGTGGCAACTAATTAACACAGGCACAATCTTTCTTGAACTTGAATCTCTTTAATTATTTGCAAAGCATAATTTACATACTGACAACTATCCTCTTTCTTAATTATATTGTAATGAAATAAAAATTATTTTCAAAAAAGCTGTTTGTAACAAATCAAACTACTAAAACTTTTAAATCTCAGTTTTCAAATCCTTAAATTAGTGTCAGTCATACTTATTTTTCAGGGTTGTGTGAACAGCTAAAAATGAATTCACACATGGCAAATAGTAGGCATGAAATGGGCAATTATTAAAAAACATTTCTATATTATAATACCTCAAATATTTTAAAGCATCTATTTTGCACCTTAATTTAATAGATACATAATTATATGTGTGCATGCTCAATCACTTCAGTTATGTCTTATTATTTGTGACCTTCTGGAAAATCCCATGGATGGAGGAGCCTGGTAGGCTGCGGTCCATGGGGTCGCTAAGAGTCGGACACGACTGAGCGACTTCACTTTCACTTTTCACTTTCATGCATTGGAGAAGGAAATGGCAACCCACTCCAGTGTTCTTGCTGAAGAACCCCAGGGACCGGGGAGCCTGATGGGCTGCCGTCTATGGGGTCGCACAGAGTCGAACACGACTGAAGCCACTTAGCAGCAGCAGCAGCAGCAGCAGATAGACTGTAGCCTGTCAGGCTCCTCTATCTCTGGGATTCTCCAGGCAAGAATACTAGTATGGGTTGTCTTGCCCTCCTCCAGGTGATCTTCCTCAACCAGCGATCAAACCCGCATTATGTCTCCTGCATTGGCAGATGGATTCTTTAACACTAGCACCACCTGGGAGGCCCCAGATTTATAATTATAAATAGTTTGATATTTTATATATATAACTATATATACGTTTTATAGTAAGTAAAAAGCATACAAAGGAACCAAATGTTCTACTTTTAACTGAAACATTTAAATCTACATTTAAATTAATTTTGATTTAACTTTACAATATTTGTCCAGTTCTACACTAATAATGTATAGAATAAAAGACTTTAAAAATAATAATTTAGTAATTTTTTCCAGCTTTATATAGGATGTGAAATGTCTGTGTGGATCCAGAATTAATGTTAGATGGGCAGATGTTTTAAAATCACAATTCACATTTAGATGGAAAAATTGAGAATGTGTTCAGTAGTGCAAAAGTTGTTTATTTTAGATGAAAATATTTAACAACATTGCAAAATATACTTTTTGTAGGTGTTCAAGAGTAATTCTTTCCATTCTGTATAAAATAAAAACAAAATGAAAATAAATAATAAACACTACTTATAAACCACAATTTATCTCAATAAGAAAATTGCATGAAACTGCTTGATAATAATCTGAAATTTATGCCTATCTGGGAAGTTTGCAAAGTCAGTTAAGAGCAAAATTAAAAGGAAACAAAAGCAAAACCATGATTTTAAGCTGTTGATCAGTAATATAGAACAACAACAACAACAAATAACTAACACTTGGAACAACAAAGTACCACTCATTTATGGAGGTTGATAACCACTAGCCACTGAGATGAACCAAAGAACACAAGCAGAATTCAATCACAAGTCTTATTGAAGTTATCCATGGGAGATCTGCCCTACAACAGTTCACAGCGAAGTGATTAAATTAAATGAAATTTAAGGAAGTTTACAGGAGCATTGATTTATGACTATACATATTATATGTCAGTCAGGTATTTAGCACCTATATCAGAATGACCCCAAGAAGAAAGGGGGGATCCAGATAAACAATGAATAAGGTAGTTCAGAAACTTACAACATCCTAGGGACAATAGGGAACCAAAGGTAAACTACTTTGTTTCACTGCTGGTGAGGAAACTAACCTGTGTATTCCCCTGCTATTCTCAATTTCCTCAACACCTCAACCAGGCATAACTGCCCTAGGATGTCAGCCACCATTTTTGTAAACAGCAAGTTTTAATGAAATTGAGCACAGGTCATTTATAAATCAACATTTTTTAGAAAAATATTTGAAAAGTACAAACATAGCCATTGGAAATGAGCCAGCACTTTTTTTCCTTTAGTTGTCAGGGAAGGATATGCCTTATGCAATTTTGTAGTTGCTGTAGTATCTTGAAGAATTTTTTCTTTCATAAGCAAACATATTACAAGTATATGCTATTCCAGGCTGATATCATAATGATTTCATGGGTGATATACATGGGTGTGTTCAGTTCAGTTCAGTTCAGTGGCTCAGTCATGTCCAACTTTTACAACCCCATGGACTGCAGCACACCAGGCATCCCTGTCCATCACCAACTCCCAGAGCTTGCTGAAACGCATGTCCATCGAGTCAGTGATGCCATCCAACCATTTCATCTTCTGTCGTCCCCTTCTCTTCTTGCCTTCAATCTTTCCCAGCATCAGGGGCTTTCCCAACAAGTCAGTTCTTCGCATCAGTTGGCCAAAGTATTGGAGTTTCAGCTTCATGGTGTGTATATATGGGCGTGTATATGCATGTAAAATTATTTACTTGTTTGCACATGTGTGTGCTATTGTGTCTGACTCTTTGCAACCCCATGGACTATAGCCTGCCAGGCTCTTCTGTCCTTGAAATTTTTCAGGCAAAAATACTGGAGTGGGTTGCCATTTCCTACTCCAAATACTTGTTTAGAACTGTTATAATAAAGCTTAAACTTATTCATTGCACTCTTGATATACTAATTAATTTTTTATATTGGTATCAGGTAATACTCATTTTTATAACTTTATAGGTATGTATTTTATAATTATAATATTTTATAGTACTGAATAGAGTGGTTGCATTTACTATTATTTTTTAGTACTCACAATGTCAGCCTGGTGATTATTTTAATTGGTGAAGTTTCCAAGATTTAATTTCATGTGTATAGGCAATAAAGTAAACATCTTTGTTTCCTCATTTTTAATACTTTGTGTCTATGACCAGAACTACACAAGGTTTTGTGCTTTTCAGGACACCCTTTCTCTGAATTACTAAGTTGTAGAAAGCAAAGACTGTGTGTTTTTGTGTATGTGAAAGTGTAGCTGTGTCTGTACATTTTTGTGTCTCTGATTATCCAAGACCTCCATAACAGCTCACTTGTATAACATCACATGCACTTACAAAAATACAAGGAAGAAAGAACACTGTCTTTCCCAAAATGGTAGAATCAGAAGTCTTCCCGATTGCATCTGACTCCTTAGCTTTGCTGTGGACAATTGACTTTTGCTTTAAGTAATAGAGATAATACTTAAAAGAAAGTGGTCATCCATCCATGCTTGAAAGATTCACTGGAACCACATTGCTAGCTATGAATAGATAAACACACTCAGTGGAGTTTGCAGTGCTAATTAAAAACTGTTGATTGGATTATTTCGAGTTTTCTGCTATATTATGTAGGTCTTACTCGAGATATGCAAGATATTTAGTTGTGGTATGCAAACACTTAGTTGCTGCTTGTGGGATCTAGTTCCCTGACCAGGGATTGAGCCTGGGTCCTCTGCATTGGGAGGATGGAGTCTTAGCCTCTGGACCACCAGGGAAGTTCCTTCACCAGTCTCTTAGCAGTCCTTTCTGTGTTGTTATTTTCAGGTTTTTGCTCCACTACTGCTGTAAGTTCTCAGTTGAGTTATCCCAGGGCTATTTTCTTTCATGGATAGCTGTCTAACTGTTCTTTATCATGGGGAAAAGAAGCTTGGTATCCCTTATTCTGTCATCTTGTTGACATTTCATTCTTGGGATCCAAGGTCTATTGATATATTTAATTTTTTTGTTAATTACAAGATTGTATATGTTTGTCACAACTCATAGAACTGTGTGTGTAAAAGTTGGATTTTATTGTATGTAAAATATGTCTCATTAAATATAATGTGTAAGGTCCCTTGAATTTTGCATCAATATTTACCAAATTTCATTTATTCTAACTACTAAGTGGGGTCCTATATAGAAGTGATTTTTCTTATGCAAATGCTACAAGCTACATAAAACTTCATTGTATGATTGACAGAAGCCTGCCCTTGTAGTTGAATATGGTTACTGGAGCGAAACATGTACATGCAAGGTTGCCAAAAATGAGCATTCTCAAGACACACTGAAACTAATAGTGCCACGTCCTCACACAGGGAAAGATCAACTCAGAGATTTTATTTTATATATTGCTGGGAAATTTGTCCTTTGACTGTCATCCATTTTATACATGAACCATTAAATTTGCTAATTTCTCAGTATAAGGGTAAGAGGGCAGTACCTTCTTTGTCAACTATGATTTACTCCCAAATGCTTCAGTACAGGAAAATGTAAAATGTTAATTTCATGAATGCACATAATGCATGTTTGATTTTATGCCACTTTTTTCTGTCTTTCCATGGAAAACTCACTAGAAGAGAAAAAATATGGTGGGTTTAAAAAATCACTTTCTAAATGTTATATAACTTTTCCTACAGAAAGAATTTTGATGGCATGTTAAAACAGTATAACTACAGAATGAAGATTTTAAGAACTGCTCAATATCTTTATGATATAGGTAAAAATAACATTGGATGTTAAAGAGGAGAAAAAGAAAGTAATTAGATTAAAAACTGTTTTTTATTATTATAATGATTGCTTTTTGTCAGTTACTTGATTATTTTTTTTGCATTTAGAAAATTTATATTTTCCCTTTCTAGTCTCACCAGTATTATAATCACAGGTATGAGCTTCTCTGAGAATGTCCAAATTTTAATAATTTCCCTTATTTATGATCTTTTATCATGACATATGTTAAATCAACATATCCTTAATGTTCTGCATGTTTGGAAAATATGTAGTGAGATGAGTTAGGATTTTTCTGTTTTACTGTCTGGTAACATTGCTTTTAGGACATTGTCTATAAAACTCTGGTCAACTTTGATGATGAGAGTATTCAATAGTGATTATTTAAAATGTACATGTCTTTTAGTAGGTAAGACCAATAAAGCTGCTTTAGTAAGAGTAAGAAATAGTCAAATCAGACTTGAAATAATAGTGCAACAATGTTTTGTTGGAATGTGAGACAGCTAATCTTAAGGGTTTTCTACATATTTAAGTATAAAAATCCTTCATGCCTTAAAAAGCTTAAGAATAATCAAAGTTAATCAAAGTTAATTTGATTATAAATTTGATTAATAATGAAACATAATCAAAGGTTAAGAATAATCAAAAGGAATAATGAATTGTCCTGTCTAGAGCCCAATACTCACATATGAGAACACAAACACATTCCATTTGTATACACTTTCTCTTTTCAATAAAATTTATAGTCAGTTTAATGCTTGTAAACAAGAAAGTTTATGCTGAAGTACTTGAACAGATGGAGCACAATAATATTGGGGGTATTCGCTCATGAGTCTCCTGCAATTCCATGAGGTGGCCTGTTTGGTTTTGTTAGTAAAATAAAATAGGAGAAGGAATAGAAGGAGGATGTAGAAGGAGAGGATAGACAGGAATGAGAGGATGTGCGGCATGATTTGGGAAGGAAGACGGAATGTAAGAGGCAATCAGCTTCGACTCGCGCTCATCGGTTATCAGGGAAAAGGGAGTTCAGACTTCCAACTGTGTGTCTGTCCTTCCCTGGATTATTCCTCAGATACTAAGTTCTTCTTCACAATGGTTTAAAGATTGCTCTATTTGCATATTATTTTGAATCTAATGTTAATCATGCATATTTCTGTACACCAATTATTTACTTTGGTTTATATACAGTCCCAACATTTAGTATAAGTTATCTTTGCCTGATTTCTTGGGTATTAAATGATTTTGTCGTTGTTCTAGTTTGCATTTCCAGTGTTTTAAAGAGGTTGAGAGTCTCTTTATGTGTTTATTTGCTATTTATAGTGGAGGTCTCTCAGTCATGTCCGACTCTTTGCGACCCCATGGACTGTAACCTGCCAGGCTTCTCTGTCCATGGAATTTTCCAGGCAAGAATACTGGAGAGGGTTGCCATTCCCTTCCCCAGGGGATCTTCCCGACCCAGGGATTGAACCTGGGTCTCCTGCATTACAGGCATCTTCTTTACCATCTGAGCCACCAGAGAAAGCCAAAAATGCATGCTTAGTTGCTGTCATTCCGACTCTTTGCAACCCATTGAATAGGACCCATAGCCCTCCAGGATCCTCTGTCCATGGAACCTAGACATTTATTTATAATTTATATAACCTGGACATTATTGCTATTTATAATGTTCTCTAAATTATCTGTACATGCCTTTTTTTCTGTTTGTATTGATTTGTGTACTACAAATTGTTATGTGGTAAATGGTAGTGATCCTTCATTTTATATCTTATATATAAAATATATATATTTTATAATAAAATATGTTTTGTTTTTTATATATTGTATATAAAATTATATATGTATATATATATATAGGCCAAAAAGTTTTTCTGTAATATCTTATTGAAAAACCTGAATGAACTTTTTGCCAAAAAGTAATTTACTCTGCTGTGTATTGTCATTCATTGTCCTTATATGTATTTTGAGTAATCTTAATGTAGTTATGGTTTATGTTTTGTTTTGGCACAACACCTGTTTTAGAAATAATTCTCTAACACAGAATTTTAATGACATTTCCTACACTTTCTGATCCCAGTATCCAATATTCATACTTCAGTCTTAATCAATTTAAATTTGTTGATTTAAAAAAAATCAATACTGCCTCGATAGATAGTAAGTTATTTTCCTTTCCTATAACTACTTTACACAGGATTGTTTTCTAATTGTTGGTTTAATGATATTTTCCTACTGAAAAATGATATGGATTACTTTTTCATGTGATTACCTGGAACATTTGTCTCTTTTCTGTTGTGAGTATTTTATTCAAGTAATTTACTTTTGTGAGGGGACATTTGCCTATAGGGATTATTTTTATACCCTGGTACAAATTCTAGGAAGTTTTAAATTCTATAAATAGTATCATTAAATGAAGTTTTTTTAAGTGTATTTTTTAAAAATTTGATAGTATTTTGACAATCATTGCTTACAGTATCTTGTATAAGAAATATTTAAATAACTTCTAGGTTGCAATGATGTTTTTGTGTGTGTTCAACTGGAAGTCTTAAATTTAAAATTTTAAATCTTTGCATTTAGGTCTCTAGTACATCTCAAATGTTGAATAAGGTATGAGGCAGGTTTCTTTTTACCATATGAATATTCAGTTGTGCCATCATTATTTTATTAAAACAATTCTTCTTCTAAGAAATTGTTTAGCACTTTCAAAAAAAATCTACTTGTTTTTTAAGTATGTTTTGTTATGTAGGCTCTACATTCTGAGCCATTGATCTAGTTTTCTTCCTTTATGCCAATTCCACATTCTCTTGATTTCTATAAATTTATAACTAGATTTGACACAAATTAAATAAGTTCTTCAACTCTGCCCTTTTTTGTTTTGACCTCCTAGATCTTTACATTTCTGTGTACATTTTAGTGTCCATTTCTCAATTTGTTGCTACTGTTCAGTCACTAAGTTGTGTCTGACTCTTTGTGACTTCATGGACTACAGCACACCAGGCTCCCCTGTCCTTTAGTATCTCCCAGAGTTTCCTCAGATTCATGTCCATTGAGTTGGTGATGCTATCTAACCATCTTATCCTCTGCTACCCCCTTCTTTTGCCTTCAATCTTTCCCTGCATCAGGGTCTTTTGCAATAAGTCAGCTGTTCATATCAGGTGGCCAAAGTGCTGAAATTTCAATGTGCTGCAACTACGTATCATTTTGGTGAATCATCTAATATTTAAACATTTTAATTAACTTGCTTGAGTTTATGACTTTCATCTTTGAAAAATATTAACAATGATATAATTAACAATCTTTCTGCCAGTCTCCTCCTGTCTTTATCTCTCTTTCTTTATGGACTGTGAGTATTTGTTATCCTGCTCTGCTAGAGTTTTCTGGAGAAATACAATCAATAGGATGAATACAGAGATTAAAAAAACAAAAAGGTGTGTTATAAGGAAATGATTTACACAATTATGGAGGCTGAAAAGTCCAAAACCTGTAGTATAGATCCACAGGTCAGAGACCCAAGAAAGCTGATATTGCAATTCCAGTCCAGTGAAAGTCTGTTGAAGAGTTCCATCTTGCCTATGGAAGCTGGATTTTTTTTTTCTATTCAGATCTTCAGCTAATTTTGAGGCCCATATATGAACAATCAGCTTACTTTTTTTTTTTTTTTTTTTGGCTATGCTGCGTGGCTTGTGGGAACTTAGTTCTCCCACCAAGGATCAGACCCATACCCTTGGCAGTGAAAACACAGAGTCCTACTCACTGAACCTCTAAGGAAT
The DNA here is from genome assembly GCA_024291935.2 of Okapia johnstoni. Lineage (NCBI taxonomy): Eukaryota > Metazoa > Chordata > Mammalia > Artiodactyla > Giraffidae > Okapia > Okapia johnstoni. The sequence goes on along the minus strand of CM044321.1, from coordinate 21,294,099 downwards.
TCCTTCTGCTTACTTAAAGTTCACTGATTTAAATGTTAATCTCATCCAAAAGCACTCTCCAAGTTGATACATAAAATTAACCATCATATCTGCTTTATCATCTGTCACAGTTTGCTTTCTTACATTTTTCCCATCTTCTTTTTTGTTTCAGATAATCTTTTGATTTATTCTCAAATGTACTGATAGTTTATTCTGTTGAGTCTAATATGCCATTTAGCTCAGCCAGTGAAATTATAATAACATTTTCCATAAACAAATTCCTAAAAGTAAAACTCTTTGTGATTTAGATTTATGTATTGTAATTGGTAATTACTAATGTTTGTCTTTGAATCTGTGAGCATCATGGAATATCCCTTTTTTTTCTTCATTTCATCATTTGGGTTCCTTACACTTAGATGGAAAAATCAGATGGCCTTGATTTCAGGTTTTACTCGCAAAGACAAATGCTAGCACATAAAATGCTCTCTTATTTACTCATAGTTCACAAAATATATTATTAAGCCTTCTATATCTTAGATAATCTTTTCAGAAAAACATTTTCCAAAGATGCATATTATTGGAAAGAGTTTTCATTTCATCAGGCATCTTTTCAAATGGGAAATTAGACAAACTAAGCAATAACCAAGATAGCAAAATAATCTAAGAATTTGTCTTCATTAAAATGCTGTGTCAGGTGAATGGCAAAGAAGAAAATGGTAATTTACAAGTGGAGGGGATTCTCTGTTAGCTCAGATGGTAATCTGCCTGCAATGCAGAAGACCTGAGTTTGATTCCTGGGTGGGGAAGATCCCCTGGAAAAGGAAATGGCTACCCACTCCGATATTCTTGCCTGGAGAATTCCATGGACAGGGGAGCCTGGCAGGCTACAGTCCATGGGGTCTCAAAGAGTTGGACACAACTGAGAGACTTATACTTCACTTTTTTCACTACTAGTAAAATTAAAGATTTTAATTTTTGTAGCAAATTATAGCGTGGAGATTCCTGAGTACAGATAATCTTCATACTTGTCACATTTCTACCACCAGCCAAATCTAATATTTAATTCTCATTCCACTGTTGGTTATTCATAGCTTCAGCTTTTCTTATAGGCCAATAGGGAAATCTTGCTAAGAACAGGGTTAATTACAAAAATGAGACACAGATGTCACTAATTTTACCTCCTTTGCCTACTCTCAGTTCAGTTCAGTCGTTCAGTGGTGTCTGACTTTTTGCTACCCCATGGTTTGCCACACATCAGGCTTCCCTCTACATCACCAACTCCTGGAACTTGCTCAAACTCATGTCCATCCAGTTAGTGATGCCATCCAACCATGTCATCCACTCTAACCACTGGTAAACTGTTTTCAGGTTGATCTTGGAAAGATTCTGATTATACAGCTCATATAGTCACATCACTATCCTAAACAAGCTTCTAGGAATGCCTCCACATTCTCCCATCCTCACTAAGAAATTGTTCTGCTAGATTACTCAGACTTTTGTTGTTCAGTAGCTCAGTCGTGTCCAACTCTTTGAAACCACATGAACTGCAGCATGCCAGGCTTCCCTGTCCTTCCCCATCTCCCAGAGTTTGCTCAGACTCATGTCCATTGAGTTGGTAATGCAATCCAACCATCTTTTCCTCTGTTGTCCCCTTCTCTTCCTGCCTTCAATCTTTCCCAGCATCTGGTCTTTTCCAGTGAGTCAGTTCTTCACATTGTGTGGCCAAAGTTTGGAGCTTCAGCTTCAGCATCAGTTCTTCCAGTGAATATTCAGGGTTGATTTTCTTTAGGATTGACTGGTTGTATCTTCTTGCTGTCCAAGGGACTATCAAGGGTCTTCTCCAGCACCACAGTTCAAAGGCATCAATTCTCAGACACTCAGCCTTTTATATTCTCCAACTCTCACATCCCTACATGAATACTGGAAAAAACCATAGCTTTGACTAGATGGACTTTTGTAGGCAAAGTAATGTCTCTGCTTTTTAAAATGCTGCTTAGGTTTGTCATTTCTCAGACTAGTCTATATTTTTTTTAATGTAGGTGATTCATATTGTATTGGACTATATTAAAAAAAAGACCTTGGAAATTATTTAATTTTATTTAGTTAAGAATTTAATAAAGCAAAAAGTGAGACAAAGGAGGAATATTTTATTTTTTTTAAATATGGACACATGATTTTAATGCAAACAAAACTGACATTATTAAGATTGCAAGTTTAATATGAGCACAATGAAGACATTATGATACCAGATTGTATTTTTAAAATTTCATTTAAAATTATAGTGGAGTATTAGTAGGGTTTCTTAAGTCAGACCATGGGAAGTAGTCAGGAAACTAATAATACTGAAAGGCACTCAGTTTGCCTTTCAGTGTTATTTCTCCCTTTGTGATAATTAGGGGCATTTCAAAGCTACTGCAACTTCATGCCAAAACTGAAATAATTCTGACTCTTACCTACCTGAGTCCCTAATAATATATGAAATTGTTGCTAAAATATTTATTTCCACCATCTATAATATGAAAAAATGTTCTAACACTTACTGATAATTTATGGTGTTCAAATGACCATTTTGATGATAGCATATGATAAAAATTGTGACATTACGATAGTTACTAAGGAAAAAACATCACATAAGCAAATATTATGGTTTCATAAGTATTGAAATGCATTTTGAAGAATTTATGTGGAATGACATCAATTTGGAAACTATCTGGAAGGGATCTATATGCCTTTGAAGCTGGGGTTTTAAATTGTAAGGAAAGCATAATGTGGTCACTATAAGAATAGAAAGGAAAAGAAACATTTGCATGAGTGTAAGATGATTTAAATGTTTGTCAGTCTTCTGCTCTTCCATTTAGATTTGTTCAAAAGTAATCATTATTATCATTCCATAAAGATGATGAAATTAGGCAATAAAATTTAAGCACTGTAATTTTAAAATTATTTTTATCCATAAGAATTTTAAAATATTCACAGTTTCTTTATGACTCTTCCTCAGCTCAACATTGTGTTAATCTCTAATATCAAATAATTTCATTATTGGCTTTGCTTCAGAATATCTATATGGCTTTCTCCCAAAAAAGCACTCAGTGATTTTTTTTTTCGCTTTACCTACAGAATTCTGATACATTTATAAAAAGCATTGAAAATTTGTCCTGAGAATTAGAAAGAGACTGTCTTTGTTAATTATGTCCTTGAATGACTAATACATAATATCAAATTGATGCAGAAAAAAGGAGGGAGCAATAAATAAAGGAGCATTGTGAGTAAAAAGGGACTTCATTAAACAACTAGAAGTAATTTGCCACTTATCATGAAACTGCCTGATGAACACTTCCAAAATTAATAGTGAGCAAAAGTATTGTTGAAAGGTCTTTTAAGTGTTCTTTACAATGACTAGATAGTAATAGAGTGGAAATTACCCCAAAGAGTTATAATAATAAAGCATACAATGTGATTTAATTTGGACTTTTATGAAACAAATTATGTGGATGATATTGACATTAAAAACTAATTTGGAAAAAAGATATTTTCTATGAGTCAGAATTATATTTAATGGTTTACAATTTCTCAGAAAACAGGAAGGCATAAAAATTAGAGTAAATCACTGACAAATATTTTAACATGATAAATCAACTCAGGTAAATCATTTTAAGCAAATAATCTCTTGAGGAATATGGATAATTTTTCTAGAAATCCTCCTTATGGGGTATGTTATGTTTCTCTTAAGACATATATTTTGAAATCATACTTAATGAGTATAAATTAACCTTTTAACTTTAACCTGTAGTCCAAAGTTAAATGATAATTAGCATTATGAATCAATGGTGCAAAGTTAGGGACAATATTGTGTATCAAGATTATGTAGGAACAGTTACTTATATATTATGAATGTGTATAAATTTAGACAATAGATCACCATTAGGAATGTTAGAATGCAACAAGTGCTGAAAACTGATTAAAATCTCTATAGCCAGTCTAAAAAAGTATTATTCATGCATTTTTTCCAGTAATTTTGTTTTATGGAAATTAACTATTTTACTTCAATTTAGCAATATATTTTAAAATGAAAAAATAGTACTGTTGTAAACCAAATAATTTTATTTTTCGTTTCCTCTGGCCAGGTTGCAGAAGACCAATTAACCAGAAATATGTTACAAAATCAGAGTGATTTAATGGTAAGCAATCACATTTTTTTACTTTAAAGACCTTGGCAAATGAGTGAAAATGTATTATTTAGTATAATTTGCATTCTGTTTGGAGGAGCAGAATGAAAGAATTTCACAGAGCAGCTTGAAAAGATTTAGAATTTCAATATTTATGATGATTTATGAAAAATATATTTTTGTGTGTCTTTCAAGAGAGCTATGCTGTTTGTTTAAATAAATATAATGCTAAATTAAGGGCATTTTGTATGTCCTGTTAGCTTGCAAAAAGAAGGAAAAATATGTATATCTTGAATTGGTATTTTTTATTTGGATACATTATTAAAGAGAGAGAGTATAGGATAATTTAAAACTGTAACAAATCTGAAATGTCAAAATAAATGACAATTTTCTCATCAAGCAGGAGAAATCAGAATCTTGACAAATGATCCGTGTGACTATGTGTTATAAAATCGAACAGTTAAAATTTGCCATAGTATTTTCATATATTTGCAAATATAAGTTATGTAAGTTTTATTCCGGGGATACACACAAGATTAGTAGATTAGTCTTTAAAACCAAAACCAATGAAAAATAGTTAAAAAATAAATATTTACAAACATAGAATCAGTATGTTAGTCATTCATTCATTTAAGCTGTTCATTGAGGTTCTACTTACTATGTTCCAGATATTATTGGTCATATGGCAATATACAAGAAAAGAAAGTCTCTTCTATCTTGCACTCTACCATATGCAGCAAGATCCAGATGATATACAAATCGCTATTCAATGTGGCAAACATTATTAATAAATTATATATATGCACATATATGATACATGTATATACATGTGTTATATGCATAACAGAGTATGTAAAATTGTGTAGAGACATATACATATATATAATATAGCAGACATAATATGTTATATATATTATAATATTAATTAAATTTGCTTTTGAGCTGTACAAATATCTGTGAAGAGTAGAGACAGCAAGTGCAAAACAATTTTGAGTTGAGAAGCTGTATGGAATTCTTAAAAACATTAAGTAAATCAATAAGGAGCAGGAAAGCCATTGAAGATTTCTGTGCAGGGAGTTCAGTGGCCTTGCTTGACTTAGAATTTTAAAGTACCCGTTTGGCTGCTATACAGAGAATAGTCTTTGTGAGGTTGGTAGACAGGAATGAAGGCAAGATCACTTTGGAGCTATTGTAGTATTCCAAAATTAGTATTAGCTATTTATAATGGAAGTGGTGATAGAGAATGATATATGTATTTTAGATAGCTTTGGAATGTTTTGTGATGGGTTACATGAAATATGTAAAAAAGGAGTCAAGAATGACCAGTTTATTTAGCTTGAGCAAAACAAAGTAAATAATGATATTAATTTTTGAGATGTATGAAAAATAGGGGAGTGGCATATCACAGGGATTATTCAAAGATTCAGTTGAGGACACTTTTATTTAGTATTGCTTATTTGCAAGGGTAATTAACAAATTGTGAGGAAAGCACACACCTCTGAAAATCTGTTTCCAGAGGAATGTCAACCACCAAAATTCTTTATTTGAAATTTTCGTAGTGATAACTCAATGAGTATCATCAGAAAGTAAATATAATTTCTACACAAAGTATTTTGTTTGGCATGATTGTTTGCTTCACCTCACAAAATCCTTATAACTGAATGCTTTTCTCAGGTTTATTTTTCTTTCAAAATATTTGTGTGATGTAGTCTATGTAAGCACCAAAATTTATAAAATCAGAAATATGAAACAAAATAATTTTTCACATAGCTTAGATAGGCTACTTTTAAAATCAAAATAATCAAATGTGAATTATGTAGACTGTTTTCTGTTTAGCTAAATTATTATCATCATGTTGTTAGTTCAATGGAAATATTGAGACATTAGTTGTGAAACCTATAGCCCAAAGACTCTGTACTTCAAGTTGTTGTAGAAAATAATGTTGAATTCCCAACATCTCTAACCATTTCTCTTCTGAGGCATTCATGGACATTGCTCAGGCAGCAACCTAGCCAGCCCTGCAAGTATTGTGACTGGTTTAATCCATTTATTACTTTTCCCTTTTTGTTTTTTTCCAAACTTTAAACTTTTTATTGTGTATTGAGATAGAGCCAATTAACAATGTTGTAGTAGTTTCAAGTGAACAGGGAAGTGACTTAGCCACACATATACATGTATCCATTCTCCCTCAAACCCCCCCTCCCATACAGGCTGCCACACAACATTGAGCAGAGTTCCACGTTCTTATACAATAGGTTCTTGTTGGTTATCCATTTTAAATACAGCAGTGTGTGCATGACCTTCCCAAAGTCCCTAACTATTCCTCCCCCCCAATCATAAGTTCATTTTCTAGGTCTAATGCACTTATATTTATCCTGGTATCACTTGAAGCTGGAGGGGTGGGGGGTTGGTGGTTGTTGTTGGTGGTGGTGGTGATGATAAGGGAATAGGGGAATGGAAATTGGCAAAAACGCCTCAGGAAACATAACGTCCTGGGTCTGCTTCTTGTCCTTTGTCAGCCTGAGATTCTTTGGAGAAGTCTCTCTGGATTCTTTGATCCATAAATTATCCTGGGGAATGTGTTGTTTGTGGAATATAAGCAGAGACCTTGGAATCTAATTCTACCTCTTAGAGACTTTTGAAATAGTCTTCAAGTTCTTATCTTTATTCTATACCCAGGCTTTGTATCATTCAGTGAATCCAAATCTTGGGGTTTTCTTTAGTTTAAGGGTTAAAATTATTAAGCTGCTTCTTGTCATTTCCTTTGGGAAAGAGCTTGATATTCAGTGTCTCTTGTTGGCTAATTCTTCATTTCCTTTTCATCTTTCTGAAATTGGTTACATGCCTTGTTCTCCAGTTAACTTCCATTCAGTTTTACTTCAGCCATGTGCTTTTGAAGCTTTGTAATATGTACTTTCATTTTGGTGTGGCTTTGGGAGGAAGAGCTTCCTTATTTTTAAAAAAACTCCTTAAAATTAAGTGACTATTTAATTAGAAGTGTCTATTAAGTGCTATTTATGAAGCATTTAGTAGATTGGCAAAAAGAATTAAGGAAACATTGTTACTATAAATAGAAAGCTATTTCTTAAAGTTAGACATTCTCAAAATAGTAATGTTCAAACTGTCTTAATGGTGTAATTTAATCATGTACTACAGGTTACAAGCCATGGAAAATCATGTAGTAAATCACTAATGGGATTTTATCTGTTTCACTGATTTCAATTTCTAGAATTCATTATGCATTTTTTCATGATTTCTCTTTAAAGTAATAGGAAATAAAAATGCCTGCCAGGAAAGAATATGAAATGTTGGATGGTGCTGCTAAATCTAATTTCAATTTTGAATACTTCACTGTTGAGTATTTATGTGATTTGTGAATTGAAGCTATATTGGAAATTAAAATGGAACCACTTTGGCAAAAGAGCTTCCTTATTTTTTATATATTTGTGCATATAGGTTAAATTAGTTTGGTGACCATGCCAAGACAGAATACAAAATGAGACTGTTTATGAACTTCAAGTGAACCAAGTATGCTGATGTAAAAGGTCAATTACAATTATATATAATAAGGAAAACTGGTTCTGTGAGAAAGCCAGAGTCAGATTCATTCTGGCTGCCGTGGTGGTGAATGCTTCCTCCTTTTAGAAGAAAGACTGGCAAAATTTCTAGTAACATTGCATGCCAAGTATATTTTGGTTTTGGTTTGAGTGGTATTGTTTTTAGCTAGAGTGGAAACAAAAACGTTAAAGATTCACAGTAAATGACTTGTACAAAACCTTCATGGTAACTCATAGCAAAGGGAACACAAATATATAGATACTGTTGATGTCATTGTCACATACAATCCCCTGTGACTAAGTCGAGATTTTAAGTTCTGCTTGTATTAAAAAAAAAAAAAAAAAACAGAAGACAAGCAATGACTTCCCCAGCTTGTCTATCAGAACAAATCCATAGAAGTCAGAAGTTTAGGATTGCCACTTTGAATCTTATTTTTCTTTCTCTTCTTGGTTATCTTCTCTTTTCTCTAATGATTCAATATAAAACATTTTAATGGACAACTGGTCTTTCAATTTTTTTCTCCTAAGATCCTTACACCTAAGAGTCATCAGATAGGAGACTAATTTTTCAGATGCTGATGAAACTGAAATATTTACACACAAATTAAGTGGAAAAGCCACTGTGTTATCTAAAAAATAAATTTAAAAGCATGTAATGGGATAGGTTTTCATGAAATATGACTGAAATACAATGAAAACTTTCATCTAAATACTTGTCTGAATGATATAGCCAGTGTGATTTCCAAACTCACAGAGACTACTATGCATCCTCTGTCCCATCAGAATAATCAAGAAATGACCAACACAAAGAATAAGAAAGCGTGATGCTTATGTGCTAAATGACTGCCATGCCAAGTTCAATGTATGTTGTGTATACATATCATAATCCAGAAATGATATGGTTCAGGAACAATCTGGTTTGTGTGTTTGCTTAATGGTTTTTATCTCTCTCCTGACATAACCTGTATTTTCAATAATATTTCCTTTAATTTTTCTGAATATTTATAATAGTTGCTTTAAATGAACTGTCAGCTGAGTTCAACTTTAAGTATGTTGGAACTAGTTTCTTTCTTTTTATTATTAGAGAATAATTGCTTTACAATATTGTTTTAGTTTCTGCTGTACAGCAAACTGAATCTGCTATACATATACATCCATCCCCTCTCCTTTGGATTTCTTTCCCATTTAGGTCACCACAGAGCACTGCATAGAGTTCCTTGTGCTATACAGTCAGTCCCCATCAGTTATCTATTATATATGTAGTAGCGTATATAGGCCAATCCCAACCTCTCAATCCACTCCACTCCCTCCCTCCTTGGTATCAAATTGTTCTATACATCTGTGTATCTATTTCTTTTTTGCAAATAAGTTCATCTATACCATTATTCTAGATTCCACACATATGCATTCATATATTTGTTTCTCTCTTTTGGACTTCACCCTGTAGAACTGGTTTCTATAGACTGCATTTTCGTAAACTATAGGTCACATTTCCTGTTTCTTCACAAGTCTGGGAATTTTTATTTCTTGCTCTTTATTGCATGAAAAGTTTTAGGCCTTTTGAGTTCTGCTATATTTTTTCAGGTAGGTTTCATCTTCTATTCAGCTCTGTTGAGATATAGTAGGCAATTAAAATTATAATATATTTAAAGTGTAGAGTGTGGTGGTTTAATACAGAATACATTGTGAAAGAGGTCCCACAATCAAGTTAATTGACACATCTAACATTTCATATGCTTTTTTATGAGAAGACTTAAGATCTATCTTCTTCACAAATTTCAGTTATACAGTAGAGTATTACCAACTATAGTCACCATGTTATACATTAGATCCTCAGAACTTATTTATCTTATACCTCAAAATTAGTGCCATCTTACCAGTCTCTCAAATGGACTTTCATCTCTGCTGGGATCAGATTTCTAACTTCCTTCAGAGTTGTTCAATCACAAGGGTTCCTGTCTTCTCTCAACTGGTCCGTTATTTGAGGACCTTCAGGGAGGCTCTTCCTGGATCTAAGTAACCACGCTTTCTTTCAGGGACTCAGAGGGGACACCTGCTTCCCCTGCTGTGTAATTTCTTTTTTCAGTGTCAAAATTCCAGTTGGCTCACCTCTCCTGAAAACTTTCCTCTGATCTCTCGGCTCCTTGGGAACATGGCACTCTGCTTGGATTCCAGCTTTCTGTGCTGTTTGGAGAAGTGTTCCCAGTAAGAGGTAGATGTAATATAAGACTTATCTGAGAACTTCCCTATTCTTATGGATCCATCATCCTAACAGATTTTTTTTTTAATTTCACCCAGTTTCACATATTTTTTACAATGTGAGCACTTCTACTTTATGAAATGTATGTTGTAAATGGGTGATTTTCTTCTGGAAAAAAAAATCCACATATGGAGTATAAATATCAATAGTTTAATATTTCTAGAGAAAATCCATTTTCACTTCTGGCTGATCACCTTAGCCAAATGAGGATGCACTGCTTTCAATTTGAATTTCTCTTTTTATGAGAGATGTTCTTGTTTGCTACTTTCATGAGTATAAACAAAATCTGGATTGTTTATCATGGATCTCTAACTTGTCCACACCTCAACTCTTGTTCTTGCCTCCAAATTTTCATAAGAAGGAAATTCTAAATCTTTTGGATCTTGACTGTAATCTAAGGTAGTGGACATCACAATAATCTAACCAGAAATTGAGCTGATTCAAAATTGAGATTAACTCTTTGTGAAGGCTAGGGTATTTGTTTGGACTTCCCTGGTAGATCAGCTGGTAAAGAATCTGCCTACAATGTAGAGGATCCCCGTTCTGTTCCTGGGTCAGGAAGATACCCTGGAGAAGGGGTAAGCTGCCCATTCCAGTATTCTTGGGCTTCCCTGGTGGCTCAGACAGTAAAGAATCTGCCTGCAATGCGAGAGACCTGAGTTGAGAAGATCCCATAGAGGAGGGCATGGCAACCTACTCCAATATACTTGCCTGGAGAATCCCCATGGACAGAGAAGCCTGGCAGGCTACAATCCTTTGGGTCAAAAACAGATGGACACGACTCAGCACAGCACAGTGTGTTTGTTTAATATTGCACCTCAGATGTACCCTTGCAGATTCCAAGCGTATATCATAGGTGTTTGCTAGTTTTCTTCCACCTCGCATGGGCCTAAGGCTCATCAGTTTATTCTAACATGTAAGACTATAAATATGTCTCTTCAGCATCTCTGCCTTTCCCTGGTTATGTTCAAATCACCAATTGGTTCAAGGATAGTTGGAACACAGAATATCAGGTTCAGGCCTTATCCTTGGTACTGATCCCTCAAGTTTTGGTTGCCTTGGTAACTCTTTACTGCCTTTAAACAGATTTTTAATATATATTCTACTTGTTTTTCCTAGTTGTTTCCAGCAGGTTCATTGGTCTGTTTCAAGCTAATTTAACAAAATCAGAAGCAATGTTGTTGTTATTCAGTCACTAAGTCATGTCTGACTCTTTGTGACCCCATGGACTATAGCACACTGGGCTCCTCTGTCCTCCACTCTCTCCCAAAGTTTGCTCAAACTCATGCCTATTGATTCAGTAATGCCATCCAACCGTCTCATTCTCTGTCATCCCCTTCTCATCCTGCCCTCAATTTTTCTTAACATCAGGGTCTTTTCCAAAGAGTTGGCACTTTGTATCAGGTGGCCTGAGGATTGGAACTTTAGCTTCAGCATCAGTCCTTCCAATGAATATTCAGGGTTGATTTCCTTTAGGATTGACTGGTTTGAACTTCTTGCAGTCCAATGGACTCTGAAGAGTCTTCTCCAACACCACAGTTCAAAAGTATCAGTTCTTCAGTGCTGAGCCTTCTTTATGGTCCAACTCTCACATCTGTACATGACTACTGGAAAATCCACAGCTTCGACTATATGGACCTTTGTCAGCAAGGTGATGTCTCTGCTTTTTAATACATTGTCTAGATTTTTCATAGCTTTCCTTCCAAGGAGCAGGTGTCTTTTAATTTTACTGTTTGCAGTGATTTCAGAGTCCAAGAAAAGAAAATCTATCACTGCTTTCACCTTTACCCCATCTATCTGCTATGAGGTGATGGGACAAGATGTCACTATCCTCCAGAAGCATATGTTGAAACATCTAATCCCTGCTTCTTAAGTCCTAAGAATTTAAAGTGCAGTTTTCATCTATTTTACTGAAGGTCAATCCTGTGAGAGAGGAGGGTGTAGGTGAAGCAGGCACTGTTCTAGGAGGGGATGTACAGACATCAAAAGAAGAGTCACCTTGAGTGGCCTGACAATACAGAGGTCTGCAAGATATATATGTATACCTATCTATCTATACACATGCATAATATATATATATTCATGTAAATACACAGATATCCATAGTCTGTTGCTTTTTCACAGCATCTTCTCTTTTAAAGACAGCACTAAAAGATTACATGTAATCATCAACCATATATAAAAAATAGTATTTTTTAAGTTAATAAGTGTTGACTATAAGAATTTTATTTGGCACTGAGTATTCAAAGTATGAAAAGCGTGCGTTATGTCTAAGATTAGAATTGATCTTTTTGGGGGTTATATATATTTTTTTTTCTTTTAGTCAAAGGAATGTTTAAAATAAGCTGACCTTCAAGAGGATGCCATGTCTCATTGAAAATTGGATAACTTATTTGAAAAACATGTTTTCCCCAAATCAGTGTAATACCTGTCTAAAATATAACATAAAATCAGAGTAACCATTTAATAACCAGATTTTTAAAATATCTTTTATTGTGGACAGTCTTAACAAGCATGCTAATGATACTTCTCGTTAATGTTAAATGCATATATGCGGAAAGGAAAAATTCATCATCTTGGAAGATAATTAAAAGTACCAAACAAAATCAAGACAGTTCTTAAAATATATTTTAAATCCTTCTCATTAATCAGTTGTTTTTCAAATGTAAATCATCCAAGAAACATTTGATTTACTGCTGTGTTCAAGATTGTTGACATTATCCTGGTTCATTACTTTAAGTTTCCCTGCAAACAGAGCCCAAAAGAAGATGGAAGTGCAGGTAGTTAATTGAGAAGTGTGTATGTGTGTGGCAAGAATGGGACAGGACAGGGTTAAAAGTGAAAAACTATCATGACCAATGAAGCTCATTGTTGTAGTTTGTAGGAGTTGTTTCTTCCCACATCTGAGAAAATTATACAATGAAATCCACAAGTATCCTCCTGAAATATTGGTGGCTGGGATATTTATTTACTAGCTCTTGGCCCCCTTTTGATTGTTGCCGCTAGAGTTGCTACATTCTCCAGGGGTGAAGGTTTGATAGGCTCTAAGTGTGCAGTGGGTTTGTTAACAGCTATCAGGAAAGACCCCTAGAGCGAATGCAGAAAGGCAAGCAATAGTCACTCCAGGGAACAGACTGGCAATGCAGAAGGAGCTTGAAGCCACATAGAACTTTTCACTACCTCTCATTGAAATCAGTTGTAAGCTAAGGGGATGTAATGCAGGCATTGGAGGGATCTGCCGGTCCTGGAGGCATAAAAACAACCAAAATGCATTCACTGCCAGAAGCAATTACAGAAGACACTGGCTTTTAAATGAAGAATTACAAAAGGAGTGAATCACATAAAATAGATGCAATAAAGAGTAAAATAACTGGTTGGCTTGGTGGGAAGTTATTAGTTACTGGTTAACAAGTATATTAAATTCTTATTGCTGCTGTAACAAATTACTACAAATTTAGTGACTTACAACAAGACAAATGTATTATGCCACATTTCCAGAAGCTAGAAGTCCAAAATCAATTTCACCTGGCCTAAGCTCATCGTGTTGACAAGGATAGTTGCTTTTAGAGGCTTTAAGAGTATCTGTTTCTTTGCATTTTTCAGCATCTAGATTTTGTCTTTATTCCTTGGTATATGCCCCCACTTCAATCCAACAGTTGTGGCATCTTCTTTCCAGACTTCTTATTCCATTCTTATATCTTCTCTAACTCTAACATTACTATCCCCCTCTCATAAAGACCCTTGTCCATCCTTGTCCATATTATGTCCATCTGGATCATCCAAGATAATCTCCCCATTTTAAGACTGTTGGCTTAATTACATCTGAAAAATCCCCTTTTCCACATAAGATAAAATACTCACAGGTTCCTGGGATAAGGGTGTGGAGATATTTGGGAAGCAATTATTCAGCCTATAATATCTGATAAGCTTTGAAGCAAAAATATAATTTTGGGACAACCAGAATATTTTCATAAAAAGGGTATAATGTGCAGTGGATCTCATTATCTTGACTAAAGGGTGCTTTTTGTAGTAGCTTCAATGACTCAAAGCCAAGCTATCTTTCAGTGATTTATAATTCCGATTACCAGGATGTTCTGCATGACGAGCCAGCCATTTCATCAGACAGAAAGTTCTCAGTTGTGCAATTCTCTATCAAACCTGTTTGTCGAAAGAAAAATTTAGGAAAGCATTCCAAATTTTTCAAAAAGCATAACACTAAATCTATAGTTGCAACCTCCCCTCTCAGCAGATTTAAAGGTTACAATTAGAATTTGCTAAATAAAACTGTTTATATCTTGTCTTTCAACAAACACATGTACCACATATACATACTCAAACATAAGCACAAGGTTATTCCTCCAACCACTGAGTGATAATATACTGTTAAATATTATCCAGAAAATTCCCATAAAATTAGTAAATAACCTTACAATAGCTGATAAAAGAGCAAAACCATGTTGATACAAAGTTATGCAAATAAATAGTAGCTAAAATATTTTTCGATAAAAAGACACTTTACTTCTGAAAAACCCCAAGATTAAATTTAAAAATATGATTATTCATAAATTTAAATTTTTATTAATACAGAATTGTACACATGCCATAAGGAACATTACACTGAATTTTAACAGACTGAACACACCACCTAGATTAAGCACTGGCAGCAGAGAAGTTTCTTAGTGCTCCCTTTCAGTCACAACCCCCAAGGTTAACCACTTCCAGACCTTTAACATTATAAATAATTTTCTTCCTTTTGTTTTTTATTTAAATAAAACTCTTTAAAAGGTAATCCTGTGACTGGCTTCATACCCTTTAATTATGCTCTGGTGAGTTGAAAGCTTCTGTCTTCTGTCTCTGTAACAGAGGATGTTACTGGTTCAAGGAATATTGCTTTTGTGATACAGAATATAACCACTGAATAAAAGAAAAGTGTCTTGATTATATACATAAAAAAAGAAACCTCCAAAGTAATCAAATTGTTGCAGGAAGGGGGACCCTTGTTGGGTCAGAGAGTGGGCTCTTGTCTAACACTCAGAAACAGATTATCTGAGGAGACATACATCCTGACAAAGCAAAAGACTTTACTGGGAAAGTGGATGGTGGATGCCTGGGTTAGGGAACCCAGGAGAACTACTCTGCCAAGTGGTTCACAGTATCAGGTTTTATGGTAATAGAGTTAGTTTCCAGGTTGTCTCGTGTCAATCATCTTGCTGAGCCCATATTTGGTCTGACTCAGGGTCCTTTCTAGGGCTTCCCAGGTGGCACTAGTTGTAAAGAACCTGCCTGCCAATGCAGGATACACAAGGACACAGATTTGATCCCTGGGTCTGGAAGATGCCCTGAAGCAGAGCATGGAAACCCACTTCAGCACGACTGAGTGGAGCCCTCACAACACAGCACAGCAGGATCCTTCCTGGTGGTTCATGTATCTCTCAGCCAAGATAGATTCCAGCAGGGCTTCTGGAAGGTTGGTAAACATATTATGGGCTGGTGTCTTCTTCCTCCTTTTTGGCCCCTCCTGAGTTTTCCTGGTAAGTTTTCAGTGGCAGCACCATGTTCCTTGTCAGGATTTCCTGTTATGAGATAACTCATAGTCATCATCATGGTGCCTGGCCATAGGAGGTGGTTTTAATCAATGGTCCCCTGACAAAATGATATACATTTTATATATGCAAATTAATTGTAAATTTAATATATAATTATAACCTATAGGATGTTGGGAATATCACATGGATTACAAAGTTACATTCTCTAAAAATACATGTTGCAATCAAGAAGAAAAAGTGTGCACATATGGTTTTAGTGATTTCAATATATTCAAGACAGCTGGGCTTTTAGAGAACTATTCAATCTAATTTTAAGGGATTTTTGAAGCATAATATTCTTTTTAATCTTATCCTCAAAAAAGCTGAGCGCCAAAGAATTGATGCTTTTGAACTCTGGTGTTGGAGAAGACTCTTGAGAGTCCCTTGGACTGTAAGGAGATCCAACCAGTCAATCCTAAAGGAAATCAGTCCTGAATATTCACTGGAAGGACTGATGCTGAAGCTGAAACTCCAATACTTTGGCCACCTGATGCGAAGTACTAACTCACTGGAAAAGACCCTGACACTGGGAAAGATTGAGGGCAGGAGGAGAAGGGGACTACAGAGGATGAGATGGTTGGATGACATCACCGACTCCTTGGCCATGAGATTGAATAAACTCCGGCAGTTGGTGATGGACAGGGAAGCCTGGTGTGCTGCATCCATGGGGTTGCAAAGAGTTGGACACAACTGAGCAATTGAACTAAACTTAACTGAATCCTATGCTTTAGATAAATGCCTGTCAAAAGACCCCGCTTTAAGTGAGCCTGGAATAATTCCAAATTATTTTTTAAGAACACCATATTAACCAATATTGAAGATATTTTTAGCATATTTTTATTAAAGAATTTCTTGGAGCCTGACCCCTAATTGGTAAGAATTTTTTTTTCCTAAAATACCATGTCATTAATGATACATGCAGTTTTTCTGCACTTAGTCATATAGGAACACACATGAGGTATGTGTGACTATAGTACATAGATAAAGTTCTGTATAGCTGGAATAAATCAATTCTGGCTCTGGCTGCCTCAGGCATCACCCAGAAACACTGAGAGCAAAGGAGATCAATAATTCTGGCACAACTGTCATCAACTGGAGGGTACTCTGATGTCCTCTTGAATATCCGCTGTGAAACTCTAGGCTAAAGCCTTGCTATTCAGTATGGTCTAGAGAAAGGTGAGCTTTGCAATCACCTGGGAACTTGGTGAAATTTGGAAATTCAAGTCTCACCCCATCCCTGTATTTTAATAAGGTTTTGGGTGAGCCATTTAAATATTATGATTTTACAACTGTTGCTGTAAAGAAAGTAAGAGCACTGACTATAAGCTTTGGTGTGAAATGGGAGATTATGATACATATATTTCTTTGGTAGAAAGGAATATTTATGATAAGAGGACATGGATGTTTTATTTGCATCCTTGCATAAATATTTTTACCATGAAATATAATCATCTTTATTCAAACTGACCATTTCTCAGAAATGGTTTCATAGTGGAATATATGCAGCTCTCTTTTTCTCCTTTCTGATTTATCTGTGAACTAGGCATTAATGTAGTCATTGGAAAAACCATTTATCTATTTTCCTATTAGAAACCTATTTAAAGAGGGAAATTAGGTTTAAAAGTCATATTTGGTTATTTTCTGACTCTCTGTGGTTTCAGATAAAGATTTTTTTCCCTTTGTTTTTAGGGCTCTATCTCTTTCCAATTCACTGTCGTGTTTCACAGTGTACCAAAGGCAAAGAGGAAACTCTATTATCTTTTGTCTTTGGAGAGATTCTTAGGTAGAGTTTTGAAAAGAAATGTGCCTTCTGCAAACAAAGTAAGTTTGCCTATTTTATGAAAGTCAATATTTCAGATGTATTTGCCAATAGACCCCAGGGCACTGTTTAGCAGAGTTGCAGTTCATCTCATGGAAGTTTTGCACCCCATTGCTTCCAATGAATCAGAAACATCTGATGTTCCCCACTGGTTAGCAGATTTCTGTATTGAGATTCTGTTCTGCTGCTTCATAGAAGTACTTACCTTTTTATCCAGTGAGCCCTACTCAGGGGAAATTCTTTTTATGTTGCATTCCAGGGCCATCCTGTAGTAATGTTTATGTTAACTTCACCATGTCCTTGCTGTTAAATGTATTGCCTGGTTGGAAGAAATGGGATAAAAGAGTTATTTAAAATCTCTCCATCATATTTTTTTCTAAGTAAAAGTTTTCTGACAGATTAATAAAATTGTGTTTATGTCTGTATTTAACTATTGAAGTAACTATGTACTTGGTGAGATAGCTCTTTTAAAAATATTGAGTTATAAGGCACTTTGTACTATGTGGAGATTTTCACGCTACATTTTTTAAATTTAGGTTTTAGAACTCTGATGTTGTAATCCATATGTAGAAAAATTATACATTTTCCATTTATGCAAAGAGAAGGTATACAACAAACCTTAAAATAGGATTACAGTTAGCTATACACTGAGCTAAACACAACACACTATTTTAATAAGCTCATCTTCATATGCTAAAGTACCTGTGTTCATGCCAAACTTTTATAAGAAAAAAGACATGTTCTTTGGCATCACATTTTTAGACACAATTTAGGTGGCCTAAGTTGGACTAAGTTTGTTTTTGTTTTTTTTCTCATGGAAGTTTAGTATTATGTTAGGAAAAAGACCAACTTGGGCACAATAATTTTATAATTTGCTTAGTTACTAGCACACAGGAGGTAGATCTCCAAGGCAAAATGATTGAATATATGTTCAAATACTTATCAATTTTGATAGTGCTTTGCTTGATTTTACTGAGATATTCTATCATTATTTAGGATGGGAAAAATAAGGGTAATTGAGTTGATGTTTCTTGTTATCAGAAATGGGGCTACGATATATATTCTGACTTAGATACACCTTAATAGATTTGCTGGCCCAGAGAATGTGTGAACTATTTTATTTGGTACACAAATAATTCATCTCGATGACTATACAAGAGCTTGAAAGAATCTTTAATACAGACTGCTAAAATGTCATATTATACTCAACTTCAATCCAAAAGCAGAAGTGTTAACCTAAGGACTGATCATGAATATAAGATTCATTTAGAAATAGGAATGATACAATATAGTGGGCAGAAGTATAGCTTCAGAATAAAAGAAAAAGGCAACACACTCCAGTATTCTTGCCTGGAGAATCCCATGGACAGAGGAGCCTGGTTGGCTATAGTCCATGGGGTCGCAAAGATTCGGACATGACTGAGCAAGTAACACACACGTATGTGTGTGTGTGTGTATGTATACACACATACAAATCAACATCAAAATATTTATGGTTTTAAAGTTTTAAAAATTAGCCTTTTGCCCATTTTTAAAAAGTAAAATCTACAAATAGATATCTATATTTTTTAATTTGTTACTGTTTTTTCATTGCTGTCATGTCTGACTCTTTTGTGACTCCATGGACTTTAGCCCACCAGGCTCCTCTGTCCACAGGATTTTTCAGGCAAGATTACTAGAATGGGTTGTCATTTCCTCCTCCAAGGGACCTTCCAGACCCAGGGATCAAACCCACATCTCCACTTCTGAACTGCAGGCGGATTCTTTACCTCTGAGCCACCAGGGAAATTCTTTTAATTTCCATGTCCTGCTAGTGAACTTCACCATGTCCTTGCTGTTAATGTATTGCCTGGAAATGGGATAAAGAAAAGTTAGTATTCTGATAGCAATCCAGCTGTTCTGCCCCACCTCGCTAGAGACAGGGTCATCCAGGTCTTGAGGGGAACTGAGTGTGATAAAAATTCAATTCCTTTCAGAGTCATACTGAGGGAAATAGCAGCTATTTTAAAAGCTCATCTTCAGTTTGAAGTAAATAATTAATAGAAAAAAACATGTTGGATTTTTAGACAAAGGATGCCTAAAGGATATTTTATCCTCTGAAACCTCTTGAGAGTTAGAAAGGTGGTCTGGCAAGGGGGCCCAGAGGCTTTGTGACTTGTCTTACTGGGACATGAGAGTTGCTGAAGCTATGGGCACTCCCGTGGTATCTTAGTCTTTAATGCTAAGAAAAGTTCAACCTAACTTCAATCCAGTTTCTGCCCAGCCAATAATACGGAGGGAAAGAGGCAGACCACTGTCAGTTCTGCATGTGCCTGCCTGCCCCCACTCTCCAGCCTTCGTGGGCTCAGGACACTGTCAGCTAACCTGGTACTACCTGCAGGTCCAGGATTCTGGATGGAAGATGATGTTATCTGAGTGGTGGAGCACCCTAGGTCCTGGCAGCCCTCTTCCTCCCCTAGGAGATGCCAACGCCATCAAGAGTTCTAAGGCAGGAGAGTGGAACTAGGTATTTTAGAACATACAAAAAGACTACAGAAAAATCATGTACTATAAATATGTGTGATGTTATCATTTATAAATTTCTCAAAACCTATACAATCTGGCATGGTTTCACCATGTTTTCTTCCTTAGATACAGACTGGCCATCATCTAGTAACATAGCAGCATCATTTAGACACACACAAGGCTTTGTTGGAGGGCATGGTCTCCATCTGTGCTTTTCCCTATCTCTGAGTGCTGTACTGTTTATATGTGTTAACATTCAAAGTCTACACATTACATCTACAATTTGCAACACTGTACATTTTATCTTGGTACACATTTACCTACCAGGTAAATTATTTGAGTATCATACCTAAGAATCCCACATATATTTTTATTAATTTTAATATTATGCCTTCAACTTTCTTTGAGAGTCATTGTATAAAATGTCTTACAGAATATTTCAGAAATATTTCTGAGTGTAATCTTTCTAAATATACCTACCTCCTGACTAAATATTCATCCAAGAACTTTCTTTTGAAATTCAATGCTAAAAAAGTGGTCTTTCTGTGAAAACATTCCTACTTTCTGTCAAGATAAATGTTACTGTTGGTGGTGGTGGTGTTCTATCTCCCTTTGAAAGCAAAGAAATCCATATATATGAATTATCTTTTTCTTCCTAATCTTTTGATGCTGTTCTTCTTTAAACTTGAATATGATTTTCTAACTTGATGTCATTTTATGACTTTATCATGCAACATAAAAGCAACTCCTTAAGTTTGTGCAGATAGATTAAAAAAAAACAGTTTTTCACTTATTTTTGTGGGATTAAAGAACACACACTTAAATTTGTTTGGAGTTCTATCATTTTACATGATTATGCTCAAAATAACAGTTTATCAGATTGTATTGCAATGTATTATATAGTGCCAACAAAAAAGAACAATAATTTAATTCTGATCAAATCTGAAAAAATGATTGTATTAAACGCAGACTAAAATTTGTGAATTGTCTTTAAGAAATAACTTGAGAATTAATAAAAATATTAACAAAATATTGTAGATTCAGTTGCTCACACAAAGAAAAAGATGAGTAAAAATTTAATTTAACTTTTATTTTATTGAAACCTTTTAATCCTCAATACAGTAATTTTAATTTGCATCATTATATTCTAAATTTACTAATTTTAGGTATAGTTAAAAACAGGGCAATGATAAGAATAGTCTCATTAATCATGATAAAAGACCTGAACATATTAAAAACCCTTTCAACGTTATTCTTGTGTCTATTAATTGACTCAAGAGAAAATCATTTATGACCTCTTAATTTAACACAATGACTTCCCAGAGTTTGCTAATAGATAAATGATATAACCTTTCAATTAACTGAATACATTTTCAGGAATGTAAATAAAATCCTTTACTGAACTTTAGTAATCTTGATTTTTTTTTTTTAATACCACAGTCATTTTAAAGAGGTTGGAAATGGCTGTTTCCTCTTATGGGTTGATAGTTTAACCATTCATTAAGTCGGAAGTGTTTAATGTGTACCTACTATGTGCCCAGAACTCTTCTAGATGCTGGGGATTCAGCACTCAGTTAGAGAAACCACCACCAGTTTAGATTATGAGGGAGTAATCAGAGGACATTCCCCTCAATTTGGCACCACTGATGAATTAGGAACTCCCAAGAAACGGTTCCCAATTGTTTTGGTCAAAGAAGTTGTATTTCCCAAAGTGATGTGCTTTCTCTGGGCATCCTAGAGCTATCCTAGGATCAGCTGCAGCCTCTGTTGCAACTGCATCAGTATTCACTGTAAGAAAATCATCCTGTGCTTAATCCCATTCTTGCTTCTCTCACCTTGCTTTAGATATATACCTGAAAGTCCAAAACACATCCCACAGGCAAATATCTACCTCAGAGTCTAATACCTAGGAAGCTAATTTAAAATGAAGTAAACTTTGCACTGGGTGAAGATGCTGTGTAGACTTATTGAGGACTATTAAATACTGGGTCTGGGTTAACCTGGATAACAGATCATGCAAAATGCAGATTAATCTTAATACCACTAAAAGGAGTACAATAAATTCTATTAATGCAAATGGGTCTCTAAATCCTGGATCTCATCAGTGGTGGAAAGGTGAGAAAGATGTTTTCTTTATGGAGCATCACTGACCTATATAATAAACTCCTATTTACAGTAGACTTAGTGGCTTTGGCTGTTTCATACCACTGACTCATATGAGCTTTGTGTCCACTAAAATGTTGCAATTTTTTAGTGAACAATTAGTCATCCAAAAAACAACAAACAGCACAAAATAAAAGCTACATATATTGACATTCATAAGCAATGTATTAGTGTATTTCAGAAATCAAATCCATGTGAACTGACATTTTCACCATAAAGAGGACAGTTTAAAAGTATCTCACATCATGTATCGATTTTCTAATGCTATGTAACATATTACTAAAATTTTAGAAGCTTAAAACAATACCCACTTATTGGCTCACATTTCTGTAGATCAGAATTCCTGATGGTCTTGAGTGGGTTCTCTTTGGTAGGGTTACAAAAGTTCGAAGTTACTTGTCAGTCAGAAATAATTCCTATCTGGGAACTGTGTGGAAGAATTCACTTCTAAGCACATTCAAGTCGTTGACCAAATTCAGCACCTGGAAGTGTAGGACTAAGGTCCCCATTTCTTTCTTACTGTCAGCCAGGGACTGTCCTTATCATTTAGAAGATGCCTGCTTTTCTTGGCATTTGGTCCCCTCTATCTGCTAAGCCAGATATGGAATGTCTGTGTGACATATTATTATGGCCTTAAAAGTTATAGTAATGGGTAACATTCAGTGAATAATTTATATGCACCTAGCAATCTGCTAATTATTTTGCATAAATTATATCTAATCTTTGTTACACTTCTGCAAAGTAGACATTTTATGTGTGTGCTCAGTCATTCAGTTGTGTCTGAGTCTTTGCAACCCCCCGGACTGTATGTAGCCCACCTGGCTCCTCCGTCCATGGGATTCTCCAGGCAAGAATACTGGAGTGGGTTGCCATTGTCTTCTCCAGGGGAACTTCCTGACCCAGGGGTTGGACCCATGTCTCTTGTGTCTCCTGCATTATCAGCCCTAATTCATACCTGGAAAAAAATGAAGCTGAGAGTAGTTAAGGAACTTGTCCAAAGTCACAGAGAAAAAGAGATAGAACCCACTGATTACAAAGCATGTTTTTTTCCACAATGCTTTTTGCTAGGGCCTTTGTAAAGTAGCTAAGTGCTCAATCTCTGCAAGCAGAATGCCCGGATTTATTCATGGCTCCACCACTCTGTGGCCCTTGTATTTGGGCAAATAAATTACATCAGGCTGCTTTAAACTCTGCAGGTCTTTGACGTGGAGTGGTAGCATCTTCAGTCATAATCCTAGGTTCTAGCACTAGTTAGCTACTTTGTAGCTAATTAACATTAAGTAGGAACTTAATCTAAAATGCAGTTTCATCTTCAATTTAAAAATAATTTTATAAAATGCTCCATAAATGTAAGTTATGATGATGATGATGATGCAATGACAGTCTCTCATTCTGCAATACCTGTGTAATCTAGAATTGATCAGTTCTATTCTTAGGAAACCATTCTAACAAGAAACAGAATTTTTCTTGTATTAAAACACTTTGATGAAGTTTCAAATAATACAGTCTTTGAGTACTTACAAATTCTGAACATCTGACTTATTTTCGCGTTATCTTTTTCTGCAAGCTTATTTATGTGAGGAAAATTGATGATGATAAGATTCCAAAGCAACCTGTGTATGAAGAATTGAAGAAAACTAGTTGTGCACCAGATGGTCATGAGAACTCCTTCAAGGGCATGTTTGAAGCATGATTTGAATCAATATGATAGAGTTGTCAATATTAGAGAACCCAGACTTAAGAGCTCATGCAGCAATGTATGGAGAAGCGTCTCAGCCAGAACAAAATGCTCTTAGGTGGCAAAGAGACAGAACTATCAACAACAAACTGTGCAAGTGGCAGCCAGTCATTAAAGCTGAGATAGTTTATATGTATAATCAATGTTGTGGAAACTTCAGTTTATTCATTAGGCCATTTGAATTTCTAGCCCAGGTTTTTGCATTGGGTGCAATTTGGCGGCATTAAAGGAAATATGTATCCTTCATTCACTGTTTCAAAAAGAAAAAAAAAAAAAACTTTAAGTCACTGGGTATGTCCCTGTTATTCCTCTGAATTCCTCAAATGCAGGGAGGCTATTGTGTTTGTGTTGTTTTAATACTTAACATGTGTAAAAATCCTTACTAATTACTGTACAAGTAAAAAGTAATATGAAATATTTCTGAAATTTATTCTCTCACTCAATCATATTTTTTGAGCAACTACCATGTGCCAGACTGTGGAGATAAAATAACAGACAAGACACATATAGCATTTTCTTTATTGCTTTAAAAGGATGACTTAAAAACGACAGGCAATTACACAAATATATGGATAATGCTGTGTCAAAGTAAAGCATGTGCTGTGCTTAGTCGCTCAGTCGTGTCTGACTTTTTGTGACCCCATGGACGGCAGCCCGCCAGGCTTCTCTGTCCATGGGGATTCGTCAAGCAAGAATACTGGAGTGGGTTGCCATGTCCTCTTCCAGGGGAATTTCCCAACCCAGGAATCGAATGCAGGTCTCCTGAAACGCAGGTGGATTCTTTACCATCTGAGCCACATGGGAAGTCCAAGAATACCAGAATGGGTAGCCTATCCATTCAGTGGATCTTCCCGACCCAGGAATCAAACTGGGATGTCCTACACTGCAGGCGGATTCTTTACCAGCTGAGCTACCAGGGAAGCCCAAAGTAAAGCATAACATAGAGCAAATTCTGGAAGAATTGAATCCAGTCTACATAGTGTCTGGGTGTTCTACCAGAAAATATCTCTCTTCCTTAGCTAGAAATCTCCCAAAACTGCTTTATTCCTTTATTCAGAGTTTCTCAAACTGTAGTTATAATTCCCTTTAGAAAGAAATAACAATATTATTTAAATATGCCCAGTCATAAAGCTTAGAACAAAGTTCCTGGGGTTTCAGTTATTTTGCCACTTTAAAATAAAGCATATTGGGACTTCCCTGGTGGTCCGATGGCTGAGACTCATGCTTTACTTGTTGAAATCTAATAATTACTCAATATTTTAGTTGTCTTTCCAGTTGAAGGTGATGAAGAAATAACAATGGGAGAAAAGAAACAGAACAGTAAAAAATAAGCAGCAACCAAAAAAAAGGCAACAACCAAAAAAAAAAAGGCCAGGGGCCTCCTGAGGTCAATAGGAGATACAATGAACTTAAACAGTTTTACTCTCACCCTTACGTCAAGAACAAAGCTGGAAAAACAGAAAATTGACTTATCCTGAACTCATCAGAAAACTGACTTTGCAGGGCAAGCAGCTAACCTGAAAACTGTAGGGAGATAGACCTGCATTGAGAAACAGGATTCCTTATTTTCTTACCTAGGACAAATGCTGCCAAATGCCACCTAAACAGGAAAGAAGATTCAATTTATTTAAAAAATGATAAAAGACAAGTGTAAGATAGAGTAAAGGTGAGAAGCCCCTTCAGATTTCAGAGATGGGAGGAGGGTTGCGCCTTCCTACATGGTTTCCTTCCAAGAAATCCAGGATGAACTCACAGGGAAGATCTGGGAGAATCTCAGAAATCTTTGCTGCGGTGCTGGCTGAGGAAGAAGAGCAGCCACTATACAAACTCCCTCAGCACTGCTTCTTCTATTTCTCCTATAGAACAAAAGTCTTCATCAACCAAACATCTAAGTAAAAAAAAAAAACCTATTATGTAAAGTCTCCTCTAGAAAATACAAAAGGCAGGAATGGTGCCCAACTGATTTATGAGACTAGTATTACCCTAATGCCAAAACCAGAAAAAAACTTTATAAGATATTATAAGAGAACTACAAGCCAACTGTGCAGTAGATAAACCTGGCAGATACCATCTTAATCCAACCCAAGGGTCAAGGCTAAGTGGAACAGGTCCTTGATGCCAGGATGAGGTCATGTATCCACTGGTATGATGCAACTAAAGATCACTTTCCGTCTGTAATATTCTTCCCCCCAAATCTGTAATCCCACAATAATTATCAGAAAACATTAGAACAAAAGCTAGCTTTGGTTCTACAAAATTCTTGAGCAATACCCTTGAAAAATGCAAAAGTCAGTTAAAAAAAAAGTAGAAGGGAAAGATGGAAAACCTGTCACAAATTTGATAGGACACCTGATGACTAAATGCAACCTTTTAACAAGCATTTGAAATTTTAATAAGTCTGTACTGCACTTTACTGAGGCTTCCCAGGTGGTTCAGTGGGTAAATGCAGGAGATGAAGAAGACATGGGTTCAATCCCTGGGTCAGGAAGATCCCTTAGGGCAGGGCATGACAACCCCCTCCAATATTCTTGCCTGGAAAATCCCATAGACAGAGGAGGCTGGCAGGCTACAGTCCATAGGGTTGCAGAGTCAGACATGACTGAAGTGACTGAGCATGCAAACATGAACTCTACTAGTACTGCACCATTTTTTATGCCTTAATTTTGATACATGTGCCATGGTTATATCAATATGAAGTATTAACATTAGGAGGAGTTGGGTGAGAGGTATACAGGAAACTATCTGTGGTATCTTTGCAACTCTATAATCTATTCAATACAGAAAAGTAACAATACAAAAAAATGAGCTTTACTCATACTTCCACACACATCAAAATTTGAAACAATCAATTATAAGACTTTTACATGACAAAGGGGGATAAGAAATTATTACTAGAATTAAACCCTCACATATGGGAACTTGTGTCAATTCAGCACCTCAGGTAACAGACCCTGGGATAAACTTAGGCATTCAGAAAGGTTATTGTACTTAATGTCTGCAAGGGGGAAAAAAAGGAAAGGAAGTCGTTTTGCACAGGAAAAATCTTTAGAATACAATGAGGATCTGAAACCTATTAAATGAAAGATAGAAGAAAACAAGATGGGCAGATAGATTAGTACACAGATCCAACAACTGTTTGCCACCATGATGATAAGTTCTGAAAAAGACATTGCCCAATAAAGGAGTTGTGCAATGGACAATAGGGGTCAACCTTTGCAGCCTCGCTACGTTCACTCATCGGCTGGGTACTGAGAAGAAAGCGTGTGATCTCAGCTCAAATGCTGGGTCAGAAATTAAAGGTGCTACAATTGTAGACTGCCAGCTTCTTGGCTATTTTCACAGCTGAATGCAATTTCTTTTCTGAAAGGACATCCGAGCAGAGCAACTGAAGAAGAGTCAGGGTAGAACTATTTGATGACTGTTTGGAGAAATAATCATATAGCTGCATATAGACATCCATATGGAGATATTACAGATATTTGAAAAAATAATTTTATTTCACGTTAATTTGCCCTTTACATATGATAATGTTTAATAATTTTCTTCTAAATGCCTATAAATGGTATGAATAAAAAACTTTGATAAATAAAATATATAATATAATACATATAGTATAAAATTTTGTGAAAAAGTGGAAATAAAATCTTACTTTACTGAAACAAGAAAAATATTAAATTGCTAATGTTAAAAATGTTGTACGTGATGATGGATATTATTTTGGATTCATTATATACATTTAAATTAATTGTGTAACCATTTTACATAGTAGACCAAAAATACAATGTGCTGGAAATCATATTATGTTCAACTTTTTAACTTTACATGGAAAAACTATGATAGTTTGAAAATGTACAAAGTATCATTTATTCTTCAAAATCCATTCAAAGGTCACAGAAGCAAAAAACATTGATGATTTCTGGCAAATAGTTTTATAATTCCAGTAAAAGAAAATGTTGGTAACAAATCAAAATATGCTATCTCTGGAAAAAATTAGCTTATTCTATTCCATAAAAGCTTTGATAACTTATCACTGTTGACAAATACGTGTTTTTGATTCAAGTATACAATTCCATTTAAATAAATAGAAAAATGTCATGAACTGAATTCTCTCACCATTACTAGTATGCTCACAGATTTCACACATTGTATTTGTACATTACCTATCCACCCATCCATCCATCCATCCATTTTCAACAGAAGACCACAGGTATTTTTTCTGATCTGCTGCTGCTGCTGCTAAGTCGCTTCAGTCGTGTCCGACTCTGTGCGACCCCATAGGCGGCAGCTCACCAGGCTCCGCCGTCCCTGGGATTCTCCAGGCAAGAACACTGGAGTGGGTTGCCATTTCCTTCTCCAGTGCATGAAAGGGAAAAGTGGAAGTGAAATTGCTCAGTCATGTCCGACTCTTAGCGACCTCTTGGACTGTAGCCTGCCAGGCTCCTCCGTCCATGGGATTTTCCAGGCAAGAGTACTGGAGTGGATGTCATTGCCTTCTCCTTTCTGATCTGAGAAATATCTAATTCAAAATGTTGGACTGAATATTGGGCATTAATTTTTTTCCTAATCAAATTTGTGCTAGTGTGAAGAGAATCACTAGCATATATGTGCTTATATAGAAACTTGAATCCTACTCTTTTCCTGAATTCTTTGTAAATTTACTTGTATAGTTTGATTTAATGAGAAACATTAAATAAGTATGTGTACCTTGTAAGTATCCTAGGTGACTTACAGTAAAATCCAATTCCAAGAAACCTTATAAAAGCATTAGTGCCAGAAGAGGATACAAGTTAAGTTGCAAGTGACCAGATAAAACTTTTTCTAAATTAATAAACATTTACTTCTACTGGAAGCTACTAGAAATGATTTTAACTATTACAAATTTTCAAATTTTCCATATTTCAAATTTTAATTTTTTAAACTCTGTTCAGCATATCATGAGATAAATTAAATATTATATATTTTGTATTGAATTAATAAATAATGAAATGATACTGAACTTTTAAAATAAGTAAGATATAAGAAGGGTAGCAAATTAATTTAAAAACTGTTTGTGGCCAGCTAGAAACAATTAAGTAATTGATAGCTAAAAAGGAAAAAAAAAAAAAACACAGCATTACTAACTTTGTCAGTTTATAAGGAAAATCATGAGTTTTGTATTAAGGTCCAAATTACAGGCAGAGTCAATCAATATATGTGGCAATTTTTCCTCTATTGGATTTTAGAGTAAAAGCTTAAAAGCATTCTGAACCCCAAAAATTAGCATTAATTATTTATCTGGTAAATTGATGTGCTCTCCTAAATTTAAAAATAAAGACTTTCTTGAAGAACAAGAATAAGGTACTCTAAATAAATGCTCACAAATATAGCAAGCTGTCAAGACTCACACAGAAGCAAGTAAAGCTATAAATGATAATGATGATAGAGAAAGCATAATTGCATTTCTGAGGCTAATAAAATATGACAAACCATAAGAAGTCCTGGCAGCACATAAAAAGAGAGAGAAGTCAGACAAGACCATCTGATGAAAATAATGTTCATTTCCTCCTGTTGTTTTGTATATTGACTATTTTCAAACTTTAGGGCATGAATCTCTAAGTTCAGTCTATATTTTGTGTGATACAAAATTTGGACTGTGTTATATTAAAAGTAAAATTTAAACAAGATTATTTTATATAGTGGCAAATTGAATCAAACCAATTAGCAAAAATAAGGAATTCTGTTGTTTGAAATAATCTGCCTACTGATACAGATAAAAATGCTATTAGGAAATAACAATATATTTGAATACATTAACATTTCTCCTTGGAAGCTCTAACATTTTTGTCAAAATAGGTTGTGATTTTATTTTGAAAGAACATGAGGTTGAGATTTTGCTTCTGATATATTTATGTATAATTTTTTAAGGGAAATAATATGAAATGTATTACAGTCACTTAAGGTAATTTAAAGCAATATCATTTTCTACATTAAGAAAATCACAGTTTATTTTACTTCTAGATATTATTGACTATAGAAAAAGCCAAATTGCATTTTACCCCATTACATTTTGAGGTTTCTGATGGTATATTATGTACTCTCTTTAAAAAATATTTATTTACTTATTTGGCTGCACCAGGTCTTCTAGTTGGGCACATGGGATCTTTGATCATTGTTGTAGCATGTGGGATCTATTAATTGTGGCATGCGGGATCCAGTTCCCTGACCAGGGATCGATTTTGTACCTCCTTCATTGGGAGCTGAGTCTTAGCCACTGAACCACCAGGGAAGTCCCTACTTTTTGTATTCTTAATCGCTAGCCAAGAACTTGGCATATTGTCCATTTTGCAGGTCAATGAACACCAAGTTCATAATGGCAAACTCATGTTTCATGGTCCACTGATATGTTGTGTCATTTAATATGTATAGAGTCTGAAACCCATCTAAGTCACTATTTCTCAAAAGAACAGTAATTTGCTAAATAAGAGTTTACATCAAAAGCCAAGAATCTCCTTTTATGATATTCTGCCCAAGGAAAATTCCAAATTGCCATAAATGCTGCAGGTGTATTAACTTAAAAATGACCCACATGAATCAAGCAGAACAGCTTATTCTGCCACCAATTAAAATTAAGAGCCTTCTCTTGCTCCAGGAAACACTGGATTATGGTAACTATATAGTATGATTGAGAAAATGCACAAAATCTTTGGATATAACCATTGCCTCCAAAAGTCAAGATTACCTTAAAGCCACTGTGAAAAAATAACTGCAAGTTAGTAAATAGTAGCAAATTAGTGAGATCCAACTTTTGTCAGAACAAGAGGATTTTCTGATTATTAAAATCAAGTTGATATTTGGTACCATTTAATCTCTGTTCCATAATTTCCTGATCTGTAAAATAAGGCTACTATTATCTAAATCATAGTTGTTATGAAAATCATGTGTCATCTGCTAAGGACTCTAAGTTAATGATAAGCTGCACATCTGATGTTTGGACCCAGAGACTTCATAATCAATTAGACCATCTTTGCCTGAGATCTCTAGAACACAACTTGTAGTAAAGCTAATTTGTAGATACTTTATTGGACAGAATGATCCCATCACAAAAAGAATTAAGAAAAATATAGAATAAGGTGGTGTGTCATCATGCTGACCATAGTTTCTTAAAACAAACAAAACAAACATGAACAAAGCCATTTGCTTAGGCATTCATTAATTCTTCTATTCCTATAGAACCACTGTGCCTCTAAACAATCTGACGGCAAGAAGGAGGAAGCATGAGAAAGAAATTTATCCCCTAGCACATATTGACATTTTGTTTGTTTGTTTTTAAAATAGCAATCAATACTATGCATTTAGTCATTGTTTTCTGAGGTGTGAGAATTGCCCTCTCCTGATTTAGGTCCACTGGGCTTTGTGGGCATTCACTTGCGTAACTGTATTGCTCCTCTGAGATGTGACATAATTTCTGATCCTAAAGCAGTTTGGTCCTTGGGGCTAGATGGACTGGAGTAACTCGATTGTTGAAGCTCTGGCTATGTTCTGCTAAGTAGAACAGAGAGACCTCTCCTCACCCCAGAGTATTCTAAGAGAGTGAGTGAGGACCAGAAATTAAATCGTGATGGCAGCAGGGGATGATTTTTATTGACCAACATGAGCAAACTAGAGGAGCCAAATTAATCAAGGGAGAATCATGACTCAGATCAGTGTATCCCTGGCAACACTCAGATCAATTAACATCCTTTTTATAGATTTTGGCTCTCTTCTAAGGATCTATTAATGATATGTACACACGCATTCTGTGATAGGATAAGTGAAAATCTGACCCTTCAGAGGTGGCCAGTTGCAATTTTTAAAAACGTTAAAGTGAGATAACAGCTGAACCTATGGCTAACTGCTGAAAGTAATCCTAAAAGCTGTAATTGATATTCATCATTTCTTGACTCAGTCATACATTTAGAGCTTACTGAACCAAAGTAACATGTCAGATGATTTTGTGTGCTTGCATATAGGCACTGAGCCTTTGAAGCTGTGCTGTTCTGAGGCAAAGAATGCTGCAATTCACTATTCAAAATTAGAATGTAACATACAGTGTAAAGACACTTCCCCCTGAAACTCCTCAGCTTTGTATATACTCTCTCCCTGTCCATTATGTAGTAGCTATTCTAGCTTTTCATGGAAGTCATGGTCAGTGTCTGTGTAGGCACACTGATGGATCCACTGGCATTTGGAATCTGAAGTTACAAGTTTAGAATCACAGCTTTCCATCCACATCAGTAAAGTCTTAACTTTGTCCATGGACAGAAATGCCCTGCACTTCTCGAGAGATCAAAAAATATAAAATGCCAAGATCTTAGGTTTCTAAGATGCAACATAAAATGTTCATAAGTGGGTCCTTAAGCAGAATGGTAAAAGGAACAAAGCTTTCTTAGGTCTCTTGATTTCCGAACCCTGTTTATTGTGGCATTTGAGACTCAGTACTATATATTAACGGAATATTCAGGATATACCTGTAGTTTGAAGAGCAGAATATGAATCTTTCAAGGTTTGTTTTTTTTTTTCCTTTAATGGGCCATTATACAGCCCTAGGTTTAATATGCATGCTGCTTTCTTGTAATGTGATTGATGGTAAGATCACTGACCCACATAACTAGGATCCCATTATTTTATGGTAAAATGAATCTCATCTTTTATGGTAAAATGAGTCTCTTGATCTGAATAATGCATTCTGTAAACTCTCAGACTTTGTTACTTAAGAAGCTACTTATTTGGGGAAATAGTTCCATGCTTAAGATTCAGGCAAAGTACTGCTGATAGATTCAGCATCTACTAGTGGTACCTGTAAATAAGCCAGAGTAAGATGGAGACTGTGGAAAATCAATTGCGGAAAGACAATGTATTGCCATCACTCCCGCCATTATGGACAACCTCATTCATTTGCCTATCATGCATATATAGACTGGGTCACCTCACTAGGCCATACCGTCCACCTGGTAAAATTCCCTACATGATGGTATCTGGTGGACATTAATGCGAGACAGTAAAATCATAAACCCTTTTCCATCTCACTGTTCCACTCCCATTTCCTCCCAAGTCTCTTACCCCCAGTGCTCCAGCATCATACTATCTAAGTCCCACGCTATCCAGGATAAGCCATTAGTTCCCTCACTAGGACAATATCGATGGAAAACCATTCATCAAGCTACTTCTCCCTCTGATTTGCATGAAACAATGAAGTATATTGCTCACAGCTCTGGCCATTGAGAATTTTTTTTTGTTTTCTTTTACCACAGTTTTTCAGTACTTTCACTGAACAGAATGAATTGCAACTGCTTTCCATTTTGTGCTACTACCATTATAGTTGAGGATCTGGATGTGAACTAGGTTTAAGTCTTTCCTTCACTTCCTCAGTGGATCATATATATGTCTTATATATGCCATAGAACATTGGAGGAGAGTTGAAGGGCAGGTCTTGATACAAAAGAAATAAGTAACTTGAGAGTGTGAGTCTCATTTTTCTACATCTGCTTAAAGCTGTCTCACATGTACCACTTCTATGCTACAGTGGATTTTCAGTGTGCTTGCCTAAAATTATGGATCAGTGGATTCAATAACACTCAGTGCCTAGCTGGGAAGCTATGGTTACACAGTCAGTAGGTGCTCTATGATCAAGCACACAATCTACAAAGTCCCAGTGACATCCTATGAGCTATTTCTAAAGAGGGCATTTATTTGTTTTCTGTAAGAGAGCATGGTCTTGCTGCGGCCCCTAGGAACCTGAGAAGCGATCCTCTCAATGAACTATGACACAAAATCCCCACAGCTTACATGTCAACAGCATATACCTGTATGGCTTTGGTTCTTCTGGGTCCATGGTCCTAAAGTAAAACAGCAGATTCTGTAGCCTGTTCTTGCTGCTGATAATTCTTTTCCTCTGGGTCACATTCTGAGCCAGCAGAAATTCTAGTCACTAATTAAACAGGTGAGGATAATAGCCTCATGAATGAAATATACTGACTGAAAAATCAAGTATCTGTTTCTCAATGTTACAAGCCAATTTATTGGGAGTATAAGGAGTTATACTTTAGTGAGGCTATCTAGAGTATCCAAAATTCTGTACCCATAACAAGTTCACTGATTTTTAGTCCTTTTAAACTTCTTCAAGATCATCTTGACAGTCTGGCAAGCATGTGTTTACTAGAGAATTTAGGGCTCTTGCCTCTTCCTATTCATCAGATTAAAAAATCACAATATCTTTAGCACAGTATAGCAGTATTATCAAGGACCCTACAGAATATATTATGTCCAAGAGCAAAAGAACTTTTACAGACCCCTGCAGCAGGACACTGAAGATACATGGCTGAATCTGCCTTGTAAAGATGAATTTTTTTTATCCTCCTTGTTGGAGTGTTAGCAGCAAAAAAACAGTCACTAAACTAAAAGCTACATACAAAATATTAGAGGCTGTATTGATCTGTTCCAGATAAAATATAACACCTGGCACTTTGGTCTGTACAATGACTAAGGTTGTGGTACTTTTCTGCTTTCCATACAGGTTCAGGTAGTGAATTACAAGGAACAGTGATGGATACAAGTCTCTCTGCCTCTTTAAAATCCTTAATGTTGGTGTTTTCTGTTTAAATTTTCTAGGATATTGTTTTGCTTTGGATATAGTATCATGACCAGAGGATTGGTAGTTTCAAGGACATCCTTTAGGGCCTCTTAGCACAAAGGTCCAATGTGGGACCAATGGGAGGCTTCTTTAAGCTAAGTATATCTATCCTGAATATCTACTTGGAAACTGTAAAATAAACAGAGTATCCAGTGACACATTAGACATGCTATGGATAAGCATAATCCAAAACCATTTATTACTTGGCGTTCATATGTTAGTCAATCCAGAAGATTACTTTAGCATTTCATGTAACTTGGTTTCCATGTTAGGTCAGACATTATATCTGAAAATAATTTTTAAATTTCTAGAAATTTTTCTTTCTCTGGTGCATGGTTGCATTGGCATATTACAGAAGCCACACTTGAAGGAGAATCAGGGGCATATATAGTGGCACTGACAGAGCCTTTCTCAACAGACCTCTCCCCACTTCAATCAGTGGAAGATGACTTAGGTTGGGAAGCTGTATTTACCAGCAAGGTGGCTTGGACCAGCCTTCACACCTTCCATCTTACCCCTTAGAATACTGTTTCTTATTAAACGCTTTTAGGACAAAGCATGCTGATTGCCACTCCTGACTTGATAGCCATTATGGAAATACTTGCTTACCTTCAATAGTTCTGTGCTGCTCTCCAGATTTCAACATTCCAAAACCCCATAATTCTCATCAACATTAAAGATTCATGCAGTATCTCATAGGGTTAGTTAAAACTTAGATAATCAACATGTAACTTCTCAAAGATGATGTATCATACCACACTTTACTGTGCATTCCATAATATTTTAATGAAGAGAATACCTTCTTGTTTCTCCCAGAAAACACAGATTAGTGGTAAGCATCTGTTATGGAATGAAATGTGTCTCCAAAATTCATATCTTAAAGTCAATGTTTAATATCTCAGAATGTGACTGTAACCAGAAACAAGATCTTTAAAGAAACAATTAAGTTAAATGAAGTGATTAGGGTAGGGCTCAGATGGTAAAGAATCTTCAATGTGGGAGACACAGGTTCAATCCCTGGGTTGGGAAGATCTCTTGGAGAAGGAAATGGCAACCCATTCCAGTATTCTTGCCTGGTGAATCCCATGGACAGAGGAGTCTGGTGGGCTACAGTCCATGGGGATCTCAAAGAGTCAGACACAACTGAGCCACTAACACTTTCACACATTTCTAATCCAGTATGCTTGGTTTCCTCATAAAAAAAGGAAATTTAGCCACTATTACAGAGGGAAAGCCAGGTAAAAAGACAGGGAGAACATGGTTATGTACAAACCAAGCAAAGAGGCCTTAGAAGAAATTGAGGCTGCCAACCCCTTGATCTAGGGTATCTAGTCTCCAGAAATGTGAGAAAATGAACTTCTGCTGTGTAAGCCACCAGGTTTTTGGTACTTTGTTATGGCAACACTAAACTAATTAATAGCCATATTTTAGTTAGAGATCTACTCTAAGAGATCTACATAAATTTCATCTATATACATTTGAGTACCAATATCTAATCACTGAAATTTCAGAATCATATACCCAAATGTAAACTCAGTATTTACATTTGAAGGTTTACACTTTTTAAAAATTAGCGTATGAAAATTGAGCTCTTTATATATTATGAAAATGACAAAATTATATAATCTCATTCTAAATTGTTAACAAATCAGTCTTTCCAGTTGTTCAGGCAAAAATTGCTATCAAATTTGACTACACTCAGTTCAATTCAGTTCAGCCGCTCAGTCATGTCCAACTCTTTGTGACCCCATGGACTGCAGCACACCAGGCCTCCCTGTCCATCACCAACTCCTGGAGTTTACTCAAACTCATGTCCATTGAATCAGTGATGCCATCCAACCATCTCATCCTCTGTCGTCCCCTCCTCCTCCTGCCTTCAATCTTTCCCAGCATCAGCGTCTTTTCAAATGAGTCAGTTTTCGCATCAGGCAGCCAAAGTATTGGAGTTTCAGCTTCAGTATCAGTCCTTCTAATGAATATTCAGGACTGATTTCCTTTAGGATTGACTGGTTGGATGTCCTTGCAGTCCAAGGGACTCTCAAGAGTCCTCTCCAACACCAGAGTTCAAAAGCATCAATTCTTTGGTGCTCAGCTTTCTTTATAGTCCAACTCTCACATCCATACGTGACTACTGGAAAAACCATAGCTTTGACTAGATGGACCTTTGTTGGCAAAGTAATGCCTCTGCTTTTTAATATGCTGTCTAGGTTGACTACACTATGGTGAAACTAATGAATAAGGGGGAGTAAAATAACAGATGAAGTCATTATAATAAGAAATAACACAAACCCAAATTTATTGTGTAGTTTGTAGGTCACTGTAATAACTACAGCTTGAAATGAGACGGGAAGGCAGCAGAAAATTACAAGCAGAGGAGTGATATGATCTGCCTTAAATTTTAAGAGGATCATACTAGCTACTGCATTAAGAAGAAATGTAAAGGGAGCAACTTGGAAGAAGAGATATACTAAGAGGATTATTGCAAAATTACAGGATAAATATGACAGTGTGTTGGAGCAGGGTGGTAGTATGAAGTGATGAGTGTTATCTAGATGTTTTAAGATATTTCCCATCTACTTTTAATTCCTGCATCAATTATTAGACATTTACCTAAAATATTTTTAAAAGGGTGACATTTAAATAGATTGATTATATTTTCATTTCCTTAAATCCTAAAAAATTCAGTATCAACTTAACCATAATTAGTACTGAGAGATAAATTACATATGTTGTATATGTTTACACTTCTGTAATAAAAAACTAGGAGGCTATAAATGACATCATCTAATTTCTTTAATATTAGTTTATATGTAATAAAAATTCCACAGATTACATGTCCAAATGCATTTTTTTCTGTTGTCTTTTTAAATGTTATTTTAAATTATATTTTGTCTATATACATAGATAGCAAAGATGACTATATCATAATACCTATTTTTCAAATTCTCTGTAGAAAAATATTTTTAAAGTTATGAATGTCATTAATAAAAAATTTATTTAAAGTTTATGGTAATTAAATACTTACTTGTCGATATATGAGTGAGTTTCTACGAAAGAAAGATGTTTAAGATACTTGGATTATAATCAGAGAGCTCTTGAACAAATTCCTGCTTCCTTTGAGAACGTATTGGAATGTACAAGTTGATTTACCTAATCTTTTTTTTATCACATTTGAAATCTCCAAGTTAATTTGATAGCTTTAGATTATTATCTTTAGATTATTATTAATTATTAGATTATTTAACTAAAATTCATTTATAAATATGTTTTTGCCAAAACCTCAATTTGCTATTTGTCCCTGTCTGCTAGTAGTCTTAGCATACACTATTCAGATGATTTTCCTTTCAATAATCTGTAGGAAATCTTATATAAAGTTTCCAGATCTGCTAAAGAAAGCCTTTGATAGTAGAGGTGATTTAAATTAGGGCTAATTTAGAATCCTTTTCAGAATATTTGCCTGTCAGCTCAGTGCTTAACATGGAACTAATTAGAGCTATTTTGCCCACAAAAGATGATTGTTAAGTCCAGCAACAATACACAATGAATGATTAAAGTGCCAGAGAAGCAGAAATAGAAACGCAATTTTCATTAGAGAGTATTTTCTTTTCTGCTTTTGACCACATAGAGTAGATTTTTGAAAGAATAATACCTCCTATTCAAGATATGGGGCAGGGCAAAATGACTGGGTTGACTTCTAGAACTAGAATAATAAAGAACTGTGTATGTCTCTTTTAAAGATGATATATTTCATAAAACATTCATTTAACAAAACTTTACATATTCATATTTTACTGTTAATGTATCATTGACATTTTAAGGGAAATGAACTGATAACTACTTACTCTTTTTTTTTTTTTTACCACCTTGGATTTTTTTAACTGAGGTGAAATTCACATAACATAGAATGAACTATTTTACAGTGGGCTATTCAGTGGCATGTAGCACATTCACAGTGTCATATACAATCACCCATGTGTCTGTAGTTTCAAAACTTTTTCATTACTTCAAAAGAATATCCAGGACTTATTAAGTAGTCTCCACCGAGACTTTCTACACTTTAAGCTGAGGCAGCTATCTCTTATTATTTGCAAGAAATGGTGAATATCAATTTGTCTAAACAAACTGGTTTTTTGTTGCTGTTGTTTGCTTTTTTGTCTAGAATACAGTACAGAGATATTCCTGGAAATAAATAACTTTGACTTTTGAAAGTGGTGACAGTGGTGAATCCATAAATTTCTCAGAGAAATAAGAAATTCTCTTATGCTGCTTCTTTCTCTGTGCAGAAGATGGTCACTTATATGCAAAGATTTTTTTTTCTCTTTAATTAAACATCTCAAGGTTTTTCCAATTTTCTTACCTCTAAAGTTAATTTTGATTAAGGAGGAATTTCAAATTGTGTTAGTTATATTTAGAGAAACTAAGTTGAGATAAAGAGGCATATCTGATGGAAGGGTTATAGCCACCTTTCTTATTCCTACATTTGTGCCAATTCCAAGAATTTTCTTTTTTTGTCTGGGGGTTGGGCAGTGCAGAGGACTTCTAAATTTAGCTGCTATGTATTATTTCACTTACAAATAGTCTTCCTGGAATACATGGCAGATTGACACTTTCTGTCAGTTTTTCCATTTGGAATAGATTCCCACTTGATATGTACTTCCTTTCTTCTTTTTGAATTTTTTGACTTTAGTGTCCCTTTCTTAAGCTTTGCCCTGGAATGAGTATTCTTGGCTTTGAACTTCTCCTAAGTATACAACTCCTCCATTTTGTATATGTTATTTTATAAGATTGAAAATGGTCTCTTTTAATAACTGAATCTTTTCCATTTTACTTTAATCCAAATATGAATAATTATTAAAGTTAGTGCTTTTCTCTGTTTTATGCAGTAAATCTTTCCCCGTATGATATAAAGATAATTTATTTGAATGCTGCTGTTTAAAACAACACATTGCTAATATATTTGTCTACCTACTAAATGAGAGGCAATAGGAACGTTCACCAAAAAGCTGACTGATGTATGGTTCTTTTTTTTTTTTCAAGATGGGCAGATTGCATAACCTTTGTTGGCCTCAGTTGACACATTTTCAAGTCTAGTATTCATACTAGAATCAACTTATGAATTAACTGTGGGTCTCTAGTGATTTAATGTATGTAAAATGCTTAGAACAATGACTAGCACAATGTGCTCTCATTATTTTTACTAGAATGATTCAACTTATTTTTCCTAATCAGGATGACTGACTGATTTATTTTAATGGTGATTGTCTGCTTTGTTCATCTATTATATTTATTTAATTTCTACTTTTAAAAGTTTACATATATAATTTATATAACAATGCACACCTTTATCTACTAAGATGCTTTTTTATAGTTTTATTCTTATAACGCTCAGTTTATAAATAAATAATAACTAAAGTGCCAGGCTATAGTTAGTTTCTTTTTTCTTACTCTGTTATTATACATATATTTTAATGTAAGAAAATAGTTATTTTCTTATATTAGACTATAAGGTATTTTCCCGGTTAGATTATCAATAAAAATATTCCTAGGTTCATTGATCACTGATATTTTTTCCTCAATACAGTCTACATTAGCATGTCTGTTTGGATGGTGGCACACTTGATTGAACCACAGTGAAAGTCTCAGCCTCTAAAGGCAAAGTGAATGGTTTAAAGATTATATTACATCCCTTATGTGTAATGTGTTCCTGTGTCCTGTGTATATATTTAATTTCTTAAGCTTTGTTATCCTCACTTGGAAATTAGTAGTAATATTTTATCCATATAATGATTGTAAGAAATGAAATACATATGATATGCAAAAGACAGAACATTTCTTGGTAAAATATACATAGTAAATGCTGACTGTATGCATCTTAGTCACTCATTCATGTCCAACTCTTTTGCAACCCCATGGAATGGAGCTCCCCAGGCTCCTCTGTCCCTGGGAATATCTAAGCAAGAATACTGGTGTGGATTGCCATGCTCTCCTCCAGTGGATCTTCCTGACCCAGGGATTGAACCCACGTCTCCTGCATCTCCTCCATTGGCAGGCGTGTAGCTCATCAGACTCCTCTGTCCATGGACTTTTCTAGGCAAGAATACTGGAGTGGGTTGCCATGCCCTTCTCCAGGAAATCTTCCCGACCCAGGGATTGAACCTGGGTCTCCTGCATTGCAGGCAGATTCTTTACCATCTGAGCCACAAGGGTAGCCCATATAATTATTATATAGTTCAAATATGATTTTCATGGAGCTTATCAATTATATAAGTATGTCCCTCAAGTATATGCTATATTTTCAAAATTTTTAGCATCCTGCAAGTTTTGATTTTGCTGATTGATGAATGATGGTGTTATCTTGGAGTTTTTCCTAGTATAGATAGCCTGTTACTGAATGAAAGGAACTTGGCATAATCTTTTAAAAATAGCCTTCTGTTCCTAGCTTACATTCATAAGTATAACACTGGTTTGGTTATATTTCCATTGGTATTGACTTGTTCTTGAAATCCAGAATATTTTATTTATTTTTTGTGGGTTTATAATGGTGATCAGAGATGTAATCAACATATACCTAGGTGTATGTCTTAACATCGTATTTCATTTTATATTTATGTTCCAACTATTTCTATCCCACTCCTTTCATCAGGGACTCCTTCATTTTGTAATTAGTGTTTTGAATTTATGTACTTCTTTGCACTTTTGGTGTGGTAAGAGACACTTTTTCATTTGATGCTTTACATCTCTATTAATTTGTTTCTTCATATTTTAATTCCTATCTTTATAGTATTTCAACTGGAACTCCTCTTAAGCTATTGTGTATTAAAATAAAATAATTTATATCCACATTGACATTTACATTGGAAATCTTGATCAGAAAGGCAGTATTCAACATTGAATAATTAAAAAAAATCTTATTTGAGATATAAATCTAACTAAGGGATTGCCATAGCAAAATAACTACTAAATACTCTGCTAACTTTGAAAATCTTCAAATATGTTCCTATTTTCTATTTTTTTCCAATTTTACTGTGGAATATTTCATGACAAGAATCATTGCTTCTAATGCCTTTTATGCACATTTAGTTCACTTTTATAAATATCAGGAACATAAGAAATGTAATCTGTGCCATTTAAACTATTTATATTATATAATATATATTGCATATATATGCATTGTGTGTATATATATATATATATGTGTGTGTGTATATATATATATATGTGTGTGTGTGTGTGTGCATGCTAAGTTACTTTAATCTTGTCTGACTCTTTGCAACCCTATGGACTATAGCCCTCCAGGCTCCTCTCTCCATGGGACTCTCCAAGCAAGAATACTGGAGTTAGTTGCCATGCCCTCCTCCAGGGGATCTTCCTGACCCAGGGATCAAACCTGCATCTCCTACTGCTCCTGCATTGCAGGTGGATTCTTTACTGCTGAGCCACCAGGAAAGCCCCATAAGTATATACATATATGTTTCCTGGTGGCTCAGATGGTAAAGAATCTGCCTGCAATGAGGAGACCTGGGTTCGATCCCTGAGTTGGAAAAATCACCTGGAGAAGGGAATGACTAATCGCTCCAGTATTCATGCCTAGAGAATTCCACGGACAGAAGAGCCTAGTGGGCTAATGTCCCCGGGTGACAGAGAGCAACCAACACATGGGAGCAGAGCAGTTAACACACACACACACACACACACGCACACACACACACGCACACACACACATCCTATACATACATATGAGCATGTATAGTGTATGTATGTAGCATACATATGTAAGCAGCAGTGTTCAGCATAAAGCTTTTGTTCAGCATAAAGTCTATGTCTATGTCCAAGTCTGTGTCACTTCTTTGATAAACAATGATCATAGCTTAAGTTTGTTTTGTGAGATACAGTCTATGGATTTGCTTCATGAGGTGTAATAAAATCTTGATTGTGAGCCAAAATAAGAATACATATGATATATATTCAAATGATGTGAATAAATTTAAGAAAACACTTTGA
Organism: Okapia johnstoni; assembly: GCA_024291935.2. Lineage (NCBI taxonomy): Eukaryota > Metazoa > Chordata > Mammalia > Artiodactyla > Giraffidae > Okapia > Okapia johnstoni. Next base: position 21,251,678 of record CM044321.1, on the reverse strand, counting down.
TTATCCATAATCTAGCAGTTCAGTTCATTTCAGTCGCTCAGTCATGTCTGACACTTTATGACCCCATGGACTGCAGTTAAAACAATACAAAATGACTGATGCTGAATGAGGTTTTGTTATAATCCAGAACACAGCTATATGTTCTAACACTATTTCAGATATCATTAAGCATATATAATATAATATTAACTGTCGCATCTTATCAATGTAATATTTTTCCAAATACTTTTGATAATAGAACCATTCTTCATTGTATAATTATTGCCATTTTATTTTTATTCTATTCCATAGTACGTTTATTATGCTATTTTATTATTTAATCAAATTGAAACCAATTGCATGACTGGTAGGGAAAAATGAGTTTTTATAACTGATACAGCATGGCAGCTTTTCCATTAGAATATATATTTTTAGAGGAGGAATGATTATTGAAAAGATATTAATATTAAATTTTAAGTATTAATATATATTTATTTATATATATTTATAAATATTAATGAGATTTAATAAATTTAATATTTAAACATATAAACAATATCTTTATAATATTAAAAATATTTCATAAATTTCATATGCATTAATTTAGTCTTCAGTGCAGATGATACACTATACTTCTTGATTTCAAATAGCAATGTTACTGCAGTCATTCTTTTATCAATTCCAACATCTATTCATTTTATAGATACTTATTGACTAACTTCTATGAGTGAAGACCAGTGCTTACCTAGTAGACAATACAAATCTCAAATTAGTGAAAACCTAAATGCATGTTGAAAAATACTCAAGAAGGTGGGGGAAGTTGAAGAAAATAGAAAAGTAAGGAAAGACAAATTAATGTGAGTGTGGCTATAATGTGAGTGTATCTTTGGAAAAACATGGTACTTAAACCACTTCTTATATTGCTCAGAGGTGGCTCATAAAGAATCATATAGATGGTAGAGAATCCACCTGCAATGTAGGAGACCTGGGTTCGATCCCTCAGGTGGGAAGATCCCTGGAGTAGGGAATGGCTACCAACTCCAGTATTCTTGCCTGGAGAATTCATGGCCAGAGGAGCCTGGTAGGCTACAGACCATGGGTTGGCAAAGAGTCAGGCACGACTGAGTAACTAACACTTTTACTTTCACTTCAGCTAAATCTTAAGCAGAGACACTTATAAACAAGAAGGGAGTACAGAGAAGTGGATTGTTGTATTTGTGCATTTTACATATTTTGCTGTAATTGTTGACACTGTTGTTCTTCCTTCTGAATTTCTTTCATTTGTTTGAATAAAATACTTGGTACATTTGCAATCATTTAATCTGTAAGTGATATCATTTACAAAGGGGGCCTACAATTCAGAAAAATGGGTTTCTTCATTCTGTGATGGATGTTAAGATAAACATGTGTTGATGTAAAAAGATAGCTGATCATGATTGGAACAAGAAATTCAATTTTACTGAAGCCACTGGCACTACTAAATAATGAATTGCAAATGGCTGCAAACTTTGCTCTCATTCAATATCTCTGTTTTAAATACTCCCATATATTTTTATGAGTTACATTTTTATATTGGCTTATTACACTTTAAAAAAATTTTTTCTATTGCTAATGAAATTTATGAAAATATATGGTTCTTGCTAAGCCAATTCGTCAGTGAATTAAGATTAATAGCAAAGGAGAGTGATGACAGTGGGGCCTATTTCAAGAATATTTCATTTAACATGTTATTCTTGGCAGGCATCTTCATTTAGCATAAATGAGAGAGACTATTTTTAGTTTATAGCCTATTTTCATTTTGTCAGAAAATGATTTAGGCCTGAGCAAAAAATTACTTCAAATTCTGCCATTCCCTCTTTCCTCACCTCAAATTCAAAACTGAGTGTCAAGCTTAAGCATAGTTTGGCACTTTGATTTTGTTTTTTTAAAATTTGAGTTTATATTTGTAATTATTCTCAGATCTGTTTGCATATATTTACTGACTTTTAAAACTGTTTCATGATACGTAGTGTATGTTGAACTCCTAGTGTGGTAATGCATAAACTGGTGATAAAAAGTACTAAACTGATAGCATAAAAATTACTTTCCTAAACACAGCTTTTGTTATTTCTTGTCAAATATAAAATATTAGTAAAGTAGGGGTAACATTGCGAGTTTTAACTTTCACTATGCTTTGATTATCCCTCTATAAAAGTGTCCCTTCATTAGATCATTTATTTCACTATTCTTTTCTTTTATTCATCATAGGAAATGTATTTGCTAGCTCATTTACACTCAATAAAAAATTATGTTGATGGCCAACAGTATACAAATGTGAGATTCCAGTCACATTTTATGCTTTAGCCTCTAAAAAAGCATATGCTTTCTCCTGATATCACTGTAAAAATAAAAATAGAAGTAGCATTCATATATAGAAAACTCACTCTTTTCTCAGTCTTTCTTTAAAACATTTGTTTTGAATATTATCTTAAGTGTTCATGAATATTATGAAATAATTAATACTTAATTTCTAATTTAAATATGGGAAAATCAAAAGATAATGGTTGAATATGCTACCTAAAGTCACATACTTAAAAAATGGAACTGAAAGTTGAACCTTGAAAATTTGGTCAAAGAATTTGGGCAAGCAAGCACTAAGCTACTTATCTCCATGATGGTCACAATGATTGCCTTAGTGATGCAATTGTGTAGTTTTTCTCCTACACTGTATACCAGGGCTGGCTGTCCCCTATGATCAGCAGATTATGAGGCTAACATTAAAGTATTGAAACTTCCAGTTTGTTGCTTGAATCTCTTGCTATGATGTTAGCTAATTTCCATACTGAGATGACACTTAAATAACCCCTTAAAGAGGTCCACATATAGAAGAAGAAAGGCTCCTAGCCAACCACCAGCACTGACTAGCCATGTACAGGAAGTTACTTTTGTATGACTTCTGTGGCAATTAATCATACAGATGTATGTATGATATAAAAAGACTACAGTCAAGATGATACATACCACAGTCTTGTGGAGGTCCCCTAGCAGAACCTCACAATCAACCAAAATCAAAATCCCATACCCTATTAATACGTAAGACAATAAATGATTTTGGTTTTTTAAGCCAACTCATTTTGAGATGTTTCATAAGACTAAATACATAATATACTCACTTCTTTTGAACTTTTCTTCTAAAACTCAATGAATTTAAAAAGTCAAATAATAATTATGTTTCTATTGGTACAGTTGGTGTGAGAGGCTTGGAGACTAGCTTTTGTGCAATTTCATTCCTCCCAATGATATATTTCATTCCAGGTAATAATGCATGAATAATTAGAACTTCTGAATAATTAGAAATCTATGTATTTTAGTTTCAAAGTCTGTTTTAACCAATTAATCTGACTGGTTTAAATAAGTTGTAAAATATAACAGGAATAAAACACACACTAGTTGAACAATATTGCATCAGTTAGACAAACGTTACACAAAATATGATATTAAGAGGTTTAAATTTAAGTGCAAATTTAAGCATTATATGGAAAATTCAAAATAAATACAATAAAAACTATTAGAGAATAAAATCTTATATACACTGCTTTTGGCTTAGTGGTAAAAGAAAAGAATTTTCAAATATTTGATCCATTTCTGCCAAGTGATTTTTCTTTACTCTGGTAAAAATATTTTTGAGAAAAATCTTACATAACTACTTAAGTGGAAAAATATAAGTAATGGATAAAAATGCTATTGAAGTTAGGATAGGAAAAAAGATATTTTGGGAGTAATCAGTCTGTTCTACATAAAGTATGCTTAATTAGGGACTCCTCTTAATTGGGACTTTCCCATCTTATCAAATCGAGCCTAATGACAGGCAACTGTAAAGACAGGTGTTTAATTAGGATAGTAATTCTAGATAATTGGGGTGCCTGCGGGTGATCAAGAGTAGCTTACATCAATCTGATTTCCAGAAATTATGTCTTTGTAGGTATCTCCTGCTGTGGCTGTTTATTAGCTCTCTAAAAATGACCTCTCCACTGTTAAGAGAACAAATATCTTGTTAGCACTAACTGGTGCAATTTTTGGTTCCCATATCAGTTCTTAATCATATGATAATGCTTAAATTTTCTTTCTTCTGTAAAACAACTACATTGTATATAGGATAACTTTAATATTACCTAGTGTTTCCAGTTGAATATTAAAGCAAATAATTAACACATTAAAACCCATGAAATCAAACATCATAAATTAAATTACTGTAACATACTAAATTATAAGAAGTAATAATTATCACCTCTGAGTAATTTGTCATGTGTAAATAAATTACTTTGCTTGAAAATCTTTTGTAATTTCATTCTTAAAGAACTACTTAGAAGTTGTCTGAATTTGAAAATACACATTTTATTATATTTAATTATATGATTCTAATTAAATTATTCTAGCAATGTAACATATAGTATTACATTTTGTTCAGACATAATATAGAAGCATGAAAAGTCACAAAATTTTCTGTACATGAACTTCTACTTAGAGAAATATTATTTCTTTACATCTATTATTCTTTGGAGTATATTTTTCAGTGGGAGTAGTGCTAATATCCATACTATTTCTTTTAAATTAAGATATATATTTTACAACTAAACTTGAAACTTTTTAAGACTCACAGAAAAGTTATACTGATACACAAAAATTTTGTAAAATTAAATTTCCAGGAATCTTTGCAGATACATTTTTATTAGATTGTGTCCAAAGTAGAAATTGTAATAAATTTTCAAAGGAAAGTTTTAGGTAACCCATTTTTCTCGGAGTGAACCAGCAGGCTAAGTTACCCAGTACCAAGTCCTCCTGAAGCAGACCCCAGGACCAGGTCACCTGGCAGCAGACCTAGAAAACAGACCTGTCCATAATCTCTAACCAGGCCTACTGGTGAAAGGCTTCCCCTGCTGAACTCAGTCTGTAAAGACTAGAAGATGTGAACACTTCATGAAACACAGAAACCAATGCAAGACTACAAGGTTTATAAAGAATCAGGGAAACATGAAGCTACTAAAGAAACAAAATAAAGTTGAGTTATCAATCCTAAAGGGTATGCCTGGCAAAGGGTTAAAATAATCATATTAATGAAGTTCAGTAAGGTTCAAGAGAATCCATGAGAACATGTAAACATAATCAGGAAAACAATATATAAAATGAAAAAAACAAACAGAAATTCTGGAGCTGAAGAATACAATAACTGAACTAAAAAATGGAAAGACACTTTAACAGCAGACTTTATAAGTCAAAATAATCAGCAAACTCAAATATAGGTCGTTTGAAATTATGTGGTGAGAGGAAAAAAAAGATTAAAGAATGAAGGTCATCTACAGAACTTATGGGTGATTGTTGAATTGACCAGTGTATTTCTTATGGTAGTCCCAGAAGGAGAGGAGAAAGGAACAGAAAGCTTATTAAAGAAAAATGGAAAACTTCACAAATCAAGGGAGAGGAATGGACAACCAGATTCATGAAAGCCAAACTAATCAAAATATGATAAATCAAATGATAAGTCAAGTCTACATTAAGATAAACTATAATCAAATTTGTTATTTGAAAAGGTAACTAAAATTGATAAAGCATTAGCTAAACTAAGAAAAGCAAAAAGAACACTCAAAAACTGGTAAAATCAGAAATAGAAGAGATATTACAATTATGTAATGGAAATCTTAAAAATTGTAAAAAAAAGTTTAATAAACAATTAGATGCCAACACGTTGAACATCCTAGAACAAATTCATAAACTCCTAGAAACATTCAACCTACAAACACTGATTCAAGAAGATATATAAGGCTGGGACAAACCAATAATGAGTAAGGAGATTGAAGCAGTAATCAAATACCTCCCCACAAAGAAAAACCCAGGAGCAGATGACCAGATGGCCTCACAAATCAATTCTAATAACATTTAAAGAATAATTAATTCTAGTTCTTCTTAAACTCTTCTAAGAAACAGAAGAAAGACTTCTAAACTTACTAGGAGGCCAGTATCACTCTGATAACAAAGGCAAACTAAGTCATCAAAAGAGAATTACAAACCAATATTGCTGATGTAGATGGATTAAAAATTATTAACAAAATATCAGCAAAATAGAAATGAATTCAACAGCTCATTAAATGGAGCATAGGCCATGATCAGGTGTTGTCCCCTGAATGCAATGATGGTTCAATATATGCAAGTAAAATAGTGTGATATACTACATTAAGAATTAAGAATAAAAATTACACCATCATCTCAATATATGCAGGAAAAGGATCTATTGATTTTTTTCTATTTTAAATAATAATTAATGATTAGATAAATTCTACATCCTTTCATAATAAAATTCTTAACAAAGTAGGTATAGAAGGAATGCATCTCAACATAATAAAGACCATACATGACAAACTAACATCATACTCAAAGGTAATAAAAAATTGAAAGCTCTTTGTCTAAGATCAAAGATAAGTCAAGGATGTCCACTTCCATGATTTCTATTCAACATAGTACTGAAAGTGCTAGTAGCTACAGCAATTAGACAAGAAAAATAACTAAAGACACCTGCATCAGTAAGGAAAAAGTAAAACTATCTCTGTGAATGACATTGTCTTATAAGCAGAAAGTCCTAAATACTCTAAACACACACACATTACACACATACACACACACAACATAATAAAGAGGGCTGAAGGAAATTTTGGAGGTGATGGATATGTTTATGACATAGATTATTGTGATACTTTCACTCTTATAGAAATTAAGTATTATATATATGTATGGAAAAAGTGCAAGTTCAGTCCTATGGACTGTGTGTTTCCCCATACAGTCTTTGTGACGCTATGGACTGCAGCCCACCAGACTCTGTTCATGGAATTTTCCAAGCAAGAATACTAGTGTGGGTAGCCATTCCCTTCTCCAGGGGATCTTCCTGACCCAGGGATCAAACCTGGGTTTCTTGCATTGCAGAGAGATTCTTTACCATCTGAGCCACCAGGGAAGCTTACATATATATGTATATGCATGTATATACACATATATAGAAAAATTTATCCTTACCAGATCCATTTGTGTTACCTATAGTTTTATGTGTCATCCCCTTAAGAGTAAATTTACTTTACTTAAAATCTAGCCCAAATGTTGACTACTTTATAAATATTTTTGACTGTCATTTTAATGGTTATGTAAAACTTGTTTAGCACAATTTGATACTCAAAAGAAAGACGGAAGAAAAGAAAGAATGAAGGAAGGTGAAAATTAGGAAGAATACAAAGATGGAAACAAAAGTGAAAAAATAAGAATTAAATTATATTGCTGTATTTTGAAGTGGTGAGATATTACAAGTCATTCGAAATTATTTGACATATAAAGAAGAATTTAAAGATTGGTTCATTGAATTATTAGAAATACCTGAATATTCATGTTAAATTGCAAAATATTATTTCAAGAACTTAAGGTATAGAAAGATACTTCAAACAGAAAAGAAATAGTAAATATATAACAAAGATAGAAAGGAAGGTAGGATAAAAGGGAACAATGGAAGGAAGAATAAAAAAATAGGATAGATAGATAAATGCAATACTGAATGACATACTGCAACTTTGTCTTAATATAGCTGCATATAAAAATATGTGCATTTTTATTTAACCAAAGTATGTGTTTCAAACAAAAGATATCTTCCATGACATCTTCTAATCACTGTTGGTCAGATGACTATCACAATAAACGTTAGTACTTTTTATACATCTAAAAAATACTGGCCAAAGATACAAACTTTCCAGAATGACTATTAGTAGCTTGGAGAAATTGTGGAAAGGGAGGGAAGAAGGGATAAGGAAAGAGGGAGTTAAGGAGAAGAGACAGAGGGAGAGAATGAATGGGAATGAGAGAGATTACTGATCAGCTGTGACTGTTACACCAGGCCAGCCCATGCACCAGATATCTGGTGTAACAGTCACAGCTGTCTCTTCTCCTTAACTCCCTCTTTCCTTATCCCTTCTTCCCTCCCTCTCCACAATTTCTCCAATCTATTTGAAATCTTTAAAATAGATTTAGCATTTCACAATGCATATTTATATCTCTTTTAATAATCTACTAATTTGGGTAATAGTGACTCACTTTCATGCCTTAATCAGTTTTATCAGATTGGATCATGTGACTTGCAACATGTCAAGTCTTATTCTCACATTTTCCTCAAATAAAAAAGTAGCAGCTGCTAAGGATGCATTAATAATTCCTTGGGTGGGAGTTTAGCAATCATATATGCAAAATCTGTTTCAGTATGTTTGTGCATACTGACTTGAAAAACTCCTTGACATTTACATTTTTCTATTGACATGACCTGAATTACATGCACAAAAAAGTGATTACATACAACAGTAGCAATTTCAATTTAAAAAGTACATCCTAACCAACAGAAGAAAACCTGATGTATCATTTTATATTCCAATGAGCACCTCATTCTAAGCTTTTGCATACCAAGGAATTTAATAATGGCAAAGGTATTAAAATTTTACAAATTAATGTATGGATTGCTGAATTAGAAGATATTAGTCTTACAGTTTTTTCAATCAAATTTCTACATGACTGTGAGGTCATCTTGGTTTTATAATGCATATTATTAACACAGAATTTCCTTAATACCTATTGAATGCATGACAGATTCTTACTTAATCCTTACAAAAACATAGTACAAGTTACTGATACCAGGATAATCCTCCCCACTCCTTCCCTCCTCCCCTCATTTTTTGTTCATAATTTCTCAAGATAAAATGTGCAAACACTGAACTTTCCTTTGTAAGTTATAACTACCATTAGTTACACAAATTGCACAATGCTATTGGAGTCAGGAAATCCGCTGGTTCAAATTAGAAAGATATAAACTTTTATAACAACTCTTAAGATATCTTCCTATTATAGTATCTAATTCTACAAAACCCCCATTAATGTTAAAATGCATATAAGTGTTAGGTGTAGGAAAAAAGAATAGGAATAGGAAAAAGGGGTCCAAAATGGCGGTGGCTAAAGGACAAAGAAAGGAAAAGCCCGCAAAAATGGAGCAAAGAAATTCCAAGGATCAGAGAACCTGAGGTGAAACAAACAGCCCTCCTGGCTAACCCAATTTACATAGGGCAGGCTCAGGGGGAGGAGAAAAAACATATAAAAAGAGGAGCCAAATTGAATCAAATTGAGCCCCTTTTTTTCTTTTGAGTTGGCCTGCCTTCACGCCTGGAGGATGTATTTCCTTTGCTTGCCAAATAAAATTGAGATGTAGCTGAGCTGTAACACTGGTCTGCCGTTTCAAATTTTTGCTGCAGCAAGACAGAACCGAAGTAATGACACACTCCCCGACATATCTGGTGTCATTTCTAGGATTTAACCTGGCTGAAACAACCTCCGCTCGGCCCCCATGAGGCAGAGATCAAGCACAGCAGAAGCCCAACTCAGCGAAAGCCCACACGGTGGAAGCTGAATGCAAAGCAAACCCAGCACAGTGGAAGTGACAAGAAGCCCAGTGTGCTAGAAACCAGGACAGCAAAAACAAACTCAGCAGAAAGTTCACGCAGCTCAGTCCCAGATGCCAGAAGACCTCTGGTTAAGTTAGGAGGTCTTCACCCCATGGATGGAAGGACATAATGGCTAACAAAATCTTAATTCCTTTACAATCTCTCATTTCTTGTTTCCTCAAAGCCCCTGCGAACAGGCAAGTGGCAGTGGTGCAATTCAGGGACTCTGGCAGGGGCTACTCCCCAGTTTGTCGGGAAGGCTCCACTATCTGCTGTGCCTTAGTAACTGTTGCCCAAGCTGGTGAGGGTTCTTCTGTCCTTAATCTTCTTTGTGCCAAGGAACAGACCAATGGAAACTGTGAGCACAGGTCAGGCATTTAGCAGATTTTCTGACAGGTTGTGAAGGGGATTCCTCAGCACATTTTTCCCACTGCTTTTTCCTCCTATCCTTCAGCTCCTCTCTCCTTCTATGCTACTGCTTACAAAGTATTGGGCAGGTCATCATCTTCCCATTTCTGAAAATTGTGTTTGAAACTGTTTACCTAAGAATGGGACTCAAACCCATGTGGCAGGAATTCTGTGCTTTGCTTAGTCACTCAGTCATATCTGACTGGGACTTGAGCCCAGCCAAAACCTTGGTTTTGGTGCCTAGTTTCAGGACCTAATAAAGCTCAGGTTCTTGATGTTTCATTGAAGAACGAATTCAGTGAAAGACACAGTGATAGGTAAGAAGCAGATTTGTTTGCATTCAGAGAGAAGCACAGTCCACAGGGTGTGCCATCACAGAGGGTTAATGTGGCAGCCATGAAATGTATGGTTAGTTTTTGTGAGCTGGGTGATTTCATATGCTAATGAGTGGGAGGATCATTCCAAAAATTGGGGAATCACCCATTCTTTGGTCTTTTGATAGTGCCTTGGAAATGTCATGGTGCCTCTGGGCATGTCATTTAGCTTGCAGATTGAGGATCAAGGTTTATTTGAATTTGACTTGTCTGCCATCTTGGACAGGTTTGATTTTAATGGGTTTATGTTTTGCCCTTGGGCTATGTCATTCTTTCAAAAGTTGTGCCTTACCCCTTCCCTCCTATTTCATGCTCTTTTCCTGAGCCCTGTCTAGGCCCACAGTGTTGCCTCTACAATCTTCTGGAGGGAAAACCAGAAAATAGCTGACTCTTGGAAGGGAAATACTGCAAAATATCCAATCACTCTAGATATTCAGGCCTTCATCTTCCCTATTTCCTACAACCTGTGCAGCAGCATCTCTCAGTGAACACACTAGCATAGGTGACAGGCACAGAATATCTGATAGACGTCTGTCTGTTGGTGGCATTCCCTTCAAGGGCAACTGGGCTTCAGGGGATAATTTTTGCCACTTTGGGAGTTAACCCTGCAGGCCATTTGGCCCCAAACCCTTACCACCCTTCTCCTAAAGTTACAAACATACCCCTGGATCAAATCTCTACCCCACTTTTATGGAACATCTGGTCTGTTGCCTCTTATCAATTTGTCCTCAAGCCACTTACTAACTCCTACAACCAGGACCCTGCCCCGCTTATTGCTAAAATACTCTTAAAGCCCCTAGCACTCCTTTGTCATTACTTCTGTTATTACCTAAAGTGAGTCTATGACAATGAAATGTTTACCATTGGAAACACCCTAAGCTGCTCTTATGGAGGGCTAGGGGAGGAAATCAGTGACTTACATTCCCTCAGAGCAATAAGAGGATAAGGCTTATGGCTATTTCCTCCAGGTTCCCAGTCTCAGGGCACAGGCTTGGATTGCTTTACATCATGGTATCTATTCCCATCCGTGGTGGACAAACCAGCAATGAGTTAAGATTGCAACCCCTTAATCCTACCTAGCACTGGTCATGCTGGAGACCTTGGGGGTGCCCAACTCCAGCCTGGGATGAAAGAGACAAGGCAAGCCCCAAGTCCTTGAAGAACAAGGCACAAGGCAAATGCCTAATCTGTAGACAGATGGGACAATGGGCCAAAGAGTGTCCAAAGAGTGGCAAGTCTCCTAAAATGACTTGCTACAAATGCTATCAATTGGGACATTGGGCGGCAGTCTGCCCTGCGGACCCAAGAGCTTCAAGGTCAAGTGCCAACCCTTCACTCATGATGGTTCAACAGGACTGAAGCAGGCCACTCCAGCCAACCTGCCTGTCACAGATAACCATCATGGGGTTGGAGCCAAGGGTGCAACTGGATGTGGCAGGTAGGTCTGAGAATTTCTTGGTTGACACAGGGGCTACCTACTCTGTCCTGACCTCCTACTCCAGAGCCTTCTCCTCCCAAACTTAAACCATTTTGGATGCTACAGGAAAAACAATTACAAAAAGATTCACCTAAGCACTTCTTTGTTGCTGGAATAGACAAATATTTTCCCATCAGTTTCTGGTGGTCCCTGAGTGCCCAACTCCCTTATTGGGAGGAGGTCTTTCCCTGCTTTTAAAATCTTTCAGATATTGCAGTCTTGATGGAAGATGCTTTAAAACTCTCTCTTGGGGGCAATCTATTTTTACCAGCCACCAGGTGAAACAACTCCTCAATGGGAGAGGCCATTTATGGACGTCTGATCAAAGGATCCTCAGATATCAAGTAATGCTGATGGAAAATCCAGGTCTCACTATATCCCCTTGTGAGGTTCTTAACCCAGCTATGCTCCTGCCTACCCCCAAGGGCTCTCTCCCCTTTTACTCTTGCCTAGAAACTTTGGACCACTGGACAAAACCCCAAGAGGGATTGTCAGAAGATCCTATGACAAATCCTGAGGAAATCTGGTACACTGATGGGGGCAACTTTGTCTTGGATGGAAAAAGAAGAGTTGGATATGTAGTAGTTTCCAATTTTGAGACCATAGAGGCTAAACATTTGCCACCAGGTACTTCAGCCCTATTAGCTGAGCTCATAGCTCTGACTCAAGTTTTAGAGATGGGAAAAGGAAAAAGAATAGCCATTTGCACTGACTCCAAGTATGCCTTTTTGGTGCTACATGCACATGCTGCTATTTGGAAAGAAAGAGGCCACTTGACCACTTGAGGGTCCCTGATCAAATATGGTGATCAAATCCTTAGGCTCTTGGAGGCAGTCCATCTGCCCACTGAGGTTTCAGTCTCCCACTTTAGAGGACACAAAAAAGGGAGCATAGAAGTGGCATGAGGGAACCAACCAGCCGATCAGGCAGCTAAGAGAGCAGCATTACAGAACAATGACCTAATAGGGATTGCCACCTTAGTTCTGCAAACTGATTTGCCAGAAACTCCTTCGTATACTGAAGGTGAGATTCTCAAAGCTAAGAGTGAGGGCTTTCAAGAGGATTATATGGGGTGGTTCCAAAAGGAGGGACTCCTTTTTCTGCCTGGAAACCTCCAGTAGAAGTTGGTTAACTCCTTACATGCCACACCACTCATTTAGGGGAGAAGGCCCTCCAAAGATTACTAGAAAAGTCCTTCAGAGGAACAGCCCTCCAAATGAGGCAAGTGGTCTCCTCTGGTCCCACTTGCCAATTAAGCAACCCTCAAGGAGCTCGAAGATGCCAGCTAGCCCAGCCCATTCAATGGTGTGTTACCTACCCAGGAGAGGATTGGCAGAGGGACTTCACCCAGATGCCAGTTTCTCAAGGGTATAAATACCTACTAGTCATGATAGATATATTCACAGGATGGGCTGAAAGCTTTCCCACCCAGACTGGGAAGGCCGAGGAGGTGGTAAAAAACTGCTCCATGAAATCATTCTGAGATTTGGTCTTTCCAGGTCATTACAAAGTGACAATGGAATATCATTTACTTCTAAAGTCATCCAAGGGGTCTCTAAAGCATAGGGCATTTCTTATTACCTCCATTGTGCCTGGAGGCCTCAGTCTTCAGGAAAAGTAGAAAGAGTCAACCCAATTCTTAAAATCAGTCATTCAGATCCAAAGAACAATCTGGAGAGTCCTCAGTGTGGCTACCTCTCTGAGGGATCTTTCTCCTGGCAAGGGGGACTTTGGAGGAAGTAGCCAGAGAGACCTCAATGCCCCTATTCCCAAAGAATTGGGCCTCCCATCTCTTGAGGTGGGAATGTTAGGTAGTTAGAACAGGAAAAAAGAGTCCAAAATGGCAGTGGCTAAAAGACAAAGAAAGGAAAAGCCTGCAAAAATGGAACAAAAGAAAAGCCTAGGACCAGAGTGAGACCCTCAGGTGAAACAAACAACTATCCTGGCTAGCCCAATTTACATAGGGCAGGCTCAAGGGGAGGAGAAAGCATATGAAAAGAGGAGCCAAAATTGAGCCCCTCCCTTTTGGGTTGGCTGGCCCTCACTCCTCGTGGATGTATTTTCCTTTGTTTGCCAAATAAAACTGAGCTGTAACCGAGCTGTAACACTGGTCCGCCATTTCAAATTTTTGCGGCAGCAAGACAGATCCAAGGTCATTACATACTCCCCCGACATATCCAAAAGGCAAGAAGATATAGATTCAAATATTCTTGCTAATCTGAGTTCATTCAGATTATTTTAAGTATTAAGTATACTTACAATAGTTTATATTTGGTCTCCATAGGTTTAAATTATCATTTGTAATAATTTATATTTGGCCTCTGTAAGCCTCTGAGTCCTGGTGGCTCAGATAGTAAAGAATCTGCCTGCAATGCGGGAGACCCAGGTTTTACCCCTGATTCAAAAGATCCCCTGGAGAAGGGAATGGCAACGCACTCCAGTATTTTTGCCTGGAGAATTCCATGGACAGAGGAGCCTGATGGGCTACAGTCCATGCAGTTGCAAAGAATCAAGCATGACTGAGCAACTAACACTTTCTGTAATTTTAGGGTGAGAAATTTAAATATTATTTCTTTCCAGCTGTAAGAATTAGTGTGAAAACTATAAAAAAGTGAAATCTGCATTCATTTTTAATTTTACTTTTTTTTTTGAGCGTGGCAATTTTTATTTTATTTTTTAAAATTTATTTATTTTAATTGGAGACTAATTACTTTACAATATTGTAGTGGTTTTTGCCATACACTGACATGAATTTAAGCTCCACTGTATTCACTGAAGTTAAAAAATGTTTTGAAGTCATATTGTTGAGTGATATTTATGTTAAACATATGCTTTGGGTATGTAAAAAACTAAAACCACATAAATTGACCCCCAAAACCAGGGTAAGTGTTCTTAGCATGTTTAATATGGGCTAGTCTAAGGTATGATGTTCAGTGGAGTGCGTATATTTAATTTATTTTTGACCTACAATATTTTCAACTTACAAAGAGCTTATTGAAATGCAACTCCATGGTAAATTTCAATTCAGTTCAGTTGCTCAGTTGTGTCCACTATTTGCGACCCCATGGAATGCAGGATGCCAGGATTCCCTGTCTACCACCAACTCACCAGCTTACTCAAACTCATGTCCATCAAGTTGGTGATGCCTTCCAACCATCTCATTCTCTGTTGTCCCCTTCTCCTCCTGCCTTCAATCTTTCCCAATATCAGGGTGTTTTCCAGTGAGTCAGTTATTCGCATCCGGTGGCCAAAGTATTGGAGTTTCAGCTTCGGCATCAGTCCTTCCAGTGAATATCCAGGATTGATTTTCTTTAGGATAGACTGGTTGGATCTTCTTGCCGTCCAAGGGACTCTCAAGAGTCTTTTCCAACACCACAGTTGAAAAGCGTCAATTCTTCAGTACTCAGCTTTCTTTATAGTCCAACTGTCACATCCATACATGACTACTGGAAAAACCATAGCTTTGACTAGACAGAACTTTGTTGGCAAAGTAATGTCTCTGCTTTCTAATATGCTGTCTAGGTTGATCATCACTTTCCTTCCAAGGAGCAAGTGTCTTTAAATTTCATGGTAAATTTAGGTGATCTGTATTCACTCAGTCGACAAAGTACATTGAACACAGATTATATAATCTGCTTTTGTGAATTTCATGTTAATGAAGTCATGAACTAGCTTTAGAATGTTAAATTCCTGAGGCAGAGATAATTGAGTAGTTGAATACATTATATGCAGGCAACAATAGGTGAGAATAACTCCCATTTGAATAAATAATTATGCTATTGGAAGGTAGAGGAGGAAAAAATTGCAATCCTTGATTGGGAGCATTTAGAGATGGCTTGATAAACTATGCTTTATTTGAACTTTGATGAAGTCTGCAGTTTTGTTTTTCCTTCTCTTTCCTTTTTTTTAAACAAATGTGTAATAGAGAGATATTCTACTACTGCTTTTATTAATTTGTTTCACTTTTATATAATTTACTTGTTTTAATAGCTATTGCATGTCATAAATCCATATATTATTTATTAAGGCATAAGTTATTCTCCCAACATGCACTGAAAACCAAAGCTTGAAATATCAAAAAACTGGCCTGCAAATATACATGTATTTAAATAGCAAGTGGGAAATTATATTTTACTATATAATCATCGGGTTTCCCAGGTAACCCATTAGTAAAGAATCTGCCTGCCAGTGCAGGAGACACAAGACATGGGATAGATTCTTGGGTAGGGAAGATCCCCTGGAGGAGGAAATGGCAGAGTAGAACACTACTGAGCACTCAGACATATAAACCATTAGCTGCTCCTTCCTTTCATTTTGCAAAGCAAAGTTAGCCCAGATTACTGAGTGCAAGCACCTGAACTCATGGATTATTGCACTGTAGTTTGAAAACTGGCCCATAAACAAGGGGAATGAGAAACCAAAGAAAGAGCCAGACCACTCCAGACCAGTAGCTGGCGGTTGTAATAAGCAAGGGAACTTACATACAAGACTTGGGAGAACATAGAAGAAGTAGATCACTGTGCTCAACTTTCAGAATCTTAATAGTTTATACAGAGGCCTTAACTGGGTTCAGTCATGTACACCAGAGGTCCCCAACCTTTTGGGCACCAGGGACTGGTTTCATGGAATACAAGTTTTCTGCAGATAGGGGTGGCGATGGTTTGGGATGATTCAAGCACATTACATTTATTGTGCACTTTATTTCTATTATTGTTACAACAGCTCCACCTCAGATCATCAGGCATTAGATCCCAGAGGTTGGGACCCCTGATGTATACAATCCAGATGGTCTCTATAACACATTGCTCCTATTGTGGGAGTGATGGGCGGAATGTACATTTCAAGGTCAGTGGAGGGCTGAGGAGCCTCTGACTTGAGTATATCACACAGGTGAACCCACATTTGCATCCTCTTAATGACCTCCTCCAACTTACCACGTCTCTTTCATAATAAGTGGTCATACACTCACAAAGCATGTATGCATATCTTTTTCTTTTAATGGCGGCATCTTCACAGTTTCCTCCGTGTTTTACTTTTCAGAGTAAAATTAATCACTGCTTGCATAACATGTGGAATGTTCTCCAAAAAATAATTATTTTATATATGTATATTTTCAGGCATCATAGTAATGAATGTATGAGTTTCCCAAAGGTGTTGTAGAAACTGTAGTAAATATTTGTGGCTGAAAACAACAGAAACTTAGTGTCTTACATTTCTGGAGGCTAGAATTCAAAAATCAAGTTGTCAGCAGGATCATGCTCCTCTCGTGCCTTTTCCAGACAGCTGGTGGTTGCTGGCAATCCTTGGTGTTCTTTAGTTTGTAACTACAACTCATTTCAAACCACTGTAGTCGTCAAAAATGATATGCATACATATGATAAAAAGTTAATTTAAAATTATGCAAAAGAGCCAAAATCTCTGTAAAATTTTATATGTATCATGCTATTTCATTCTAATATATGTATATTTATATTATCTAATTATTTTCTTATATTGAAAATTATTTTTCTAAAGTGCCAAATTTCCTGGTAAATATAAAAGTATGTTCAGATGTATTACCTTTCTTCTGTTTTTTTTTTTGTTTCTTTTAATATTTTTAGCCTCTCTGGGTTGCTGTTTGGATGAATTTTTTTCTGTATATATTGGGTATTTCTGTGATATTACATTTATATGTGAAATATATCAACTTTTAAAATAAGCTATTTGTAAATTGAATTTTTTGATAATTTTTAAATAATATTATATGTATGAGATTAATACTTGACTTAGTAAAAGACACAAAGCACAAGAACTCAGTGATCATAAAAACAGCATATTTTTTGGTGATCTAAAAAAGCCTAGAGCAAATATCATGGCATATTTACAGTGTCACAGTTTATTTCACATGAAAGCTGTTATCAGCAACCTAAAGGGAAAGCTAAGGAACAGTGAGTGCCTAAAATCACAGGTTTTTAAGGAGGGGATTTTAGTGCAAAGAGATAGATCATCTCTTGGCTGAACTTTTTGTTGCAAACTCAGCATTGTACAAAACAAAATGAATGAAAACTGTAATTCACCTGGGTCATTCAACCTTATTCATGATTGCATCATAGAAATGATGCTCTCTTTAGCCCCTGAAATCTTGAAAGTTATTATAAGGTAAAATTATAGATAAGTGGAGTAGTTTCATCATCAAGTTCAATTGTACAAAGAGGAAAGGCAAAACTTGTTTTTGCCATCAGCAGGACCTACAGATGTGTCAAGGGAAGGTTCGAAAACAACATCTTTTCTTTGTGAATGTGTTATAACAATACTAGTAAAGCAAAGGACAAACATGCTTCTGTAAAATAAGATGTTTTATGTTCTATATATTTATTTTTTGATACAACACTCTTCATAGTGTATTTATGAATTGCACACACCCTTGTTGCACAGAAATCCATTGCATCCACCTTCACTCTTTACCACTCTCTCCATGTCAATAATAAAAACATTTATGCTGTGGAGGCACTTATAGATTATAATTGAAGCAGTGCTATAAATGTCTGCATGTGCAATACACTGCTGTATGTGAAATTGTATTTGAAGAGCAGCTCTCCTAAACTGAAAATATTTTATTTTGGAAAAAAATATATTGGACATATTTCCCCAACTTTTATCGTTTGTTAAATGTGTCTGTTAACTCTGCCTACCAACTTTCCATCTCTTCTTTTAAGGAGAGTGACTTCCCTTTCCAATCCACTTCCCTATTTCAACCATAAGTTTCTAACAGTAGCTTTACATTATATTACTAAGAATTTCTGTCTATATTTATTTGTTCCAGAAGTAAACAATAAAGCTACTGTTTCTAAGAACTGCACAAGTATATGTTCAAATCACATGGAAATAGCTTGTCTGAAAAACACAGGAAGAAAAGTGGAATTGAAAGGTAGATAACTGACAACATTCAATTGCTGGTGCCAAATGTTTTAAAACTGCAGGCTTGTATTAGAAACTCGTAACTAAATGAAATTCACCATATATTTTAATCTTTGTCTAAGATACTTCAGGATGAATTTCTTGTATTTCTTTCATTTTTCTTACTAACTTATTTCTATTTTTACCACAATAGAGATAAAGATATTTATCATGAAAAGACCCAAAAAAGGCAAATTAAATCATTATTAATAGCATCCTTTATTGGAGGAAGTGATTAAAGTATTCTTAAAATATTGATTAGGGTAACAAGCAACAGATGACAAACATAATGAGAGGGATTTGACAGTAATTCTATTAGAAGTAGTTTTCTAACTAAATGTTACTTTATCTTTCTATAAGCATAATAATAATTAATCAATGTTTCTTACTTCATAGTGTAAACATGTTGGTGGGATGATGGGTTTTGACATTATAAATATGAAAATAAATTATAAATCATTGGCTATTTATTAACAATTTGTTTTCCTTAAGTAAATATTTGTGGTTTTAACGAAAAGACTTGTAGAGAAAAATCAATCATTTAAGAACGTTTTATAATATGTCTACATTTATGTTTGCTTCATTAATCAGTACATAAAGTATTTAATGCTTATTTTGGAAAAATGCCAGGGAAATTAATATACTAGTGTCTCTCCCCCCATGTTTTCTAATGTGCCCCAGTGCTTTCCACTGGTTGACATCAAAGTGAAGTCAAAGGTATGGGAACACATCGATATGTGTCATAGAAGTCATTCTTCTCAGGAAGTGAGCAGGAATGAGGCAACAAGAGACCATATGGAATGTCAAATAGAAAATATTTGTTAAAAGCACTCTTTTCCCTTTATCATAAATTCTATTTTTAGTTCAGGTAAATACAATGTGATCCACACAGTCAAAGGATATGGCATAGTCAATAAAACAGAAATAGTTGTTTTCTTGGAACTCTCTTGCTTTGTCGATGATCCAGCAATGTTGGCAATTTGATCTCTGGTTCCTTTAGCTTTTCTAAAATCATCTTGAACATCTGGAAGTTCACGGTTCACATACTGTTTCCCCAGATATTTGCCATGAAGTGATGAGACCGTATGCCATGATCTTAGTTTTCTGAATGTTGAGCTTTAAGCCAACTTTTTCACTCTCCTCTTTCACTTTCATCAAGAGGTTCTTTAGTTCTTCACTTTCTGCCATAAGGGTGGTGTCATCTGCATATCTGAGGTTATTGATATTTCTCCCGGCTATCTCGATTCCAGCTTGTGCTTCCTCCAGCCCACCGTTTCTCATGATGTACTCTGCATATAAGTTAAATAAGCATGGTGACAATATACAGCCTTGACGTACTCCTTTTCCTATGTGGAACCAGTCTGTTGTTCCATGTCCAGTTCTAACTGTTGCTTCCTGACCTGCATACAGGTTTCTCAAGAGGCATGTCAGGTGGTCTGGTATTCCCATCTCTTTCAGGATTTTCCACAGTTTATTGTGATCCACGTAGTCAAAGGCTTTGGCATAGTCAATAAAGCAGAAATAGACATTTTTCTGGAACTCTCTTCCTTTTTCAATGATCCAGTGGATGTTGGCAATTTGGTCTCTGGTTCCTCTGCCTTTTCTAAAACAAGCTTGAACATCTGGAAGTTCTCAGTTCACGTATTGCTAAAGCCAGGCTTGGAGAATTTTGAGCATTACTTTACTAGCATGTGAGATGAGTGCAATTGTGTGGTAGTTTGAACATTCTTTGGCATTGCCTTTCTTTGAAGTTGTAATGAAAACTGACCTTTTCCAGTCCTGTGGCCACTGCTGAGTTTTCCAAATTTGCTGGCATATTGAGTGCAGCACTTTCACAGCACCATCTTTTAGGATTTGAAATAGCTCAACTGGAATTCCATCAAATCCCCTAGCTTTGTTGGTAGTGATGCTTCCTAAGGCCCACTTGACTTCACATTCCAGGATATCGGGCTCTAGGTGAGTGATCACACCATCATGATTATCTGGGTCAGGAAGATCTTTTTTGTACAGTTCCTCTGCGTATTCTTGCCACCTCTTCTTAATATCTTTGGCTTCTGTTAGGTCCCTACCACTTCTGTCCTTTATTGAGCCCATCTTTGTGTGAAATCTTCCCTTGGTATCTCTAATTTTCTTGAAGAGATCTCTAGAGTTTCCCATTCTATTGTTTTCCTCTATTTCTTTGCACTGATCGCTGAGGAAGGCTTTCTTTTCTCTCCTTGCTATTCTTTGAAACTCTGTATTCAAATGGGAATACCTTTCCTTTTCTCCTTTGCTTTTCTCTTCTCTTCATTTCACAGCTATTTGTAAGGCCTCCTCAGACAGCCATTTTGCTTTTTTGGATTTCTTTATATTGTCACCCTGCTTATTTAAATTATATGCAGAATAGATCATGAGAAACGCTGAGCTGGAGGAAGCACAAGCTGAAATCAAGATTGCCAGGAGAAATATCAATAACCTCAGATATGCAGATGACACCACCTGTATGGCAGAAAGTGAAGAAGAACTAAAGAGCCTCTTGATGTAAGTTAAGAGGAGAGTGAAAAAGTTGGCTTAAAGCTCAACAGTCAGAAAACTAAGATCATGGCATCCAGTCCCATCACTTCATGGCAAATAGATGGGGAAACAGTGGAAACAGTGGCTGACCTTATTTTTCTGGGCTCCAAAATCACTGCACATGGTGATCGCAGCCATGAAATTAAAAGACACTTACTCTTTGGAAGGAAAGTTATGACCAACCTAGATAGCATATTAAAAAGCAGAGACATTACTTTGTCAACAAAGGTCCGTCTAGTCAAGGCTATGGTTTTTCCAGTGGTCATGGATGGATGTGAGAGTTGGCCTGTAAAGAAAACTGAGCACTGAAGAATTGATGCTTTTGAACTGTGGTGTTGTAGAAGACTCTTGAGAGTCCCTTGGACTGCAAGGAAATCCAGCCAGTCCATCCTAAAGGAGATCAGTCCTGGGTGTTCATTGGAAGGACTGATGTTGAAGCTGTAACTCCAATACTTTGGCCACCTGATGCGAAGAGCTAACTCATTTGAAAAGACCCTGATGCTGGGAAAGATTGAGGGCAGGAGAAGGGGACGACAGAGAATAAGATGGTTGGATGGCATCATCGACTCAATGGACATGGGTTTGGGTGGACTCAGGCATTTGGTGATGGACAGGGAAACCTGGCATGCTGCAGTTCATGGGGTTTCAAAGAGTTCGACACGACTGAGCGACTGAACTAAACTGAAATACAATGTGCTTCCAATGAGCAGAATTCACACAGATCCACCATCATAGATCTTCTTATTGATATGTGAATAACAAATAAGTCTTCCTCCAATCTAACACCTAACATATCAGCCACTAATGTGTTCTTTATAGTGTTGCAAAAATAAATAAGGAAATAAACACATGAATAAATAAATAAAGGTATGTGGGTCATCAACAATCTTATGAACAAAAATTTCACATATCCTTCTTAAAGTTTGTCACAACTCTGTGTTGGTAATCTTCCCTGACTGCTATCATTTATTTTATGTTCTCCTGTCCTCTATTAGCACATCAGTTATAAGGGGAGAAATTCAGTTACTTATTGCTTTAGGATCTGAGGGCTTACTATTGTTGTCTTTATCCTACCTCCCTAGTTTTCATTTCCCTGTATTATTGTAGTACTTAAGCCAAAATCCTGAGAAAATTTCAGAAAAACATAGTCCTCCCTATTCTGATTATATTTCAGCAAATCAACATTGGTATAGGGATTAATCATTTCATCTACAACAGCCACGTCCTTATCTGCTTGATAGCCCAGCTGCATGCTGAAAATGAAAGTGAAGTTGCTCAGTCATGTCTGACTCTTTACTACCCTATGAACTATAGCCCACCATGCTCCTCCATCCATGGAATTTTCCAGGCAAGAATACTGAAATGGGTTGTTGTTTCCTTTTTCAGGGGATCTTACCGACCAAGGGATCAATCCCACATCTCCTGCATTTCAGGCAGACTCTTAACCATCTGAGCCATCAGGGAATCTCTACATGCTAAACCCAAGATATTCATGAAGTAGTCTTGACATCTAGTTCGTGAAAACTCTAATGATGTTTCTTAGATGCCTCCCATGTGGCACTAGTGATAAAGAACCCTCCTCCCAATGCGATAGACATGAGACACAGATGCAATCCCTGGGTTGGGATGATCCCCTGGAAGAGGGCATGGCAACCCACTCCAGTATTCTTGCCTGAAGAATCCCATGGACAGAAGAGCCTGGTGAGCTACAGTCCATAGGGTTGCAAAGAGTCAGACATGACTGAAGTGACTTAGCACACAGCATGTTTCTTAGTGGAATCATTTGTCCTAGAATATCCAAATACCTTGAGCCTAAATTATTGGCTATGAAAGGTAAAAATGTTTTCCATGGATTATTACTTTGGCAATAAGTAAAGAATTCTGTCAGCCAAGGACTGGAAATGCTAACAGAAGCACTATAAACAAAAAGAGCAATCCAAGACCGTCAACCCACGACCAACCAGGTAAACAAACATCCTGTGGCATGGTGCCATATCAACAGCACAGGAATTCTGTTGTTGGCTGGTTGAACCCACAGCTGTGACAAAAGCCCAGCTTGCTTTGTTGAGGGAAAGAGAAGGTCTACAAATTCATGCCTTTCACTCTGGCCCTTTTTGTGTGGGCCCAGTGATCAAGAATGGGGTGGCTAGGGAAGAAGCTGTATATATCCAAAAAGGAGGTAATTTGCCTACTGAAGTATTTAGGACCTATGCTAACACAGATGAAAATTTGTATGCATTTACTTTAAATGGAGCATCCTCATATTTTGTGTTCACTCTGACAGCCTCTTTCCAAAACTTCTTATAAAAAATACTGATGATTTTTTTTTCTTTTTTCAAATATATTTTTAATTGGAGGATAATTGCAGTGTTGTGTTAACTGCTGCCATACATGAATCAGCTGTAAGTATACATATATCCCTTCCCTCTTGAGCCTTCCTCCCACCCCACCTCCCCTTCTCCCCCTATAAGTCATCACAGAGCACCAGGCCGAACTCCCTGTGCTATAGAGCAACTTCCTACCAGCTATCTACTTTACGCACTATAAAATATATATTTCAATGTTACTCTCTCATTTGTCCTACCCTGTCCTTCCCTCACTCTGTCCATTCTCTAAGTCTATGTCTCTATTCCTGCCCTGAAAATAGGTACATCAGTACCATATTTTTAGATTCCATATATGTACATTCAGTTCAGTTCAGTTGCTCAGTCGAGTCCAACTCTTTGGACTGCAGCACACCAGGCTTCGCTATCCATCACCAACTCCTGGAGCTTGCTCAAACGCATGACCATTGAGTCAGTGATGTCATCCAACCATCTCATCCTCTGTCATCCCCTTCTCCTCCTGCCTTCAGTCTTTCCCAGCCATCAGGGTCTTTTCCTAATAAGTCAGTTCTTCCCATCAGGTGGCCTAAGTGTTGGAGCTTCAGCCTCAGCATCAGTCCTTCCAATGGATATTCAGGACTGATTTCCTTTAGGATGGACTGGTTGGATCTCCTTGCAGTCCAAGGGACTCTCAAGAGTCTTCTCCAACACCACAGTTCAAAAGTATCAATTCTTCAGCGCTCAGCTTTCTTCACCGTCCAACTCTCACATCCATACATGACTACTGGAAAAACCACAGTTTTGACTAGATGGCCCTTTGCTGGTAATGTCTCTACTTTTTCACATGCTGTCTAGGTTGGTTATAGCTTTTCTTCCAAGGAACAATCTTCTTTTAATTTCAAGGCAACAATCACCATCTGCAGTGATTTTGGAGCCCCCCAAAAGAAAGACTGTCAGTTTCCATTGTTTCCTCATCTATTTGTCATGAGTTGATGGAACTGGATACCATGATCTTAGTTTTTCAACATTGAGTTTTAAGCCAAATTTTTCAATCTCCTTTTTCACCTTCATCAAAGGGCTCTTTAGTTCCTTTTCACTTTCTGCTATGAAGATGGTCATCTGCATATCTGAGGTTTTTGATATTTTTCCCAGCAACCTTGATTCCAGCTTGTGCTTCATCCAGCCCAGCATTTTGCATGATGTACTCTGCATATAAGTTAAATAAGCAGGGTGACAACCTTGATGTACTCCTTTCCCAGTTTGGAACTAGTTCATTGTTTCATGTCTGGTTCCAGCTGTTGTTTCTTGACCTGCATACAGGTTTTTCAGGAGGCAGGTATGGTGTTCTGGTATTCCCTTCTATTGAAGAATTTTCCACATGTTGTGATCCACATAGTCAAAGGCTTTAGCATAGTCAATGAAGAAGATATTCTTCTGGAATATTCTTGCTTTTTCTATGATTCAACAGATGTTGGCAATTTGATCTCTGATTCCTCTACTTTTTCTAAATCCAGCTTGAACATCTGGAAGTTCTCAGTTCACATACTGCCGAAGCCTTGCTTGAAGAATTTTGAGTATTACTTTGCTAGCTTGTGAGGCAAGCCAGGAAAGTCTGGCTCAGTCTCTTGTGGGGTCACCACTGCTTGCTCCTGTTCCTGTTGCACACAAGGTTTTTTTTTGCCCTTCAAGAGTCTGTCACCCTGGTCCTGTGGAAGTTTTGTAATCAAATCCCACAGGTCTTCAAAGTCAAATTCCTTGGGGTTTCTCAGTCCCTTTGCCAGATCCCAGGGTTGTGAGATCTATTGTGGGCCCTAGAATTTTGCAACAGAGAGAGAACTTCTTTGGTATAATTGTTCTCCAGTTTGTGGGTCGTCTGCTCAGTTGCTCTATGGTGGGGCTAATGGCAACCTCCTCCAAGAGGACTTATGTCACATGCCACACCTGCCTGGTCTGCTGCAGCCAGAGCCCCTGTCCCTGCAGCAGGCCACTGCTGACCCAGGCCACTGCAGGAGACACTCAAACACTGAAGGGTAGGTCTGGCTCAGTCTCTTGTGTGGTCCCTGGGTCCTGGTGCACACAAGGTTTTGTTTGAGCCTTCCAAGCGTCTCTGGCGGATATGGGGTTTGATTCCAAACACTATTTCACCCCTCTTAGCATCTTGTCAGGGCTTCTCCTTTGCCCTTAGATATGGGGTATCTTTTTTTGGTGGGACCCAACATTTCCCTGTCGATGGTTGCTCAGTGTTTAGTTGCAATTTTGGAATTCTTGCAGGAGAAGATGAGAGTTAACATGTGCATTAATATACGATATTTGAAGCTTTTGTCTTTTTCGGTCTCTAACAACACAGTTAACCCACCAATCAGTCCAATAATTCCAGATAGATCCTAAATTCAGACCATTTCTCTTTTCATGCAACGTAAAGGACCAGAAAAGCAAGTCAAATATCTGCTATTTGGGGAATTTCTTATTGAGGCTCATTTTAGGAACATTACTAATATGAGTGTTAGTTCAGTGGCTATCAACTAAAGACTTCTAACTAGTATACTCATTTGATCCATCTTGGGACCAGGATCATGAATTTTCCTTCTACTTTACATGTTTGTAGTTCACTGCCCCTCAAGTCAAAGATTTTGATTATGGGAGAAGTGGAGAATGAGCAGGAAAAAGTGTAAGGGACTCTGAGCCAAGCCCAGAATCCTACTCAGGTGTTCTATATCCAAGCCATTTCTTGTATTAGTAACTACAGTGCTTAGGATACCCCCTACACACTCAAAAATAGATTGAATACTTGAAAAAAGGAACGTTGAGTAGAGCTTATTTAAAATAAGTAATCTAAAAAAGTGTGGGGATAGGTATTTCAGAGACAGGATTGTAACTCCAGAGATTGGTAGCTTGACTGTTGTTATGACCTCTAGAACCTGAAATGACAAGGGGAGATAAATTTTCTGAAGAACCAAAGAAATTATCTGGACAACTTGAGAAGAGCCATAACTCACTCAATTTACATAAACATCTCATGGGTCATGCTAAGAGGGACCTGCAAGTATAAACACCCTAGTTTTATTTTTCCACTACTTCTAATTTCCTGCTAGTCCTTGCCACTATCAAGGGAAAGCACATAAAACAAGAAGTCACAGATTTGGTTTCATAAAGGCTGTCCTAAATGTCTAATACTTTAAATATATACATCTATACACATAGAGGGCTTCCTAGGTGATGCTAGTGGTAAAGAACCTACCTTCTAATACAAGAGACATAAGAGATATGGGCTTTGATCCCTGGATTGGGAAGATCCCCTGAAAGAAGGCATGACAACCCACTTCGGTATTCTTGCCTAAAGAATCCCATAGATAGAGGGGCCTGGCAGGCTACAGTCCATAGTATTACAAAGAGTCAGACATGAGTGAAGCAACTTAGCATGCACACACATTCAAAGAAACATTCAGTAAATATCACATATACACATACTAAAAAGCTTCATTTTATAGGGCTACTCCCAAAAATGAGATTGTTAGTAAATTGCAATAAGTTTTAGTCCTAAGAAAACTTTTCGTATATCTCATTTACAACTTCTAAGAATCAAAACTTTTACAGTAACAAAGCTTTTTCTGTCCAAAAGCTACAATTCAATTCTTTTACTATTATCAAACATTTTCCAAGTAAATAGATCATATACTAAATAGATTAGATTAAATAATCAATTAACTATCCTAGAAATAAAAATATCAAGTGATTATATTTACTAGCGTCTATTTTTTTTTTTACTCTTTTTCTAGTCTTTAGAATTATTCATCTATCATTGTTCATAGTCGGTATTATTAAATCAGAATAAGTACAGATTCACAGTGATTTGATTATTAACAATATTTCAGATATATATTCAATCAATTATATCATAGTTTAGCTTTAGTAATTGCAACCAGGTATCAGGAAAATTATTACTTACTGAAATACTTCCTCATCCCCATCAAAATGTGAGACTGGAAATTGAATTATCATAGTTAAAATTGTGTTATGTGGGGGAGTGAATATTAACCATGTATTTATGCTTGCTTTGAATTCCCTACTCAGTAACATGTGATGTCCCTCAATGGGTTCAGACTTTATTATAAGCTATTCACTTAGTCACCGATTAAGTTTTTCACATTGTTCTTAGGTATACATTTTGAATGATGGATTATAGTGTCTTAGGGGTTTTACATTTTTATTGAAAAATATGGATATTTTATATTAATCTATACATGTTACTCCATATTACTACTTAATGTACATTTAAATAGTTTTGTAAAGTAATTTTTCACATGCATTTTTCAATATACTTATTGAATAATATACTGATTGAATAATTAATAGATATTGTGACATTGAACTTCATATTCAGAAATTTACCCTTCTGCTTCATAGAATACAAGGTTTATAAAATATTATTAGATTTGTGTAAAGCTAATGCTGTATAAAATATTTTGTGTTATTTTTTTCAGTTTTAATTTCAATGATAGAAAATTCTTTTCTTAAAATATGTGGTGAAGTTATTTGTCATCTATTTTCTGTGATTATATGAACCTAGACTTTCTGGAATTACTGAGTCATCTGATAGTGGCACATTTCTGGCAATTTAATAAACTTTTCTTTTTTTTCTATATTTGTTCTTATACTCACTTCTCTGTTCATAACATTTTCCTCCTGGAAATCAACACCTCAACAATTTTATTTAACAATTTGCCATGGAATTTGCTTTAGGTCATTCTTATAAATTTGTGTAATTATTTTCCTTTCCATGCTTATATTCTCACTAAACTATTGAGAATCCAAAGCTCTTAAAATTTTCAAGTTCAATTCAGAAGATATATTTTAACAAAAATTTTTAGTGTTATTATTTTTAAATTGGCTTTTTATTTATTTATTTATTTGGCTTCATTGGATCTTAGTTGCAGCACGCAGGATCTTTGTTGCAGCAGCAGACTCTCTAGTTGTGCCTTGCAGCCTCAGTAGTTGCAGTGCACAGGCTTAATGCTCTACTATATGTGGGATCTTAGTTCCCTGACCAGGGCTCGAACCTGTGTCTCCTGCATTGCAAGGTCGATTCTTAACCACTGGACCACCAGGAAAGTCCCAATTTTAAACCAAACATTCATGACATTGTGGACAAAGAATGTTACCTGCCATCCCAGTAAACAACAAATGTTACCCATCATTATGCTATCAACCACTAAAGCTGCCTCCAACAAGTGTATCTTGAGGGGAATTCAGGGTGGAGAAAAGCAGGATACTAAGCTCTGGATAGTTAAAATGAATACTTAAGGGATAATTTCAAGGAGCCTGTTTTTTGTTTTTTTTTTTCCCCCCTCAGTTGAAAACTCCTAGATATCCTGGCTTCTTCTTTCCCTCTTTGGAACAGTTCCTCAGAGTATTATCTGAGAGCCTATCTCCACAAGCTGTAGTCTTCAGTAGGTCCCCAGATGAAATATAATTCACAACTTTTAGGTTGCATGTTTATCATCAGTCAATAACAATATATTTTAGAGTATATTTCCTACTTGGAAAAGAGAATGGAAAGAGCATTGGAGAAATATTAAGCTGAGTAGGTATCTGGTTTCTGTTCTGTACTACATTGAACTACCCATGTCCTTAAAACTTGTAATTAATCAAAATTCATTTTGTGCATTTTTTATCTTATAGGAAACATGTTAAACAGACAAATAAAATAAGTATAAACTTTGTTATTAATCCAAATTCCATCTCAGCAGTTACTATATCAGATATTTGTTCTGAGTATGAGAGAGATTTTTAAGAGACAACAAAGGGTCTTAAAATATACTCTATTTCTCTTTTAACCCTACCAACTGTAATTTTAAAGATATTTTCCTTTTTTGTGTTCATTGACATATAAAGTTCTTAATAAAAATATTTCCAATTTCAATGCAATTATATTTTAAATTTCTTTATAAAACATGTCTAGCAAGTAAATTCATTTTTAACACATGGGAGAGCACAGATCCTGTCTACTGCGTGTAACAAGTGCTTTTCTGTATGAATATATGTATGAATTTGCCACCACTCAAGACTGAAGTTTTTCTTTTGAACTATTGCTGGAAACTAGAAAACTGTAAGAATTAAGAAATAAATGTGTTTGCTTTATTCATTTTCACATAAGCTATGTGCTAATGTTCTCTTCCAAAATGTGCTCATTTCCTACTTTATCTCTCATTTTTTAGTCCTATCTATATTTATGCTTTTGTTTTTTAATGCAAATAGATAGTTATACAGATAATAATGAAAAAAATGAGAAATAAAGTAGCAGTTGTAAAAACCGTTATTGAGAAGAATTAATATTTTTTCACAATAGTCAGGTTTTAATGTTGCACAAAAAATAAAAATTGGTTCAGACTATTTTTATTTTAGCATTATTAAGCTTTATATTTTAAAATTATTTCTGGAAGAAAAATATTAACTATCCTCTTTGCATAGGATCTGTAACAGTTTATCAATAACCATATAAATCATGCCAACATTTTCCAAAGCGTCTACCATGGGATACTAGTTCTCTTAAAAAAAAAAACTCTGAGCTAACGTTTATATTAAAAAATAGACATTTAGCTTGTAATAATTACTTGCTTGAAATTAAACCTATACAAGGTATATAATGAACAAGATAGGCTTAATGTTCTCCTCAGCCTAACTCAACTTAAAACAGATTTCTTCCTGACTCTAGGCTCCTGACAGATAGCTCTTTTCCTAGAGCCTTTACTTCAGAAAACTTTTAATTTACCATTGTTCCTTTGGGTTTAAATCTTCTCCCAGCCTCTTTCTTGTTTTACACCTCAGGAATAGCTTCTCAAGAATCTGGGAGCCCTCTCTTTGGAACATATTCATGAAGAAAGACAGGGCTCCCGTTTCCCGTCTCTGTGAGACAACAGGAGTATAAATTGATGAGCCAATTAGCAAAGACAGAAAGTCTAATCACATTGGCCAGTGTGTCCCCTCCCTTGATGCTCTTCATTACTTTTTCACTGTTCACCTCTGTTTTCAAATCTTTCAGTTATCTTTCTGTTTTAGAGGAGTTAAATTCAGTCTCTCCCTTCTATTGCAATAGTTTGATCCCATTGAAACAGACTTGAATATGGTCCTCTTTACCTATTTATCTGGTCCACTACAATTTTTACTTGATATTAATGTGGTATTTGGAAAGAACTATAGAAAGTACATCTGTTTAAAGTCATAGCTCTCAAAACATTATAACTTTGACAACTCAAGCTCTGTGAAGTATAATTTACAAATATAGATTGATGTAAATATAAATTTTATCTAATATGTAACTATTTCACTACATTGATATAGCGCTCACTGTCTGTGGGTAAAACCAAATTCATAGTATTGGAGTGATGCAAAAATAAACATGACATTATATCTACCACAAATTGTTGCACATTAGAAATTGAGATAAATATCTACATTGAAAATTATGAAGCAAGGCATAAAATTATGCTTTCTAAAACTTACAAAACATGTCCCAAATGAAATATTCTAATAATTCTCTGGGAAAAAATCTGCAGAGGTTCCAGAAACACCAATTTGTCTCTTTATCCCATCAGGTAATATGTCTTTGTCAAAGCTAGATGTACAAAGGCAGTTCCCACACTTGCTAAGTAGCTATTCTTAAAAGTGCGTGAGTGGGGGGATCCTGTGAACACATAGAAACACTATGATAGAATTTTGTTATTGTAAAAATCATGTTCCCACTTCTTTCCATCACCTGAAAAAACAGATGCAAAAATATTTTTTTAGTAAGTGACTATCTGAAGACAGAATTGGGAAAGATCTTGCCAAAATAGGCATGAGATACTGATGCTGATGAATATAAAAGGCATTGTCAGCTAATGAGGAAATGGATTATGTACTTTCATATCTGTTCAGCCAATGGAGATATTATCTTCCTGCTGCTGCTAAGTCGCTTCAGTCGTGTCCGACTCTGTGCAACCCTATAGACGGCAGCCCACCAGGCTCCGCAGTTCCTGGCATTCTCCAGGCAAGAATACTGGAGTGGGTTTCCAGTTCCTTCTCCAATGCATGAAAGTGAAAAGTGAAAGTGAAGTCGCTCAGTTGTGTCCGACTCTTAGCGACCCCATGGACTGTAGCCTACCAGGCTCATCCATCCATGGGATTTTCCAGGCAAGAGTACTGGAGTGGGGTGCCATTGCCTTACCCTAGTTTTCCACAAAAACACTGTCTACCAAGCTTCATTTCTTTTTTCTGTTTATGGAGTTTGAGGAAAGGACATTTGATCACTTTGTGAGGATTTGAGTTGCCCTTTTGAGTTCTCTTTTCCCTGACCTGAGCAGCCTTATCTCTATCAACTTTACTTGAATTTGTTATTAGATTTAAATTAGGTACTCCCCTTTTTCCAAGAAGAGTACTAGCTTTCTGCTCAAGTCTGAGTGCTCAAAGTATAATATGGTTTGGAAACTCCTAATCTAGAACCATAGACTATTGTACAAATCGATGAAATGGAAAAAGAGTATCAGTAACATCTATAGTTTCTCATTCTGAAAATAGAATTTAAAAAAAAATAGCCTTGGATCTGTGGCAAAGACTTCCCTCTCACAATAATTATTGAATTGAGATGAAACAAGATGCTGTTTTGTTGTTTGTTTATTATTGGTTTTCTTTCTTTTTTTGATGGAGGTAGAAAGATTACACAGTAAGGATATGGGAAACAGATGTTATGGTAAAAGTGATAAAATTTAGGAATATTTCTTTACACCCAATTGTCAAAGTTGGTTGTGGCTAAAAGCTCCTCAGGGATCTTTGTGTGGCTGTCCATTTTTAAAAGCCTGGTTTTGGTCTTCCCATTCCCTTCCCCTGTAAGCAGTGTTCCCCAAAGCTGTCTTTAAGGCAGTCTAATGTACTAGCTTGAATTTTAATTGTGAGAGAACACTGAATCAGCTTTGGGACTTATCAAACCAACATTATAAGAACTATCTTTATCCCTCCCCCAAATTATTCACTTCTGCTCCTGCCCTGTGTGTGTGTTGTGTGTATCTGTAACTTCAGGAAACAGTAAAAGAATAGTAAAATAAATCTTTGAAAATGGAAGACAGGCCTAAAGAAGTTAAGAACATTTTCTTTTAGAGAAATGCTCTTAATCTCTATTATCTTTTGCAAAGTTTGCATAAACTTGTTAAAACAAACTGGAACAGTATATGTAAAAGCACACTAAAAACTGAAACAATTACACTATAGATATTCATGTAAAAATCCTAAACACATCTCAGAACAAGCAAACCAGGTATTACAGTGTTAAAATTCATCATGAAAAATTGATTCCAAATATTCACACATATTTTGATTTAAAATTTCCATGAACATTATTCAACACTTTAAAATCTTCATCTACCAAGTACATATTTAGTATCGACTATATTCTACGTATTGCAATAAGAGTTGAAGTGCAATTGATTAACAAATTACAGATAAAATAAATGATTATGAAATTATAAAGAATGATATTAAAAGACAATGAAAATGCTCAGCAAACAAGAATAGAAAATGATTACACATTTCATTGAATGCAACTATTCCAATGGATATCAATAATCAGAATAATCAAGCAGAGTAGTTATATCTATGAAATCTTCAATATATAAAGTTTGATATAAAGCAGTTTCATTAAGCAATGAAAAATATTTAAAATTACCTAAAATAAAGAGAATAAAAATGTCATAGACATAGAGAAAGAAAAATGTTAGATGGTACTCTACAGAAAAGTAAATTAATACAGCAAATGTTGTAATATAACTGAGATCTGTTGGGCTGCATCACACAGGCCTACAAGTTCTGTGAGTTCCCAGTCTCAAAACTAAAGGAAGAGACCAAAGTCAGTAACATAAACATCAAGGTTTAATGAATGGAGGAGCTTAAATGTTTGAAGCCAAGTCCTGGAACAACACCCCACCATGTGCGGCATGCAGTGGGCAGGACATGGCAGGAAGTCTTCACTTCCAAGGGAAGAGGGAGATTGCCAGTTATAGGGGGAATTACATCAGGTTGATACATTAGTTACCAGGGAAACCAGTAGAGAGGCATGCCCTCTGATAAGCTATCACTCATTGGGTCAGGGGCAAGCATGTAGGAAGATCAGTCATGGGAGGATGGTGTAGGTGAAACAGGTCCTGCTCAGGCAGGGGATATACAGAGAGCACAAGAACAGCCATCCTGAGTGGTGTTTCCATATAAGACCATGAAGAGAGAAATTATGATGAACATTATCTTACAAAGATAAGAGAACAGACCCCAGCTCACAGATCCTAACAGCTTGTGAAGAGAACTTTAATTCTAAGTAAGAGAGGTTTAATTTTACAAAAAGAAGCCATAGCAGGTTGACTTTTAAAAGAAAAGAGATTGAATTTGCTATGGAAAAACCATTCCAGCCACTTGCACATTCATCTGTTCTACAACCTCTATATTTTCTAACAACATGTCTTATGTTTGTAGACTTGATAATATCACTTTTGAAATAATCATTGTTTTATCATTACATTTCATTTTTCCTTTAATATAATCAGAAATTTAATTTTAATTTTAGTTGTCTATTCAAAAATGGATAAGCTATACTGTCCAATAATGCTAAACTACTACAGCT